>OW052220.1:296987414-298187414 GCA_932526605.1 Nephrotoma flavescens | reverse complement strand
AAAACGGCTCCAAAATTACATCTTTCGCATCAGTCTCCTCTTGAACATTATTCAAGTTTAAACCAAGCAGCGTATTCAAAAGCTATAATGAAATTATTGAATTTTCTATTGATCACCATCGGAATGATATCATTAATTCAGGTAAGTAATAAAATAAGGAAACATTTGTTAAAATAGATAATTTAATTTATGTTGCATTTGAAATTTTAGATGGCATTTGCCGAACCGATTAAGACAGCTACTTTGGCAAGTCTTTCAGGATAAAATATGTGAATAATTTTGTTGCATTTATGTAAAATTTTCGGATTTTAATAAACATTGGTTTCTAAATAAAATTCATTTATAAATTTGTAAATTTTTAATTTTCAAGCAGAATGCCTCTCGAGCAATTCTGTCGAATATCTGCAATGTAGGCCATGCTGATTGGAATTACTTCTACTAGGTAATCGTAACTCCCTGGGCACCGAGCCAAAGCTGAGCAAAAGCTCAGATATATTTGGTTGAGATGGAAGTTGTTCTATTTTTCATTTCAATTATTGATAGGATAATATCAATCAATGAAGAGCTGACCTGTGACTGACTTATCAGTCACGTGATTACATTTTATTGAATTTTTGGTTAAGAAATGATTAAGAAGATTTTTTAAGATGTAAATTTTATGCACTTTTATCAAAAATGAAGTAAATTCATATAAATATTTAATAAGAAATGTACAAAAGGATAATAAAATAGGAATTTACATTAAAATTTACATGCGCAGAATCTCTACAAAAACAACATTCTTTGTGTGATGCGCCCATCCCGATCAGCTGATTGATCGCTTGTCTCAACGATAAACACCTTGAGTCCGTCAAATGAGCTGCATCGTGAAAAGGCCACATACAGCTGACCGTGTGTAAATACGGGGGCCGGCAAGTACACTCCTACCTTCTTCAAGCTGTGGCCCTTACTCCTGTAGCGGCCTGTTTCTTCAATTACAAGAAACACCGCACAATACACTTAATCACAAACGGACAATTCTCCGTAGACTGAATTATTTATCAACGGACAACTCTCTGTATAAATAATCATATTCCATAAGACTATGCCACAACAGTCTTCCCATGCAAAATCGGTACAACCATGAAAACAATTTTGTACACATTACAAAATTAACAAATACTATTATCATACCGATTTGCATGTCAATCAAGATCATTAGCAATCATTGAAACGAACAATATTGTAATTGCATCATAGATGCCACCATCATATTTTGTGATAACCAAGACACAAAATATTTAAATCAAACGATGGTACGGTATTTTACGGTATTTTACCAACAATCTTATTATAGATGCCCCCCATCATCGAATGATTGTGATAACCGAAGACACAATTATTTAATACCACTTAACATGATGGCGGGGCAGTTAGAACAAACTAAATTTAAAGTTGCAATGTTGTTCATGTCAATAATACAAACAAATTGGTAACCAGCTGAAACCAGATTTGGTGGATGCATTTTAGATTTTTATTACCTTGTTTACCAAAAAGCGAAAGCTCTGGATCAATCCAATTTTTATTGCATGCAGATTGCCTTAAAAATTTTGTATAAAAGTTATACAAAATTTTGAAAGCTTTTTATTCAGTTTTGGAATTTTGGAGCAGTAGCAGCCGTTGATCAACAACCACCAAATTTCTTAAAAATTATTTTTTTTCAAATAAAATTTTTTCAATTAATTTTAAAATTAAATTAAATTTTGTTTTTATTTTATTAATTTATAACAAGTGCTCTGCATCGCATCATTCCACTTCCGCATATTAACATCACGTTATACTCCTCTTGTTGATGGTCTGGCGAACGCGAACTGGACCGGAAATTGAATGCGAGACATTTTAAATGAGAAGGTGGTGCCCGACAGTGAGAGCTTAATGCGTGGGATGAGAACGTACTAGCCTTTTGAGAAGCCAGTCAGCACCTCACAGTCCAGACTGTAGCGGTTTATTTTTGCGACGCGCGTACGTGTTGCATTGATAAGACCCTTCAATCTTGTTTAAAAACTCGACGGGTGGGCGGAGTTCCTCATTCATGTCGTCACTCTCAACTTTATCAACACTATATGTTTGACTTCTTCTTCGCCGGTCAGGAGGTCAAGCACCTGCTGATTGATTAGCGCCCAATCATCATTCTTGGGTGCAAAGATGGGGCGCTTCTTGATGGTTCCTTCGGCTAGTGTTGTGTTGATGTCACTATACACGAAATCGATCACACTTTGAGAACAGCAAAGGCGCGGCTGAAGTGTGATCGATTCGGTTCGAGTATTGCCGTTTTCAACAGAAAGCAAGTATTGCGCAAACTCGTCCTCATCTTCATCGATGTGCATGTTCTTGGTGAGTGTAAACTTGTTTGCCAATTTCCAAAGCGGGTTCAACTTCAATTCGCAAGTTCGTGCGCGTGAATTATGACCATGTAATGGTTTTAGACTTGGCAGTATTTTTCCATACCGATTTGAATGGACTTAAAATATTTCTTAACAGTTTCATTGTACGAACACCGATTGAAAACTAGATAAAAATATGAGTTGTAATGAGTTTTTACGAAAAAATTTTAATTTGGGCAATATTCAAATTGATTGTAAACAGGAGGTGGGTCAGTTCTATAATATGGCCACTTTGAATGGATCCAATCCATTGTTTAACCAGGTTATACATTTTTATTAACGGCAGGTTCAAAATTGATTTTGTAGTAACTGAGGAAGTTTAGATGTTGTAAACTATCAGTATGGGAGAGAACGTCGATTGGTCGAGAGTTGGTCCCTTCGTACATATCCTAGCTTGTTGAGGTGATTTCATAAATCAGGATACAGTTTAGAATCCCGTGCATGAATATTAAAAAACTACAAATTTTTTTATAAATTTTATTTAAGAAGTAAAGTTGTTTGAAATCCGGAAATTTTACATAAATTCAACAAAATTGTTTATTTAGTTATAGATATATATGAAACGGATTTTTATTTGTTTACTGTAGATATATATGAAACGGATCAGGCGAACGGAGCTGACGCGTAGTGGGTTCAGCAAATGCCATCTGAAATTTCAAATGCAACATAAATTACCTATTTTAATAAATGTTTCCCTTGTTTTATTACTTACCCCAATAAATGATACCATTCCGATGATCAATAGAAAATTCAATAATTTCATTTTATTAACTTTTGAATAAGCTGCTTGGTTTAACTTGAATAATGTTCAAGAGGACACTGATGCGAAAAATACAATTTCTGAGCTGTTTTATACGAAATCGTGGCTTACGCACTACCTAATTTTGAATATAGTTTCAGGTGTCTTAATCGAAAACGTGCAAAATATCTCCAAATATAAATTTAACTATAAAAAGCGTAAATTAATATTTAGACAACATTGTTTACATATACCCGTAGTATTGAATATCACTCTAAATACCTATATCAACATACGCTTCTTGCGGGAATTCGGTATAGTAAATATGTAGCACACGAGACGCAAATTTTAAATTGGGAGCAAACGTGGAATTTCGTGGGGAAATTATTTTCCTCCAACCTTGAATAAATACCATGTATAAGAGGGCTGTGAAATGATTGATGATTGGTGTCACGTTTACATTAGTACCTCTAAATATTGAATAGGGCCCTGACTTCCGACAGGGCCTTATTCAATATTTAGAGGTACTAATGTAAACGTGAGAGCAATCATCAGGTGACAATCAAGATGAACACTTTATGATGGCTGGGTGGTACATAAAAACCACATGTGCATCTACATGGAATTATGTAATATTTATTTTAAAATTGTTTTATAATGACAAATTTAGCTCTAAATAAACCGAAAACACACCACAATCGGATAAATATTTGTATTTGTACAAGTTTGTTTAAATTGAAACGGACCAAGAAATTTAAAACAGTTTAGAACATCTTCGGAGTGATGCTGACTCAGGCATATACAAATAAAACTAATACTGGCAGAGAAATTATTCGTGGACCCGCACGTGGGCTTCTTAAATATCATTGATTACTCGTACGCTTTTGTGTCAATTACATAGAAAGTTATAGGTTAGGTTAAGTTTGTCTTCTCGCCTGTCTAATATACTTTGTGCAGAACAGTGAAACAATCGCAATGAAATGTCTTACACAGGTGCTGTGTATCTTTCATCGTTGATGAAATGAATGTGCCCATTACTAATGGGGTTAGGTTGACAGTCCTTATAAAACTATTCAATCATTTTTAACACATTTTTGTGTTAAAATTAATATAAATTAACAACGTTTAGTTGGGACTACCTTTAGTATTCTTGTATTGACGATGAAACTTAACGTTTTTTAATAAATAAATTATGGTCAATTAATTCTTAATTCTATTAAAATAAATTTACCTAATTTTTTTTTATTAACTAATCACTTTAAAATATTTAAATATTTGTTTATAAACTTTTTAAATCATGTTTACTAAACAAATTAAAATATGTATTGTTACGGTGACACCTAGATTTCAATAGAATAAGTTATTTCAGTAGTTGCTCAATTTTGTATGTGATTTGGTTCAACATTTAGACGTTATTTCTATACTAAAGTATTTGCTCGAATGTTCTCGTATAATTTTTAGTGTTGTGTAATTTTGTGTTGTGTCAAAACCAACTACAATAATTAATGATCCAACACGATGGGGTAATCGAACAGGGGTAATCGAAACATCAAACAGTCTATGGAGTTGACCAGTGGTGTTGGTCGAGAAAAAGGATGGTAGCATGAGAATCTGCGTTGATTACAGAAAATTAAATGCTGTGACGGAAAAGGATACTTTGCAATTGCCAAGGAATGATGACACATTAGGCACATTATCGGATGCTCGAATATTTTCCTCATTAGATCTGCAAAGCGGCTATTGGCAAGCGGAACTCCAGCAGGAAGATCGCGAGAAAACGGCATTCAGTGTGGGTAACGGATTGTAGCAATTGAACGTTATACCATTCGGATTATGTAACGCCCTTGCGACTTTTGAATGGCTAAAGGAGCATTCAAGGAATTTGGCAGAAGTTTTTGGATCGGATAGTGGCCGCCGGATTAAAGCTAAGTCCAAAGAAATGTTTAGGACGGAAGTCAAATATTTGGGTCATAAGATAACAACCAATGGAACTTTACTATATCGCGTTTGAAATAAGACTCATCATTCAACACCAATTTACGCCTTTATATACATTACACCTTCATATACCTTTATATAAAATATTTGTTTCTAGAATAATCCTGAATGCTCTCCAAAAATTATACGAGAACATTCGAGCAAATACTTTAGTTTAGAAATAACGCCTAAATATAGAACCAAATCACATATAAAATTGAGCAACTATTGAAAGAACTTATTCTATTGTAATCTAGGTGTCACCGTAACAAGAATTAAAATATTTGCCCCTGAATATATGCAAATGATTAGCAGCGATATTTAGGAAAATAAAGTAAAAAATTTCACTCGCGTACAACTTGAGATTTTTATTGTGATTAGTGGTCATCATTATAAGTCGATACCGCTTGGTTCGATTTCCGAAACTCGTGGTTTCTGGGAATCATAAATTAAGATCTGTCATACTTTGGCCATACAGATAAGAGCCTGTAGCACCAATCTCATAACATTATACGGATCAACTTAAGGATCGAAAATAAGGATCGATTTTGGAAACCGCTTGGCTAAAAAAATATAATCTGGTAAAATATAATTGAATTTACTTACCGTTATAAATTCAATTGATGGTTCTCAATCACCAAAATTATTTTCGATGCGGAAGTTGAAGATAAACGGTCAAATCTATCGAGCGCCAGACAATTCTCATTCAATTTATTTGAGTGCTAGGCTCTTACCTATAATACCCAAGTATATCAAATGTCAATTCATGGTTGCCAGGAACCATGAATTCGGGAACTCGAACCAACGACTTGTAATGATGACCACTATCGCAAGTATCGACTTGTAATGATGACCACTAATCACAATAAAAATCACAAGTCATGGGATGATAAGTTTAGTAATGCCTGATTATTTTTTTCACTCACTTTCACGAACTTCTTGGTAAATTTAGATCCACACTCGAGTTGAACTATTTTTAACTTTGCTGTTTTTTTAATACATTCTGTGCGATTATAACAATTTGGGGCATCAACAAAATATCATATTATATAGAAGTAAATTAAATTAGTTAGTTGGCGTAATGTAAAATGCGCATGTAACTAAATGCTACACGTGCATATTTTGTCTTGAAGCATGAATGTAAAATTAAGTTTAAGCCAATTTGTATTTGATAACTCAATAAAGTGGACGTAGTCCAAATTAATTTTTTTGATTTAATTCAACTTTTAATCTTAACTTTCATAATAAAATAGTTTACACGTAAACATCCCCATGGGCAAATTTATCCAAATTAATTATGTATTTTCATTCAACAATTCCATTCCATTTTGTCATCAAACTAAATGCCTATTTGTTGTATGAAAAAAATTGTAACATACTTGTAGGTAGTTACTTTTGGAAATGACCTTCATTATCACACGTATCGTTCGATCTAGTTTTGACTAGCCCCCAGGACATATTTTAAGGTTAATAACGTGTGAATAAATCTTCTGGTCTATGTACGATCATACACTGGTTTAGTCTTAAGAATTGTAAATTAACTTGTTTTGTCTTATAATTGTTAACACTTACCCTTGGCATGGCTAATATGGCTAATTTACATGCTTAACATGGACTTTAGTGTCAATCGAATGTGTTTTTTTATTGCCACTAGTAATTTGCATACAAAATACAATTAAGTGCTTAAATTGACTCTATTTAGATCATTGTTACTGCACATAACAACTTATGTTAGCTTATGGTCATTGAATCCATTACCCGACCACAAACTAAACTATCTCAGAACACAATATCAAAGACAACGACGAGAAAGCCTGAAGCTAAGAAACCGTTACGAAATGTACAAAGTAAAACATTGTGGATTCTATTTATTTTAGGCGTTTGTGGTTTTGACCTAGCATAAATTACAAATAAGCGTAATAGATGAAAGAGAAAATTAGGTTAAACTACAAACATATATTACAACACATTACATTATAAGTACAGCAACTATAAGGTTTCTTGCATAGGTACCACTTCAAAAACAACAAGCAAATCTCTGTGTCTGTTGTTTGTTCTTAGCGGCCGAAAAATGTACTGATTGGCATAAATTTGATGTTTAAGATTTTTTCGTATTATGATTGATTTAAAACACTAATACATATTCAGAATTTCTTCTAAAAGAGGGGTTCCTTTCTTTACACAACCCACATCCAATAAGATTTTTTTGACTTTTTCTACGAAAATATTTGCAATATATCAATATAAGCTGTCCACGGAAAACACGGTAAGGTACTAGCAATTTTAATAATTATCTAACTATCAATTTTGAACAGAGAAGAACACAATTAAATTTTTTGAATATGAGAAAGAGAGAGAGAATTTAGGCGACCAGAAGAGACCATCCTGGAAAATAGAAATGGATCACGGGATTGAGCAATAATAGCAAAACAAGACTGTAGAGCAATCTATTTTACGAGGTGGTACCATAACCACTTTTACGGTTTCAAAAGGCAGAATAATTTGTTAAAAACAAACACCGATGCTGAAATAAAGAGGACATTGGATTTTCTGGAAAATGTTCATTTTTAATCTATACAATCTGTTTTGGGCCCGAGAGCTCAAAACTCTTTCGCATTTCACTTTTCACGTCCTCTCTTACGCAGTAGCCAAATCGACGACGTATGGCTAAAAGTCTGAATTACGGAACAACCACCTGCGCATTGCATACCTCCATGCCAGTCTATAGTACTGTCATGCAAGATGGGTCGGCCCATAAATTCTGCACTCGTTCAGGGGGACTTGTAGCGGCTCAAAATCATTAAAATCCTTTTCACTTCGTGGCACTCCTCGTAGCAAAACTATTTATACAGCGCGCCGCTTAATTACGAGGCATTGCTCGTTTTGCTGAATATAGCTATTTCGCCATCCACATGCGCGAATCTCGATATTAATCGATTATCGATTAATATCGAGAATTAATACCGGGACGACGAGAAAGGAAATGAAGAAACGAAAAAGAATAGTCGCGTTTAGAAATCCAAGAGACACGGTCTCACACAATAGATAATAAAACAAGTGTAAAGTGCCAAACAATCGTTCACACCATTTTGTGTTTTTGTGAACTACCTTAAAAATAATATTTACAATAAATAAAATAGTTATTATAAATACAAATAGTGAGTGTTATTAATAAATAGTTAAAACCGCAATAACACCGCTGTAGACTCTTTTGCAACCTGGCCCTAGTTTGGTTGGTTTCTGGAGAATGTAGAATCTTTTTGACCGATTTTCTGCAAGTAGACAATGGTGAAGCAAGTTTTCCAATCCCGGTTTTTTATGTTAACAAAGGCGAGAAAAAATAGTGATATATACCTGAAGGGCGCCAGGTACCTGCCATAGAAAATCAACCCAAAAAACTATCCAGTATCACTAAAACGCCTTACACTATTCTCATATACTCGTGCTGTATATCTTTTGAAAGGTCTTGGATTAAACAACAATTTTGGCGATATAACTTAATTCCGATATAATTATGTGGAATATTCTTTAAAATGTACAGAGGAAAAATTTTGTTACCAGCACTTTAGCTCACAAATTCGCCGCTTGAAACATAAACATAATTTTAAAAACAAATTTTTACAAATTAATGACGAATCAGAAAATTTTCGATTGAAAACATAAAAAATTCTCGAATTTAATTTTCTGTGAATTTTCCGGAATACAAAACTTTGTCGACAGCTCCACCTACATCTAAGAAAATACTGGAACATATCTTCTTATTCTCAATTGCATTGAGTTTGCACTTCCGACACCCGTTATTCTGTGAGCTTGTTCAACTGTAGAGTGATTTTCTCTAAGCCCAAATTGGTGTGGTGGAATTAAACATCTCTCTTCTATTATAGGTTTGAGTATCTTCAGCAACAGTTTTTATACTTTTCCACCTTCCATTGATGTAAAACATAATTCAATGCTGCATGAATTATTTGAACCTTTCTCGTAACGGCACCTCTGCAACCTACCTCGGCCATGGTTGAAAATTATCTTCCAACTAACCAACAAATAGTGAGACTTCCTCTGTTTGTCGCTTTTAGCCCAGGATCCTTTATCATTTTTGATGATACATGCGTTTGATTCTCTTCAACCCCTTCGTTGCTTTCCAAAGTGAGTAATCATCTTTTACTTCAGAAAGGCCTCGAAGTCACTTATTTATGCTTTCGCTCTTTATTTCCTTTATAAGTTGTTTTAGTTTGTTGCACAGCACAGAAAATTGAGAACATATTTTCGTGTTGTGAAACACAAGTCTGCTGCCAGTTTCTATGAGCTTTCCATTTCTTTTTAAGTAGTTCTCTGACCTCTAGACTATAGTTGTTTCCTTGTAGTGCTGGTATGAAGATTATGTCAATTTTCTCAAGCTGTTCATCTTCCAGCTGCATCTCTGTCCACTAATTTTTTGAATAAATCCCAATTAGTTTTATTGCTTGTTAATTTAGGCAAGAAATCTTTTTTATTATCAGATTCACGATCACAGGTGGGTGGTCAGATGATAGTCCTTCACTATTTTCAATATACCTGAAGTCCTCTAAAACTGTTTTTGTTACAAAGAAGTAAAGATCTGGTTTTTTATGTATGTCAGCAGGTCAATATGTTGCTTTATCGCCAGAGTGAAATCCATAGTTGTTCTCACGAGTTTCTTTAAAAATATCTTTTCGTTTAGAGATTGTAAGTCTGGATCCCCAGCAGGTATTCTTTGCATTAAAATCACCGCCTATGATAAAATTTGGTCCTAGTGATTTCAAAAGTCGACTGTAGTCTTCCTTTTTTTAACTTATGGCGTGAGTGCATTAAATAGAGTAGATACTGAGATCCCTATTATTGACTGGTTCATCTTTCATGGTTTTAACTTACATAATTTCTGCTTCAATACCGACCTCGAGGTTTTTCCCGATTTACCATTTGCTATTTCGCCGAAGTCAAAAAAAGTAGTTTTTAAAACATTTATGTATATGTGCGTGTATGCATGCAGACTAAATGCCTGTATCCTGTATAACCCAGAAGGTTTATCCAATCGGGATGACACTTCATTCATCTTTACTTAAGTTTTTTCATTAATTCAAAAATCCCATTGATTTTTGGCGAAAAGTAACACTCGATTTATTAAGAAAAAATAAAAGAATATTGTAATATTTTTTGTTTTTCTAATTTATAATATTTAATGTTACGGCTGTATTTTCCAATATTATAATTGTGTCTATTAATTACTAAAACTCCTAATTCCATTTTCACTAAAAAAAAAGTTAACGATGCCAAACGAAAGGTGGCGTCAATTGAGTTGTTCCCATAGGAAACCTGATTTGAAAATCAAGGTTAGATGCGAAAACCACTAATTCCATCATAAAATAAGTTTCAAAAATCAACATTTCCTTGGCATCAACATATCCTATTAAAAATTTGATTTGCAGAACACGATAAATCCTAACCAGTTTTTACCGTTAGTACTGCTAGTTATTAGTACGATATTTCGTTAAATCATTTGTTTTTATTTGATAAAAAAAAATCTATATAAAGAAGTGATTGGGATAGAAAAGGGATCATTAATAATTATAAATTACTGGTGACATAGCTCCCACCCGTGGTAAGCCGCTAGTAATATAAATAAATAAATGGTCAATTCATAAAGCCAACTGTTTCATAACAAGTGTTTCTTTAATTTGATTTAAGTGTGATAAAACGTAACTGATAATGTTTTGAAAAGAAAAATTGAACAATTTGAGAAAGGCAACGGTAACCATTGAGAGGGGTTGTGAGCCACGTAAAATCCCGATAAATAAAAGTTCATGAAAAAGGGAAGCAAAAAAGAAAAGGACAATTGGTATGTATTTTATCAAATATGATTAATCTTTTATTCACAATTATATTGCTTTAATCATTTTCATATTTTTACAGATACCGCATGAAAAAGTTGCCGAAAACGGCAACGAAATTTAAATGATCGCTTCATAATGGAAAAGAAACTTCTGCAATTTTCAAAAGAATTTTACAGTTCGCATAATAAAATAGAACAGGATAAATTCATAGTAACTTGTTGTAATGTGATGCCACCGGCACGGACCGACCGGAACAAAGATAATACAATGTTATCCAGGAAATTATCGATTGATCATTTTATTCCCCTAAAGAAATGGAGTTCGTATGCGAGTTTGAGAAAATTTTTTTTGTAGTATTTTAAATATTGCCAAATACCGTGGGGTATGCAAGCGGTTTTATGAACAGTGTTCTCTTCCGGCTATAAAACTCGAGGAGGTGACCGCAGCTGTTTTATTATTTATAGGCAAATTTCAAGCTGTGAACATTTACTATTGCCGCTCGAAAAATGCTGGTCGCCGGTATTTAACAGGCGTTTAGTTACATGTGAAACCAACTTATTTTCGTTTAATACGTGTTTCAATCTCAGGTAACCTACTTCTCTAAGCAGTTATATCTCTACAATTTCGGAGTTGTGTAAGGCTCGTCGACTGCCAGTCTTAATAAAGACAATGTATTTTGGTATGTGTTTTTGTTGTTAATAGACACAATTCTAAATTTTAATTTTAAACAATTAACAGAATATTTAACTTTACAATTTGAAGAAAAAGAGTTATTAATTCAAAATGAGCAACATGAAACCCACTAATGTGGTGAAATAATGATCGAGAATCATTACGCTCACTGCCAACACGCCAACTGTACAATGATACAGGCAAATATGTTGATGCGAGTGAAAACGAGGCCAAAGCCGAGAACAATGTACTGGCTTCAGAGATGACCGTTTGTCATTGAAACTTTGAGAAAATGGCGTGGAACAGTAACTCAAACCCGTAATGCTTTATAAGAGGCTCAATGAGGTGCAATAAGTGAACCAATGTGTTATCAAAAGCATGGCAAAACGAATGTAAGTTGTTGTGAAAGCTCGTGGAGATAACACCTGTAACTGAGGCAACTGTATTTAGATGTTCATTCTATCACCTATCTTAGATATTCATGATTTTTTTTTTGTTTCCGTAGTTGTGCCGTGTTTTAATTATGAAATAAAAGATTTATTAAATTTGCAACAATATCTGCCCAGATCATATTTCTAAATTTTGAAAATGACTATTTTTGACATAAAACTGTTTTACAATAAAAATTCGGCCCTATATGTATCGGAATGAAATTTCATATCTCAGCTTCTTTCATAAATTGATCGCAGTGAATTTTGACCAAAAAGGTGTTCGCAAGTATAAGAAACTACCGAAAGTCGATGCCATTTGTTTTGCATGGTTTATTAAGTTTGGATAAATCCCAGCTTCAAGCAGATATTTTGTATAGAAATCTATTAAAGATGAATCTTGAAATTTATTTCGCAACAGATCATTGCATTGTAGCTCAATCAGTTCCATTTAGGTATTTTCTGATACGGAGTTCACTTCCACGAAGTTTTTTATTATACAAATGTGCTGGTGCTTTGATGATTGGTGTTCGGGAGAGTTGGAAAATGGGCGTAGTTTGATTTTTCAAGTTGACTTTCCCACAGTTGAAGCTTGGTTTCAAATACGAGGCGGTATCTCCACATGTCGTGTATTAGCTAATTTTTGCCTTGAAGCTGCAAATTCAAATTTTTTAAATGCGATGTTAAATCTACCAAAATAGCAAGGCATGAAAGCCATTCGGGGTCGCGAAATTCACTTGGACTTGCGTTTCTACTCTCAAGAAGTGTGTTTACTTCTTCCCGCAGAGTCCAAACTCTTCTTAGCATTACGCCTCGACTGAGTCAGCGAACATTACAGAAGTATGGCAGGTCACCAATTTCAGCAACTTTTATTGGAAGCAGAAAATCAATACTTGCTATATATTGATTTTCTGCTTCCAATAAAAGTTGCTGAAATTAACGGTTGTTCAATCCCCGAGATATGACGAGAACTAATTTCACAGAAACGTTCATCACGGCCTTCAAATTTGAAGACTTCGCGCAACAATGCTTCTTGGTTGATAATGTAGTGAACTTTTCTTAAGGTTTGTTTTACTCCGAGGTTTTTCAGGTGCTTTTGAATCAGAGCTATGACTCCCTTTTTCCCAAACATTGCCGGCGCTCCGTCAGTTGTTATGAACACTAGCTGTGATTGCGATTATCGGAGATTTGGAATTCAGTATCTCAGGAAATCCTCATTGATAAGCGTATTCGCACACGTTTCTGCTATTGAAATTGGCAATGCAAATAATTCAGTCCACCTTGTGGGAGTATCTTCTATAATAAAAATCCATTTGTTGTAGGCTTCAGCGGAAACCAGCGGTCCAACTATTCCGGTTTCATTCCGACCCATTAGTATTTATGGGCTATCTTGGCGTACGTTCTGACAACGCCGTAGTCTCCAGCAGTTGGTATATCGTGGAACTTTCGCATAATATCGATACGACTAGTTGTGGTTCCTCTGAATCTGAATCGTTATAACTTCTCGAAGACCAATTAGCGACATCCAGATTATTTATTTCCTCGAAACACTTAATTATTTTCTGAACATTCGGATCCTTTAGTTGTTCCTCTCGCATGTTTGAAGCTAATTTACTGGGTAAATCGATCGTTACGGAACATAGTTTTTCGGTTTCTTGCGTAACATCCTCTCCATATTAGGACGGAAAAGCGTGTCAGCGATGACGTTATCCTTGCCTGAGGTATACTCAATTTTCAGTGTCTGAACAGCTTGCTTCAGGATTGGCGCGTTGACTAATGCTGTTTTCAGTCGAACAAAAGATTCGAGCACCTCGTTACCCCACTTCCACTTTACATTTTTTTTTGTCAACTGACACAGTGGTTTTGCAATATAGAAGAAAAATTGTTAATAAATTTTCGAAGCCACGAAGCCGTTTGAATAAACATTCGGACTTGTTTTAAATTAATAGGTGGTTTCATACCCGTAATAGCAGACAAATTACCTTTACTTGAAATAATATGACCGAGACATTTTACCGATTTTTTTAAATAATTACATTTGTCCCGGTTTGCTTTTAAATTAAAATTATTCAATCGATCAAATACCAATTTTAAATCGCGTTTATGAGTTTGGAACGTATTTGAAAAAAATCATCTGGTATACCATTTTTAAATTGGTTGATCAGGCGTTGGAACATAGCAGAGGCATTCTTTAAACCAAAAGGCATTCTTCGAAAACGAAATAGTCCGGAAGGCGTGATGAAAAATGTTTTATCACGATTGGCCTCGGCCACACTGACTTGCCAATAGCCTGCCTTTAAATCAATTGTGAATAAGAATTCAATTTTGTTTGGTATGTGAATAATATCATCGATTCGGGGCATTGGATAGGAATCGGTTATGGTTTGCGAATTTAATTTTCGATAGTCTACGCATAGACGAAATTCGTTGTTGTGTTTTGGAACCAAGACTATACTGGGGCTGCCTAAGGTGAATCACATTCCTCAATTATATTATTAGGTAGCATTTCGTCCAGCTGTTGCTTTAAAATTTCTTGTTTATTGGGTGGCATTCGAGGAATTTATGTATTCTGCATTCAGGAACTGCATTCGATAATGAATTGTTAATTCGGGAACTGCATTCGATAATGAATTGTTTGATAAATTTATACAATGATCCGCGTACGGAGTAGGAGAATCAGAGAATCGGAAAATTGATTCGCGTTCAGCCAAGGGATATTAATCCAGCAGTTTGGATAAAATCGATGCCTCTAATAGCGTTCGACTATTTACATTAATAGGAAATACGATAAATGTAGTTCTTATGACCCTCTCTTCCAATTTCACATTTACGTATGTTTTAAGAATAATTTCGGGTTCCGATGTCCCATCAGTTAGCATGATACTTTTGACGGATTCCTCACAGTGAACACCATAATCTTTCAACATCCGATATAATTCATATCCAGCAACGCTATATTGTCGAAAATTTCAATATAAACTGACGGACGCTGAAGTTTACCATGCTGTTCAGCTATAACAGACTCGATATGGCAGACTTGAGGCTACAATTGGGATTAATTACTTTTTATATATGTCCGGCCTTATTACAACCGTAACATTTGATGTCATTATCGGAAACGTCCTTAGTCTGAGAATTAAACTTCTGTGAGTCCTCAGGGGCTTCGACATACATTCTTTAAAATCAAGACCATTACGCCTGCAAAAATTTACAATATTTCTGATAACTAAAATTTTGTTTGGGACTTTATAACTTGTCTTTATTTGACATATTAGGATTGATATTCAGCTTAATCATGTGTTTGGGGTATATTACTGCACCCATGAATTCCTTCATAGCGCGACCCTTTTGCAATAAGTCATCAAAAGAGTAATGTTGTTTCGTTTAATTTTGGATCGATATGTGGAATTAAGAACGAGAGTCCTTAAAGGAACATTAAATTCCTCCTATCCTTAAAGGAACATTAAATTCCCTGGATAATCCGCCGTTGAATGAACAATAAAAAAATAAAAAACAAAAAAAAAAGAAGATCGTCTATCATAGCTAATTTGACTTTGTCTGATAAATCAGTAGAAGGCAATTGTGCGAACCATTGTCGGATATGAACTACAAAAATGTCGATACGCTCCCCCTCTTTCTGTAGTTTTGAGAAAATATTCGTATATACTTTATACACTGGCATCTTTTGGCCAAACGTGGGTCTCATGAGATCAAGAGCTTCTTTGAAGTTGACCTGAGTGTGTTTGATGCCGACCCACCAACTTGCAGCGTGTACTTCAAGAAATAACGGAATACCTTTTAGAGCATTCTCGTCCGAGACATCGCCACAACCCTTGCAGTTTGTTATTGCATCAATAAATGCAGAAATATCTTCATTTATTTCATCTCTAAATCGCGAGGTACAATTTGAAAATGTACCTCTTGTATTTGGTAATGCAACAATTGTCTATTTAGGGTCGGAGATCTTACCGATAACCGCCAAAAGAGCATGAAATTGCTCGTCCGTAAAGGAAGCCATTTTAGAAAAAGTATTTGTTATGCTCAACTCGTCCCACTCTTCATCGTTTATTACTTTTTTTTTTGATCTGGTTAACATTTACTGTTATTACTTACCACTACCACTCCTGAAGAGTACGCCTTTGTTCCAGGGAAATGGTCCCTGTTTTATTTCTTTTTCTATATTTATAAGTCCTCCCGTAAAGATTCCGTCGAATAGTCCACAATTTTTTTTTAATTGAGGGTTGCCATATGGATGGCATATAACAAAGACTTATATATTTTATATCTTTTTATTTTATTTTTTATACCGATGGAAAAAAACGTTGTTACTTGAACTATCGTTCTTTCTTAAAAAAAAACAATTTCTCTTTTTTTCTAAGCATGACCACCTTTTGCTTTTTTTACAAAAATAAAGTACATTCATAGTGCACACATAAAAGGGTGTCTTCGTAAACTACACTATTTATAATCAGAGGGTTACACTGAGTACAGCATATCCTTCATAAGAGTTGAGGTAATTCTTCAATAATTTCGAAATTTGGTTTTACTCCACGAAAAAATACTGCATGCTGCGCTGTATCCGTGGTATCTGTACTTTCATCAAAGCTATCGAGAAAAACTGAACATTTTTTCAGTGATCTTCTAAAGATTATTTTAGATTTGCTGACATTTTTTCGATGCGTCGTGTAACGGTTCTTGCAGAAAGAGGAATATTTGAAAACAAATTCCCTTTCTCGAGACATACAACCCTCGAATTCACCGTCAGTCAAAGGCTTCATTTTGTCTGCTATCATTCGATACTGCATAACTAGCACGTGTATGCCTTTGTAATTTGTAACTGTAACTATATGATAAATCAACTACTCACATTCCGCCTGTTGACACGAGTTGTGCTTCAACCAAAAATTTCTTCTCTTCTTTCCCCCTTCCTATAAACTAAAATTTTGTTTATTGGCAGGGGGGGAAGAAGAGAAGAAATTTTTGGTTGAATCACAACTCGTGTAAACTGGCGGAATATATGTTATTATCCCGCTCGAATTTTCACAATGATTCGTTATTTGAGAGTTAAAAACTAAGCAAAACAAGGATAAAAAACATTACCGATTCTATACAATTTCCGAGAATGATGGAGAATGATGTAATTTTGTAAAAACAATTTGTATGATATTTCGGTTGGGGAGTACGCCGCCCGCGAGCCGTAGGTTGCCGACCTCTGGCCTATACGATAAGAGGTGATTTGCTTGCGATAAGCTAATGTGATCGTGAAGTGGGAAAAAGTTTGATAAAAGAGACGTAAAAATTATACTTTCGAGTTCTAGCTGAATTTGTGAATGAAATGTGTTAATCATAATTTGAAAGTAGTATAGTACAGAAATGAACGAATACAGCCACTATTATAAACCTATAATACGAGTAATAAGCAATCATGAATATATTCATGACTAAACCATGGCTTAATAATCAAAAATAACTAATATGTTAAAATTGCACATAAACCTATATACCATAAATTGTTCGTTAAATATGAAACCGTTTTCTACTATAAGAAGAGAGCAAACGCATTACTTAAGGTGTTTATAAGCCAAGCTCTTCTATCATTATAATCAGATTTCGTTGCTATCAAATTATAAAAATAACCGTAAAACGCGACAACAACAACTCTGTACAATAGATATAAGATATGTAACAATTTATGGTAATTTTGCCCAAAGCTGAGTGTAATAAAGTTGTGTAGTATGTTTTTTGTATAAACAAGTATAAACAGATACTCGAATTGGGCAATGAGCTTTCTATTGCAGGGCTTATAATTTATTCAATTGATTTTTTTTTGTTTGCGACCTTCTCATGTAAATAAATATACGAAATTTTTGATGCGGATTAATCAAACGGGTGTCATAATATAATTCTCGATAAAACTGTTTCGAATAATTTTATGAACGAAACAAGAATGCCTACGGCAGTTTCTTGAGTCTCTCAATCCTTACGTAAATATATATATTAGCATAATAGAGAATTCGGTTATATAGCATTGAAGAAATATTTAACTAATAAATAATAAATCAATAAGGAAGCATATTGTAACCTTCTGCCATGGTCCGGCATTAAAAAAATAAAAAACCTCCCAAAAAAAATTATAATTTTCTATTCACTTTAATCAATTAAATTAAGAATCACAGATTTTTCCCGCTGATACACATTCTCGTAATAAAATCACGAATACTTATTCATTATGTCTATGACTTTTGTGTAAACTAGTTCTCGGGCGTCCACCCCATACACAAAATCCATATGGGCGAAATTTTTATATGGCACACGGTATAATCCAATCACATTCGGTAAGAGACGATATAATATTTTAACATCGACTGGTTGCGATATATCATCATTGTCCCCGTAATGTAACGCAATGGGGAGAGTGGCACGAGTTAAATTATAGTCGGGTGGCTCATCGGTGCCATACTTTTTTCGATTCTGCTGCACACCATAATCGTATTGTCGAAATTTACCGGAATTCACGAGCTGGCCATAGTGTCCAAATTGCATTGTAGACGAGCCGGATGGCACATGACCGTATATAACTGGCAGCATTGTGGCATTAATTTGATTCGTATTAAATCCACCGACCATAAATAAAATTGTGAGACACAAGTTTTTATCGACGTTAATGGATTGGTTGCATAGAAATTGTGCGGCGAGTCGAGAATTCGGATCGTTGCGCAGAAATTCAAACGGTACAAAAGATGGGTTCCGCGTCTATAAAATAATACGAAATTTTGTTATTATATATAAATAATACTTGTGCTGCACAAACCTCTAGGTAAGCTGAATACACGGTTGAAAATCCAAATAGTGGGCTTTTGGTGTGCTTAAGAAAAGCGACTGGTGATAGTGCTTGCATATGCGTTAATTTATCTAAATATTCAGTACGTTCCGATGCCATCACAAAATATGATGTCGAACCTTGAGAAAATCCGATATAACTAATTTTTGGAAATCCAGATTTTTCTATAATATAATCGATCATTGCGGGTAAGTCATAAATGCCCATTTGATGCCACGAAAATCTCCAAAAGTCTCGATTACTGGGCACCATAAATGCATTCTGCCTCGAATATCGATTACCGCGTGCATTACCCAGCCACACATCATACCCGTTATCGGATAAATAATATCCTAAACCTTTATCGGGCCCCATTAGTACCCAATCGGCCGATGTCGATTCCAATCCATGCATAATAAGTACCGGTTTTTTACGTTTCGGTGGCATTTTACTCGGTTTACCGCGTATCCGATGCATTTCGATGATATATCCATCCTCCGTCTGCACCGAATGCGTTTCTGAGATGTAATTATATTTTTGAATCAAATGTGGCTAAAAAAAAAAAATTCACAAATTAATAACAATTCCGACAACTAATCGAGTTTGATTAGGAAATATAATTTGATAGCAACTCAAAAACTCAACAAGTCGCGCGCAAAACGAGGTAAGGTCAACGTGGTAAATATTATTTGTTAATTAAAATCACATTAATTTTTTTTCTTTCCGTACATAGAATTTTGGCTATTCTACGCAAGTTGTATTTTAATTGAGTGAAAATGCTAACACGGTAACAATTACAACAATAAACATAATAATATTTATATTGTTTAAATTACATCACTATAACAAATATATACAAATTGATGATAAGTGCTAAAGTAAATATATATATAATTACGCGATCGGGGACATTGAACTTGAAGAGACGCGCTAAATGTATAATATTATTAACCTTTAATTACGTATATTAATACACTTTAACTTTTACTTTACAATCCCTTAAAATGATAAAAATATCATAATTAACCGAAATTATATTCAAGATCGTGTAACGACGTAAAATGTCAAAATTTATTTTTAAACAACGTTCACTTGGTTCACCACACCAAAATTTCATAACGTACAGTTAATAAATATGCATCCTTTGTTAATTCTGGTATCAATGAACTAATTTCTACAAAAAATTGCACCACCACAAATAGTAACCCGGTAATATACATTTCCACTAAAAAAAAATCACTCAAAAATTTCACTCAATCTTTTTTTTTTGGTTCTAATCAATTCAAAATTCTACTAAATACTAATTCCAAACGAAAAAAATTATTATATGTGCCCGATCCATTCAACATGACGTTATAATATAAACTTTATGATGATAATATTTACAAAGTAAACTGATCGGTTAACGCGGTTTTTTGCTTATGTGTACCGATCATAAAATTTAATCAAATAGTAAATTAACCTTGTTACTTGAAAATTCGTTTGGTGTATGTATATTATAATAAGAAGGAAAATATAAAAACATTTTTATGTTTTGCTTTTGATTATATTAAATAAAGCAAATCACACATGTATGACGGGAGGTGTGCTGCGCTTTAAATGTCATCGGTTTGGGGTATAAGTGACCGTAACCTTGTTGAACGATAGTAAAAGCAATTTTATATATTATTTATATACGCAATCAAGTGAAAGGTAAATTGCACAGGTTCAATCGACTGGTCGGTAACCTAATATACATAAAAAAAACTCGTATGACCTACAAAACATCGTATGTGACATAACGATAGTTATCAGACTTGTTAAGTAATAACAATAATAGTATAATGTGCACATCTTAATTGTTTATAACTTAACTCGAAAATAAATAATAAAGATAACGAACTATTTTATATAATCGGCTAATTACACGTTGCATAACATACATAAAAGTTCCTCGCGCGTATAAAGGACAAAACTTTTATTTTTTTTTTTTACTCATTGTTTTAAAATAATAATATATTATAATTTAATTCTAGAATTCCCATTACATATAAAAACTTGTGATTTAGAAAACTTGTTGTCATATATGCCACAAGATTCATCCAAACCATTATGCAAATATAGATGGATTTTAGCTAGTATCGCTTCCTTGTTATGTTAAATACTGCAATGGTTTTTTCTATCGTATAGTTCTTATTAGATGACCCGCATCCTCATAAATATTCATTACCGTTTATTTATATTATCCGGCTCGTGAAAAAGTGAAAGTGTGAAATGTTTATTCAAATTATTTCCTGGATTAATATTTGGCAAAAACTAGAAAATAATGATTTGATTCCAATTTGGACAATTTATAAGTTCATAATGAGAGAAATCTTCACGGTAAAAATCTTTTATATTTAAGTCACACTTCAGTTTGTCTGAGAAATTGCTTATGATGCGAGTTCGAAAATTTATAGCTTGGTGAAGTCACGAACAACTTAATGAATTGTCACTCTCGGCGACTTTGGAAAATATGTTAACCATTCTGTGTACAAGGCTTTTAAAGCAGATTTCACAAAAAATCAAAATAGTCACATGGTCTTTCGACGGGTGACTTTTAGAATTAACGCCAAATTAAGGATAAAAGAAGTGTAATTTAGCGGCATTTTTCAATCACAACACAATCAAAACACAAAATAACAAAGTTATTGCTTGATCCCCAAAGCTTTCTGTATAATGTCCTCATAATATTCTCATTTATTGCATAATTTATGTCCACACCTAGATGGCAGCATAATAATGTTAAGTTAATAAAATAAAAAATTAAAGCAAAATTATTTATTTTATTATTTTATCAAAGTTTACATTTAACAAATAAAATATTATTTTTTGTTATCTGTGGCCCATTCTGGTAATTCCCGGAGAATGAAAATTTTAAATTTCGCAACAGTTTTATACCCCTTTCCCCAAAAGTGCATTCTGGGTTTTGGGAAAAAATTATTCCCCATTATACCAGTTTTGACGTTTATTATTCCATACCTATTTTAGGAAAGTTTTAACTGGGAATATAATTTAACGGAAATTTATTGTACATATTTACTTATAGCAATATTATGGCTAATACCAATTGGAAATATCAATATCTATTTTTTTTACTTTAATAAACAAAATTTATTTTTCCACTAAATTCATTTCCCAATCGCCAGAATTAACTTTTAGAAAACGGGGAATTAGGAAAAATGTCTGGGGAATAGCTGCTACTAAAAGAAATTATTCCCTATTCACGGGGAATTACCATAATAGGACCACTGGAAAATAAAAAAAATAAAAATTTAAATTTCTGGGTAAATTTAATTCACAGTTCTCGAACGGCACATTTCAGAAATGTTTGCTCTAAATCGTATCACGCAAAACGAAAAAAACGTGTCTCTGTTTTTATCATTATTAAACATGCCTTTAGCCAATCTAATCTTTATATTCAACTAAGTCCCGCCCAATTTTATCTCGGTTTATCTCTGCGCATTGCTGCAACTGTTGGGCAATTTATAAATTGTGATGTTTGTATAAAACTGAATATTGTGTATTTATAATCCCCAGACATATGTTTACTCGATTAAATTAAAATAAAGCCCCAATTAATCGTAAACAAAGTAGAAATTGTAAACCAAAAATACAAAGCAAAAGAAAAAATATCGCACATCCTCTTAAAAACTGTCAACACAAAAAAACAGTTTTTAGACATTATTTTTGTTTTAATTGCTAACGCTACTGTGATTCTGAGATTATTCCTTATTAGCTTTATAAAATGAATAATCAAAGTAGCGTTAACAATTTAAAATGCGTTTATCTCAAAACTGTTATTTTGTGTCATGCCATTTTTTTAGAGGATGTGCGATATGACTTGCATGACAACCGTAGACAAATTTTTTGAGCAAAAGTTGGTAAAAAATAAGCCAGCTTTTTTTTTATCTCGTTCCGTGAAGGCGTCATAACTGAAATCGGATAAACACCGTGTAACTTAAGCTCTTACGTGTTCGCTGATTTTAGTTTCACACACTTCATATAGAAGCCGAATGAGGTAATTTTTCTTAATTTGTATCTTAAAATGCTTTAACCATGATACACGTACTTCTTTACTATTTTTATTAAATCAACAATCTATGTAATTCCAATAATTTGGATTTAGATGACTGACGTTAGAATAAAATTTAAATAAAAATGAAAAATAAATGCCAAAATCTAAAACAAAAATGCATCTACAAAAAATTATAAAACTCAAAAACCGCATAACCTTTCGCTTCGATGAAATAAATGCGACTAAATATTTTTTGAACTGTAAATATTGGGAGTATAACTTATTTTTTTTTTGCAGAAAAACACGTTTATTTCTAAGAAATGGTAAATTTTATTTCTGGCAATTTATGAAATCCATCGAAAAAAAATTGTTTGTCTTTTGATGCGATCCATTCGTCGGGGATTTTTTGATTTCCTCTTGGTTTCTGAAGTGCTGGTCTTGAAGATCGCTTTGCATTGATCGGAACAAATAGTAATCTGATGAGGCACAATCTGATGATTAGGGAGCATGCGGTAGAATTTTCCATTTAACATTGTTGTACAGCAAAATCACTTTACGCTGTTTGTTGACTGGAATCGGACGGGTTTCGTCCAATGCATGGTTCAAATCTATCAATTGTTGTTGGTAACGTTCACCAGTAACAGTTCCATTCGGTTTTAGCAGCTCATAGTACACCACTCCTTTCTGATCCCACCGAATGCACAACATAACCTTACTTCCATGAATGTTTTTGCTGTTGATGTGGATGGTTCGCCTGGATGAACCCATGATTTTTTGCTTTTAGTGTTATTGTAGTAAATCCATTTTTCATTTCCACTCACGCGTCTGGGCATCGCTCTGTCTGACCCCTCCAATCAGTTCAATGGAACGTTTTGATCGTTGATGAATGGTATGTTGACGATCCCTCACTGTGCCGCGCTGAACAAAATTGGCCTGAACCTGTTGGCCACGATATTTTTGAAGATATGCACGTTGAGTTAACACAACTGAACGACTATTCTCAATGTTCAGCGTCACTATTTCAGTACGTTGTTTCGGTGAAGTGATTCATGATTAGAATAGTACTGAATTGACGTTTCAAAAACATGTCCAATCAAGTCTATCAGTTGACAAATGTCAGTTATTAAATTTTTACATACCGAAATAAAAGATGGCGCACCCTTTACTAGGATAATGTAACGTCGGCAAATGTTCTCACTGTAGTGTCTTGAATATTGAGTAAATCTCTCGTAAAGAGGATGGAGAGTATACACAGTAGTGAACACACATTTAATGATGGACACCACAATAGTAGTGGACTATTGATTTCTGTGGACATATAATTAAAAGTCAAAAAAATCATTAAAAAAACATAAAAATTATGTAACATTAACAGTCTTAATATTTTGTTGGATATCCCTTGTTTTTGATAACTCCCGCACAACATCTCGAAAGACTGGTAGCTAATTTCTGACAATGCGATGTACATATATTATTCAAAATATCTTCAATATTTTTGAAGAGCTCGTCTAAATTGGGGCAAGTTCTCAATTTTAATTCCCTCTTGACATCGGCCCATTAGTTTTCAATCGTACCTCAGGGTTTGCAGCGGCCAATCTAAAACATTAATGTTGTGATCCCTAAACCAGCAACTTCACTAGCCGTGAAGTGTGTTTAGGATCCAGATATGCGTGTTGGCTTATTATCCCATTAATTCTAAATATTTTGCCCAAAGCCGCGCCATGAAAATACTCCCCACACCATAATATTTACACCACGATGCGCTATGATCTTTATTGTGTACTTTGGATCCTATTCTTTATTCTTCGGACGCCTCACGTGCGTCTTACCATTCGATTTGAACAAATTCATTTTCAGCTCATCGATCCGGGAGGATGTTTTTTCAGAATTGCAAAAGTTTGTGTAGGTGTTGTTTGGCAAACATTATCTTAAGCTTCAATTTTTTTTTTTTGAAACGTTCGTCTTTTCTTAGAGCCGCCGTCTAATGGTCCTTCCTATCTGGCACATTTTTTTCGATTTGGGATGCAATGTTTTTGTATATTTCCCTTGCCGTCAGTAAAGGGTCGCTCTTACATTTAAAGCAATTGATCATGATTTCCTTTGCTGTTGTTTTTCGAGGTCGTGCACTCCTGAGTCTATTTTCACAATTGCCAGCACGTTGTACGACTTAATGGCATTATACATTTTTGTCTTTGAGCAAGCCCACTTGTCCTTGTGTTCCGATTGAACCATTTTTGCCTGCAGTATTTCTGAACGATCAGCACCCGTATTTGTGGTGTACAGCTTTAATTTTTGCCCATTTTACGATTATTTAATAAACCATTAACTCGGTAAATTCTTTTTTTTTATTAAAGAAATCTCTTACCCTTAAATTTAATGTTCTAAACTTTATTTCTTCCACCGTTCTTAATTAGTTGTCCACACAAACAATTTTCACCTTTTTTTGGCAATACAACCTAAACTCCTCAACTCGTTACAGTTCAGCAAATTATAAATAAATGAAACACAAAAAACAAGTTAATCAATGCACAATAAAAAATAACGGGATAAAACAACATATATATCATCGTTCAAACATATATCATCGTTCTTAATTATGTGTCCACCACTGTAGGTCCAAGTACGGGTCTTTGTGGTATACCTGCTGATATTCTTTCGAATTTATAGTATTCGTTTTTAAATTTGAGCATTCTTTACTAAATTAAATTTGTCGTTGAACCTAACCTAAAAATTAAATATCGATGTGTCTATTTAAACATTTTTTCTTTACCATTCGAACCTATACCTAATAGAAAAACTCCATAAAAAATCCTTATTTTCAAACGAGTCCTTATTGCGAAAATAAATTGAGTATATTCCGATCGAGCTTGCACAATTTTTCCAAGTTTGAGAGCTGATAACAAAATATTAAAAGAAAATTTCGAGAAAAAGAAAAAAACTGGCCACGAGTTTTCCATAATTGCTATTGAATATCAAAAAACTCTAGTAGAAAATGTTCCCACAGATGCTTATCGAACCTGCACAAGTTACCCTTCTAACTTGTTCGCTTTCTAATATTTTTAATATGACCAGAAGTAGAAATACCCCTCTACAAGATATTTTATTGTTTCATAATTACTTCAACCACCTTTCATTGACGTGTAACATATTTCAGTCTGGAGGCTGCATTGATTTTTTAACTAGTTTACGCAATCCTTTCTCGTTAATGGTTTTCACAATTTGCCCAGTAATTACGTCGTGACCTGGTGATTTAAGTACAAGATTAAATTATTGTTGATTTCATTTGCTTAGTTTCAGCAGTGAATAAAGCTTCAGCACTTAGATTGGGAGGTACTGGGTTCAAATCCCAGCAGAGGCAGCATGCAAAGCGAATTTTCGTCATCGATTACGATCGGTGATGTTAATAAACACAACTTAGGCCTTTTATTAGAGTGCAGAATTCAGCGCCGACCCACCCTTTATGTCAGTGTACAGGTTGACATGGAGCTTGCAATGTGCAGGTGGTATACTGTAATTGTGTGAATGGGTGGCGTGTGCGTGAATGAAAAGGGGGGTATTAATTGACCTTCAAGGGGCATTAAATCCACTGGACAATTTATACTTTCATCTAAAAAAAAATCCTTTCTCTTGTAACGTTAGTGAGTCGATTGACGCGTTTTGTATCTTAATTTTTGTATTTGTATACTGCTACTTCGCATCCTCTATAGTAGGTCGGGTATTACTTCTTTACAATTTATACCCCAGGTTCGTTTCGATTAACGGGGCGCCTATTCTTGAAATCGGTGGAAATTGCCACATGCTCAATATAATTTATATTAAAATTCTTTATAATATTCGAATTTTTTGCCGGCTACTTTAATCGTTTTTCCAAATTTGTTTGTAAGTTTTCTATTATTTATTTCCCTACTTTCCACCGATTTCAAGACAACGCGCCCAGGCAGGGCCTGTATTCTTGAATTCCACATCCATTTTCCACATGTAGGATATCGGCCAAAATTTATGAAAACGTTCGGAAACTGTAATTCATGTATTCTTGAATTTCCTAGTAATGGAGTATTCTTGAATTTCCGAGTATAAAGTATGTGGAAAAATTCCCCCATGCTAGTTATTTGACGATTATGTTATTTTAAATACAAAATTCAGCTAAATAGTTATGTTAAATTACGTTTAAAGTTATTTTGAATATAAAGTTTAATTATTTAAAACAAATGGAAAAATTGTTGTGATAAAAAAAAAATCTGAATAATTCAAGAATATAAATTTTTTGTAACATACATATGTACATGTGGAAAATGGATGTGGAATTCAAGAATACCTACCAGCACATTTTACGCACCTAATTTCTCACCCGCATTTCTTTGAGTTTGAATAAATCCTTGGCATTTCTTGCATTGGTGTATGTTTGTTGTTCAGTGGTTCTATTTTAACCCTCATAATTAGTATTGCTTTGGATATTAAATATATTTTCAATTTTCTCGCTTTTGTTGAGCTAGTAACATTTTAAGGAAGATGGGTAGAGAAAAAAATATTTTTCACGAGATTATGGCTTCTACCTAGAATTTTTTCATATTCTTATATGGGGCCATATGGAACTTGGCCATTTGTTCCAATACTACCATACGGCTGGTACTGGTACCATAGTAATTGTAGGCCTGTACTCAAAACAATATCACTTTCTTTAATCAAAACAAAAATTGTTGAGAAAAAATAAAAAACAAATTCCGTCTTATACAGTTTAAATAAAAAAAAAACTGGGACAAGAGATAAAATAGTATTGTTTGAGGAAATTAATTTTTTTTCTGGGTTGAACTGGGCTAACTTCACGTGCTTGAAGAAAGACGAAAATTTCAGAAAGGACCAAGGGAACAGAGGTTAAATTGGGAATATAAAACAGAGGAAAGCTAGCTAGCTAAAGAAATTGTTTTAAAGAGTTTAATGATGTATGGAGAAATATTTAAAATGTTGACGTCCAGCAGTAAAGAGCCAAGACGGCCGAACGTATGATAAAACAGCGACTGGTTTGGGCTAAATATCATAAAGCTTATTTTAGAACGTTAGATGCCAAAATATTCGGAGTTAAATAGTTTCAATTTTATTCAAAATATATATTTTTCAAGTTTGGGTCATCTTCAGTGATGAATGACGCCTAGGAGCTTTAACAGGGTTTTTGTTCAAAGGTTTCCTAATGAACTATATTGTACCAATTGCATCCAATAAAGAGTGAAACATTCATCTTGAGTGATGATTTGGAGGTCGATTCCTGCCGAATTGCCTGGGCCAATTTACTTTGTAATGAACAGCGATCAGGGATGACATGTTATAACATCATATTTTCGATATTTTATCAAAATTTATTTGTCATTTTAATAAACTGAAATGGGCAACTGTTTCATTTATGAAATATTTCGTTTCTATTGCTATCACAACCTACTTGTACAAATACGAACAAGATGTCTCTCTAATTTCGTTCAAGTATCCAAAACAAATTATTTGGCGATAGAAACGGAGTAGAAAATCACAATTTTTCAATCTACCAACCTGGTAAATGATATAAAATGTGAAATATTGTCACATTTTATTTTATAGAAGCGAGACATAAACTCCGATAAAGTATCGAAAATGTGGTGTTATAACTTGTCACCCTAGTACATTAAAGTGTTGAGTGATGCCGTGTTGCCATATATAAATAGCCTGCATAACTCAGCGACAGACTACACTTTTATGCAGGATGGCGCAAACTTGCCTCACTTCAAAAAAGAGCACCTGGGTAGGTATTCCCAAATATGAATGCAATTGAAAACTCTTACTACAAAATTAAAGTGCATGCTCGCCAAAACAACATCTTTAGAATTTTGAAGAAGAACATTGAGGATATTTGATAAAAACGACGTCAGCTCAGCTGATAAAAAATTGTTTAAACAGTCTGCCTGACAGAATGTAAGAAGTCACTAAAACTGAAGAAAATATGACAAAATAGACTAAAGAAGTTTATAAAAAATAACTTAAATAATGGATTTCAAAACAAAAATTGTTTTTTTTTTTAAGTTTTGCCTTACTAAATGTCAAAAAAAAACTAATTTTATAATGGTTCTAATTTTTTGACGGGCTACTGCGTAACTTGTACCCTAGTGCGGAATCATGAACGCCGCACGGAAATTTTAGACGGTAGAGAAATTTTATATGGAAAGCAGTAATAATTCTATCGGTTTTATTCTGTTGTTTCAAAAAAACCTTACAAATTCGTTCGATTGCTATAAAGCTGACGAATGAATTATTTTTTTCTGGCTTGCTATTTGTGTTTTTTTTGCGAAACAATGGAACAAAACCGGTACAATTATTGCTGTTTTCCATATAAAATTTCACTACCGTTTAAATTTTCCGTCCGGCGTTCATGATTTCACCCCTACTTTCATAACCTCTGGGAAGTTAGCGCGAAAAATTATCCCGAAAAACCATTATAGTTAAATATGGCAATATATCTACAGAATATTTTAATTCTATCCTGATAGTCAAGTAAATATAATTAATATTGCTGCATATAAAACAAATATATCACGATATTAGCTATAATGTATATTAAATTATTACATAGTTTTGTAATATTAAATTAATATCACGAAATTTTTAATTAAAATTATATGTATACTATATAACATTATAATTTTCGTGATAATTTTTTATATCATACCTTGAAAAAAATTACACTAAACTAATTTACATCGATATAACCAAAATTAATAAAATATACAAAAAAATTAATTCAAAAATTTAATATTAGGAAAACAATAAATCTCTGAAATAAAATAGAACTATTTTATTGTTGTAAAATGGAAAAACATATTACAAGCTAAAATTTAGATATAACTGTGTGAAGTCTTAGTAGATATCAATTAACAAGGCAAGGCTGGTATGGAATTTGTAGAGGAAGGATCCATTTTTCAAATGCCAAAATTGTGAAACGAGTCTATGAGTTAAATTTTAGGTATTGACTCTATTCACAATTTAGGGTCGATTTATATTATCCGTTCCTTTCAGATCCGTTTCTTTCAGATTCAGACAAAAAAAACATTGTTGCATATGTTTTCTATATAAGTATTTATATTATCCGTTCCGTTCAGATCCTCAACTTTCCGTTTCAGATAAATATTGTTGAAAAGAATGTTTTATCTGATGTCTGAACGCGAAAAAATACGAAAGAATAGCGAGGAAAGTGGAATTTATATATATTCCAGCAACAACAATCAAAACAAAATTAAATTGCTACTAAAACATTTTTGGATTTTTTGTTATCGTTTAGTCTATACGTAACCAAAGATACGAATACGTGCAGCATGTGTGAAACAAATTAATAATATTTTCTTATATTCTCGTCATGCCAATCGTATGCTAATGTTTGTCGCCAGTGCCACTAAACTTAACTTTTCTTATATGCTCTTTTAAATATCCCATATATTTTATAGTTGTTTTAGTCTAATAAACTATAAAATATAAAAAAAATTGTTAAAGTAAAATAAAGTAAGGAGCATACGAGTATATACCTGGAATATTATATCTCAAGAACTGAGCAATAAAACATGTGTTCATATTTTCTATTGAATTCGTTTTAAATTTTTTTTCTTGTTATTTAACGTTTATACAGGGTTTTGATGTGTGTGGAACGGTAAAATTTTATGGCAAATAGGGTGGGTCATTTGGAACCTTTTATCCTATGGAACAGATTTCCAAAGTGTCACGATAATTGAGATGATATTTTTAAGTTTCTTTTAAATTACCCAAAATCTCGCCTTTAAATGGTCATAACTTTTTTGTTTGTAATCGTAAAGGTTCGAAATAACTTTTATTGCATTCTGCAATGTGATTTTATTCTAAATAAATCATTATTTAATAGAATTGGTTAAAGAAAAATGACTTATGGCCTTCCAAATCCTACAAAATGTGTAAAAGTATGGAAAATGTCTACCTTCTAAATTCATTTAAAAAACTAGAAGTGATTTTGAAATTAGCTTTGTTTTAATTCTCTAGTTTATGCTCTTTCCAATGGTATGCTATTTGTCATAGAAATCATTCATTTTGTGGCCAAAATAAAAGAGACTATTTTGCCGGGGTTAGGTTAAAGAAGATCGAAAACTTTATTTCCCAAACTTGCATACACAAAAATTAAATTGCTACTAAAACATTTTGGATTTTTATATTATGTTTTACTTTATACGTAACCAAAAAATACGAATATATACGATAACCATACGATGAAAGTATCTGATCTGATAGTATAAATTGATGATGTCTGAATCTGAAAGGAACGGATCTGAAAGGAACGGATAATATAAATCGACCCTTAAGCGTATGACAGGTGGATCCTTCCTCTACAAATTCCATACCAACCTTGCTCTGTTAATTAATATTTACTACGACTTCACAGGGCTGTATCTAAAATTTGACTCATAGACTCGATCCACAATAATTACTTTCTTACTAATAACAATAATGCTTGATTTTGCATTTTTGGATTAACCATGCCAGTAAATTATTTGTTATTAAATTAATTTCTCGTGATATAAATTTCTGCACTTTAACATTTTTTTTTGGTTTCGGGATGATTTAAACACCTGTCGCTATTTGTTTACTGAAGTTTTCTTTATTGGAATTTTTTTTCGGGATAACAAAAAATATAAAAAATGTCATGATAGTAAAAATGTCATGATAGTAAAAATATTTCGGGATGACATTCAAACCTAGCGTAATATAGAAAATTTTTCGGGATGACACTGAAAAATGTCGTGATATTCGTTTTATAGTGTTGTCATCGCATTTCTTCTGGATATTTTTCGGGCTAACTTCACAGACATACTTTCATACGGTACTGCAATTCGAATACTAAAATATTAGGCTAATACTCTTTATATAGCTAGAAGTGGAAAAAATGTTAATATTTCCTAAATGCCAATAATTTCATCCCGATGCTACTTTTCAATATATGTAATAACAAAACAAATTAAACGAAATTTATATTGAATCAAGATTGGACACACAAATCAACGTTACTTCGTTAATGCAACCAAAAATTCAAGTTGCATTCCAAAATCCTCTTCACTTTGTGAATGCGTGTGATTACGTTGAAATTTTCAATGTAAATAGAGACAGACTACGCATCAGACTTTAATCACTGAAAGGTGAATAACATATGCATATGTAATATACACCAACGCATAAAGTGCAAAACTTGTATTACGACGATCTTCTCTTGAGAAAATTGTACTCTAATCTGTTAAACGAAGGTCGATAATAACTGGTAATAAACCAAAATAAAATAAAAAGCAGCTAAGTTCAATGATCTTATACATTTACGCTGTAAGAGATTACTTCAATAAATAATATAATACTGCAAACGCAAGCTTAATAACAAAAAAGTAACAAATTGGTCTCTTCAGAATTAATTTGGGTTTGGTAATAAAGCTTTTATACTTTGCTTAACTAATAATATAAATAAAACTTTATCGTTTCGAGATTTATCATGTACTTCTAAGTAATTTAAATTTTGTAATTGTGTTAGTGTTTGTGACACCAACCATTCAAATTGGGTTGATTTCATGCGCAATACTAAAATTATAAATCAACATTTTATAGAGATACCTATCTTAATTTTGAAATTGATTGGCTCACAAGCAAACCCCAAAATATAAAAGTGTTTTTATCGATTTCTTAGTTTGCGACTACGATTGTGATCTGGGGCTGTTAGATAGTATAGTTAGTAGATATACAAAACAAATAAAATATTTTTAAGTAAATAGTTTTAAGAATTTTGCATTGCCAAAAATCTGGCAAATAGTAATCGCCCGCACTTTGTAAATAGCGAAATACAAATAATTGCCGCATAAATTATAAACCATTTCCTGTACATGTTTCATTTATTTGCCTCTTTATTATCGCATGTTTATCAAATATCACACTATTTTGCCATTTACTAATACTCCGTTAATTGCTTAAAAAAGTGCGAATTTTTAAATGTTTTGGAACCAATAAAACACATGATTTTATAGTGGCTGTATATAATGGCTTAATTTTTAACGCAATCAAAAAAATTTTACGATGTCACGTTAACTGGACTAAACCTACCGTAACGTGCCGTAAATTAAACCAGTGTCAGATTTCATAAGCTGATAAGAATTTTTTTTTTTTTTGTAAATCGGATGTGGAATAATTAACACCAATAAGTGATCATTTTTTGATGACAGCTATTTTGCTATAGCACTACGAAACTTTTAAGTTAAACTACTTTCTTTTAAATTATTAATTTTTAATTAAATTTCAATTAAAGTAACTAATCTGTAATATAAAACCATATTAGGTAAAATTCAATATAAAAATGACTCAATTCTCGAAAGAAATTATAACATTCAGATATTGAAACCTATTCTAATAAAGTCTCCAAAACACTAAAGAATTATAAAAATTAAGATCCGATTAAGGATTTAGGGACAGAAAAAAAAATATTTTGCTTATCAGAATGTATTTTTATTTACTTTTGAAAAACGTCGTTTTTACAAAGGATTTTGAGTGATATTTTCAAATCGCTCTACTGAAAAATTTTTGATTATGTATGTCAAGAGAGGCACAACACAAAAAATGGGGTGTTGGAGTTAATACGCTAGAAAAATTCGCATTATTCGATTTTATAGACAGGAATAACGACATTATCGTATTTCGTTTATTTAGCGTGATAGGGCACAATATGTCTCTTTTCCTTTTTTATAATTTCTCCCTTTACACATTATATAGGGTGTCCCAACAAGAGCGCCGGATTTAATTTTGAAGAAAAACACATTTATTTTTGAATTAAGAAAACATTTTTATTTCAACATAAAGAAAAATAGCTCCGACTAAACGTGAAATACAACATCAGGCAAATGGCCACAACGAAACCTCTGGCACAGGGTTATTCTTTTGTTGAAATGACGTTTTCGCGTAAATGTTGCTGTAATTCACCATAAACGCATCGTATTTCCTCTTTAAGATGTTCAACTGTTTCAGGCTTATTCGCATACACCTTTTCCTTCACATAGCCTCCAAAAAAAAAACTCCGCCATTTGGCGCATTATTGCGATCGAAAACTTGACGTAATTGGCGAACTGTTTTCGAAAAACTTTCACCATTTTTGGAACGTGTTTTGAACGTGCAAATGTCATAAAAAAATCATCGTACAACTCGTATTAACAATGGCGGTAAATTTAAATCCGGCGCTCTTGTTGGAACACCCTATACAATAGTGTCCGTTCGGAGTTCATTTGGGATGTTTCATATTTTATTAAAAAGTAAAACGACACTCTTTTAATTGTGACAGTATTTTTAATAAAAAAAACAATATTTTGTTATTTTATGGTCAAAACTTAAAAAGTCTCATTTTTGTCGAGTAGTGCAAATCAAATTAAAAACAAAAACGACAGTTTCATTTTTGTTGTGACTGTCTTCAGTAATAAGGTAAGATATAATATAAATCATTCTTCTTCAATAGTTACAATACAAAATAAAAACTGTTAGTAGTTTAATTTGGAGTTGTCGCTCTTCTTGAAAGGACTACAAAAAAAAATTATAACATGTAATGTTTCATTTTGATTTATTACGGTTTTCCCTATTACCGTTTAGCGATATAAAATTTTGGCAGAAATGGCCCTGAAAAGCTTAAATAAAGTAACTGCAATGAAACCGCGCTACTGTCAAGTGCAAGCTAATTTGAAGAAGATCTAGATGACTCAAAAGCTCATAATCGTCCAGTGAATAAGAGTCCGCAGACTCTGGTATACAAAACTTGTTCGCTGTGCTTGATTCTGATATTTCAAATAAAGGAAACATAGTAGCTAAATCCAAATGCGCAAAGCCAGATGAATGGATAAAAAAAATCTGCAATCCTACGAAATAGCGGAAAGATATGAATATTCGAGAACGACAGGTAAGCCCGCCTTGTGGCCAGAAATGCAGAATTAGGTGTATAAATAAAATATCACAGGAACAACGAGTTAAAATCTTTGAAAAATATTGAGGACTTCAAAACTTAACAAGACAACGAAACTTTTGTTTAAAGTATTATTTAAGTAAACCCATCATACCGCTATCTGAAACCTGGGAGTAAAAGATGTCTCAACAGTTCATTTTATTTTGAAATTGACGGAGAAATGATAAAGGTATGCAAGCAATGTTTTTAAGCCAATGGGATTTATTGCTGAAAATTTTCGAGGAAAGCATGGCCAAAACAAGAACCTTGTGCCAGCAATTAAGGATGGAATTCGTAAGCACATTAATTCCATTCCACGGATTGAGAGCCATTACCTCCGTCAACATACCACTAGATAGTTTATTGATGGTGGCAAAACAATTGCTGATTTATTTGGGTATTACAAAGCCGACTGCAAAGAAGGACATAAGTCAAGTGCGTCATTATCAACCTACACGTATTTGATATATTAGCGATAGAAATCGATACATGTATTTAAAAATATTTGGAGCAGCTATTGGTAACATCTGCTGAAAAAGAAAATCCAAACGTCATGTATATGCATGCAGTATAGCTACTTTTAATGTTAAATCCATAACCCGTAATTTCTAATTAAGGGACATATGTAAAATGAATGCGATAGCATATATTTCGTTATCGAGAAAGGTGTAAAAAAATTTCTAAGATCGGGCTACATCTATGCATCACACCAGTACACCCCTTTTTCCACCAGACAATTTTTTTTTTTTAAATTTAAGCCGACTGTACACAAATATGTATGTAAAAATAACCATAGTTTGTAATGTTTTTTTTTATGTTTCTCATGATTTCATTGATTTTAAGGATGTTTGTCTTTAAATTGGTGCCGTATTTTTCAATTTCCAGTTAACGGAAGACAGAGAACAAATTAAGATGGGAGAAATGAAAACAATAATATTACAAAAGGATAAACCAGGGGTTTTTTTCGTTAAAACTTCGTACGAGCCGAAGGAATATAAATTGTTGTAAATAATAGGAAACGTGAATCGCAGACACAAAATTCATCCTGCAGCAAGCTGCAACAAGCATTACAAAAAAAAAAAAAAAAAAAAAATCGGACCGTAAAATATCAGAAGTTAATGAACTGTTAAAATCTAACCATATTCCAAAAACGTATAACAGTTTCTACTCATAAAAATGAATTAAATGTGATTTGTGTTAATTATGATTAGGTTTTTATGTACCTTTATTCTTGACTTTCTATAACTATTATTGTATAGCTTAAAACTGTCATAACTTCAAAAATAATAACAACTTATAACTTCGGAAGGGGCTAACTTGTAGAACTATTGTCGCCTTTTTATCAACCACAACTGTAAAACTACAACGCAGAAAGGTTCTTGACTAAGTTAGAAAACAAAATTTGACACAAGCGATAGATTTTTTAACCTGCGACTTGGAAAAAAATAAAATTTCTTAAAGAAGGATTTTTAATTTTTGATCTCTTGGAAAACTTGTTTTTTTAGTTGTGTCACTCTTGTATGTCATGAGCGATATTATCTACAGTCAAACTATTTTTCACAAGAGAATAACTAAATAACTGTCGCACTGAGAATGAGAAAAACAAAAAAGGACCCATTGAGCCTATACACAATAATTCTTTCGTCGTGATTCAATGATTTCAAAAAATCAATCGCCGTCCACATTTGATTTCTTTGCGCATTTCTTTTATTATGTATGTGCGTAAAATTATGTTTTTTGATTTATTCGTATTGTAAAAAATGTTTATTATTTGCTGCGAAAACTGCTTCCTTCGTTGAAAAAATATATTTTTTGCACTCGAAGTGCAAATTAAACTAAATTTAACCCAAAAACGACAAATAAACAAGGTGTCCTTGAAAATTTTATTTTTGTTGTGCGAGAATCAGTTGAATCAAAAAAATTATTTGCTGAAAAAAAATCAAGAATTTCCCCGCCAAAAAAGTAGTTCGTTGGTGAAGGGGAAGGGACCGAGGAAAGCATCACGACCAAAGAATCAAAGTGTGGAACCACGGATTTGATAATAGAAAATGTATGCGCTCGTTTATCTCTAAATATCTACAATTCAGCTCACATGTTGTAATCAAATAAAATACACTGACGCCACACCAATCCGCCTTTAGAGAAAACTGGCAGGTAAAATTATCCTTCTGTCTGTTCTAGTAGACTATGTCGTTGGTGCGAATTAGTTACTCCTGTAACAGAAGACTGTTGTGTGAAGACTAACGAAATATTTATTTTGTGAATTTGATTCATATGCTTTCGGGATTCCTTAATGGATTCAGTTTCGGTTAACTTATTGTTCGCAGGAGTGAGAATTCCCCAAGTATCCGAAGAGTGTTTCGAATACGCATCAATATCTTGGTTGAGGATTGAATGGTGTCGTTCTTAAATATTTAATTCCTAACGTTTGGTTCATCTGTCACGACCACGTTTTGCAGATGTTTGTTCAAAATTTTCGATCACATTTCAACATAATTGGAGCTCTATCTCACAATCCCCCTTCGCGAAATTAATCGTCCATTAAATCGGTTTTTCAATAAACCAATTGTTTCTTTAGCTGTATGACATGTAGCGCCGTCCTGTTGGAACCACACGTATCAAAATGTTGGCTGTACAATTAGCAATTTGTTGTCTTTGTGGATAAGTTTAAATGTTGAGAACGTTGTGACATCGATAAACGTGGGTTCTCTACAGCACTTTCTCTCACTATAGTAATATTTCTGGTTGAACGACTTAACCATATTGCTGTCGGTATGTTTGCTACTGACTGATTCAGTTAGTGGATTAAAATTTTTGTTCTAATTTTTAATAAACAATGCGAATTATACGAAATGTTGTTTTTTACAGATCCACCATTTTCATAATGGATTTGAATTTTTTTAATATGATTTTGAAGTGAAATTGAATGGCCAACCTTCTACTGTTAATTTGTAAAACAACTTAATACCGGATTAAATGTTCCGTAGCTACTTTATACTCTATACTCCTAAAAAAATGATATTGAAAGACTCTTAAAACACGATGCACAGCTGGTCAAACGAATACCCGCATCTGTCAAAGTATATAATTTCCAAATAATTTAACGTCTATGTTTGGTAGTGATGAACAATAGATTTGTGATCGAGGGCTAGTACCAGGAAGAGAAAAGATGTAAATAACACGCAGCCATTGCTACAGATAGTACAAATTTTGGTGATCACATGGGATCGCGAACAAGATGATGTAAATGTAATTATTAAATTAATTATGTAAACCCCCAAATGTAATTTTAGAAATGAGGCGGTCAAACCCGTCTATAGGAAACAAAACATTAGATAATATGTGACTGAACACGGTATTGCGACTAACCTAAGTGTGTGTGGTGATTCCCGTTACTATCCAATTGAGATAATATATTGAAATTTTTTACTTTGCAACTTTGCAATACGTTCAAAATTAATTTCACTTTTCATCAATCACATTGGTTCTGGATAAAAAATCCGGTAACACTGTTTCTCTAGCCGGAATAACGGACTGGACGAGGTTGAGAATTGACGGTGAGTTGAATATGAAATTCCATATAAATTGTCTGCGAAGACTGAAGTACCTATGGTGGAAAATGATTACCTTAGAATCATTTTCCTCCATAGGTAATTATTTGGGAACCGCTTGCAGCATAGAAAAATTGTGAATAACTCGGAAGAAGCTCTTCTTTCTTGTTACAAGGCAACACGGTCACGTCTGCACCATCGATTAAAAATTTTAAGTGTATCGAATGATCGGAAACATACAACCGATTTAGTTACATTTGTATAAACACTTGTGCTTCCCCAAGTGATTGATGGGCTAGTTTTTTTATTCTCGAAATTGCTCGTGAACCTCATTTTCATCCTAAAGCGTCTTATCTATATAAAGCCACCAGCACCTACCTAATTTCGGTGTCTCTGCCGATGATGATCTGTTGACATCGTGTCGCCCCTATAGATGAAGATCTCGAGCAAATTTGACATTTCAGAATCAGCTTTTAAAAATCCATCAAATCATAATATAAAAGATGATAGGAGCGAATCTTTGGTGAATTTAAACCTGTGCCCTGAGCAACACTTCGAAGTGGACCATAGTTCTAACTGTACGATTATTAAATTGGAGATAGAGATACAAAGTGGTACTGTGAATTTAAACCATTTGTTGATTATGACGTTACAGACTCTGATCATTCCGGTAGGCATAATTTTACAACTCAATTTTATTTTATTTAAAATACCCAACTCTAGTATTTTGTATCTTAGAGAGAAGAAGTAACGCCATCAGAAAATATGGGTCCTCTACCACACAGTCCTTTTACTCCAAAACGGATTTTCCATCCACGAAACGATTTAACAAATCATTTGAACGCATATACACAGTGCCATCAAGCTCAAAACGGACAAGGAACAAGAAAACATTGGAAGAGTTGCAAAAGAAATACAAGAAACTGAATGGGAAACGATCAAATCAAAAAAGTCGTACAACTCCGGAATTCCCTCGAGCATCTGCAAATTAAGATGTATTCGAAAAATTAATTTATCTGATCGCCAAAAACACTTTACCAAATTTTGGAATTTGGCAGATCGTTATAGGCGTGGAATTATATTTTAAAATATACCTAGGAGACGAATAAACAAGAACAGTCATCAACCCAAAAATAAAGCGGAACTCGAATCGAGACTTTTTTCAAACGGATCCGTTTTTTTCGAAATAAAATGTTACCTAAAATCTGTTTGAATATGCTAACTAACGGGATTTTCAAGAAAAACGAGTAGATATTGGCAGCCTGTGGCCGCCATGTTGTTTTGGTGGCGTCTGTCTAATCATTTTTTTTGCAGTAACTGATGCCAATTCTAGCAATGCATCCACAAATGATTACTGGATGGTGCAGATTTCGGGCTGGCGGTTTCATTGGTCAGTACTTTTTTGAAAATGGCGTTGGTAAGGCCATCACCATCAACGGCAAGCGCTACAGAACGATGCTAACCGATTTCTTTTGGCGCAAATTGAACAATATGGAAGTAGATGACATGAATTTCTAGGGTAGGGTTATTTTTCGCAGAGGTGACGTGAATTGGCCACCAAGATCGTGCGATTTGACCTCTCTAAACTTTTCTTGTGAGGTTTGCTCAAGTCGCAGGTCTATGCCAATACGCCGCAATCAACCAATGCCCTTAAAGCCAACATAACCAACACCATCGCTCAAATTGAGCCGGATCTATGCGGCAGAGTTATTGAAAATTATACCACTCGGACCCGTGCTGTGAGAAGCCGCGGCGGATTTTTAAACGATGTTATATTCCATAAATAATGGCATACACAAGCCTTTCAAATAAAAAAAAAATTCTAAATACCAGACACACAGCTTGTTTTATACCATTTATCCCATAGCTCGCATATTAAAGAAAGTAAACAAGGACAAAAGTTTGATTTTCAAAAAGTTTTAATTTTATTTTAACGGAAATACGCAATATACGATTTCACTGAATTTGTTGCCTTGTCTCATTAATTCGTTGCCTCGTCTCATTACATCCCATAGCGAAATGTAAAGTTGAATTCTCAGTGTATTTTAAAAAAATCGAAATTACAAGCAAATTTTGTTCCAAATATATCCCTACTTACAATGAAGCAATTTTACTTCAGAAACCAACTTTACCTAGGAATTTACCGCTATTATTGTATAAACACTGTTTCATTGGATACGAGTGCTACCCAGCACAACCTAACTTAATTTTTATTTGACCGACGAAATAACACACTGTGGTTAAAGCGTTGGCGTTTAGATCGGGAGGTACCGGGTTCGAATCCCGATAAAGGTAAGGTGCAAAATGGAATTTTCATCATCATATTACGATCAGTGATGAAAAGGAATACAACTATGACTCCCTGTCAGAGTGCAGAACTCATGGGGTGATCCGTCTTCCATGCCAGTCGGACTTATAGCTGTATATTCTCGAATTGGGTGGCAACGGCGTAAAAATTAAGTCCATTGCACTTGCTAATAATGACCCCTGCTTGCAATGAGGTACAAAATTAAAATAAAATTTTCATTTAACTTCGCAGGTATAGCAAAACCAATAGAGGATAATTATTTAATTAATTATTTAATTACGAATTTATTTCAGGTCAATTCAAATATTTTCCGAAAATTGTTACATAAATTGTATACTGTGTATTTGAACAATCATAACTTGGCTTCATTTAACTTGCAAATTGAGTATCAAAACGAAAGAAATTTTTTGTAAAGTATCCGTTACATTTTTAAATTCAATGTTATTTTATATTTTCATTTCGTTATTCTATAGTAACACTGAACTAATTACATATATCAATCTACACAAATAACGTGTACTTATATACTTCAAATATGTAATCATGTGTGAATTTTTAAAATTATAACTTTCATATTAATAATAACCTTCGGCAATTTTAATTGAATATTGAAAACAGCTTCGTAAGCAAAATCATCAGTATAGCATTTATTTAATCGTATGAGTTGCATTTTCACTATACAAGTAATATTAAAAGTAGTACTTAATTTGGGCAGTCCTAATTTATTCTAAAAATAAAAATACGAAAGACTTTATTTTACAAAAGGAAAGAATGTTAAGAACCTATCCATAACCTCGCACATTAAGCGGATGCTTACAGATTTGAATTGAATTATTGAATTTACTTTAAGACGAGGTAAATGTTGATCTGATTATTCGCTCGCAGCCTGTAGTGTGGTATTTTAAAATGCTACATTAAACTGTTAAGGAACTCCCTTTAGACATAATGCCACAAAAATACAAAAAAATATATCAGTAAGCCTACCTTATTGACATTAGTATTTTTCATTTTTGCCTCCCGTCGATAATTATTTTTTGAAGCTCTCAATCATTGGAGTCGATTCCGGGTTCTAAAATTTTATGTTGTTATGTAGTTTTTGTTTTTTCAATAAAAATTCCAATAGGAAGTGGGGAAATAAAATAACACAAGGAGATGTTTTGGAGGTATTTATTTGTAAGCATAGCACACACAATCCGAGCCTGTCCGACTTCGCAACCGCCTTATATATATGTAATGCCAAAAAGTATTCATTCCTCTTTGTGGACTAATTATTTTAGTTGGCTATTTTTTCAACATGAAATAAACTTTTTCTTGCTCTCTACAGCACTTTTTACGTGCGGGGTTACACCGAAGGTTTCATTAAAATCAATTCCTAACTACTTTACCGATCTGTATTCTCCTCCATTTGATAATTAACAGGTACTTCTCCAACAGATTAGCGCCTGTTGTGTCAAACCACGCCCATCTGTTAAAGTAATAATGGTTGTCCACAATGCTCGATCATGGTGGTCAAGCAGTATGCAGGATGTGGCGTGGTGTGACCCAACAGTTGCTGATCTTAAAGAGAGGTACCATTTAATGTAAATATTTTCGCTTTACGGGGCCAACCAAACAAACCACTTGACTGCTAGCAAAAATCTAAAAAATACCACTACCTTCGACACTAATGGTGTAATCTCTACTATTGTCCATACTGAGGATAAATCATCATATTTAACACAACCAGTAACCTCTACTAAATTAATTGATGCACTTTGTGATGTTAATGGCGGCTTAATGTACTTTTCATGCACCAAAGAATATATAAACGATCACTATCAGAATAGCAATAGCAAACCTAATCATGTTGAAACTCAGACTGAGGAGGAAACAATGTCTACACAATCATCGAACAAATCATTCCTCAAATGTATAAAAGCCAAGTTACTTCCAAAAAAGGGCGGCAAAACTATCTATCATGAGGATTTCATAAATGGATATGATTTCATTCAACGGATTCCTCCTCAATCGTTTGATTATGCCGAACCTCAAATTACCACTTGGTTTAAGGGGAATTATTTACCATCTTCTTCTGTTACGATTTGTGCATCTATGCAAGCCAAATTAGACAAATGTCAAATTAAAGAATTCTTAACTGAAACTGATAAACTGCTATTCCAAATCTATAAACATGGTTACAAAAGTATACTTAATTGAAGGAAAGTCCGTTATAGTTGTCTCACATCAAAATAAAACCAACTGCACTGACTTAATCTATGTGTTAGATACATTAAAGTCTAAATTTACAACATAAGCGGGAATCATTTGTCATCACACATCAGCTTGACATCAATTGGTTTGTAGATAAACTTAAACTGGCTCTGGATTACATCTCCAACTGTTCATGCTCCAATATCAAATGGGTTCTAAATATTTGTGCGAAGATAAAAATAGGCAAACGATATCTATTTATATATACAGTGTATATACCGCCTCGCTCAAATTGCGACTGCTATGCTGCTTCTGGATCTGGTCTTCACCACTGAGGAGGATGCTTACAAAGTAACTGAATCAATGAATCCATTTGTTGTAAACGATATCAACCACAAACCTTTGGACATTGTATTTGATACAACCTACTGTAACATGAAGAAATCTGAGCACCTTCCCAGAATGAAATTCAACTTCAAGAAGGCAAATTACGCCGGTTTGCAAAATTATTTAGAAGCAGCAAATTGGGATCTAATTTTAAATCTTGACAATGTGAACAAAAATGTTGATAAATTTTATGACTTCATTCTCCAAGGCTTTGAACTCCATGTGCCTCTTTACAATAAAGCACCGAAAACTCATCCTCCGTGGTTCGATGACCTGCTAACCAATTTAAAAAACCGAAAATGTAAAGCCTATAGTAAAATGATGAAATCTCGATTGGAATCCGACAAGCTAGCTTTTTACAGCGCAGTGATGAACTCGACGTCCATTTCAATTTTAAGTACAGGTCTTACCTTGCAAGTATTGAAAAAAAAATTAAATCAAATCCTAAAGAATTTTGGAAATACTTTCGATCCAAACGGGAAATCGAGGAATATCCTTGAAATATGATGTATAATAATACCAGCTCCTCGGACGCAAAAGTGATAGCAGACATGTTTGCAGCATTTTTCCAATCAGTCTATAGTCCTTGTGATAATATGGAACACACTGATAAAATAGGCAACAACAATACTTCTATTATTCCACCTGTCATACATGAAGAGAATGTTATATCAGCCTTAAAGGAATTTGGAGATGGATGTGGGCCGAATGATATATCCGCCTTTATATTAAAAAGGTTTGCGAGTAGCTTCACAAATCCACTCTGTAAACTTTTCAACCAATCGATAACTACAGCCGTGTTTCCTGATAAATGGAAAATATCGAAAATAACACCTATCTTCAAATCGGGTAAGAGGGAGGATATCTCATGTTATAGAGCAATTTCAACATCTTCGTCAATTCCTAAATTATTTGAGGTGATTGTGAGCAATGCTTTTAAAATGTGGTTTTGCCGATTAGATCTCAGACTTTTGGGCGTGGGGAAGTTGAGGCTTGTATGTTCCTGGCCTACACCGTGGAACTGAATAAAATAAAACTCAAAAGCAAACTAAATAACTGAAATTATACGTTAAATTTGAGGAACGTAAATAAAATTAATAACAACTGGGTGTGTCCACCCAAGAACGACCGGATCTCCCCGAATGAAAAGTATAATGTCTGTTGAAGAAACGACCCCCTCTTCCTTACCCCCCCCCCCCCTGAATGACCCATCGGCCCCTACAGCCTGATGGCCAGCCACAACGAAGCAGCATAATATAGGGTAAGGACGTTTTCCAACCAACAAAGCCTCTCTTCACCCGGAGAGACCTCATAAAGGATCCCAACAATTCACACTCCGACAGCTTGAGACTACCGGAGTGCCATGGGAAAACCGTCTAAATTTTACTGTCGTCCCCGAATGGACGACACATATGGACTCGCCACTCCGATGTTCTACCAAGGGAGTGACAAGCCCAGCCTGCAAATATGAAACCGACACGAAATGAGAATCCCGCTTCGAACATACCGAATAAAACTCAAAATGAAAAAATCATTTAACGGTGATCCGAAGACCCTAACCTGAACACACTACCCGTTATGCGGTCCGTGTACAAAAAATGAAAAAATGGGAGGCGCACAAAAGAATCGAAAACTGCAAACGCAGCCAATGTGCACCTCGTGCGCATGCGCCAAGTGACCGTTATTTAGCACTTGATTACACAAATATTGAAATAAAATTTGATAAATTAAAATTTTTTAAAGTTGAATTAAATTGAAATTTAAAAAAGAAAAGCAGAACGAAAAACGTACTACGCTCCATGATTTTCTTGACGTTTACATAATACAATAGGGGTAAAAAACAAAACAACACGTTAAGGCCCGTGCACAATTAGATACTTTAATGTCAATTCCATAGGGTAGATGGCAATACCATCAGTAAAGTGCTTGACTTATTTGATGGTAACGAAATTTTTGTGCAACGTTATGACCCCAAAGGGAGTCGTAATACAGTTAGTGGTTTGGTCATAAGTCTTATCCCGCTCTACCTGCCTATATATCATTAACAGATCTCATAATCATAACTTATACATTTCGCATACTAAGCTGCACAATCCCGAAGTTTTTAGATGTTTGACGATATAATTGACATAAACTGTCTTTCTCATCATTAGGTCCAAGGCCATTTTATAAGCGGTGCACACATTACCTCGTGACGAGTGACATTACCTCGTGTCGAGGCTTTATATAGTTCCGACAGGCTTCATGTGGATCCACCTGCCATTGTTATGGTTGCGGCTGAAAGTTTATATTTTGCTAATAATTGTTGATCTTCTAATTGTTCTGGCTGATAAAATTCTCTGGTTCCGAGTGGCTCTAAAATATTCCGAGTGGCTTAATTTTACTTCCGGCCGATAAACTGATAAATCAGATAGTGCACAACGATAGATCGTTCATCGTTGGTTTGTTTTCGTCTGATACATTTAAAGCGTATTTTGCGCTCATTGTGCAAACTTCAAATAGTTCCAGGCGATAAAGATCTGGTTTCGGGTTGCTTTAAATTGTGCTGGCTGGTTAAATATTAGCTGTGATTGATAAGTCGGTTAGTGTACACTGATGCAAAATACATTTTGCATACTTGTGCTATAACTGGTTTAGTTACGACTTGTAGTTGACATTGTAGTGGCTCCGGCTAGCATTGCTATGTTTCTAAAGCTCAAAGGGCTCATTGAACAAGCTCTTTATGGTTCATGCTGATACAACTCTTGTTTCGTCTGGCTCTAAATGATTCTGGCTGGCTTTATATTTGTTCAGCCTGGAAAATCTGATAACACTCCATAATGCAGAATTCGTTGTGCTACTTGTGCACTTAGTTGGTTTGCTATCGGCTGGCATGGTTCAGGCTGGCTTCATATGAGTCCAGCAATTTTGAGTGACATTGTTATGGCTCAGGCTGAAATTTTAAAATTTTATTTGTTGCACAACCATCTAAAGTTCATTGTACCATTATTAAATGGTTGATATACTTCTGATAAAACATCCGGTTTCCGGTTTCGCATCCTGAGCTAAAAATGTTCCGGCTGGCTTACTACCTCGCAGTCTCCTAACAAATATTTATTAATCGTATTAAGGCAAAATCTTAAATGAGCCTGTACTAGAGATATATAGTGTAGTGGCATACACGGCCATATAGGCCTTGGTCATACCTAGTAAGCCTGATAAGATATAGTTTTATAAAGATTTGCACAAGGTTACTAGGTAAAACCAGGGCCTATATCGCCGTATATGCCACTATACATATTTATCTCTAGTACATATAGACTCCAGAAAATTTAATATTTTGTCTTAATATGACTAACAAATATTTATAAAACTATATATTTTTAGGGTTACTAGGTATGACCAAGGCCTATATGGCCGTGTACACCACTACCCATATTTATCTCTAGTATATACGCTACAAAAATTGTAAGATTGTATCTTATCTATGTATAACTTTGCTTTATGATATTAACCCTTGGCCTTCGTCGTTTAAAGCTATTCAAATGTATATCTCTCTAATGATAATATAAAGGTTCTCATTTGGTTTGACATTACATATTAAAATCCATAGTAATAAATTAATACTAATTTTTTCATCTAAAATGTGTCGACACTTAGCAAATACAGGGTGTCCTAGAAGTGGACAATCAATCGAACCAGGGTAACATGGGAGCTCATTTCCAACAAAAACCGTCCAGTAAAGTTTATTCGAATTGTTGATGGTGCGAAAGTTATTCCACTTTTAGTGTTTTTTAGTGCATGCAACCACCAAAAAATTAATTTAATATAAACCAAGAGTTCTTTTGTTTAGCTTTCTTTTATAATACAACACTCTAGAAGAGTACTGTACCTTTCCAATAAAATCATTTAAGCTGTATTATCTTCTGTCAAATAAAAACAATGGATTTCTAAAGTCTTTTTGTTTCTCAAATTTTTTTGTTGGTGTTTAAGTGGCGCCTGCGGGAAAACAATGTACTGCAGAATACCAGGTGCCTGCGGCAAATAGCGTTAAAAAGCAGTGTTAAGTGAAATGTGTTTATTAAGACTTAATAAACACTTAGTGTACTACAGAAAGTTAACCCCCTAACCTACACTGGGCTCTTCACAGCAGAATGTTTTTTTTACCAGTTTTTTAACAAAGCAGGTCGTGTTTACTAAAAAATGCACTTAACAAAATTTCGAGTTCTAAAATAGATGCTTTGTCAGAAATAAAACAAAATAAATAAAATAAAATTGATTTTATTAATTTTAAATGTTATAATAAGTGTTTGAAGTTTGGACATTTTGTTTGGAGTTATTTTTAATGAGAGTAACGCTTCAACTATACGTTGCCGCTCGTTCATAAGGCCTGTTGCACACTTGAGCTATGTTTTTTGACTGATGTGAGCTAGGTTTTAATTTAAGAGGTTCCCGTAGATAGATCTCAGGGTTTAACCAATCTATAAAGAAATATATTTATATGTTTTATTTTCACCTTGAAAGAAATTAAATAAATCGGGACGTACGAGTGGCTTGAGCTGAGCTTCGCGAATTCGGTTCCACTTATTTAGGCTTTGCAAAGTAAATCGAGAAGCCGTGATCTCAAAACATAGCTCACTTGCTTAAGAAGTATAGCTCAAGTATGCAACGGGCACAAATCAGTGGTGATATGTTGTAACTTCACTTAACTTCGTTTCGATAAAAATCATCACATAGAAAAAAACGGTAAATGGTATGTTTTAACTTTTTCGATGGATAATAAATTTTACAGTTGGCAGCACTTTTTCGGAATGTTTTCGGAATTAGAATGACGGTTAGAATCTGTTTGTTTACTTGTCAAACAAACAAAAAGCTTTGTTTTTATATAATTTAATAATGAACTGTAGCGGATTTTTTAGGGCTACAGCTTCATCTGGGTCCCATTTGAAACGCGATATTTTAAAACGCGAATTATCTAAACGCGATACGGTTAAAAAAAGCCGTGTTTTAATAACGCGATATTTCAAAACGCAATATGGTACAAAACGTGATAGTGTACCATGTATAGCGCGATATCCCTTTTCCTGCTAGACAATTTTTTTTCTTAAATTTAATTCCACTGTACACAAATGTGTACGCAAGAAATGACAGCTTGTAATGTCTTCCGGATTTTAACGAATCTTAGTTAAATTGTAATTCTTTTTGAAAAAGCATTATAATTTAATAACATAAATTATATAACATATTAATTATCTTATTGTTATTATAGTTATAGTGTTATTTTTTGGACGGAAACGATTTAAGTAGTGTGGATTAGTAGTAAATGTGTGCGTTGGTCCAAAATACTTACAAACAAACAGTTTGGTACAGCATTTTGTACCATATCGCGTTTGAAAATATCGCGTTATGTACCATACCGGGTTTTGTACCATATCCCGTTTCGAAATATCGCGTTTCGAGCGGATCCCCTTCATATATCACGATGTTGTTGAAGACGAGAACTAGGAAAATTTAGAATATGTTGTCAAGAGGAGGTATCTTAGAGATAGATACGACATAATGGATATGGAATACAAAAAGTGAGTCATTTAGATTCTTTATTTTTTTTACAATCTAATGGAATTTTATGTTTGCTTTAGATTTATTGAATCATTTAGAATTACTAAATAAATAGTTAATTGACGAATGCTCCCCGTGGCGAATGGACAGTGAAAACTCCGCTGGAAATCAAATTGGCGGCAGTTTTAATTTTTTTAGGAACTGGATCGTACCAGCGAACAGTCGGTGATATCATGCTTCACACAATGAATCAATCTGAAACTGACATTATTGAAATTTTAGAAAATTCAATAAGTCGAAAATGTATAATATTTCCAAACGCCAGTAAAAAACAAGAATACAAACAGTGATTAGGAGACCCGCTAGAGCCATGGCTTTCGACACCTTCGGAATCTAAACCCAACTCAACAAATATATAAACCCAATCAAACGGTGTAATGGGGTATTGAAAAACACGTTTAGATCTCTTCTAGGTGACCGAGTTTTAAGATACGAGCCTTTCAAAGCAATTCAAATTGTTAACGTTTACAATATATGGTCTACTACATAAAATTAATATGGCAGCCGAAACATTATCTACAAATTCAACAGATCAACAGGAAGCAGAGTTTGAATATAATTCGGAAGAAAATGATACCGATGCACTTATCAGAAATGGACTTTAGAATTGTTTTTAATAAAACCAAAATTTTATTTAAATATATTTAAGTATATTATAAGTGCAAAAAAGATATTTCATATTTTTAATTCAATACAAAAATTAAAATTACATCACAATTTTATTTTTGGTTTTTCAAAATTTGTGTATCACCATAAAACAAAATGTACATGAAATCACTCATGTAAGCCTAACAAAGCAATGAACTATAAAATAACTATGCCGATATGTTTACAAGATACGTGTATATTAAATATAGAAACAATTAAATTTGTGTATATAAATATATTAAAACTATAAAATAAGATTAACCTCGGAAAAATTGGCTTATAAAATTTGCACTACTTGATTTTTCTTATATATTTATTGCTCGGCGGTATCACTGAGTATCGATGAGAAAAAATATAGTGATAAAATATGGCGAAAAATGATGGTCGAAAATGCGATGTAACATACCAGGGGTGGGATGTTGTAACATCACTTTTTTCGATCGAATACTATATCTTTTTCCTAAAACAAAATTGCTTGTCGTTTCACTTTTCAATTTTGCTTTCTATATTGCGATCGCACACTACTAGAATAAATTGTTTATTTATCTCTTTTTTGTTTTTCGATAAAGTATCACTCTTAAAATATGTAGGTGATACAATAAGAGTAGAACGACATAATGTTTTATTCGAATAGGTAGAGATCGCAATAGAAGCAATGTAATTGAAAAATGGAAAAACGATAAATTTAATTTGTGATGAAAGAGATGTAAATTTCGATAGTATCGAAAAAGGTGATGGTTACTACATCCCACCCCTGCAGTTTAACGAGACTATCGAAACTTTTGATAGTAAGGAAAATTCCGAAGTTGTCACCACCGCTCTTTAATAATACTAAAAATCACAGAAAAAAGTCTAAAAGATTTAGATCATGAGACCGTGGTGGCCATGCAATAGAGCCTCCCCTTCCAATCCCGCAACTTGTATAATTTATGAAGAAGTGTTGTCTCGCTTCTAGTGCATAGTGATGGGAGCTCCATCCTACTGCAGCCACATCCATTAGATAAACCATAAATGAAACGCATTTCTGCATATTCGGATGGGAATAAGCCACATGGCTTTTTCACATTTTAATTATAAACGTTCGAGTATGTATGGAACTACTAATATGTATTACAAAATGTTTTTCTTTTTATACCACAAATTTTGTTTAATGCGGACTACTAGATTTGCTTCAAAAAATTGGTATATCAATGGGTATTTTCGTTTATTCATTCCGAACATTCCGAACGTTTTAAAATTGACATTAATCGTACTTTTATTCATTCTATGGGTTCCTGTTTTGTATATGCTTTTATTCATTCGGAACTTCCAGAAAGCATTCTTTTTGATCTACATCAATAGGTAGACCAAAAAGAATATTCTTTGCTCAAATGTCAAGTTGGTGTGGTTTATTTATTTTTATTATTTATTATTAATTTTTTTTTAAATTGAATTTAACAAAAAATTTAATTAATTTAATTGTTAGAAAAAAAACTATGGCGTTCATAAACCATTTATTATTCTAAGAATATGGTTTCGTTTAATGTTGCAGTCCCTTCCCTTTCAATATTAGGTAGTGCAGGATCGCCACTTTCATCATCAGGCTCAATTATGGAATCAATTACCAAATTGTCACCATTTTGCAAACAAATATTACTTAGTATGCAAGTGGCCATTAATGGTATTGAATCCCACCGTCTGGTATTTAACCCATTTAGTTGACGAAATATTCCTTTCAATAAATCAACAAATTCACGTTGCTTCGTCTGTCTAATAAATGTATTCTGTTTATTCTATTACGTTCTTTTATTATATTTCGTTCAGAAGATTCTTAAATCATGTGATTGATATTCTATTCCTTCTACTCTTTCTGTAGAATGAATTAACGAAAATACGGAATATGTTCATCATTTTCTTTTATTTCTGACAAATCATTTATTTTAGAACTCGAAATTTTGTTATATAATTATTCGCATTGTGATATTTTTTGTGATTATTTTATTTATTTGTGTCTTAAATGCCAAAATTTTGTTTAAAATAAACATTTATGTTTAAATTATTTTGCACAAAAATGTTTTCCAATTACAAAAGCAAAGTACTCATTTAAGGACAAAGTTACTCAATGGATGTGTCCTCATTTGGAGACATAAATATATTTGTCCACAATTACTTACAAAATATGTGCAAATAATCATTATAATTATAAAATTTGTGTTGTGTAGCATAAATATTTGTTTTATAAGTAGATTGTGCAACTCAAAAATATCATTATTTTACTATTTTATTTTTGATTTGTTTTGAAGATTTTGAAATATTTTAAAATGAAACGAACCGTGTTTCATCCCCGGAAAATATTTGAAACAACACGAAATACCGCAAATATTAAATAAAGACGATTCTGAGCTCGACACTGCTGGAAGTGCATCCGATGACGACGATGAGGATGTAGTTGAAATACCCGCGTCATCTAAAATCACATAGAATGTTAGAACCACAGGTAAGCAACGTATCGTTTCAAATATTGAACTACAAGAGTTTTAGCTACCGGAGATCATTTAGACTCGGACATAATTATAGAAAACGACGATATTGATTTTATCGGATTCAATAAAGAACCAACCTATACATCAAAATGTGATATTCGGCGTCGACGATCATTTGAAGAACAATAGATCCCATATTTACCTCCGGTCTCGGCGTTGAAGAAGAAGTTACCGATTTTTCACTATCTAAATATTTTTTCCGCTATATTCCAAAAGACATGTTTCTTGAAATAACCAAATACACCAATTTATATGCAGAAACATTCAAAATTCAAAATTTTAAAGAAACCAGCCCAGATGAGCTAGTTAAGTTATTTGGAATTTGGATATTAATGGGGAATTTAAAACTGTGCGGATCTTATCAAAAGAGCCATGACTATTTTGAGAGTTTTACCAATTGAGAGTAAATTTACATTTTGTTGATAAGAATGTCGTAGTTCACGACAAATTTAAGATGTCTTGATGTAAAACAGTACATAAAAGGAAAGTCGTATCCTTGTGGTATTAAGGTGTTTGTACTCTGTGGTAAAAGTGGACTTCCGTATGATTTTTTTATTTATCAAGGATCACAGACGGAAATTTTGTACTACATTTGGCGAAAATAATTCCACCAACTGAACATTCGTTATTTTTTGACAACTATTTTAGTAGTTATCAGTTGTTTGAACTGCTGAAACTGAATTAACAAAAAATCAATGCCACGGAGACCATTAGAATCAACCGTTTTGCGAACCCCCCTCATTTGAGGGATACAGATTTAAAATCAAAAGGTTGAGGGTCTCATGATGAAATGTGTATAGCTTGGATGGTAACCTAGGCATTTTAAAAAGGCAAGACAATAAGCCCATCTACCTTGCGTTGAATTGTACATGCGTTGGAGATGAAGCTACGGCCAAAGTGCCAACCTATAGTCGCGAAATATAATAATGGAATGGGTGAATGGATCACCTCGATCGCTTACTATCGAATTTTTATAAAAAGCCAGAAATGGACACTACGAGTGCTTACTCACTTTTTAGATTTCGCCATGGCTTCATCTTGGATAGAGTACAAAACAGATTTCAAAGCAAGCAAATCAACGAATCACTTACCATTTCATGGAACTGCAACAAATCCGTTCAGATTTTTTTTTGCATAATAAAATATTTTGATTAGTCGGCGTAATCAAGTGATTATCCCGTGTTTCGTGTAAGTAAGTCTACTGACTTCCTGGTTGCGATATTTTAAGTACAATTTTAAGTGGGGTTAAGTGCATTTTTTAATAAACAATAGATATTTTTTTAGTTTAGATTTTTAATAAACATTACTCAATTTGTGGAAAAATCAATAATAAATCGTTCTCTTGTCAATAGTGTGATACCATTTTAAAATTTGCATTAATGTCGCATATTTTTTTGATATTAGGTCAACTTTCTGTAGACATCGATTCTTCACTGGCGTCACTTAAATATCAACAAAAAATTTTGAGACTTTACAAAATCATTGTTTTTATTTGACAGAAGATAATACAGTTTACAAACATGCTTTTATTGGAAAGGCACACTCTTTTAGATTGTATTAAAAAAAAGTTAAATCAAAGAACTCTTCTTTTTTAAAATTAAGTTTTTGGTGGGTGCAACACTACAAGTGGAATATCTTTTGCACCATCAACAATTTGAAAACACTTTCCTTGACTGTTTTTGTTGAAAATGAGCTCCTCCATCACCTTGTTTCGTTTGATCGTCCACTTCTGGCTCTGGAACACCCTGTTTACGTTTTTGGGCTTTTCAATATTTACATTTTTTTTCGGGGGGCCTACACTTTAGAGAGGAAACTTACCAAAAAAATCGTTCAACGACTTAAATGTCCGAATAAAAATTGGAATAAACTGTTTATTGCTCCGACGGATTACATTTTATGGTAGAAGTTATTTCGAATAGTAGGGGCTACCAGCTTTAATAACTCTGACGAACCCGTGGAAGTTAATTGCGCTTTGCACGTCGCTGATGCCCAGAGGGCTACAATGAAACTACGGAGATGTAGGGGAGAAGGTTATCAAACATTCCGTTAACCTCGGCCTCTGTACAACCGATATTTAATCGTGAAAACGAATTAAAAAAAATCGGTCATTTACCGCCATTAGGATCTTAAATATAGCCTATTCAATTGTCCGTCAAATGAGGCTTTGTTTGTTGCCGTCCGATAAATATTTTGTAAGTTACAGTTTAATATTTGCTTGTACTTTTTCCCCGAACCAAATTTTTTAAACACCCACACCCTGTATCTCAAAGGATATCAAAAATTGACCCCCACTACCATATGATTTTTTTCATGGAATGAACCAAAGAATTACCTCTTAACGGATTAGCATCCCAATCGGGGACACTCTGTATAAAATAAAAAAATTATATATATAAAATATGAAAAAAAATTTCATTTTACTCAATATATTGTGCAAACCTACAATATTATCCTTACATGGTCAATTATATTTGGCATTGCCCAATATTGTGCAATTATATTGAACGTGTAAGGGGGCTATAAGTTCTGTTTTCAACCATCTAATATGATTGCGTTTTAGATAAACAGTAATTTTTCTGTTAGTTAACACTATAACGAGCGCACGTCTGCGCAGTTAAACTTCGCCAGGGACCGACAATATTTTTAAAGGATTAATTTAAAAAACCGTTATATAAATACAAGCACAATTTTTTTTCAATCAAAAAAAAATGCAACAATAAAAAAAAATAAAAAAATATTCATTATTTCATTTTGCCTCACACATCAACAGTTGTTCATGCCATCACACACATATTGTGTGTGCGTACATTTGTAACTTAAACTAGACGTCGAGAATATTTATTTAAAGCAGAACTATCCCATCTAAATCTAAATGTCTACTAATCCGATTACCTCTTATACAGTTTGAATTATAAGACAAATACGTAGTAATGTCTGCTATTTTATCTATCAACTTCATGTAACACTGTGTTGATACATTATTGAATCGCATTGCATTGCAAGTACGTGCATATGAATGTATGTAGTAACAAACGATACAGTAGTATGTGCTGTTAAACCCAACAGTCTTATTATAAAATGAAATCATCAACCGAGTATAATGTTTACGAGATTAATCTTACTCATATATGTACATATGTATAACAGTAAACCACTTTTACTAATCTCGTTCTGTATTGTGTATGTGAGAATAACACCCCAAAATATATAACTCGCCTAGAATTTTGCAAATTTTTATTCCACACTTTCTTTATGCCGGCGCTCGTGTATTAGTGAGAGAGAGAGTTTTATTATACAAAAAATATACTACAGTACTTCGTTAAGAATAAAAAATCAATAAACCAGTTTTATTTAGACTGTACCAAAAAATAAAACTTTTGTTTTAAACTCAGACTTGTTTTGTGTACGTAAATTGGTATCATTCTCTATTTGTGTACATTTCTAGTTTTTGTTCGTCTTTTGTAAAACTTGGTTCAGTAAACGCATTGAATTAAATTTACGAGTTTATAAATAGCAATTTGGTTTATTTAACGGCCCAAAATGGAGTTGAATATATCAAGAACTAAACCGGTATATAATAAACTGAATATTTAAACCACAATAATTGTATTTTACGATTTGTTTTTTGTTTTTTACTAATATTTAGAAACGGGAACGTGGCCATAATTGGTCAACAAAAGAAAAAATTATATTGTTCGAATGTGTTAAAGATTACTTGCATATAGTGAGCGATTGTAGGAATGCGGTAGAAGTGCGCAAGAAAAAAAATCTTACGTGGGCTTGGGTTGCTAAAGTGGCCCGTGATATGGGTGTGTTCGTAAACGAAACATTAAAATTTAAGACACAATGGAAACGGATGCGAATTGCGGCCAAAAAAAATATTCATGCATATCAAAACGGTTTACGAATTGACGGTAGATTAGTTATACCGAGTGAATTAGATTGGAACGTGTATAATGCCATATCAAATCTTTCGAATAATACAATGCAACGAAAACCGTTCGATGCAGATGAGCCATCCCTGCCGAATGAAATTAAACACGAAAATCTACTTAATTTTGGTTTCGATATATCGAACAATTCACAAACACAAGACGATGTTTATTCGATTGAGGATGAATCGTTATCATCGCAGTCGGATGTCTCGATTGGATCACGCACTTCAAATACTGAGCGGACTAGTGAAGAAGATAAAATATTTCAGGAAACAGAAAGTGTTTTGCAGGAGACTGATCTAGTAATACGACAAACATTACACAACCCAATTGCGACCAATAATAACAGAGCTGGGCCAAGCGAATTAGATTGGAATTTGTACAATGCCATAACAAGCGTTTGCCGGAGCAAACGTCAAAATTCGAAAGATGAATTACATTCAAATACTCAACCAAGCCAAATTAAAAATGAACTGCCGGATGAGTTTGCAACGGATAGATTATCTACACCGATAATACAGGATGGCATAGATAATAATGCGCCCCCACTGCAATGTGCAACGATCGGAACGCAAACATCTGTATCAAACACATGTGTTTCACAACAGGTTAATGTACCACCGAATACTTCACAGGAACATCACGACAAAATGTTAGCGGTGCAGCTTAAAATTGAGGAAGCGAAATTAAAAGAAATCGAAGAGCGAATACATCAGCAGCGAGTAATATTTGAACTAAATAAAACTTTACTTCAGAAACAAATAGAAAACGAATCGGTTAAAAAATATGTGTAAATAAATTGCGAGCTATTTATGATTTGTTAAGTTCCTATATTAAATAAAATTTAAAATAAATACAGATTTAATTATTTATAAAAAATATATGGTCTGTTCCATAATGTGATGAAAAATGAAATTAAGTAGAATGAAAGAATCAAGGTTCGGAAATTGGATCTTTCAATAACTTGAAGGGGAATAAAACATCATTCCGGAACTCTGTGTATATTTAGACTTAAATAGAATATTCTTGAACAGTAATACATTGTTCAGAAACAATTTACAGTGTACAAGGTACTTTTAATAAGTGGCGTAGTGATAAAGTGTTGAAGTATACTAATATTTAGAAACGGGAACGTGGCCATAATTGGTCAACAAAAGAAAAAATTATATTGTTCGAATGTGTTAAAGATTACTTGCATATAGTGAGCGATTGTAGGAATGCGGTAGAAGTGCGCAAGAAAAAAAATCTTACGTGGGCTTGGGTTGCTAAAGTGGCCCGTGATATGGGTGTGTTCGTAAACGAAACATTAAAATTTAAGACACAATGGAAACGGATGCGAATTGCGGCCAAAAAAAATATTCATGCATATCAAAACGGTTTACGAATTGACGGTAGATTAGTTATACCGAGTGAATTAGATTGGAACGTGTATAATGCCATATCAAATCTTTCGAATAATACAATGCAACGAAAACCGTTCGATGCAGATGAGCCATCCCTGCCGAATGAAATTAAACACGAAAATCTACTTAATTTTGGTTTCGATATATCGAACAATTCACAAACACAAGACGATGTTTATTCGATTGAGGATGAATCGTTATCATCGCAGTCGGATGTCTCGATTGGATCACGCACTTCAAATACTGAGCGGACTAGTGAAGAAGATAAAATATTTCAGGAAACAGAAAGTGTGTTGTGTGAAATTGGGCAAGTAGTGCAATATAACAAAATTGGAATTTGTTACAAGTGGTAAAGTTGTGTTAAGTTTGGAAAATTTTATAATTAGTGTTTTCATTCACAAAATTTCGTCGCAAATTTTTTCGATGGCTGATTACCAGAGGAGAAGACACCAGTAAACGCTTGGTGATGATGATGATCACGACAAACCCCAAGATCAATCACAAATGCAAAAAACGAAAAATGTGATCGGTAGCCTACCTGGTGCCGCAGGAAAACCCTCATCAGTGCGACCGCCGTATCCCGAACATTCCAAAGCAACCATTGATATAGCAGTCAAGATAAAAATCTATCGGTTTCAGAGTTGCACACAAAATTTGACCAGGTATTTCATCACAGCTCGATTGGCAGAATTACGAACGGAAGAAAGTGGTAGACCAAAATTAAAAGAGTATACAATTTTCTCGAATTTATCATGAATTAAGCGAGACTCTGAATAAAAGAGTAGGGCGGGAAAGGGTCCAACATACCGTTTTCACAATGTCTAGAGTTTTCCCAGTCGTAATACAAGATCTCTGTGCACACAAAACTCTTGATGTATTAGTCCTCACCGTTTAAAAGTCGAATTGATGATAAACTCACTTCTTTTGGGGTATCATGATGATGATATTTGTTCTACCGATGTCTCAGGTACCTCGTACCTCCTTCCCTCTCAATGACAGTAATTTTGACTGTATCTTCTGATTAAATTTTTCATCTTTTCAGCTTTCCTAGTAAATGATTTTCAAACCAACGTCATAATGATCTCGGAGACAGTTCATAGGGTATTTTCTTGATGTACACTTGAAGCATCTTAGCGCACTAATCGGCTTGGATAGTTAGGTTCGACTTCCTTGAGGCCAAATTTGCTCTTCAATTAGTAGACTGGTTACGTGGCTGTTGGTGTTAATTTTGTTGTAAACTACAGTGGCGTATGCGTGTTCTAATACATCATAAAATATAAGAACCCAACCAGTTATTTGCGAAATATTCTTGATATAGTTCAGCAGTCATTACATTCACCCCGGTCATTTTGTGTTCCTCTGGGACTGCTTTTAATAGGGCTTGGTGATTGCTAAACTATTTAAAAATTCTTTTTTCCTTTAGAAAGTAATTATGCAATGGCTGAGCTTCCTCAGCATGTTGGTGAATACGGCTTGTCTTAGGGTGTTAATGTGCGTAAGTGGTATGAATGTTGGTTACAGGGCACTACCGATGTTGCATTCGTTTCCGTTGTAAGCAATGTCACATGGGATTTGAAAATTCTAACGTCTATCATCAACTAACAGTGGCATTTTGTTAAAAATTCAACTCAGCAAGATAACCTATACATCGTTTGTTTTGAATTGAGGACCCGTAGCCGTTTAATTGGTTGGAAAACCAGGCCAGCATATAGTCTAATCTAAATTTTGACACGATCGAGTTGCAAATGCAATGTAGTAGAGCAGGTTAATACGAAACAATTTCCTCACCCAGGTCTATCAGCCATTGGTTAGGTTGAATTAGGTGTACACCGGTTTGGTTGAGTCATATTAGAACACCAGAACTCTTTATAAATGGAGTGAATCAAGCTGAGTAACTAAAAATGTATCAATGTCCTACAATTAACCCAGAATTATTATAAGCCCCAAGCCCTAGGAACAGAATTATTTTTAAAACACGAATTGAACCATAAAATATCGCTCCGCAGTAGCTGTGTTGCAATACATACCTTAAGGACTATATAATTTCGTAAAAAAACCTATTTGATTATAAACAGCAGACAGCGATAGAAATGTCAGATAGTAAAAGTAAAACTAGGTATTAATAGATAAATGCCAAAACTTATATGGGCAGATATAAGAGTTACTAAATGTTCTTATATTTGACGGTAATGGCCAGGATGAAGTGTAAACCAAGAGACTATGAATCGGACACGAATTAAGGACCACGTTAAAACTCGGAACATGAAAAGTATTTAGATTAGCTCTTCACACCTGTTAGCAACCGTATTTGCGTACTCATTTGTTTCACGCTGACGGGGTTTAGTCAAAGCAAGGATGCTTTCTAAGAACATCTCGAAAGCATCTTGAGAAAAAGTACCATAATACAACGTCAAAATAATATTGGGCAATTTCTATGCTCAACTCGGAAGAGTTGCCAACATAGCACTATCAAGGAGGGGATACCAATTCGGGAATTTTGATGACCGGTTCGAAGATTAGTGGAAGATTATTAAATCAATGTTAACAGATGCTTTCATGCCTACTTTAGGACAACAGTCATCGAAAGCACTTGTGCGCAAGTCAGCAAAATCAATCTCAAAATACAGTGCGCACACTAAAACAACGAGAACGGCACAAAACAACAAGTCCTTAACGTCGAAAATTTAGATATCAGAAATCAATATCGCGTGGTATCAAAAAAATGACTTTACAGACTACTAGCCACGAGAACTGCAGATTGATACTACAACTGTCCTCGAAATATGCCAACATTTTATTTAAACACTTCTGAACAGATATACTGTAACGTGTGTTCCATTTACTCAAGGTGTACATTATTTCAACTTCCGTGACACCCTGTTATATCATTACTATTTAATACCAATTGATTTATTATTACGCCTGCGAGTTCTGCTTCTATCAGTACAGTATACTTCTAGGCGAATATGATTTGCATTATCGGTGTATATATCGTCTGCAGATCGTACGATAGAAGGAAGGATTTTATCCCTTCTCTTCTTTTCCTTCTTGCCTTTAAACAATATTTAGTTTATAGACAGAAGGGAAAGAAGAGAAGAAATTTTTGGTTGAATCACAACTCGTGTAAACTGGCTGATTGGTTGTTATTGTGTTAGTGAATTTTGCTGTTGCATCCAATATTTTCTCGTTTTTTTTCTTGAGGGATGAATTAATAGCATGTGAACAAATCCAGTGCGGTGCGCAAAGTAAAAAAAAAACAGAAATTTATCAAAAGTATAATTTTATGGAGTGGAACCATTGTGGTTGTGAAAAACAGGGAAAGTATGAGTAATGGTCGATTGGAATTATATCCAATATTCTGGTGGTAAAGACTTGTGTAAATTTGTGTAAACCGTAAACTGTTACCGAGTGTTGTTGGTGTAAGCAGGAATTAATTTAATGTTGGTGCGGTTTATAACTACAAAAATAAAATTATCTAAATCTGGAAATTAGTCGCCAACGAATGAGATGATTTCTCCTCGTAATCAACAGCGTTCTAGGCGCTCGGTTGGGTGGCCTTCAAGAATTATAAGGTCAGAACTCTAATTCAAATAACCTCCGGTGTCATACTTAGCGTGTGTGCGAGCGTGGGTTTGGCGGCCTAAAGACTGTTCAAAGGTTCAAACCACTAATGGCAACAAAGTGAGTACACGACCGGTGAACTCGATCATTATCAGTTGATTTGGTGTGCGGAGGTAGCGTGGAAGTAACGGCACCCACATGTAAACCCACGTTAGTCTCTTGCCGACGATTTCGGTGAGGATCTTCTTGTTTGTTTCCAACGTTGTAACCAGCGGTTCGGGGATACCGTTATTCCAAATACGGTTGATTGGTAAGGGTGCGGCCGCCTTCGTGAGGATATAGTCGAGTGCGATAACCGTTATCCGGCGGTGTATTTAGTTAAATCAATTTTTTTTGTTTCTCTTGTTTTGAGGGCTTTGATTGTGCCATTGTACATCTAGTTTTCAATTTTGTTTGTTCAGTTTTCTGATATAAAGTGATTATTCTCCTTTTGATTAATCTTAATACGTATAGATTAGACCAGGGTTTTTTTTGGATAACTTCTCAGTTAATCAAATATTTCTTTTGTTTCTTTATTAGCCATAGCGATTTTATTAAACCGAAGCCGTATCAAGGTCGGAAAGCGCTTCTTCGCCGAGAATACCCAGTTAAGGTAAATTGTTTTTTGAAGTGAAACTTGGATGGAAAAAAATCGACGATTATACGTTTTTGTGCAGTAGACACTTTCGTTGTGGGATAGCAGTTGGCTTGTTTTCGTTGATGTGCGTCATTGTGTTTTCATTGCTCCATTCCACACGAGGGTTTTTTGTATTTTGGCCTTTTTTTCAAACCAACCTAGTTTTATTATGTTTTATTCTGCTCTCTATTAAATAAAATTTTAACTAAAATGAGTCAAAAATGTCCTTGAAATATTTTTTCTTTCATTTATGTTTGAGTTGTGTGATTGCACAGAAAATTTGTTTAGTCACAATTAAAACTTGTATCGTAGGTAAACAGGGAAAGGAACGAGGAAAAATCCGGTAATTTTTTTTCTCGTGTGCCATCGCTCATTGTTTGAGTTTTTTTGTGCAGCAGACACTTTCGTTGCGGGATAGCAGAAGGCTTGTTCGTCCATGTGCGTCATTGTGTTCTCATTGTTTGAATTTTTATCACGATACATAAATCGATACATCGGCAAAAGCCACTTCATAGAATTAGTGCATGTTGCCTTATCGAGAGTGACGAGTATTAATGGCCTATATATCACTACAAAAGATGACAGCAACATTTTCCACCATGGTAGAAGAAATTCTATAGCTACAACAAATATACAGAGTGAATTTCAAAGATTATAACTCAATAGACTACCAACAATTATTGAGTCTTTGGGAAGTTTTATTTCTAATAAGACAGGAATAAGTTTTTATTCAATAAATAGTCAAAGTCTCATTGGACATGCACTCGATCTGAATGACAGCGTATTAAAAAAAATGTACAATAGTTTTATTATCGGAAACACATTTGAGAGATATGGGCAAAACATCGACATTCCGAATTTTCATTGCATAGCAAAGTATAAACGAGAGAATGTTGCTGCGGGAGGAGTAGCAATTTTTCACAATGAAAGTGACCATAATAATACTTCTCACATGGATGTTCATTCAAGGGTATCAGAATCTCTTGTTACAGCACAGTCTGCTATTGGAGAAATTTGTATTAGTAAATGCATTCCACAAACTGGTCGACAATTCGTAGTGGTAGCGCTATACATCTCTCCTGGTAAAACTGTGAACAAGATCAAGTAGATGAAATTTTTTTATGAAATCCCAATGATAATGAGCGACGATTTCAACATCAATTTTTCCGATGAAAAAACAGAGCCGTTGATAAATATTCTAAAAAAATAACTAGACTTGGTATTGTCGAATGATAAGAATCAAAATACGACCAAATACGGAACTACCATTGATGCTGTATTTAGTAGATATCTTGAAAAGTTTGAATCTAGAATATTTGTTGGTTACTTTAGTTATCATAAGCCGATTGTGTCTTTCCTGGAATACAGTACGATTTGTAATGACCAACCAGAATAGGACCACGATGAAAGAATGATTATAGAAGAAATTACTGATAATGATAATATATATAGGTGTATAATATAATACTGAAGTCACTTATAATATATTGAAGAGAAATTTATTGAATAACAGGGAAACATGTGTTATATTTCATTTATGTATCCTGCCTGTCTGTCTGTGTGCATGTGTCTGAGCGAATGGCCAAAGAAGTTTCACTTCCACCGTCTTGTCCGACGTAGACCCAAGTTTTTTTTTCTTTTATGTGGCGTACATTTCTTTTTTGGGTGATGACATTGCTCACCAACCAGATACCGGGTTAAATGCGAGTTAACAAAGGAATTATTTATATCTCATTTGATCTTTACAAATAATAAGATTAGTCAAATATTTTTTTTTATAATTTCTAATTCTATACCGTTCGTTCTATATTATGTATAATGATTAAATTTGATGTTTTTTTTTGTAAGAAAGGTATGATATTGTATTGAAGTATGTTCCAATTTAAACTGAATATTATATTTCTAGAGTAATAGAGTAGTCACCGTGTAGTGTTGAGTCGGCCAGGACATCACATCTTCACCATGGCCAAACTTGCCTCTCCCGATTGAGCTAGCGGCAGAAATCCGGGCCTTGCTCTGGCGAACACCGATGCAGCATTTTTTGTTTTTAAAGTACCTTATATATATATATATATATATATATAACCTTATATTTTCTTATTGCTAACGGCAGCCAAGTTCGAAGCCTGTCATTACAATATATCACCCACTAAAATACTGGGGCAACCCAGTAGTTTAGTGTGTGATTACTGATAATATCCCAGAGGCGTGAAATATTACTCTAACCACCTGTCCACTACATATTACTGGCCTGGCCAGCATAGTTTTCTCGAAATTAGCAATCTCACGATGCTTTTCGCTCACATAGAGATCCACAACCGTATTTCACGTGCTATGTGTGCAGCGTTTTAATGAATGGGTCCAAATTCTGGGTGATAGTCAATAGCAAACTTTCGAAGGTGACCCAACTGTCCTTAGCTAAACATGGAATAGTGCAGTTTTTTTAAATTTTAAATCGAATCAGCTATTACCGTATACGCAGATTATATCTATATACTGGGTCACAATATAATTTTCCTTGATTCAAGTTATCCAACGAGGCAAAAACCAAATACTTGGTTACTGCAAGGAGGCAAACACGCAAAAAGTGTCTTTTGGATGAAGTACATTATGAGAAGCCACTGAGCAGACCCTAGAATCGACACTAAAGAAAGTGATACCTCGTAGAGAAGGATCATCACGTGGTTTTCGCGTTATCTTGTTGCCGACCACATTCTATCATATCACGAAATATAAATAAATAAGTAGCGGACAAACCCATAAGATGAAACGAGAGCAGTAAGTAAGATTTTTAACGTAGTCTGTTTTACTGATTTTTTGCCAAAACAGAGATGGCAGTGCACGGAAAATATAGGGTGCTCATAATTAGCTAAGAGCATAAAGATGTTAGAAAGATCAAACATTAAATATAATCAGCTCGGTATAAACAATGTGAGACCTAAGCATGGAATGGTATTGATCAATACCCAAATTAGAAAAAGCATGGGGACACTATCCATGCGCCAGCAATGTGTAGAAAACCGGATTTATATCTCTGTAACAGTGCTGCATGTTAAGCCGTGGACAGATGGATAAAAGTTATTGGCCTGCAGAGTGCTTCACGATCATTAAAATCTGATGTACCAGGTTTTCGTCTTATCAAATTACTTTGGCATGTACCAGGGACAACGGATATGTAAGTGTTGAACAGTTGAAGCAAATCAATGCTAGAGTACAGCAGGAAAAATACAATCAAGATCGCCAGCTCAACATAATACCAGAACAATTTCAAGGCAAGAAAAGTCATAGTCAAAGTACAAATTCTTGCGAAGTGGATAGAGAGAAACAGCTCTCTTACTTCTGTATTAGATGTAGTTCGGCCTGTACTATCACAAAAAATCCAGGCATCAAGTCGGCAGATAATAATTTTTGGTCAATTTTTTGTTAAAATATCTCGTATGATACACTTTTGTATACTTTTTAACCCTTTAACGTAAATGGGACATGTCCCACATATATTTCTCACTTATTTTTGCTCATTTCTCTTTAAATCTTTTATAGTGTGTTTTATAAAACAAAATTTAACCGTTATATTTATATTGCTTTGACTTGACTTAACGCGTTGTCGCAAGTTTTTAAAATAGGATTCAATTGTGTTTTATAATTTCTTCTTCTTTCTCGAATTCTGGAAGCAAAGTTAATGGCTGACCATGAAATTCACTTTTTTATGTCTAGTTAATGGCTGACCATGAACTAAAGCCTGTCTAACTAACCCTTATGTTTACAACCGCATACCCGGGTAAATTTTCGTGTTTTTTGACAAAAATTTTATGGATTTAGGTGACTTATCAGTTTGAAAACTTAGTATCTTAACAATTTAAATTAGTGTTTACCATTTTTTTAAATTAATTTCGATTGGAACATTTTTATAATTTTTTTTAAATAACCCTTCTACAACCCTACAACCAACCTACCCGGATAACATCTTAATCAAAAATGAATAAAACAAAACTTTAATATTTATTTCAATCTTAATTTATAAAACTAATAAAATTCAATTACAAAAATAAAATAATTTCAAATGCGGCAACGGGAACCCCTTGACCGTTTTTTTTTTTAGTGCAAATATAGCAGTTTACTTTATGCCTAATCCGACCACTAGCATCTCGTTCTTCTGCGGTAGATGTGTTTCCAGCATTATAAGATTCAAATTCCAGTGTGTTCCAGCATACTTTCAATTCCAGTTTTAGTGGCAAAATGACGTGTTATATGCGGATTCTTGGAACGCCTTAGGATTTCTGGCATAACTAACGTCGTCTTTTGTTTACCATGCCTAGTATTGATAATTTATAATCCAGTATCAAACTAAACCGCTCTCTTGAAAAAGTTTGCAACATTGCAACATAAGTCTTTCACCACTCGCTCTCCTTGGTTGGTTTCCCTTTTGTAAAGTTTTGCCCATCCCGGTATATATTGTCCTTTGATTGGGTAAATTGTTTTCGAATCACAAATTCACTATACTTTGATTCCATATCTGGCAGGTTTCGATGGGATACATTGTGTGAAATGTGTACCATCTCGATATGGAAATAACTGCTCATCCACTGTGACATTTGCTCCAGCAATAAAACATTCCTTTAGATTTTGGTTTAATATCAGCCACATGCCTGAAATGGCTGCTGCTTTGTCGGTGAGTAAACGTTCTTTTATTTTCTGGTGTTAGCCGATCGAATAATGAGCATACACGCTGCGTATGCTCATTATTCGATCGGCTAACACCAGCAAATAAAAGAATACCCAAATACCCATTACATTCCGAAGCAGTTATTGGGTCCCAAGCACGAATTTTGTCCGGATTTTTATTGTTCCATGCCAAGTAATTTTGAGCGGCTTTACGATTTGTCTCACGAAGCAGTTTATATGTGTGTATGAAGTTTAGACCGAAAGTTTTGTTTGTTGGTCCAGATGTGGATGGTTTTAAAACGTTTCGAATTAGTTTAAGCCTTACTGTTTGGTTGAATGATAAATTGTATAGTAAATGGGCAGCTTTATAGAAAGCATTTATAATGACAGATCATACCTAGAGTCAAATGAAATAAAATATTTTTAATTTTTAAATATTTTAAATATTTTTAATTTTTAAATATTTTAAATATTTTTAATTAAAGCGCCGAATCGTGTCCAATCGATATACCCCGATATACCTGAGGTGGCTATTATGTATTTTTTTTTTCGATTTCGTAAAATACGTAAATTCGATCCGCAGCGAATATTCCTATTATGAAACCTTTTTTGGTTGTAAAATTTAAGACCATGAAGTTTGCTGTTCTTGTGTTGCTTTAGCTAAAATTTCAACCATCAACAGGTTTTTTAGATATGCTGACTGAATTTAATTCGTTTGTAATTTCACTCCACAAATGTTGCGGGTAGTCTCTTTATGTTGAGGCGCATTTAAAAAATGTTTGACTATGCCAACATTTTTTCCATAAAAGAAATTAAAATGTAAAATTGGCGACCATTGGTAATTGACCTACATAAAAAAAAAATTATAAAGTTTAAAATAAATTGTAATAAATCAAACTAGTCCATTTTTATAAAATAATTGAGTAACTTACGTTTTAAAAAGTAATAGACGTATTTTATTTTAATAAGAAAAAATAACAATACGCTATTGTTTTCGTAAATACGATATTCGTCACCTATAGAGCAGTCGAATTTTGACATTTGATTTTCGTAAAATTCGATTTCGATTATTTTTTTGGTCCATAATAGGGCGGATTTACGATTTTCGAAGTTTACGAAAGCAAAAAAATTTCATAATTGGCCCCCTCGCGCGTTTAATATTTTAAGAATATTCACTAACGTGATCTTATTCAGTGTTGATTCTCAAGCCACCGGCGAAATGTGTTTTCTAAGAGTTTTTAGTTTATTACTCTTTGTAACTAAGGCATATGCAAAATCGCCAACATATTTTAAACGAATACAAAAACATCTATTTTATGAAAAATTTCATTTCTTTATTCTCTATTTACAAAAATTAAAGTTTAGTAATTAAACGTACTGGAATTCGCTACTAGTCGACGTAGGATTTCTATTGCTGCCTTGTGTTGAATGACGTATGGACATAAGGGGGGTATCTTCTAAGCGATGACATTGTGCGATTTCCATTTCAAAAAGTATATTGTTGATACGATGTTTCGCCGTAGCCCGGTCTAATTTACTGTTGAGTTGTCTTATTTGAAAAGCAACGTGCTCACCAAACGTGTCAAACTCATCCTTTTCCTTAGCAAATGAAGAAAGTCGTTTCATCGCCGCATACGTATTCTTTGAAATGGGATTTGCTTTTCGTCTTACAATTCGTAATTTCGGAGGATCGGGCAATTTAATAGGTTGTGGGGCAACCGGTGGGGAGCTATATATAATGGTACTCGGCTGAATATTCTCCTCAACAATCGTTTCTTCATCGCTTTCATATTCCAATTTCAACGATTGGGTTTCCTAAAATATATAATTAACAAAAATTGATCTTAAAATAACATATATACATTAAATATAAATTTAACATTTTACCTGGGAGTTTATTTCATCTTCAACTGAATCGCGTTCCACTTCCCGGGTCTGCTTTTTTGAACGTTTTTTTTCCGTAAACAGTAACAGTTTGTATGCGAACCACATAGAATCAGTTTGGGTTCTCCTAGATTTTTTAACTTCCCTCTGGAACTGACCTATTATGACTCTCATCTTTTTCTCTACATCACACCGGTCAATACCCATTTCAGTTGCAATTTCTTCCCACATTTCATTCTTTTTCTGTCGATTTTTATAGTATCTGTTTGAGGAGTCCCAAAGCGCTGGTTTTCCACGAAATATTTTAATCAGTTCACAAGTTTCATCAGTCGTCCAATTCATTTTCTATACAAAATGTGGTCTAACAACACGTAACACGTCTAACCTCGAACATTACAAGAAAGCAACTACGCGTCTTTTTAATCATGTTAATGTTATATAACATTTTGCTACAAACACATTTAAACATGCAATTCGTGCGTTGTAATGTTAATTTTATAACATTTCCCGTTGCTATATAACATTTTGTTTGGAATGAGTAAAACCGTAAAATGCACTAGTAAATAAATACGATGTCACAAACACATTCAAACACACTTCGAGTTTAAAAAAAAAATAAAGTTTTATTTTTACACTTTACGGTTTGTCTAAATAAAACTCGGTTTATTGATTTTTAGTATGCCTGTACCACACGTACTACTACTACACAACGTATTATCGTTGATGCTCTTCTCACCAATACATTTGACTTTACTTTGGTATGCATTGCAATGTAAATGTATCGTTTACACGATATAACATTGTGATGTAATATAAAAATATCTCATAAACAACAATTCGGCTACATCAGTCATGTATGTTTAACATTTTAACTCATGTAGAATTCTTTGGTAGCCATGTACAGCCAAAATGACACCTAAGCACAAGAAAAAAATCACAAACGACATTTGATATATTTGACAAATATTTACGATAGACATAAATGTGTATGTGGTAGTTAAAATGGAAGAAAAATCTACATTCTGAAATTTTGATGTACATACATCAAATTTTTTTTGTTAATTTTTTGTCCCAACAGAAAATGAAAAAGGGATTTATAAAACATAACTTGCCCTTAGGTTTTAAAACCAAAGACTATAAACCAAAAAAGTAGAAAAGATATTTTAGGTTTTACGTATACTTTCTCGGTCAATACACAGGTATAAATTACATAAGCATGTTTAGGGCAGCATTTTTTAATTTAGAAAGACTTTTGCTTTATATGTACAGTGACTCACAGTGAAAATGGCCCACCGTCGAAAATATTCTGTTCAGTAAAAAATATTTAAGAAATCAATTAACAACCAAAAATGAATATTTTTAAAAATTTATTGCATTCTTGTTTCAATAATAAAAAAATTATACTGAATTAAAACCCGATTTTATATTTGACTTTAAATAAAACAAAAGACATTAATTAAAAAAAAACATTAATTCAAAAATATACGTCGTTCTCCATTGCCATACTCTTTTATACTACCTACTACTCGTCTATTTTGTCCTTTTCAACCTTTTCATATCTATATCTTTATACACCCTTTGTTCGTTTTTCGTTGATGTTTTGTTCAGGGTATTCCCGTTTCACTCGTCCAACCTGCAATCAGAGATGTCCTCATCGCTGTCGTCGATATTTCCTACTTGCTTCAGGTCTTCTAACGTACACCAAAGTTTTAATCGGTCTGAACTGCATACACCAACAAATTTTCGCTGAGTTTGTTCGGCTCAAATTGGGTGTCCGCAAAATCGGATTAAATATTTTTAATTTATCACAGAGTGAAGATAAATAAATTACCTTGTATAAAGGGAATCGAAATCGACATACCAATAGATAAATCTATAACACCAAAAGTCAACCGCAGATGCCAATGCTTAGAATTAATATGAATTGCTTTGCTGTGTGTCCGAATAAGTCTTGAAAGGAAAATAGAGATGTAGTAGTCTACTAGGATGCTACTATGGTAAACTTAAGGTTTGGGAGAATAGGGAATATCTAGATGGCTTTGCTACAACTGACGTGTACACTGATAGACGAATAAAAGAGGTTTTACATTTTATACTCAATTTCCCTAGCTGCATCACTTCATTCGACGTAACTATTGATCTTCCTGGTTACTAGATTTTAAAATCAAAATTTACTAAAAATTTTGTGCAAAGCTCTCAATAAAAATTTTTCTATACCTTAGTTGGCTGCATTAGTTTGAAATTGTTTTTATTTATTTGTCATGTCAAAATTACAAGTGATAGAAATTGTCATTTGAAGTGATAGCAGTCGCAAGGAAATATTTATAAAGCAGCATATTAAGATTTAAAAACAGCCAGTACAACTTTATTGAACAATTATTTTGTAAGTTTCGATTTAATGATCTAGCAACCAAGAAGATAAGTAGTCACATCACTTGAAGTGATGCGACTAGGGGAATAGGGGTATTTATTAAATCAAATAAGATATTTTATTGATCCATAACTCTACAGTATCCAACGAGAACATTCTTAACCTAAAACAAAGTTTAATGCGAGTTTATTTTAATTTAGTGTTGACTAATGAAAATAAAAATTAGGAAAGCGATTTCGTAAAAAAAAATTTATTTTGCAACGTCTTGAAGGTCCACCCTTGTAAATTCCAAATTCCACGTAGAAATTCCAAATTACTCGGATTTTGGAATCGCTTGATTTGTACGGTTGAAAGAATGGCACAAATCAGACGTAAAAGTTCGTCGTTATATTTCAATAGCATGTGGAAAGGAACCGGCATTGAGTAAAACTTCGAACGAAATGTGGAATGCGTTGAAGAAAATGTACGAACCGATAGGGTTTTTCTCGAAACTTCTCGATATTGTGTCGTGATGAGTTAATATTGGAATCCATGATAATGACAAAAATTCAAATGACTTTACCACTTGAATAAAATTATTTTCATAGCGCATGGGTTTCAGTTTCAAATGTTAATCGAACATTAGAAAATATGAAGTCGAGGTTATTAATTGAAGAAGCTAGAATGAAAGTACAAGGTGGCAATACTGAAAAAATTGATTGAATCAAAAAAACAATATATGGCGAAAAATCAATAAAAATATAGGATGTAAAAAGATTGCGAAAAATCCAGAAATATTACATAAAAATTAAAAGAACAAAATGACAATGCTTTAATATGTTACGGTTGTGAAACACACAGTGTAACAGTAAATTATGGTAGTTGGATTCTGGCGCGACTCACCATATGAGTAACCAACGAGAATGGTTTACCGGATTGTCAAAATAGGAGATGGCAAATTCTTAAAATATATAAACAGTTGGGACCAAGGTCATGGCAACATAAATATTATGGCATTCGATGGAGGAAAATGGTGCAAGAAGTATTTAGCAAATGTTTTGTATGTTTCGACATTGTATACAAAAACAGACTCGCAAAACACTTAACAAACACATTTTATTAAACACTTGTTTTTTATATCGCAAACATTAAATTTTTGAATATTTTACGGCGACTTGAACACCAAAATTTGTATACGTCAGAAATTTTCTAAAGAAAATTAACATCGATTTTATGGATAAAAACTATATATATATTTGTGAAGCCTGAGGGCCTACTATTGCTTTCGATTGTTTTTGTTGGTTAGGCGCTACCAATTTGTTTGTACTATGACTTTCACATACTATGAACGTTTACGAAAATATGACGTTTATATCCATTCCGAACATAAATTTTCTTACAGTATGGTCAGAGTTTCTGCAATTACATTGCTCGTACTTTGTTGTCAGAGCCCTATGTGAAAATATTGTTCTGCCAATACTTAAATAATTTTGGTACTAAAATTATTTTGATAATCGAAAGCAGTAGTACCGAAATTAACGAAATATGATAGCAAATAGTTAAACGATAGATGAAAATGATCGAAAACGTTCGAAAGCAGTAGTAGGCTCCCTGCATTCAGGGTAAACAGTATCGTTTAAGTTTTGAACATAGAATAGTGAAGGTGATACGATGCGGTGAAATTATTCATAATGATGCTAAATATTTTGTACTGTTCCGAGATGATTATTCCAAATATCGGTATGCGTGTCCGTCATCCGATGAAAAATAAATCGGACGTATTTGAGAAATACAAAGTGTTTGTGGTCTTGATGAAAAATGATTGTGTTTAATGAGGGTATGAAACGGTCCATGGAGCAAAAAAATATACGTCATCAAAGAACCGTATGATACACGCCTGAGCAGAATGGATGTGCAGTGAAAGACAATCGTATTTTGGTTGAAGCAGGCTATTATTTAGGAAATCGATTCGAATTGCTTTTCGATTAGATTGATCAATTCGATCCGAACATGATTTGGTATTTTATTCGATCGAAAATAAAAACTTACATTGTCCAATAAAGACTAGGGAAATTATTTTTAATCCTTATACCTTGTTACAGGATGGCTACTGCCATCCTGCAGATTTCACTAAGTGCATGCAGAGTCCTCCACGGTGATTTTTGCCGGCTACAACTCAAGGAGAAGTGCTATGGGTCGTGGATTTTGAGACTTGCATGGCTCCTGGCTTACACCGTGTACAGAGATTTTAAAAAGTAATAAAAAAACGCAAATAATAATATTAATAAGAAACCCGAGTTCCGCCGAAATTTGTCGGCTGGAACTTGAGGAACGAACAGCAAAAAAATAAAAAAATATAACGGAAGAGAGGCGCCTTGGTGTGCGCATCCGTCCGAACTCACACGGTGGTAAACACCGGTTTCGAATCCGGATGCGGGCACCAAGGGACCACCAACCCTATGCCGACACAGGATGGGAACGCCCCCCTCATCATTCCCAACCGAGAAATTTAATAATTCATTTTTTTTTATAAATTTGGAAAACAAAAAAAACAAATATAGAAAAACACAACTTCCCTCAAGAAACAAAAATGAGGGAGCGAGGGACCAATATGCACCGAGCGCGCGACACGCACGCGCTATGCGGCGCTCGATTACAAAATATTTGAATTAATAAATATAATGAAAAGAATAAAAATGAATAAAAATAATAAAAAAAATAAAAATTAAAGCAAAAAACAAAAAAAAATGGTACCTTAACACTAAATGACCTCAGTTGCGGCCTTGTGCAACCGTTATTGTTGCGGGGCCTCTCTCCGACACCAAATAAATGGGTTGCGGCCTAGGTGCCGTTATGCCACAGGCAACTCCAGTTACCCGGACCGTTGGGTGACTTCCCGCCGTAAACACAAAAAAACGAATGGCCTTGGTTGACCACTCGTATGTTGCAGGGCCTCTCTCCGTTACCCAAAAAAAACGAATAGCCGGTTGGACACCCGTACCGTTGCGGCCTTGGTCGTGCCGATAATTATATAGGGTAGCCTCGTGGGAGGCCACCTGTTGCGGAGCGATTACTGTTAATGCTCCCGTACTGTATATGGTACCCGTACAATTTATATACGGCACCGTTAGTAAAACGTGCTATCCTTAAAAAAATGCGGTGTCTAATGATAAAAGGCAGCACCGGTTTGTGGATATCCGCTTCCGTCGAAATATATATGCCACCATTAGTAAAATGTGCCACCCTTCGTAACAATACGGTTTTATTTATATATATATACTCGCACAATATAATTACTTTGGATCGTTCACAGAAACTATCCAATCCGTTCTATTTAGCACAAGTTTAAAATGGAGGATTGACCTTTTGCCCAAAACAAAAACTATATTTTAAAATAATATTTGTCTTTATGCAGTTACACTCAACCAAAAAAAAATTATTATTTTTCTATACAATATGATTTTCTTCTTCACTTACAAAAAAAAACTAAACTTATTTAAATAAAAAAATTACAAACTCAACTCTTAAAAAAAATCCCAACTTGATTTTTTTTATCATATATCCAAGAACGAGACTTTGTTTTATTTTTACACTCCAATCAAGACTGTATTTTTTATCCCAAAAAAACTCGACTCTCACGAAAAGAACATTCGCGCATCACATAACGACGCGCAACATGTCATCGAAGAATATCTCTTCTTCTCTGTTTTTCGTTTGCATCAATTCGCATTGATGAAAACGAGAAGCATATAAGAAGAAATATTCTTCGATGGCGCATTATTTCACACACTCGGTGCACATTGGTCTCGCTCTCTTGTCATTTTTCTTACCACCGCGCCGTCAAAAGAAGGTGTACAAAACCAAAAACCGCCGCGAGTGCGTTCATTCAAACATAAACCATTATGTGTTGGACAAAATTTATCCATAAATTTTACTCAATTCTTTTAGCGGTCTTAGAGGGCTAAAAACTCATTTGAGGATATATTTTTAATGGGTAGATAAAGTGTGGGAAAAACTACGGAATCAATCTCTGGCACTATATAACCATTAATGGAGTTGGCCGGCTCAAATGAGGTTTCATAATCATATTTTCATTTCGGATAATAAGTGATTAATTCATTGATCCTTAACCAGCCGAGAAATTTTTTCCTTGTCACCACCGGGTATCGAACGCGGGACCCCGGGTCGCTGGAGCAAGCATGCTGGTCACTTTGCCACCGAGGCGGCCACCCGGGTCGCTGGAGCAAGCATGCTGGTCACTTTGCCACCGAGGCGGCCACTACCGTATCAAAACATGTGGATGGACAAAACATTCTAATAAGTGGGTAAAATCTTGCTAAAATTATAACTCGTAAAGTGTAGTAAAATTTGTACACATATTCATATTTCTGAATGTTTTTGTATGTATTTGGGCTAATGTAATTTACATTTGAATATGCTTCTAATCCAAAAAATATCTATGGTCATCTTAGAGTTAGGTCTATCCGGATACTTTCGTGTATATTCTGTACGAGTGTGACTTGCAATTCTATAGTCTGAGTGTCATACTGGATTTATTGTAATTATCTGGTAAAAGTTATAACCATTTGTTTAGCAATTTTATAAAATAACAACAATACTAATATTAAGATACCCGGCGGTAGTAGTCAAATGTAAGCTTTTACATATTTAACCAAAGCTGCTTCGCTCTTTCGTCCTAATTGGTCACATTCCAGAAGTTGGTTAAAAAAAACTTTAATCATCCCCATATAGTAAATGATTTAATTTTTTTTAGAAATTTCCGTCTAACAAAAATATGCCAGTTCCGTCTTATAGTTTACACGACTTCGTCTGCTACTTTCAGTGTACTTTTTTCGACAGGAAATAATTATGTGGCCAAGTCGAAAAACCCGTTTTTTTTCTTTTATTAGTATAAAATAATGATTTATCAGCTTCCACACGCCCCAACAAAAATTAACAAGTCTGAAAATAACACCTACAAATTTAAAGTACTGTGAAAATATTTAATGTTGACAAAATTCTCAAAAACTAGTTGGCGATCATTTCATTTACTCGTATATTTAAAATTTGAATGCAACATAAAAATGCTGCCACTCAGTAACCCGTAAATTAAATTAAAATTTAATTGGTTTAGTCAATATTAGCATATAGTTCGTATGAATAAACACGTAAATAGAGACACAATCACAACTATAACTACTTATATGGATAAACAATTGAATGACATCTAGAATTTTTTAGATAATTTTGAAGAAATGTAAATAAGCTTATGTTACCGAAATAACATATAAAAAACTAATTCTGAACTATTAATGTTATAAACTACCTAACAACGTATACTAGTTTATGCAATTAAAATAACGAACCGCTTGAATGAAAAATACAATAAAACTAAAACTTTTAGATGGTAATGGATGTGATCGTTGATAATGACCGCAAAAATCTTTAGAAATTGAGTATCTTTGCAAATTTGCTGATTTCAACGTCAATGCTAATATTATAAATATTTATTGTTGAATAAACAAACAATTTTTTTAACTGTTCGAACTGTTATATTTATTCATTTCGTTTTATTTATAAAACCTCCTAAATGCATGCAATATAAAAACGTTTTTATATATTACGATGCAATAATTAAGGCGAATTTGAAAACTCTACAAAACATGATTATCTCTTTAAAGGTTAATAACCCATTAAAGTATAAGATATATTATTTCTCAATAACGAGAAATTAGAAATTAATTTTTGGTAATTCTTTAGTCAATTATAACGTGGACGTTTTATTCCATAAACAAATGTATACGACCACTGAATATTACAGTGTAGGTCGAAAACATTTGATTTGGGTGAATTTTCTTGTACGTACATACTTGGTACGCTGCATTATGAAGTAAAAATCGAGTTGAACATTTGGATGGTTATATAATACATTGTTGGTATTTGGTGTGAAACGATTAAAACATATATTAATTAATTTAATTATTGTTTTATAGTTCATAAACTTTTAATATTCCTTCCAATTTTTGGATCAAACTATTTTTACACGAAACTAACTCGGAAATGGTTACCATGAGAATGAGAACATTGAAATTTTCTAGTGATTCAGTTTACTCAGCAGCATTTACGATTAGGATGTCCGAGCTTTCACAAATTGAACACAACTCAACAGGGGTATAGCTAGTGGTCAAGCATGTTTTCAGAATTGAGTCCTTTTTACCTAATTGGAAAGTCTATAAGGAGGCCTCAATTACATTGTCATTATTATGGCATAGGTAGAGGCGAAACCACACACCTTTAGAGAACTCGAAAGAAAATAAAATCTTACCTATCCGTTGCTATTAAACTTGCATTTCTATACGTTAACTACTAACAGTTCCTGAACACAACCGTTTATTTTTAAACCGGTTGTGGAATAATATTAGCTGGGGGTCGATTTTTTTCGAAATTCGACAGTTGGCGAAAAAATAACCGCAAGTATGTAGTAGTGGTATGTGTGTTAGGCTTAGTGCGAATGCTCGCCCTTTAAATTTGTTGAATATGACATTTCTAGACAGTCGTGTGTTTGACAAAGTTAGTTGCGATTTAAAAATGTGTAGATTATAAAAATAAAATTATAAATTTAAAATTTATTTCAATGATCACAAAATATTCATTGTTAAATAAATTTTTAAACTTAAAACAATGTTTTTTATTTCGATTTGTATATCTGAGAGAAGTGTTGATGCCGATGAGGTCTTCCGGTTTATGATATTTCTTGAATGCGTACTTAAAAAGTAGGCTATGTACTTTTCGTTCATGATGTTTTTTTGCAGCAAATATTTGTCTTAAAATTTGTTAAGTAGGTCTCTACAGCACAGTTAAAGTTGACTCATTAGACGAAAAAAATTGAGACCTCCAACAAATCTCTAATTTTTTAAATAGCTAAAGATACTCGGTATATATTACAATTATAGATGATTAATGGTATTTTTTCTTTTTAAATTTTTTTTTTTGAATTTTGATGTATTTAAAAAAATTTGAAATTTGTTGAAGACGTTTATCCTACACAGTTAGAGATGATTTATTTATATGGTATTTTTGGATTTGGTATAGTATAATAAACGTACAAGTCGATCTAAATCCATGTTAAAGGCAATACTTTTCCACAAAATGAGCAAATATGTTACTTCCTATCCGAATGAATTATTTTGTTTTTTCAAAAATATCGAACTTGTAAATCCTCACCCACTCATCACATTTATGGAGCTCAATCAATGGAGCTATGTTTTTTTTATCACTGTAATCTGTTCTGGGGCCAAGGCTCTTCCAACTCATTCACAGTTTGCTTTTTCCATCCATACTTTTACGCCGTTGCCAGCCAATCCGAGGACGCACGGCTATAGGTTCGATTTTTATCACCATCTACACATTGCACAGCTCCGTGCCAGCCTATACTGGCATAGAAAATGGGTTGGCTCATGAGTTTTGCACTCCGACAGGAGGTTATAGATGTGTTAATCTTTAGATGAAAATTCTCTTTGTATCCTACCCCTATCGGGATTCGAACCCGGTGCCACTCGATGGATTTGAATATATACCGTCACACTATTCGCGACTCGTTGGCAAGCCATGTCTTGAAGCTAAATGGATTGGTATATTTAAATTTTTTAATGCAAATTTCAGTAAATTTGTTGCAGTTGATGTACGTTTAATCCTTCCATGTGACAAAATGATTTATCACAATATGAACATGGAAATTTTTTCTCTGGTTTGTATGTTAAACGATGTTGTCGAATACCACTTCGAGTTTTAAATCTCTTATCACATTCTAGAAGTACAGTGATCTATTGAGTGGCGATCGTATTCATCGTTCATATTTATATAATGTTACATCTAGAACAAGAACACTGTAATATAAAAATGGTTCAGAAAATGAAAATTAAAATTTAACTGCATGAAATCTAGATAGATATATGTAAAATCAGTTCACTATAAGATTAAAAGATGATTCACTTGATGGTAAAATTTGTCGCCCCAACAAATTTCCAATTTTTTAAAAAGTGGCATCCTCGTATACATCACAGTCTTCAAAATAGGGATGCCAATAGGGAATACAATAAAACATCCCAAAAATATCATAATTAATTAAATAAATTTAATTTAATATTTTAAATGACGAACTCATGTGATATTTTTATAAACATGTTATGTTATTTTTCTTTTTTCAATACAAACCCCAATAGGAAGCGGGGAAATAAAATAACAATTTTATGCAACTAGAATCGGGTCCATTGTTTTAAACCTCATTGATGAGTTAATTTTTTTTTCTTAACTCTACAAGTATTTTCATTAGCTCGCCACTCGAAAACTTGCTGAGATGCCAAAAAAGTGAGACAACTGAAACGGCATAAGCACCAAAAAAACTGAACCGATTTGTACCGATTCACAATTGTTGATGCATCGCAGAAAACAAACAAATATAACCACAGAATAATTACACATACTTATATAAAATAGTATATTATACTTCTCCTGTTCGGGATTCTGTACCAAAAAAAGTATGTACTTGCCTGCATCCTGCTGTGTCTCACCGTGTAACATATCAAGCATATAAAAAAGCAGCAAACTAAAAAAACTAGAAATAAGATTAGTTTCATGTTTACATAGCAATATAAACTTACCATTTTTTCCTTGCATATAAATGTATGCCTAGAGTTTATTTAATTTATGTAATCATGACCTGTAATTTAATTTATACTTAGGTCGGAATTTCACTATAAAAGATCTTTGACAAATTGATTGAGTGTTTTATAAAACATTTTTATCAATTTTCTTTGATAGTGTAATATGCATGTAGAAAGTGAAGTGTGGCCATTAGTCTGTCCTCCATTATTATTGAATTTCGTTAGTGTGTTTCCTGTCGTTTAATTAACGGCGAAATTTTGTGAATAATAAAATTAAATGAATTGTCATCCATTCTTAAATATTTTATGTGGTCATGTCTACAGCTTTTTTAATAAATTTTGATGGAAACCTTTTAAACCCCATCTCGATACTCACCCAGATTCTTTTTTTTCTGTTTCTTTTTTATTTTTATTAACGATATAATAATAAAATCGCTTAATGCTGCCGCACACACTGTTCAGTGTTGTGCCATTTTTACTGAAGTTTGAGGAAAATTTTGATAAAATCTTTTAGGTAGTGTAATTTTCAAAATTTATTTGATCAAAATTGTTTTAAAAATAATTGATTCAAATATTTTACAAAACACCTTTGACAAAGACCTTTTATAGTGTAATTCCGGCCTTATTTTATGAAACAAATGCAAACATTCCACCATATTTGAGAAATGTCACATTTGTCTAAGCACACATCTTGTGGTTGCGTACATTTATTCTGTACTTTGGATGTGTTCGTAATTTGGTACAAAAAGTCGTACCGACATGACGTTTATTACAAATGGTCGAATTGTAAAAATTGTTTAGTCATTCGCTCTTGTGCGCTTCATCGAGATAAATCTATAATTATAAATGAATGAAAATAAAATTAAAAATTTCTAAGTAAAAGTGTTGTTTAACCTACCTCGATCCACAAAACACAACAAGGAAGAATTGAAAGGCCGCTTGCAATATAAATATCTAAAATCAAGCGGATTACCCCTACATCTCCTGTATACGTAACACGAAAACGTCATGTTTCGTCTCTCGAATTTTGAACAAAATCGAACCCCTGGTATTCCTGTATTCCTAAAATGTTTTGTTATCGGATGGTTTAACGTACAAATCTGGGAGGAACTTGCTCATTTGTATGCGGACGAGTGACTCGTTTAATCTGCACATTATTACAGATATTTTCGATATTTTAATGAATTATTTAAACTAATTTATACAATATTTAACACATTTTAAAACAAAATCCCACAAAAATAACAAAACGGTTCCTAATCTAACGGTACTTTTTACATTTCAAAGCAATCTTAAAGGCTACAATGTTAGACTTTCTGGTAAAACTCCTAATGACTCCATTAAACGGAACCCTGTTTTTAACAAAACAATTTTTCAGTACGAAGTATGGCGCTGTTGGTTGCTGTGCAACGTCACGCATCAAATTTGTATGAAACGTAGACGTTTAATTTAAAAATAAATTGATCTTAAATTCTTAAATGTAAAAAATGGTCAAAATGTAAATAATTAATATTTTTTGTTTGACTTAAAATGTTTTTAAAATAATAATAATAAGGTCTCTAATAAAATAATAAGGTCTGTGGAAAGCAACAAAAGGGTTAAAACGACCAAAAACGCAGATCCCCCGCCCCCCCCAATCAAAACAAACGATGGGAATTGGGCTAGAAGTGCGAAAGATAAAGCTGACCTGTTTGCTGAACATCTTGAAGAAACATTTCAACCTCTAGGTCGGCAGACTAGTTACGAAAACACTGCATATCAGGCCTGTAACATTGAAAGAACTAAAAGCTGAAATTAAGAACATAAAAACAAAGAAAGCTTCTGGTTACGATCTGATAACAGGGCAAATAATAAAGGAGCTACCTGAAAAAGGGACCCGTAAATTACTCCACATAATCAATGCGATCCTCAGGAAAAAACATGTGCCAATGCAGTGAAAAGTAGCAGAAGTAATAATGATTCCGAATGATAGAAAATCTTATCGGCCAATTTCACTTCTACCAACACTAGCGAAATTGTTTGAGAGACTGTTGCTCAAAAGATTGAAAAAAACCGTAGAACAACGAAACCTTATCCCAGAATATCAGTTTGGTTTCAGAGAGAAACACTCAACTATTGAGCAGGTTCCCAGGCTAACAGATGTCATTGAGAATACATTAGAAAGGAAAAAGGTTTGCTCTGGTATCTTCTAAGATGTGGCACAGGCCTTCGATAAGGTATGGCACAGAGGTTTCTTTCAGGTGAAATATGAAGATGAATATTCCGAGCTAAAAAAGATTTCGGCAGGGGTCCCGAAGGGTAGTGTTTTCGGACCTATTCTTTACCTACTCTACACCAGAGATCTACTTCATTTAAACGATGTTTCCGTTGCAACATTTGCTGATGATACTGCAGTTCTCTCAGTAGGAGACACTATCGAGGAATCGACAACGAAACAAGAAGCATGTGACAAAATCATAAAATGGACAAAAATGTGGCGTATCTGAATTTTACTAATCTAAAAGTCAGTTACAAACCTGTAATCATTAACGGTCAGCAGACTCCGTATGCAAATAAAACTAAATATCTAGGGATGACCCTTGATACCAGGCTCAGATGGAAAGAGCACGTTTAAAAAAAAAAGAAGAACTTAATATAAAATATCGAAAAATGTATTGGCTGCTCGGGAAAAACTCGGAATTGTCAACCGAAAATAAGTTGCTATTATATCAACAGATGCTAAAGCCTGTATGGACTTACAGAATACAGCTCTGGGGCTGTACAAAGAAAAACAACACTAAAATAATACAAACTTTTGAAAACAAAGTGCTACGTGGTATAGTTAACGCTCCGTGGTACATTAGGACTGATGGCCTTCATAGGGATCTAAATATCCCGACGATCCAAGAAGAAATAAAAAAACTTGCAGTAATACATGGACAACATATTTATCAACACGTAAATGAAGAGCTTCGTGGTATGTTGGACACCTCCCATGCAGTAAGACGATTGCAGAGAACGAAACCAATTGATTTAATGGATTAAGGACACCAAAACAAAGACTACTTCAGTAAATAACCTATAAATGGAGCCGGCCAATGGGCATCTTCTCATTCACAAGTGACTAAATTAAGAAAGAAAAATTACTAGATGAATTGAATTCAATTGTAATAATTTATATAAAAAAAAAAAAAAAACACTCAACATTATATTTTTTAGCGAGAAGAACACATAACATCGTTTTAACATCGTTTTTGATTTAAACTTGAATGATCCAACTGCACATAATCATTTATATCAAGAAATACCGATATGCTACATATTTAAAAATAAAATATGGGAAAAACGATCCCTTAGTTCGCATCACGGCAATAAGGCTATAGGAAAAATAAAAGCAGTTTCACAAAAGATACTGAGTGGTATCACCTTCAAATGTTATTACTTTCGGTTTGAGTAAGAGAAGCTGTTTTTAAAAAGTTTTAAAAATGTAGTATATTCAAGTTACAGAGAAGCTGGTCGAACTAAATGTTTGATAAACGATTCTGCAGAATGATATTTTTGTCTTTCTGAAGCTTCGAATTATATACTTCCAAAATCATTACGCTCTCTTTTTGTTACAATTATTTGTCACTGCAATCCTTCAAACCCATTAAAATTAATCAACGACTATAAAGATTATATGATGGAAGGTTTCAATTATTCTGGTCTAGGGGAAGATTCTGCGTTAACAAACTGCAATATTTCACTGCGAGATTTATCTGAAGATGTTGTGTTTGATCTTGTTACTGTATTACAAGTACCAAATTATTACAGCCCCAATATGTATTCCTAACAAAGAACCATATGGAAACCAACCACCACTATGGAAACTTTGTCAAACATTTAAGCTCGATCAAAATATGAGCGCAATTACTGATCGAACTTTTTGCACATGGCTTCTTTCAATTGGCGATGGTAAATGTTGCTCCGATTAAAAAAAACACAATATTCACCAAACATACCAAATGATTTTCTATCACACGATATCGTTACGGATACATTTTGCAATAAATTTACTCCAGGAGATGGGGCATCTATATCTCAAAGAGCGATTTTTGTCCAAAAAATGATGATGTTCGTCATATAAATGACACAGTATTCACCAATTTAATTGCCAAAGAAGAGTCCTTTTGCTCACTAGATTCCGTTAAAAACGAAGATGGTACCGATGACAGTATTTTACAAGTGATTCCTTCTGGTCTTCCTTCACATATTTTAAAATTAAAAAAAGGCTCAACCGTAATGCTTAACACTATCAAGAGCAACACAATCTACTACTCTAAAAACTAAAATTATTGAACAAGGAAGTACTGCTGATGGGGTCACAGTAACCGACGATGTGGTATATCAGGAGGTTTTCTCTTATGTATCTATTTAATAAAGTTTAAATTTTGTTCCTAAATAATTCACCTTTTCTAGATTTTCGATAAACCAGAATTTTAAAACAATAAAACATCTATATTAAGGTGTACGAAAAACAGACCTACAACTGTTCGTCTTCGAAGACGCGAAAGGGTCAAATTTGCGGAATTGAAATATGTATAAATAATAATAATAGTAAATAAAAAACTTAATTTAATTTTTGAAATTATTAAACAGTTTTATTTAAAAAAAATATTTTTGTGTTTGCTGCTGCTGCTGCTACTGGCGGCCTCTAAAAATCCAAATTTGAATAAAAAAGAGTTGGGAGTGCTGCGAGCTCAAGTACACCATTAACCGGTGATGCAAGGCCAGGTTGAGATTCGATTGGCTTGTTAGAATTCCATTTCTTTTCAAGCTTCACGAGAGTTATGTTTCAAGCAGATTTTTGTTAGATTCAAATGTTTTTTGCTCAAAAAATGTTAGAAAATCAGATTTTACTCATTTCATTTATATTTGATATCGAGATTATGCCCATTTGTCATAACAAATTTTATTATGATCTGCGAAGAATGGGGGAGGGGGTCAATGACTTAGGGATAATGAGCGGGGTAATGATGGGGAATATATTGCCGGAGGGTAATGGCGGAAGATAAATGGGCTTTGAGGTTATGAACCAGTGAGCAATTGACCATGGGGAGGGGTTAATGGCAGGGGGTATAATTCGGAGAGTGATGACCGGGAGGTAATATCTTATTATGATTTTTTGATGTTTATCTCAAATCCTCAACTTTATTTTATTCGAGTTAAAATGATAACTCCATTGCAATCCAAAATTATACATAAGTTGAATCGATGTGGACTGAATCTGTATAAGTTCTTCTATAAAAGACTGTTTGTCTTGGAAGTTATTCTCTGTTTCCATTCCGACTTATTGAATTGGTTGAAGTTATATTAAGCCGAGTTTGTGGCCATTTCTTCCGCAATGCAGGGAGACCTTTGAGTACCATTCTAAAGAACTCGTCACAAAACTGATTTGTCGGGGTTTTTCACTCCATATTAATTTGTAGAAACAACAGATAATAAATTCATTCATTTTTTTAGTTCCTCCCTGTGGCACTATTCCGGCTTTCCCTGGGAATAGGGAATTGGGAAAAATATTCTCATAGCATTTTTGTTCAAATTGAATTTTTCTGGCCTACTGAAGGAATAAGTTTAGTGCAAAAATTTTCAAAACAAAGTTATTTGGGAAACTTTTGTTCCACAAAATTTTTACAGGGAAAAATATTTCCCCATTTAACTTTGTTTCGAAAATATTTAGACCAAACTGATTCCCTCAGTAGGCGAGAAAAATAGAATTTAGACAAAAATGCTATGAAAATATTTTTCCCGATTCCCTATTCCCAGGGAAAACCAGAATAGTGCCACTGGTGGTTGGGGGGATATTTTGAAATGTCAATTCCAAAAATATTGATTACCGAAACATCGATTTCAAGAATTGTTGCTATATATTTTTACCTTTCTAGCTATCTATCAAGTACTTGCCATTTATTTTTCTTGTTTTGTCTACTTCTTTAGCCTGAAATAGTGTATTCAGACACTCCTGACTTTTTTGTTTCATTGCCAAGCAAATCGATGACGGTTAGAGCTGTTTATGTAATTATTTACAGCATTTAAGTTTTTGGTATTGCAGCAGAGTTTTGGTCTTGTTTCTTTTGTGTTGTTTTGGAACCGAATCGAATACGACACCTTGCGACATAAGTATTCAAAAGTATCCTTGTTATCAAAGTTCTGTGATGGGTCAAAAAAAATGTAACTACTCATATGTGCAAATTTATTTATTTAGTTGTATATTTAATAATTGTTGAAATACATTTATAATTAGCTCAAACATTGCCTTAGTAATCATTATATCGCTCCAACACCTCTTTAACATAGTTATAGTAACAACTCCGACCAACTTTTGATAATGGATAATCGACAAAACCAAAATTTTTCTCTTTAATTTTGATAGCACGAATCAATTTTGGTACCTCACGCGATAGACGTAGCACATCTTTGGAAACGGCAATATTATCATCGTCAGAATAGTATACGGCAATTGGTACATCGGCCGCTTGAATATTATACTTCGGAGGACATTCCCTGCCATAGTATAACAAATTCGACGCTAGTCCATGATTGTATTTCCGGAATCCCTTTTTCATCGAATAAAGCAAATGAAGGTAAAAACGAATTGATCCTTGAATTAGTGGATTACATGCAATTTCTGGATATCCAGGCTAAAAGTATTTTGAAAAACCAATTAATTATTAGTCAACAATGCTGATGTAATTACTTACGATATCGATATTGAATCCTTCATGTGTGACTGGTTCCAAATAATCACAGAGCTCCTGTTTAACCGCCACCTTTAAGCAATAATCGCGGCCGGACATGGCCAAAACTGTAGAACTAGGAATAAATCGGCTTCGTCCAGCTACATCATATATTGATTCCTCATCCACATTCATTGATGCAAACCGTATTCTGCTTCGTGAATTATCAAAGTATACACGTGGTCCTAATCCTTGCATATTCTTAATTTTACCCATATATTCAGGTCTTTCGGATGCCATTACAAAGAATTGTGCGGCACCGAATCCCCATCCAATATAGCTTAGCTTATGACATTTGACTTTATGGAGAATAAAGTCAATGATTGCGGGTAGATCGTAAATACCCCATTCATGTACCGAGTAATACCAAAAAGCATTATCCTTCTTTTTGAGTATTTTATGCCGTTGGCCATATTTACTACCGCGACTATTTCCCAGCCACACATCGTATCCCAAATCAGACAAATAAAATGCGAGACTATATTTTGGCCCTGATAAAACCCAGTAATCAGATGATGCCAAAAAGTCTGACATTATTAATACACTTTTTATATGTTTTGAACTTTTACATGGAATTCTGAAAACATTTAGAAGATATCCATCATCGGTACTGACGGAATATACTTCCACGGGATACTTGAAGCTCGCTATGATTCTTGCCTAAATAGAAAATATATATATATATATAAAATGAAATTTAATACGAAATTAAATTGTTTACCGTGTCGTAAGCATCTATGTCTGGATTCTCAAGTGAATTTGATGGTTCCATATAACCTGTTCGGCCAAGAACTCCGAGTGTACCACCGATCGTATTAACAGTCTGTTGTACCATTTGTGTAACACCTGTTAAATTTTGTGCCGATGCATACGCCAAGCATAGTACCAAGACTAATGCCGATTTCATTTTTTTTTTCTATTACTCAAGTGCCACTTAACAAGGTACCGTAGCCGGTCTCCTGAATAAACTGTACTGATATTTTAATGTAAAAATTACTTGGTTTTATACCGAAAATCTACGTTTGCGGTGCAATATCGCAAATGCACTTAACAATTTATCGAATAATTTATTATATGATACCGAAACGCAGTTTTGACACTTTTTCGGTTGGGCAATTTTTATTTGCCCTCATTATCAGTTGTACTATTAAAATTAACGCGGCAGCTCCAATCGGATCAATTTATCAAACTGTTCGACTGGTATATACAATTTTATTGATGATATATTCATCTTTACATTCGAGTTCGATAAAAATTTCAAAATGTTCAAATTATGCAAATTTATTTATTTAGATTTATAACATTAAAATATTTTTTCAAATACATTATTTTATAATTAACGCAAATAATGTTGATTTTAGTAATCATTATATCGCTCCAAAACCTCTTTAACATAATTGTAATAGCAGCTACGGCCAACTTTCGATAGCGGGAAATCAACGAATCCAAAGTTTTTCTCTTTTATTTTGAAAGCACGAATCAATTTTGGCACCTCGATCGATAGATGTAAAACATCTTTGGAAGTGGCAATATTATCATCATCGGAATAATATAAGGCAATTGGTACATCGGCCGCTTTAATATTATATTTGGGTGGACATTTTCTGCCATAGTACAACATATTACCGGCTTGTCCATGATCGTACAATCGGAATCCTTTTTTCCTCATAGTTTGAAGTATATGAAGGTAAAATCGCATTCCTCCTTGAATTGGTGGGTCGCATGCGACTTCTGGGTAACCCGGCTGAAAATAATTTTTGACAAATTAAACATTTAATAATCAACAGGTGTCTTGAAAGTACTTACGATATCAATGTTGAAACCTTCATGTGCCACTGGTTCTAGATAATCACACACTTCCTTTTTAACTGCCACCTTTAGACAATGGTCCCGTCCGGCCATTGCCAAAACTAGTGGGCTCGAAATAAGTCGGCTTCGGCCACCTATTTCATATAATGATTCTTCATCCACATTTAGGGAGGCCAATTTAATTCGGCATCGTGAATGATCCAGGTATACATGTGGACCTACTCCTTGCATATTTTTAATTTTACCCATATATTCAGGTTTCTCTGATGCCATTACAAAGAATTCTGCAGCCCCGTATCCCCAGCCAATATAGCTTAGCTTATGACATTTAACTTTTTCGAGTATAAAATCGACAATAGCGGGTAGATCGTAAATACCCCACTCGTGGAAGGAGTAGTACCAAAATGCATTATCTTTCTTTTTGAGAATTTTATGGCGTTGGCCATATTTGCCTCCGCGATTATTTCCTAGCCACACATCGTACCCCAAATCGGCCAAATAATATGGTAGACCATACTTTGGTCCTGATAGTACCCAGTAATCAGATGACGCATAAAAGTCGGCCATTAACAATACACTTTTTGGATGTTTGGAACTTTTACATGGTATTCTGAAAATATTTATAAGATATCCATCATCGGTACAGACGGTATATACCTCCACGGGATACTTGAAGCCCGCTATGATTCTTGCCTAAATAGAAAATGTGATTTGTTATACTAAATAGAATTTAGTTTTAAATTTAGTTGTTTACCGTATCGTAGGCATCTATATCTAGATTTTCATGTGAATGTGATGGTTCCATATAACCTGTTCGGCCAAGAACTCCAAGTGTACCACCGATCGTGTTAACAGCCTGTTGTACTACTTGTGTAACACCTGTTAAATTTTGTGCCGATGCATACGAAAGGCATAGCAGGACTAATGCCAATTTCATATTTTGCTTTTACTGTTTTATATATTCTAGTGTCACTGTGCCGCCACCGCTGGTAGCCCGAATAAACTATACTGGTAATTTAGTGTAAGAGCCACTTCATTTTATACCCAAAATATAATTCGATAAAATGCGCGACACAACAATTTTATCGGGCAATTTATTGTGATCCTCGATTTATTTTGCCAATTTTTCTAGTTGGCCGATTTTTATTGGCGGTAATTATCAGTGGCACTAGCGAAATTTACGAGCATGCCACCATTTCAATCAATTTGACAAATAACTGTTTTACATAAAGGTTAACAGCCACCTTTAAGTAATTACCGATGTCGGATGGATAGTAATTATCGTTGCATTTCTGTTTTTACGCATTTTGTGCAAATTAGGGCCAGCCTTATGCGCATAATCTTTACTTCCAAAATGCTTATTGTTCTTTCTTCAACTTTAAATGCATTTATCACATTGTTTAAAACTAAGTTACTTCCTTCGACGGACCAAAATCTTCCAATGAATTCACTACTTGTTAGTTTTAGACAACCATAATGGTCAGAAACTTTGCAGATTTTACAATCTCAGCTCAAAAAATATCCTCTGACCAAAATGCTAAACCTGTGGTTCAATTCGGCGAAATGGAAAGATGTTTTTATAATTATTTGCTTTGAATCTCTCTAGCCATAAATACCTTCATGCTCGTTTTCAGGATAGCCCAATGACAGTGGTAAAATTTTCGTTCCAATTCGATTTCCACTTGGGTAAAGATCTGTAGAAATTTTATAAATCTTCGATTAAATGCAGGCTATTTATTTGGGCAATAAATTAAGAGTTTTACTGAAAGTGATAAATTAACTTTTTAATTGCTGCGAGTGCAGCGCATTGCATCGGTAGGCCATAAATAACTGTGTCCAAATAAATTTATATATGCAAATGCAAATTATCGCACTCGTTATCGTAACAAATTTTAAAGTTTTTCACCCCAAAACACATCCAATTGCATTTATATAAAATGGGCTCGCTTTACCACAATTAAGTATAGTCTTGTTAAACCATTGAAATTGAGTGGTTGGGTAAAGCACCTACCGCATCATGAAGTTAACAATAATATTAGTACTTTTGGCCGTAGTTGTAGTGGTATCGGCTACGTGTAAAAAAGGTGGATGCAAAAATAGCGGGGAAAATAATATTCCACCGTGTGGTAAGAAAGGTGGATGCAAGCATAGTGGAGAAAAGCCGTTATGTGGTAAGAAAGGTGGATGTGGTGGAAACCCTCCAGCAGGGGGTAAGAGTAGCGAAGAAAATAAAAGCGGAGGTGGAAAACACCCCAAAAAACCACCTGTAAAACCATGTAAAAAAGGTGGATGTGGAGGAGGCCCACCGAAAAGCCACGAAGAAAATGATAGTAGACCAATGCCACCACATCCACCCACTAAACCACCGTGCGGTAAGAAGGGTAGCAGTTGCGGAGGAAACCCGCCGAAAAGTAGCGAAGAACAACATGGTGGCTACCCACCGACAAAACCGCCCACAAGCCCAACAAAGCCACATACTAAACCGACTAGACCACCAACCAAACCACCTACGAAATATCCATGTGGCAAAAAAGGTGGATGTGGCCACGGTGGACATTCAACAGGAGGTAGCGATGAAAATACTAGTGGACCAGTAAAACCGTCACCAACGAAACCGACGCGACCACCAACCAAACCCCCTACGAAATATCCATGTGGTAAAAAAGGTGGATGTGGACACGGTGGAAGTGGAGAGGGTGGTGGTGAACCGCCAGTAGGAGAGGGAGACAGTGGTAGTAGTGGTTGCAAGCAAAGTAGCGAAGAAATAGCTCCAATGCCCTATGACGAAGAACTTTACGATACGGTATGTCATCCTTAAATAGAAATTACCTCATTTTATTTTAACCGCCTTAACATTTTAATTTCAGGTTAGTATCGCGCAAAGTTATAACTATCCAGCCGACAATCATGAAGTCATAACTAGAGACGGTTTTAGAATACAAATTCAACGAATGCAAGATAATAAGAAACGTAAACATCGACACCCAGTACTTCTGATTGGCGATTTCTGGACATCATCCTTATTCTGGGTTATATCAGGTAAAGATTGCAGTTTAGCAGTCTACTTGGCTGATCTCGGTTATGACGTATGGATGGCAAACGATCGCGGCAACCGATATGGACAATCCCATGTTAACTTCGATATACGCCACCCATCATTCTGGGATTATTCATTCGATAAAATTGGTCTATACGATCTGCCAGCAATTATCGATTACATTATTGATTATCACAGATGTGAACAGATATCGGTGATTGCTTGGGGTTATGGTGCTACTGCATGTTTCGCCATGGTATCAGATCGGCCTGAATACGCGAAAAAAATTAATAGTTTACAATTGCTTGCGCCCGCTGTATTCATGCAGAATACACAAAGTCAAATATTACTCGGCCTCTTCAAACAAGACCAACAATCGATCTTTAATAAAATTGGTCGTTATGAAATTATCCGCAATAAAAATCTTTTACAAAAAGCTGGACGCCCAATATGTCGCCGCAATTCACCGGATAGATCATATTGTGATTACTTCCAAACACTCTTCTCCGCATCATCAATCTATGGAATTAGTAATGTACGCAACTGTAAATGTATTTGATTGTATATGTTATTAATTTTTATGTAATATTTCAGCCCTACTATCCAGCCGTTCTTAATGCACCACGTTCTCAAGGTTCAGTTAGATGGTTGATGCATATGTTGCAACAGGTTCAAAGCGGGTGCTTCAGAAAATTCGATTATGGTCTCGCTTCAAATCAACACCTTTACGGAAGCGACGATCCACCACATTATGATCTATCAGCTGCCAGTATGCCGATAGCCGTTTATTATTCAAACGATGATACGCTTGTTGTGCCAAAGGATGTAATGATCTTGTGGAGTAAAATACAAAATAAGATCGATATATATTGCATCAAGGATCCTGATTTCTCTCATGTACATTTCGCGCTATCTCCAAGTGCTAAAGATGCGTTCTATGGACCGGTTGGAGAGATTTTAGCAAGATATAATTAAACAAATATTTTGGTTTTATTGTTTATTGGTACACATGCATATAATATAATTAATATTTGAATAAATTTAATTTGAAAATATATAAAATTAATCTTTTAATTAGCGGTCCATCCTCGTTCGTACACAAAAATGCACGAAAATAGTTGGCGAATATTAAAACAGTACCGACCAAGACTGAAAAATACAGAGTTTTCCGATTCAAAAAAACGAACGGCGTTCAAGCTCCACCTGAACCGCAAATGTTTGGTCAAAAACTAAAAATCAAGTATGTCATCGCTAATTACAAGAAGTCGATGGTTATTCAAACACTGCAGTTCCTTGCGGAGTTCGTGCATTTTGGGAGTGTGATTTTGGAGACGATGGAAAAATTTTGAAACAGTTTTTAGCGATATACAGTAAACTTTCGATTAAACGGAAGCTCGATTTAACGGACTCTCGATCTAAATCAATTAAGAATCCCATTTCCATTCAACATACCCAATCCATCGTTGCCATATTCCAGTATTTCGCCCCAAAATCATTTAACAATCCCATTTCCATCTAGCATACCCAATCCATCATAATCATCAAGAATTGATCGAGTTCCGTCCCAAGTGGCCATATTCAAGAACTTCTTCAAAAAATCACTTAAGAATCTCATTTCCATCCAACATACCCAATCTCAACATAATCGGTTAAAAATTGATCGAGTTCCGTCCCAGGTGGCCATATTCCAGAATTCCTTCCCAAAATCTTTTAAGAATCCATTTTCACTTCTTCCAAAAATCATTTAAGAATCCCATTTCCATCCAGCTTACCCAATCTCATCACAATCGGTTAAAAATTGATCGAGTTCCATCCCAGATGGCCATATTCCAGAACTTATTCCAAGAATCGTTTACGAATCTCATTTCATTCCAACATACCCAATCCCATCATAATTGGTGAAGAATTGGTCGAGCTCCGTCCCAGGTGGCCATACTCCAGAATTCCTTCTCAAAATCCAGGTAGCCATATTCCAGAACTTTTTCCAAAAATCGTTTATAAATCACATTTCCAACCAGCATATCCAATCCCATCACAATCGGGTAAAAATTGATTGAGTTCCATCCCAATTCCTTCTCCAAATCCAGGTAGCCATATTCCAGAATTTGTTCCAAAAAACGTTTAAGAATACCATTTCCATACAGCATACCCAATCCCTTCATAATCGGTTAAGAATTGATCGAGTTCCGTCCCAGGTGGCCATATTCCAGCACTTGTTCCCAAAATCATTTAAGAACCCCATTTCCATCCATTCCCATACCCAATCCCAACATAATTGTCCATTAAATCGAGGTTTATCGGTATAACATTTTTAGTTAAAATGTCACGTAATCATCGCAACAATTTAATGCAACATTTAACATAACATTATTTAGTGCAGCGTGTAACACCAACATAAAACTAGTCCCCTAAAATTAATTTTGTAGCAAATTTAGTTAGTTTATGAACTGAAACTTCCGGTGTTCTATTGTATAACCTAGCTAGGAACATTTGTTCCTGTTAATCATTTTTCTCCCTGCTAGTTTCGTGTCCTTTAGTTTCGTCGCTCATAGCTCTAATATGTCATCGGTCAAGTGACAGAAATTCAATATTATATTACCGGTGTACGAAGTGAGTCGATATACGCTTCATTAACGTTGGGAAATATTGAAAAAAATCTCGGTTGGCACAAGATGAGCATTTTCACCTAAAATTCACCCTTTTCCAATGAAGTTCATTTTTGCATTGGCGGTTATTTGAAGAAGCTAAATCGCGTATTTAGGGCACAGAAAATCTACACGTGACAATTGAAAAGCCAATTCACCCAAAACGAGTGACTGATTGGTGTGGAGTATGGTCCAAAGCATCATGCCATTTTTCGTCACAAATGACAAGGAGCCGCAATAACAGTCAATGGCGACCGTTATGGTGCCATGTTAACTGACGTCGAGGACGACTTGGCCAATGTTTGGTTTCAACACGATGGCACCACAGCCTACACAGCCAATGACCGCATTTTATTTGAAATTTCTCCTTGAAAGTAAGCTTCTAAATGAAACTGTCATATTTCAGCAGTGTAGAAGAGCATTTGGGAAATCGTGGGGTTTGACTTCCCAAATTCTTTTGTTTATTTACAAATCGTTGGTTATGCCTATGATATCTTACGCTTAACAGTCTACAGGGCTTGAAAAAACTGGGTTTGGAACTCCGTTTCATGCATTGCATACTACTTTGTATCCGCCTCCGCTTTAGTTGCTCATTTTAAGCACAGTTTGCTCCGGTATTTTTCGATTGATTTTCGTTGGTGTGTGGAACGGGTGACGGTCTCTTTATCGTAAACAATTTATCGTGTTTCAATTTAACGTGAACATTTAATCGTAGAACAGTTTAACGTGGGCACAATTTACCGTGGACACAATTTATCGTGGCACAATTTATCGTAGAACAGTTTTTCGTGGACAATTTACCGTAGAAAGGTTTTATGCGTGGTATCAAAAAATTAGTGGGATTCTTTAATGATTTTTGGAAGAAGTTCTGGAATATTGCCATGTGGGACGGAACTCGGTAGTTTCTTAACCGATTATAATGGGATTGGGTATGTTGGATGGAAATGAGATTATTGAATGATTTTTGGAAGAAGTTCTGGAATATTGCCATGTGGGACGGAACTCGGTAGTTTCTTAACTGATTATGATGGGATTGGGTATGTTGGATGGAAATGAGATTATTGAATGATTTTTGGAAGAAGTTCTGGAATATTGCCATGTGGGACGGAACTCGGTAGTTTCTTAACTGATTATGATGGGATTTGGTATGTTGGATGGAAATGGGATTATTGAATGATTTTGGGAAGAAGTTCTGGAATATTGCCATGTGGGACGGAACTCGGTAGTTTCTTAAATGATTATGATGGGATTGGATATGTTGGATGGAAATGGGATTATTGAATGATTTTTGGAAGAAGTTCTGGAATATTGCCATGTGGGACGGAACTCGGTAGTTTCTTAACCGATTAAAGATCCCGGCTCCTACGCCCCCCGAAATTAAAGAGCCCCGCAGTGCTACGGGGAGGAGCGTAAGTGTCATTAATAGATTCTATATAATCCGCTCCTACGTGCGGCACGCAGTGCGACATGTTTGAAGATCCCGGCTCCTACGCCCCCCCCCCCCCGAAATTAAAATCTAAAGAGCCCCGCAGGGCTACAGGGAGGAGCGTAGGTGTCATTAATAGATTCTATATAATCTGCTGCTACGTGCGGCATGCAGTGCGACTTCCACTCTCAATTTAATATATCCATAAAAAAATATTAAATTTCATTTATTTTTAAATGAGATTCAATATTTTTTTATTAAATTTTTTTAGCACGCCTTAACGTATTTTTAGAGAACCTTTTAGAGAACCTAATTAAAAGTTTTAAGTGATAGTGAAGTGATTATAACTAATAAGTGATGAGTGAACATTCAGACGGAGAAATGAGTCAAACAGACTCAATTTCTGATAACGATCAAAATATAACGGTAGACAGAACTGTAGTGCTTCAACAAACTAAACGTAAATATATAGATAGTGATACCGAAAAAGACACAAATGCCTTGTTAAAAGAAAATGAATTTCTAAAAAATAAAATTTATTACCTTCAAGGCATGCTAAAGGAATTTAAAGAAAAAATGTACAATGACGTACAAGCAAACGTGGATACGAATAACAGATTCGAGAGTATCATCGTTAATAACAGTGACAGTGATGATATTACAGAGGAATACTTTAGTAATAGAGTTCTAAATGAAAATAATAAAAGTAATAATTGTAATAATAGTGAAAATGTAACTAGCAATGAAATTTATATGGACTTATTTACTATAATTAAACATAAAAATAAAACACATAAAAATGAAATTCAAGAGCGTTATAACATGCCTTCGACTTCAAAATCAATGGCATCATCAAACTCACAACAAAGCCGTATCGAAATTAATAAAAATATTAAAAAACCAAATTTAACGGAAAAACATAATGAAAATAATAATACAACAGCTAACGTAAATCAAAAAAATAATAAACCGGCATTAATGGAAAAACCACCCCCGATTAATATTTTGTATCAAAATGTAACAGACACAGTAACAATACCACGAGCAGCAAATGTAACAGATGCAGAAATAAAAAAAAACGCGAGGAAACAAACACATTGTGTATACGAAATCAATGAACAGCTATAATCGCTTAATGGAAGATTTGAAAAAATCAGACACGGAACTATATACGTATTCATTAAAGGAAAACAAAACAAAACAAATGGTAATGAAATGTTTATCAAAAGATGAAAATGTCGACGAAATGTTAAAAGAGCTGAAGGAATGCTATCTTTCAGAACAACTAAAATTCATAAAGGTCATTCAATTGGAAACATTAGCATCAAAACAAAATAAAAAAAAGTTACCATTTTACTTAATCAAATAACAGCGGGATAGTTCTTTGAGGGAACTAACTAAAATTAAGATAATAAATTATCAACGAATATTTTGGGAACCACTACAACGACAAACAATAATACAATGTTACAATTGCCAACGCTACGGACATGTATCAATAAATTGTAGACTCGAATACCGATGTGTAAAATGCAAAAATCAACACTCTCCAGGACAATGTTTGATACAGAGGAATTCTACATCAACGAAAGAGGAAATGGAAGGAATCGCAAAAGAAACTACATTCTGTATTAACTGCAAACAAGAGGGTCACCCGGCATCCTATAAAGGATGTCCCGTATATAAGTCATTACTAGACAAAATTAAAAACAAAAAGGCAGAATTAGCGAGTAAAAAAATTAATAATGATAAATTTAATTCTATTTACCAGAATGGAGTGTCGTTTGCGGATCAGTTCCATACTTCTACCGGAAATAAAGGTAACATACTTAATAAAGATGAACAAACCAACTTAAATTATAATAAAAATATTTACAATAATGTAGACAATATGAATTTAGATTTATTTAAAAACTATATGATAGAAAATGATAAAAAAATAATGATAGAAAGATAATGAAAATCTTAACCACAATTATGAATCAAAATGATTTTATTATCTAACTCAATATTCTTTTGTATGCCTAGGATTAATAATGCAATTACAAATCTTAAAATTGTCGCTATTAACGTTAATTCGATAGTAGCTATTAATCGAAGACTTAATCTCGAAATTTTTTTAGAGTTACATAACCCTGATTTAGTATTGATAACAAAACTAAATAAGAAACATAAAGTATCATTTAATGGTTATAATATCATTCGTAAAGATCGTAATAAGGAGAATTGTGCGGGTAGAGGAACGGCAATTCTTATAAAAAAAGCTTTTAAATTTAAAATTTTAAATTTTTTTCAATACAAATTAAAAACTATAGAGATTACGGTGATTGAACTAAAACTAGATAACCAACAAAACAAATTATTAATAGGTTCATGTTATTCTCCTAATAGTCAAAACAATATATTTATAACAGATTGGGAATTAATTCTAGATAAATTAAATTTACAGAACCCAAATAACTATTTTATATTAGCAGGAGATTTTAACGCGAAACATAAAACATGGAACAATACGAATGGCAACACAAGAGGGACTGCACTGAGATTATGGTTAGACAATAATTCAAATTTTTATAAATTAATCTTGAAATATTCTAATCAACCCACCTACATCCCGAATAATTCTTTTCTAGATCTAGTATTCCACGATAGCAGACTAGACATATCAAACTCACTATCTACAATTCGATATGAAAGTGATCATAGGGCAATCCAGTTTGAACTTAATTTAAATAATTTTACTAGAAACTCAAATGGAATTTTATTCTTACAAAATCCACGAAATGATGAAAATGAAAGTATTTGGTTAAACGGTATAAACTGGCTAAGTTATCAAAAAACAGTAACAAAAAATTATGATAAATATATTATTGAAAATAAAGTTGCACAAATGGTTCCAAATAATCGAAATTTATCGAATGACGAAATTGACCTTTATCTGGAAATAATTAACAAGATCATTATTGAATCAATGAAAGAAATAGCACCAAAATTGATAAAGTTTAAAACTCTTAAAGATAGATTTTGTAATCACCTAATAAATAAATTATTCAAACTTAAAAGTAATATAATAACTAAAATAAAAAACGTAAAAAGAATTCATTTTTTCAATCTAACCTGCCCCACTATAAATAATCAAATAAATCATTTAAAATCAATCTTAAATAATATCAGAAATCTAATTAAACAAAATATAAATATTCAAGTAAACAAATATTGGCGAACTAAACTAGAAAAAATTAATGCTCAAAATAATCAACACAATATGTTTAAACAAATAAAATCGATTTTCAAAAATAATCAAACTTTGAATATTGATCATCTAAATGTGGATAAATTATATTCGTCAAATCCAATATAAATATCAATGACACCGTGGAAATAAACCAAAATGTAATTCAAGTAACTGATGATTTAGATAAGTTAAATTTAATTGGTACCTATATAGAAGAACAATCTAAATCAAACATGAACTCTACATTGGACAACGCAACAAAAATGACTATGTAAAAATTTAAATTATTAAAACTCCAAGAAAGTCAGAAAACAAACTTCAATAACGAAACAAAAGCTAACGACTTAGAAATTAATCGACATAACATATTATTTATAAACCCACAAGATCTATTAGGAATCTTTAAAAATCTGAATAATAAAAAATCTTCCGGAATTGATCAAATACCAAACATTGCTCTGAAATATATATCACAGAATTTAGTATTTGAATACTATTCACTGTTTAACAACATGATAAATAATTTATACATACCAGAATTGTGGAAAATATCTAAAATCATACCAATATTAAAATTAAAGAAGAACCCGAATAGGTGCGAGAACTATAGAGCAATAAACTTAGTTCCTAATATTGCTAAGGTTTTTGAAAGAAATGTTTTATATAAAATAATTGAACATGTAAATGAAAATCAATTATTACCAGATAATCAGTTTGGTTTTAGGCAAGGACATGCAACTACACACGCACTTGTCAAATTAATTTCCGATGTAACAAGAAATTTCAACCACAATAGAATCACTGGTGCGGTGTTAATAGATATTGAACGTGCATTTGATTCGGTTTGGTTAGATGGCCTAATTTTTGTACTTAATGAATTTAAATTTAATACTAGTATAATTTTGATACTAATCGAGTTTTTATACCAAAGGAAATTTTGCGTAACAAACAGTAAATTAGTCACCGAAAATAAGTTTATGCTATATAACGGATTGCAACAAGGTATTATCCTAGCACCCATTTTATTCTCACTTTATATTACAAAGCTATTACAAGACCCATTACTGAACTCATCAAAATGCCAGACATGAGCATATGCTGATGATCTGATAATATACTCTTCGGATAATAATATTTCTAGAATACGATCAAATTTACAAAGAGCAATTGAATTTATATACAATTTTTTAAATAATTGGAAGATTAAAATCAACATAAATAAATGTGAAACTATAATATTTCGTCGGCCTTTATCTTTTTCAAACTGTAATATAAGAAAAAATTGGAAAAACCTAAAAATAGCAATAAACGGAGTAAAATTAAAACAGGAAATACTTGTAAAATATCTGGGAGTTAATTTAAATCAATATTTATATTTCAATAAACATATTCAAATACAAATCAGTAAGGCGAATGTAGCATTTAAAATGTTACACAAACTCTTTTTCTCGAAACTTATTGATCAAAAAGTGAAAAAAACGGCGTATTCAGCACTCATCAGACCAATTTTAATGTACGCGGCGGCTTGCTGGTATAATGTAAGCAGCTCATGCATGGAAAAGTTTAGAGTGCTAGAACGAAGGTGTTTAAGAGCATGCACATCTAAATACAGGAAGTCATACCATGTATAATCCCCAAGAATATATATCGAATAAAAATTTATACAATTACGCGAACATATTACGTATAGACTCACATATAATTAAATTAATAAGACAGCACATAGAACGTTGCTGCTTAAATCGAGAGAACTCCTTAATTTATGGACCTTACTTAACTGACATGAATACATACAAAAGTTATATAGAATTCGGCTTTCTGCCTCCAGAATGTTTTGTTTATTTAGATATGAACAAATATATTCAAAACGAAATTGGCGTTCCAATCATTTACCATATTTTTCGAAGAAATAATATTAAAAACTATAATGAACAACACTTTAACGATGAAAGTATGATTAGATTTAGTACAAGCATATCAAACCAAGACCTAAAAGAATATTATAAAGCCACACAAAGGTACTGGTGGTTAAATAATCGTAATATATAAAGCTAAGATAGGGATTAGGTATTATAAGTAATTGAAATATAATAACCACTATTTGATAAGTTGTTTTAAACTATAAGGAATATAAAACAAGTGAGGTTTTACCTCATTTGATAATATATCCTTAAACAACCGACTTTTATCTTAAGGATAACATCGCGCCTTCCTTTTAATTTTCTAGTCAAATGATACGCATAGGTATACAAAAAGAAATCGAATGAGAATTTTTTTCAGCATTTTTAATTTTCAAGTAAAAAAAAAAAAATTATTGTATAGAATTTTCTAAATAACTAGCATAAAATACAACCTGATTTCAGGTAACCCTATGGGACATTAGAATTTAAGTTAACATATAAATCTTGAGAGCTAGTAATTTAGCCATTTTAGGATTTAAATTTAATATGTAACAGAATTGTATTTTTTTTGAAATTTTTCTACAAATAATTATATAATCACTTTGTAATTTAATGCTAATAAAAATTTTCTATTATTAATCTAAAAAAAAAAAATGGTTATAACCATGCTTTTGAGACGTAAATATTATTCTGTGAATGGCTAGAAAAGCTCTGCTCAACTCGTTACGGAATCCTATGACCACTTCGAAACTGGTCAAAAATTTAACATTTTATTAGTCTTCTCTATCTCAATAATGGATGTAGGTCACTTGGGTTCCGCTGATGATTGCTGATGCCCAACCAAAGCGGGTGCGCACCTGGAATGTATTGGGTCCAAACCTGCAGCACATTTGACCATCAAAAATGGCAAGAAAGAAATAAAGAACTGCATCTAATACCAAGCCAAGCGCAACTGGCTTGCTTCATCTACCTGCCGAAAGGCGAAGTAATTTATTTGTGAACCTAATCTGAGGTTAACAAGGCAGAGTTCACTTTGTTTGCAGATAAGATTTAAAAGCTATTATAATAATATCATCTAAATATACGAAAGTAAAATTTTGCCCTAAAAGAACGGAATGCATAAGTCTCTAAAAAGTTTGAGCTGTATTCCTGAGGCCAAAGATCATTAAAGTGACTGTTTTAGGAATATCAGCCGGTTCAATCGGAATTTGATGATACGCTTAGAAGATGTGATATTGAATAGCGATCAGGAATAATGACGCGATTCAGACTACACTAATCTCTACATGGTCTCCAATCTATGGTTTTCTTCAAAACTCGATGCATAGAAGTAGACAAGCATGGTACACCAAGGGTCTTAAATTTTCGAATTCCTTCCTTGCAATCTTTAATTTATCCGGTGCCAAACGAGATCCAAAAGTTTCCAGTTGATGCAATTGGATCAGAGAGCTTTTGTTTACTCATAGCAACAATCAACCCTATGTTTTTTAAAAATTCAGCACCAATAATGGGCAACTAAACGTCTGCATTGATGAATTCTCGTTTGAAATTTTGTCGTTCATCGATATATGATTTAAAATCAATATAGACGACTGGTAATTAAAACGTCATCAGAGATCGTCACCAAGGTTCATAATTGTGGACGTTTGGAGATGAATGCAGGAGTATCTGAAAACAAAGAAAATTAGTAATTATGTATTTAATTTCATATTATTTAAAATACTTATCTTAGGCTGTTTTCCAAACGGATACTTATTTCAGACTTATTGACTTATTTGACGCCATCTTGAATAAGTAAGTAAATCCATTCCAATTGAGTTGGCATACTTATTTTGACATCGACATGAAAACATTGATTGTTTTCATCGCAAAATTTTTCGAGGCATAATATTTTCGTTTGCATTAATTTATATTAACAAATTAACAATTATTGTATATTTATGCAATTAAAAGGATTGGCCACACATGTTGCATACAAAAATGTTTATATGATTTTTAGGTATACGGTTCGGCTGGATTTTTATATTTCAATTTTCGTTTAGACAGACAATCAAAGAAGTTCGAATGGGCTCCAGTTAATGGGAAAATATGTATATATTTTATGTAAATATATATTTTATGTCTGTCTATAATCAGTACATAGGTATTGATTGTTTCGTAAAGCTAGAATATATTAATACGCCGTGTGGTCTTGCGAGTTCTGTAGTTGAGCTCAATTCATTTGTGTGAGACATGCATACATTACGTAATTAGGATGCTACATATATCTTTATTGTAATCATTTTTTTATCTTAATTTTGATTTTAATCTACAAAGATCCATTCGTTATCTAGAAATAGTTATTATCCAAATTCTAAAAGTCATAAATTGATATAAATAACAACAAAAAATTGACAACCAATTTAGATTTTTCGGTTAGAAAGGGACAGAAAATAAGTCACCTCACCAGCTTACTTATTTGAATAAGTTAGGTTCCACAAATAAGTATTCGTTTAGAAAACAGTGTTAACATTGTCACTTTCTAAATTCATAATATTTTAATATTCATTGCTCCAAAACTTTTATTGTAACCTAATATCATTTGTTGCTCAATTGCAAAATATGTTTAAATCATCTATTCATTGGCAGATGTCTCTTTATAGCAAAACTAAATGTTACTATTTATTCGTAGAGAGGTCAGGTAATTTATGTAACTTTTGTTCAGTGGATTTCAACCAACACTGGTTTGGGAAAGTTGTTTTCCCGGGCAAAACGAGTTGAGAAGTTTTTTTTTTTTGATGAGATTGTAATTTTAAGATTTATAAAACAGATTTGAAATAGACTAAAATATTTGAATAAAATAAAATATCAAGTTTTGTTAAAGAGTGAATTTAATTTAGAGTTTTAATTAATTACAAATTCATTCAACAACTTGCATTATTATAAATAAAATATTACACCAGCGACATACATCTTGAGAAAACCTGTGAGGGCGGCACCGCAGAAGTTAAAGCAAGCGGAACCCGAGACAAGCAGTCTTTGCCCCAACAGTAGACTTCCCTGGACAAAACTCGTGCCGTGTCGAACATATAATGTGGAAACTGATCATGGTAAATATCCAAAGTCAAACCCAAACCAAACGCCGGCAGCAGAGGCGCAGTAAAGCACCCAAAGATTGGAGGAAATTCAACCAAAATTGAGAGCGAGATTGAAGAAAACATTTGAAAATCGAAACAAATACTGACCGCTAACCAAATAAAAGAAGGTAACAAGAAATGATCGCAGAAACTACACCAAAGACACTCTCGAAACTGCAGAAACAGCAGTATTCCATAGAAAAGCACGCATACATTTAATTAATTAATGTGTGAAAAGCATCACCGGAAAATTCTCAAACATACCACCAATAAAGGATTCATCAGGACAGGTCCTTAAACCTAAAGAAGACCAACAGCTAGATATTTGAAATGAGTATTGTTCGACAACGGAACAGATAGCGAACAAAATGATGAGCGCTCCATCCCTGATTGGCACCTACATAACGAAACTATATAAACACCCATCCACCAACGGGATGCGGGATAATAAAAGTGCTACGCAAAAGTTAAAGAACATTAACAAAGAAGCCGGCATGCATAATATTCCAGCATAATGACTAAATGGCAACGCACCTGTAACAACAGAAACACTAACTCCACTACTAGCAGAAGCATGGAATACAGAAATGGAAAGAAAGAGGCTTGACTAAATAACAGTTCCGTTCAAATGCGATATTTTGGAGAGGCATCTCCCTCCTCAAATGAAAGTATTAGCAATGCTCATTCTTATCAGAAACGAACAAGCTGGTAGAGGGTCACTTCAAAACTCAATTCATATCATCGTTGAACAATCAAACGAATGGAGTTCAACGCTATATCTGCTATCTGCTCTTCGTTGACTTTGAATGCGCATTCGATGCCATCAGTAGATAATTGGGATGCCAATATTACAACACACGAGGTGTATCAGAACAGGATGTGTTCTCTCACCACTATATTAGTACTAGATAATGTAATGCAAAAAATGGACAACCCACTCCTAAATGGCATTCAGTGAAGTCCAATAAATCAATCAAATGACCTGGATTACGCAGACGATATATGTCTACTGGTACGTAAACACGCAGACATGCATGTATCAGAAAGCCCAGAAATTAGCTGATTTGAAACCATCGAGGATGTCGACGAGTTCGTATGTATTACCCTTAGTTGTACTGTAGCGAAAACAGACGTAACTGAAGAACGGACAGCAATGGAATCTAGACAAGGCTAGGCAAGGAAATTTATAACGAACAATGACAGAATTATTTCAGTTTTCTAGTTTTTTTTTTGTTTGTTGTTATTGCATAGTTTGCAAACGAGTATTGTTTGAATTTCGATTAAAATTATGATGACTGATTCGGTCGGGAAATACTCTAAACAAAAACCTTTTCCTTGAAAAAACATCGATAATAGGCTTGAACACCATGCAGTTACATATAACATAAATCGCCGCATGATCGTACGATTCATATGAAGGTCATTAGGATCCAAATCATTGCCACATAAAAATACTTATCGGTTATATGAATCACTAACATCTACGTTCACAATTTATCCTTAACATAATTTATGCGATAAGAGTTCTTATCTTTATTTTATCAATTTTACTTTTTATTGCTATTCGTTCGTCGTAATTAACAAAACAAATTTCTTTTTTACTTGATAAGGCGCAATGAGAAAACCCGTTTCTTTGTTTATCCAAATTTTTTTTCCATAAGTTTATGACGTGCAAAAAGACGTGTGTCATATTCGGGTTTCGTATATATTAGGATAAGAAACCCTAATAAAATAAAGACATGATATAGGGCTGACTAATATGGTTTTTTATTTTCAATGCGTCACATTATAGTTTAGGAGAGATACAATTAGTTAGATGGGTAGTAAATTTGCAAATAATTCGATGAAATTACTTTGACCATGAGGAACTTGAAGATGATGAACTCGAATCTTTGCCTCCATGTCCAGGTTTCTTGCTTTTTGTTGGTCGTTTAGTAGTTCTTGTAGTTGTTCTTGGAACCGGTCTTCTTGTTGGTCGGTTTGACCCAGATGAAATTGAATCGCTTCCAGACCAACCAATACTTTCATCACTGCTATAACTTGAACCTCTTCCGCTACCTGAATTTCCCCATCCATTACCGTTGTTATTATTACCATGAGAAGGATGACCATGAGAAGGATTACCATGAGGAGGATTACCATGAGGATGATTTGGATGAATAGGAATAAAGACCGGATTCTGAGGATAATGGTGATGATGATGTGAATTGCTTTCACTGGAACCGCTTCCTGAACTGCTTGAAGAACTCGAAGAACTTGAAGAACTTGATCTGCTATCTCTAATTGGACGAACGGTTGTGATTGGTCTATGTGTAGTTGTAGTTGTTCGTCTAGTGGTCCGCCTAGTTGTAGTTTGGTCACCATGGTGATGGTGTTGGTGTTGATGATGATGATGATGTTCTTCACTGGAGCTGCTACTATCACTTTCACTGGAACTACTGGAACTAGATTTGGGAACGCCATGATGATGATGATGGTTCTCAATTACAGTGGCTGGAAATTTATCTTGAACCATGCCACCAGTTAAATGTGGTTTAGCCGCAAGGAGAAGCAATGGCTTCTTTATTAGCAGGCCTAAAGTTTTTGCCTCATTTGGGGCGGCTGATACTGCAGCTATCCCAACGATGCTAACCAATAATAGTACAAACTTCATTTTAGTTCTAATTGTATCGAAACTATGATTCTAATTCACTAAAAATTTTCTTTTTTATACGGTAAAATTCATATGTCGGCAACTTTTAATTGTCATATCGCCACTATTTAATCGATTAATTTATTGGATTATTCGTTTGTATGAAATAATTTATGTACTTGCTTACATTTGATTACACATAGAGTTACGATAATTACCTAAATAAATTTACATGCTAAATAGATAATATTTTTTTTTTAGTTTCTAATATTTATTTACATATATATTACATGTACAGTGATTAATTTCGCATATTTGTAAAATTTTGTTAAACTGCTTTTACGTACTATCGAAGTGGTTGACCTCATTATGGCTTATTATAAAATTTAAACAATGGATACGAAACTATCAAATTTTTCATCTATTGCCTATAAAAATACGATGCGAAATAATTCCATTACTGAATATGATGAGACTCGTGACTCGCGCTGAGTATCGTGATACTACGGTCTTGAATGAATCACCTACCATCAGTGCGAATAACTTCGGGTTACCAAATGTTCATAGTTTCTTGACTTTGCTTGTGAACCTTGTGATCAGGTTATGTAGTATGTCATCATATCATGGAGGATATTGGCTAAATTTAGTGACACCACAGCTGGCCAAATAAATCTATTCCGTTATAGAGAATTGTGTTTAATTCGTTTCACTACAATTTATTGAAGGAAATTCAACGAAAATTTCAATTTACAAAAAAAAAAACAATTTATCGAAAACGACAGCCCACCGAAAACGGAAATTCACCGAAATATCAATTCACCGAAAACTGTTTACCGTAAATATTTCACACTGGGTAAAATGGCCGATTCGAAATTCGATTTGTTTTCTTCGAATTTATACTCGAACCAGCTGACCCGGCATACTTCGTTTTGCCCAAAATAAATTTTTTGGTTGAATTAATTTCGAGCATTCACGATTTCACCCGAAGTTTTTTTTTTTATCGAAAACTATCGATCGTTAACAGATGACGCAATAATATAGTTTCAATTATAGATTGAATGACATAACACACAATATCCTATATTTATACGGAAAGCTGACCCGAATTCCCGGAATTAGACATTTTCCTCCCTTGAACGGCCCTTTCAAAATTCTTGCCACTATCACATTGCTCATTAGCTTAATCACAATCAGTCGGGTTCCATTGCACAGCTTCGGGCATGAAGATTTCGTAGCATAATGGTGACAGATCCAATTTTAAAACGCAAATGATGGATTTCCACTGGATAATTAAAAACTTTGTCTTCGTTTTCAACGTGATCGATCGATTTGTATATGAACGCAATTCTCCCGGAATTTGATTTTGAATCGTACAATTCAAATCATTGACGTGATGATGAGTTCATCTTTCGTTGATGTGAATTGGAAAATTTCAGATGGAATCGATATTAAACCACTGGAAATATATACCGGAATTTGTCCATTTCCGATTCTCAGAACACTCGCATATTTATACTCAATGGAATGGTTTTCACGTATCGCCACAAATACGATGACTTGAGATATGCGTTTAATTCATCCAGTCGCCCGCCAACTGTATCATCTCGCCACCGAATTATTGTTGCTCAAATCTTTCAATGCTCGATCGAGTGCTTCTAATGATCGTTTGTGCGCCATCGTGTCTCATCTCATATGAATCAATTTACAATTTTCGAACACTTTTGCCATGGCTGATTGCTTTGAAATGTTGCAAACAGGATTTTCATTTAATTGCAGATTTAACGGAAGCTTCGGTGCTGAATGTGCCATTCCGGTAGATGCGAGCGAGACATAACGTAATACCACTTTTAGCACGTATTGCTGCTAAAATGAATGATGTCAGGAACGTTTTTCCAGTTCCAGCCTTGTTAATCATACGCACTCTTTTGCGAAAAGAAAAAAATTGGACAACTGTATAACAAATTCGTTAAAACAGATGAATACTTAAAGCCAAATATGGCAAAATTACAAGACTGTATCTGATTTTGATTTAGAGAGAAACTGTTGCCGAAAATTATAAGCAATATACATCAATGAATTTGAATGATAGCCCACCACTGACACCTACATTTTCAACAAAAAAACCGCATACACCAAGGCAGAAGGAGGATGACCAACAATCCTCATCCAGAGCACAACAATCTGAGGTTCCTGAAGTAGAGGAAATCCTAGACCTGGAAATAGTAAGAATCCCAACAAGGAAAAGCGAGATAGCAAGTGCTGAAGAATTGCTAGAAGAACATTCACCAAAGGCCACACTGGAAATCACGTACGAGGAGTTGCGTATTTTAATGGATAAGATCACACACCTTCATGACGAGATTTGCGTAAAACCTATTAAAAATGAGGCAATTGGGAAATCAAATTACTTCACCTTCGATTATTACTTAAAGACAAGGGAAGCATATAAAGATGTAACACATAGAATACAGGAAGTTTTAGCAGGCACGAAAAAAGAAACTAATATCAACACATCATTTCATCAAGAACAAACGATGCATTACAATATGAGACTACCGGAATTAGAGAGTTACCAAACTTCTATGGTGACTATTCGAAATGGTCAAATTTCCGAGATTTGTATTGCCAAATTGTTCACGAAAATTAACAAATACCGAACGCAGGAGATAAAAAACGACAACTACAACATAGTATGCAACGTACCTGCTCACCAACAGTTAGTCATTTTCTTACGGTTACCTACGCTATCCCAGGAATCAGGAGAATCCCTAAAAGAATTGCATGATACAATAAAGGAAGTTCTAAATGCATTAAAAGGATTAGGATTCGACTAGCAAACTGTATGAAATGCTTAGTTAGAGGATCCCAGAAAGCGGGAGGATCTCAAGGATTTTCTCCGATTTTTGGAACAACGGTTTCCCTCACTTGAAACACATAAAAAATTCACCACAAACAACAAACCTTATGAAGTATGTGCAACAAAGCATAAAATTGTTAAGAACTTATACATCACTATAAGGAGAATACTATTAGAACTAATTGTCGTCACTGCGATGGAAATCATAACTATAAGCATAACACACTCATGCATAACGCTAACAACCCAACTAAGTTCAACATGCTCTTTTATAATTCAAACAATGAAGATATTGAAGTGTCTCTCTGCTTGATACGGCATTAATTACAGCACATACGGATAACCAAGAACTTTACGTACTTTGATCGACTCCGGTTCGCAAGGTATACCTTCATCACAAAATGTGCTGCAAATTTACTCAACGTAAGGAAGAAGAAAACAAATATTTCCATATCAGGAATGGGTGGACTCAAAGCAGGAGTTTGTAAAAACACAATAGAATTCGATGTAGCTCCGAGATTTTACAGTACATTTTCGGTTCGAATGAAAGCAATGGTGTTCGATCAACTAACTCATCACCTGCCAGAAGCTAAATTTAACACAAACAAATTTAAGCATCTACAAAACATAAAATCGGCAGATCCAAAGTTTAATGAGCCAAGTCATGTTGTTTGGATAATAATCGGATGCATGAGATTAGCTAATCAAGCCACTAAAACTACTAGCTTGGTTATGAACAAAATCATTCAGTGAACAATTACAGTTACTCGTAGAGAACGAGGGCATTGCTGATCATACAACACGAACAGAAGAAGAGGAGAGAGCTGACAAACATTCTGTAAAAATCGTGTGACCAATGGCAGGTATATTGTAAACTTACCCTTGGAAGAAAACGTTCCGACGCTAGGAGAACCACGAAAAACGGCCATTGCTAGTAGACTAATTCAATTAGAAAGATGGCTCGCTAGAGATGTAAACTTTAAACAAAGATAAACCAACCGTCCACGTGTCACAAGAGTGAATCCAGCAAAATCTACTATATCCCACATCATGGCGTAGTAAATGAGGATAGCAGCACCACCAAACTGAGGGTCGTATTTGATGCATCAGCTAAAACAACAAACGGTATAAGTTTAAATGATATAATGCGCACAACGGACTTCGTCCGATGCAACAATCCTTGCCGAAATTCCAAAAGAAATACAAAGCAATGGCACAACCACCATTAAATTGAACGACATAATTAAAACGTTGGGAATTTTATACAGTCAGAGATGACAACTTTAAATTTAGCACGCAACGTGTACAGCTTTCTACTTCAAGCATCTCAACTAAAAGCGCAGTGCTGTCGGATTCATCAAAGATTTTTGACTTTTTGGCTGGCTTTCTCCAATTATAATCAGCAGCAAGCTGTTAATACAAGATGTCTGGATGTTAGGGATGACACATTGCCCACAGAAATCGACAACCGATGGTCAAAATATAAAGATGAATTCCAATTCCATTGATTCCAATGGGAAAGGTGGTGGAGGTTCATCCAGGTGAGGATGGTAATGTCAGAGTGATATCAGTGAAACATAAGAATGGTATTACAAAACACTCGATAAGAAGTTTGTGCCTTTTGCCAATCGATGACATCGTTTATTCTGCACCACAAACACAACTAAACGAGAATCAATTTGCTGTAGGAAGGAAATACAACAACGGCGAGAAGAGCGACAAGGAGCATGAAAGCCAACCATTGTGGATTGAGTTCTGTTACGCACAACATAAAAAATCGGCCAAGTAGAACTAATTGCAAAGGAATGGAATTTAATAATCCATTACTAATTGTTGAACTATTGGGAAGAAATAAAACAAATAAATGTGATTCATACGGAACTGGCGGAACCCTGTAAAAGAACTTCAGGCATTAATTGTGCCTTGATACTACACCAATTCGATTGGCAACTAGGAGTTGTACGAAAGAACAATGAATTCTTAATGTCCAGTAATAAGAGACGATTGATGAAAACGAGCGGCATCTAATAGATCTTCTTAGCAATCAAACCAGCATCATTGGTAACACCATCAAGTTATTCAAACATAACACGAACCTGACATTGTTTGAAGTTGGCACCCAGCCCATCGTGGAGCTTTATCAACGGCATCTCTCATTCCAGCTACAAGCACTTCTAGGGCGCCCCAGGATGTTTAACACACGTAAGAATATTCTAGTTTAAGCAGAGGCTGAACTAACATTCGATATGCGTAAAATTTCATTGAACTGATCCTTTTATTTGTCTCGACCCCTACAAATTTACAATTTATAAAAGGACAATCAAAAGTGTTTTTTTTTGTATTATAACCATTGGCCGGATTTATCATGTTGTATCTCAAGTTATATCCGTCTTTAACACGGCAGAACATAAGCGGATATTGCAGTGTGCCATACGATCGATGTGTCTCGCAGTTATTCACTGTGGTGCGTTTCCAGTTTTTCGCGATTCCAAAACCACCAACAACAATTGATATTTCACTAACTGTAGGTGCATTGGATTGTCGTTCATGAGTTCCTGCTGGTCGTTTGTATGCTTTTATGACAATGATATGATCATCAGATGGCATCTGTTCCAACGAAGTCGTAACCAGTTTCATGAGCTCGTTGTGTTCGTGTAACATTTGCTATTTCTCCGATTTACATCATCATGTGAATCTCCAAGAAATAATAATAATAAAAATTATAAAGAAGAATTTTATAATCGTCCGTGAATTTAAATTGTTTAAGAACTTTTTCGGCTTTTCGGACATTATTTTAATGGACATCCATACAATGTTTACGACTGTTTTAGTGGCTGAAAACAAAGAGGCCATTTATTAAAAATATTTCTACCACAAAAGTAGAAAAAATGCACTCCCCTCCCCCAAACCTTTAACCCCAGGGCACACTTGTGTACACAAAGATACACAAACCCTTGGTTTCTGATTTAGTGATATATAATTCGCTAAATCGATATGTTCTTGTTTTGTATTATCGGTACAAAGCAAGAGTTGGATTTTTGCAGTTTGGTCGTTGCAACCTGATGAGTAGACCAACTTTTTGTCAATACGAAACCAAGCTGCCAAGAAGCTACCTAAGGGAGTTCTCATTTTTGTAAGGGTTTGTGTTGTGTATCTTTGTGTATACAAGTGTGCCCTGGGGTTAAAGGTTTGGGGGAGGGGAGTGCATTTTTTCTACTTTTGTGGTAGAAATATTTTTAATAAATGGCCTTTTTGTTTTCAGCGACTAAAACAGTCGTAAACATTGGATGGATGTCCATTAAAATAATATTTTGTCCGAAAAGCCGAAAAGTTCTTAAATAATAATAATAATTATCCCAACGACCTATTACCCCTCCCGAAAAATTGGATGTTAAAACGGCAAAATATGTATAGTATAAAAATCAAATGTGATTATAAATGAATAGCTAGATGAATAGTTAAGTAGAACGATACCCGTCGCAGACGGAAGTCGAGTCTGCTTAGTATAAGCAGATTTGATATATTTAAATAAATTTAAAATAGATAAAACAAGATAAAGTAAAGCAAAATAAAATGAAACAAAAAAAACAAATAAGTTAAATAAAACATCAAACTATAGTCAAGGAAAATAATTTTTTTTTTTCAACATGCCTTTCGTCATACTAAAATCGAATCGGCAGTGCTGATTAGCTTCGAACAACATTCTAGAGACGGGCTCATTCTTTCCGTAATCAGTTCGATGAGGGTCGATTCTAAACATAGGTACCGTTTTTAAATCTCGCGAATTTATATTTAGACTAATTTTACCTAGCAGAGCTGAAGAATCGATATCGCCGGTTATTAATTGATGAATGAAAACCACGTCTGCAACAACTCGGCGCTTACTATAAGTGGTTGTAAATTAATTAGCTTTAAACGATCTTGATATGGAGGCAGTTTGAACATGTCCACCAACGGTAGCTCCCGTAAAGCAAAGCGAAGAAATCTTCGCTGGACTGCTTCAATCCTCTTAATGTGAACCTCATGATAGGCGACCACACCTGGCTAGCATTCTCGAGCAAGGGACGAACGAATGTTGAGAAGAGAGCCTTCGTAACATAAGGATTGATTGATAATACGATCGATGTGTTGTCTGAAATTCAATTCACTGTCGCAAATGACTCCCAAATTGCGAACAGAATTGGCTCTGGTAATGGCATCGCTGTTAATGTAATAGTCGAGAGAAATGGACTGTGCACGTTTTCGAGAGTAGGTGATTGTTTGACATTTACCCACGTTCAAATCAAGGTTGTTCTTTGCACACCAAGTGGAGAAGTTATTGAGGTCGGATTGTAATAGGCTCTTGTCGGTAGTGTTTAAAATCCATTTGTAAATCTTCATGTCATCGGCGAATATAGATATCGATGAATTTTTTATTAAACATTCAGCGTCGTTGATTGACAGAATGAAAAAAATTGGCGCCAGATGACTGCCTTTGCTCCAGATGTTGCTGATATATGAGTTGGTACTGATGACCTGAACAGTACATGGTATAAACGGCCTTTGAGATAAGAGCCCACCCAACGGAGAATTTGGGGAAGAAAGCCAAGGGCCCTAAGCTTAAACAAAATAATTTCATGAGAAATCCTATCAAACGCCTTGCTAAAATCGGTGAAGATAACGTCAACCTCTTTCCCTGCTTCCATCGTATTTAATGTTTGTGAAGTGAATTCAATAAGGTTTGTGGTCGTGGACCGTGCTTTGAGAGAACCATGCTGATTGTCAGAAAACAACGGTTTACAATGAAAGTACAGTGAATCATACACAATACTTTCAAACAGCTTAGGAATACTAGATAATTTTGCAATCGGTTGGTAATTACAGATGTCTAACTTGCAGCCGTTCTTATGAATCGGAACTATAAAAAACTTTTCCACATGGATGGAAAAATTCCAAGCGAAAGCGACTCTTGGAAAAGTGTCGTTAGTGGCTGAGCAAGAAAATCACTACAGTTTTTTAGGACGATGGATGGTACACCGTCAGGAGTCAGGACCGGAAGAAAAATCATCTTTAAGTTTGGAAATCTTTTGTACCACGGATTCATAATCGATTTTAATAGAAGTTAAGGTTGTTTGAATACAATTATTCATGTATGTAAAGTAACTTTCATCGGGTTTAAAATCGCTGTTTGTGAAAGCCAGACTGAAGAAGTTAGCAAAATGGTTTGATATGACTTTAGGATCATTAGAAGAATGATCCTTATACTTCAAAGTGGAAGAGTATCCGTCGGACTTTTTCTTCAGATTGATAAAGCGCCAAAAACACTTAGGATCAGCGATTAGATTGGATTGCATGAGTCTGACGTAATAATTCCCATAAAGTTAGCAGGAACCACTTCAGATGAACGGGCAGAGCTGTTATTTAATTGACTGATAGCTGTGGCAGGAAAAAGTTTCTGATGAAGACACAGCATATTGGCGCGATCTGTAATTAAAGCTGGTTTGTGAATGAAAAGGGAGTTCGTTAGTTCATTTCAAGCAAGAAAGTATATTTGCAGATATTTGTGTACTTGATCTGGATGCGGCAATAGTGATCCAGCAAGATGAAAAATTTGTTCATAAATCTGTATAGTTGGAGGCAAATTCTGTAATTTTTGTCTTTTGTTGGCAAGATAGTTTGTGTTATAGCTGCGTTTTTTTTTAAACAATCGAGTAGAGTTCGCGATAGCTATTTTCAATTTTTTGTCTAATTTAAAATTAAAAATTTATTTTTTTTTAAATTAAAAAATTTAGATTTAATAGAAATCTATGTATTTATAACCAAAAAATCCATCATAGAAGTTGTATGGTTTTCTTGTAATATCGTTGTTCTGTATAGTTCTGAACTACTCCGTTATTATACAGAACTATACAGTACAACGATATTACAAGAAAACCATACAACTTTTATGATGGATTTTTATTAAATCTAAATTATTTAATTTTAAAAAAATTAAATTTTAAATTGGACAAATTTGAAAATAGCGCGAGTTCGCGATAAACTCTACTCAATTGTTTTAAAAAAAAACCCAGCTATCGTGATGTATCGTGTATTGTGTGTGGTATGTTAGTGTATTTTGTGGTGTTAGTGTTGGTATATTAGAATTCATTCCTGATGTTGGAGAAATTACCTTGAATATTTGATCGTAATTTCGTTCATTTACAATTTCACCCCAAAACGACGTCATTTGAAAACAATCGTTCCACATCTTGATGTGTTGCAAGAAATGGTTCGAATGGCTCTGGTGGTGGGAGCTACTCTGACAATTTCATCTTGCCGCTCGCACAACACAATCAAGGGGGTTCTTTCAATGCTGACAAAAAACGATAGGCATCTGGCCAAATTGAACTATAACCTTCTTCTTCCTCTTTTTCTCTTAATACTGGGTTTCCGATTCACCGATTGGGTTCTTTCTACGGTATGAGCTGTATTAATTATACTGAGCCTGCTGTCTCCATTATTACTGAGCTCCCTCTGCCGTTTCCCACCAACGTAGACCCAATTGCTTGCTTCATCTGTCGATGCTTGTTGTCTGTCTTCCTTTCCCCTCCGATTCTTTAGCAGAGGCACGATCTCTGCTTCTCCCCTGCTACGTTATTGAAGTAGTACCTTTATTTGGCTCCTTATTCGGCTTCTGAGCCGGTCTAGAGTATAACCACCACCACCTCTTCGAGCTGAATTATCCCACTTTTAACTCCCATGGAAATATTCTTTAGCCGGTTTGTTACCTCCTTCACAGATTTAATAATCTCCTGGCACTGTTTCAATCAGAGATCCTGCCTTTCTTCCAAGTCCACTTCTGTGTGATAATATAGGCTCATCCTGTTTCATTGAGAATATACATTGAAACAGGATGAGCCTATATTATCACACAGAAGTGGATAGTTTGGGCAAGGTTTTTTCTTCTGGGTTACCTATGACAGAGCGTTATCATAGGAAGGCTATGGGCTTAAACCGAATGTCGCCCAATTCGGAGTTCACATACTAACGACCAAGCATCCCTTTAGCCATGCAGCTATCGGCGTATGTAGTACCACCTTAGCTTGGGTGTGCTAGTTTTTGGTCCGCCCCGAGTATTTGATTTCCCCTTGTACCTGTCATATCTGACTGGCTGTCCCCTATCCGCCACCTGGGAAGGCGCGCATGTGGGAACCAACAAACCCCACACGGGTTTCCGAGTGTAGTTGCACTAATCCTGTCCGAAACCTGTAACCAAGTCATGGTCAAAATCACCACATCTTTCTCATTATTATTTATGAAATCAATTGTTTCAGTTTTTCTTATGCTATGGACATTCCAAAAAAATAATTGACTATTCGTTTCCGCCATAGCAATACTTAAGTCGAAATTTCAAAAATAATCTGTAAGAAGTATGCTCGTAAGAAGGTTGGCAATTTCATGCGGCTTCTGGTGCTGGTGGTGGCCTCACAGTATGAGCAGGATGGCAGGCGTTTTATGCCCATACATGACAATTGTTTGACACAATATAATACTGCTTACGGATTTAAACCTTTTTAGCTCGTTTAATGTTGTTTCACCTTTTTTATAATACAACAAATAAATCGCCTTGTTGATCAAAACATGTTTTTTTAATGTTAAGTTTTTTTTATTTGCATATAGGAATAGGCATGTTTTCTTCTACAAAAAATAATTTTAATTGGTCGATTTCGATCAAACGTAACACGGGGTCTACACTATGCAAAAATGCTGAGATTTTATACATCCTTTAAGCTAGCAGAACCCATACGGCAGAACATTACAAGATAGCAAATGGTACATTAAAAAATTTTGGGCCTCCACTAGTTTTTGACCAAATTCCAGGCCATTTAATCTAAAGCTAGCAGAACCCAAATCGAAAATCGGACCAGAACCGAAATTAGAACATTAAAAAAATCCATCTTCTCCCTCCTAAAATCCATCGATAAACAATTCTGCACTTAAAAAAAGTGGGTGTCTGTAGGCATTTGATTAGGCCATAATGAGCCTACAATTTTTTGTTTGTCGATTGATCTTTTTAGCGTTCTAATTTCGGTTTTGCACCGATTTTCGATTTGGCTGCTGCTAGTTTTTGAAGCCTCACTTTTTCCTAGAGCGAGCATTATAAAAATATTTAAATAGGGCATTTAATTAGCCTAAAATTAACCTTTAATTTTCCAATTGTTTTTAAATCGTTTTTTGATATGGGTTCTACTAAAATTTTCTAAAGCTAGCAGAACCCGCGTTTTAGTTGGAAGGGATGGGGCCCAACATTTTTTAATAGAGCATTTAATTAGCCTATAATTATCCATACTATCTTGGAATGTTCTGCCGTATGGGTTCTGCTAGCTTAAGGGACGTGACATTTTCTTTCATGAGATTAAATTTCTGAATGTGATATGTGTAAGTATTTTATACAAATTTTTTAAATCTGCAATTTTTACGAAATGTCAAATTAAAATACACTTTTAAGGTTATGTCTTGTCATTTTAATGTACACTTACGCAGTGTTTAGACGTCGATTTTCTCTTAATTAAAAATTAATAATTAAAATTTAAAAAACTTTAATTATATTTTTAATTAAATTTACAGTATCTTTGCTATACAGTACAACCATAAAATCTATAAATTGGTTGACAATATTTACGAATTGTAAAAAAATATCATGAGAGAAAGACTCAGAGATTTTGCATAGTGTAGACCCCGTGTAAAGTATTTGTATTGCGCGTTTTTGGCTTCGATATTATTATTGTCATAAAGCAAAATATACACAAGAGGACTCATGTAGAGATTCCGAGGTTAATCTATTTTACTTTTGGCAATCTGCCAAAGCCTAACAAGAACAATGAACTATAAAATAACTATGTCGATATGTTTATAACATACGTATATATGAATTAAATATATAAAAAAAAAAGTTGTGTATATAAATATATTAAAACTATAAAATAAAATTAACCTCGGCAAAATTGGCTTATAAAATATGCACTACTTGATTTCTCTTATATATTTATTGCTCGATGTTATTATTCATATTATTATTTTGTAAACGAATTTTATTATAATTCATTTTAATAATTTTTTATTTATGTTTTCTCAAGAATCACATTTTGAGGGGCTTAGCCCTATATTTTGCTACACTTCACTACACAAGATTAGTCACAAATATTACAAGTTTTACCACAAGAACGGATGAACTTCGAAGTTCGTCACCAACCAACAGATCAAGCGTTCTATTAAGTTCAGTTCTTAAAAGCGTTGTCCTTGACCAATGTTATAAGGCACTACTAGAAGAAGGCTCAATAAGAAGAGGGCCACAACAAATGCCCGCTTATAATATGAAGAGAAATAAATAAAAATCGCATCACAAGAAATGTTTAATGTTTAAAATTCTCCACCAAAGTGACCTCTTCATTTGAAGAGTAGATGCCACTAGACACTGGCCTCGCTATGTACCTGCAATTTATACGCTAGTATCTGAGAACGCTCCCAAAAGAAATAATCATTACACAATTTTTTAAGAATAGTTTAAAGATCGATTTATTTTATTCAACTAATACTAATTTAGCTTCAACATTGTTTGGGCGAATAAGTTCATCGGTGTAAGGATTTCCGGTTGTGTACATTTCTGATGTTGGTAAATCGTCGTTACGAATTCCACCGATCAAGAGGCCTAAATCACCACTTCCGCTACCACTAGAAATACTTTCATTGCTTATCAAATCACCGTCACCGCTTCCACTGCTAATGCTTTCAGTGTTTAAATTATATTCGCCATTGTTTTCGGGAATAGTGGTTAGTGATCCCTCGTCTTCGATGTTTGTCAGGTCCGGGCTATTGGTAGTATCACCTCCAATGGAACTTGATTCATGGACATTTGTTGCTTCATTGCTGTTTTCAGCACTCTCGACACTGTTTTCTCCATTACTAGTAGTACCTCCATTTGAACCACTGGCACTGCTGCTACTTGAACTGCTGGAACTACTACTTGAACTACTACTACTGCTGCTGCTACTACTGCTGCCATCACCGCTTTCGATACTTTCATTACTTTCTTCGCTGCTGGTGGGAACACCATTTGATGTTAACTGTTGTGTGCCGGTAGTTATCAGATTTGCTGTGGATTCGTACTCGACAATTGGCACTTGAACTAATTCATGTTCTTGCACCGTTTGATAAATTTCTTCAGCTGTATGAACTGGTTCATTTACAATACTCGGAAGTAGAGTTTCATTTGGTTTTATAAGAGTCACTTGAATCGGAACATTTTGATCTGGACGTGTTGTCGTCGGAGCTACTGTGATTTGTGGTGCTAGACTCGATGGCTTATATTCAGGAACAGGAACGGTTGTTGGTCTTTGCGTAGCACTTACGGTTTGTGGTCCTGTAGGTGCTTGGCTTGGAACATTGGTTTCTCCAATTTCTTGATTGTGTGCCGGTTTTGAAACATATGCTGGGCGTGCTGATGGTGATATTCCAGTTACTACAGGGGACACTTCATCTTTTATTTCCATTCCAACCCCTTGATTATTACCAGGTTTTTGAACTATACCTTGATCCTCTAGTTGTCCTTGTCCAGCAATTCCTGGTCTATTCGTGAGCCCTGGACGTGCAGTGAATGGCTTGGCAGTTGTTAAATTCTCTACAAGAGGCGCTTGCTTTGGTTCAGTCTCTTGTCCAACTCCAGGTTTTTGCACAGAGCCAGGACGTAGTGGCCTGAATGGTAATTTATTTAAAATGCCCATCCGACGATTACCCACATCTGGCTTTATCTGTTGTCCTTCATTTGCCAGTACACATTTCAAAATTAACACCAGATAAAATGCTAACATTAATTTCATTTTTGCTTATTTACGATGAATTATGTTGCTATTAAAACACAATACTATTTTGCATACCTACAAAACACGACACTATATATAGGAAATTTATGGTCTAACACAAAAATGTCTTATCGCACATTTCTAATTGCAATTTTACTTATTACGGATTCCAGTCCCAAAAAAAAAACCCAAAATATTTTAATGGTTTTGCGATAAGAGCGAGGACTTGTTTTCTTTTCGATATGTATAGGTTATGATACATTTATTTGAGGAAACGATTTACTGTCGACCTGAGTCACTAAACTATTAATCTTAGAGCGTCGCAAAACATGATAACAATTTTACAGATAGCGTGAGGATTGATTTAGGAAATTAAAGATCTTGTTGGATTGAATGTTCTGTTTTTATTTATTTTGAAATAATACATTTAGGAAACTCACAACGATTATATTTAATCGTTTTAATTACTGCTTCGTGATCAGTTGTTATCTGTACCAGCAACTGGGGTAGTGGGAGTAGTAGCGTCGGTAGCTTTGGTAGCTTTAGTCGCTTTGGTAGTAGTGTCAGTGCTACTACTAGAACTGTCATTGCTCTCAGTCGTTGATGAAGAATCCGCAACTTTTGTGGTCGGAGAAGTTGTGGTGGAAGAGGTAGCTTCGGTAGCTTTGGTAGTAGCGTCTGTACTACTACTAGAACTGCCAATGCTCTCAGTTGTTGATGAAGAATCCGCAACTTTTGTGGTCGGAGAAGTTGTGGTGGAAGAGGTAGCTTTGGTAGTAGCGTCAGTACTACTACTAGAACTGGTAGAAGGAGTTGTGGTGGACGTTGTAGTCGTAGTAGTGTTTTGATCTTCATCACTGTCACTACTTGAACTGGATGATTGATCACTGTCGCTACTACTGCTTGAACTGTCACTGCTCTCACTCGATGATGAAGAATCCGCAGCTGTGGTGGTAGAAGGAGTTGTAGTGGAGGTGGTAGAAGGAGTTGTGGTGGAGGTTGTAGTCGTAGTAGTGTTTTGATCTTCATCACTGTCACTACTTGAACTGGATGATTGATCACTGTCGCTACTACTGCTTGAACTGTCACTGCTCTCACTCGATGATGAAGAATCCGCAGCTGTGGTGGTAGAAGGAGTTGTAGTGGAGGTGGTAGAAGGAGTTGTGGTGGAGGTTGTAGTTGTAGTAGTGTTTTGATCTTCATCACTGTCACTACTTGAACTAGATGATTGATCACTGTCGCTACTACTGCTTGAACTGTCACTGCTCTCACTCGATGATGAAGAATCCGCAGCTGTGGTGGTAGAGGGAGTTGTAGTGGAGGTGGTAGAAGGAGTTGTGGTGGAGGTTGTAGTCGTAGTAGTGTTTTGATCTTCATCACTGTCACTACTTGAACTGGATGATTGATCACTGTCGCTACTACTGCTTGAACTGTCACTGCTCTCACTCGATGATGAAGAATCCGCAGCTGTGGTGGTAGAAGAAGTTGTAGTGGAGGTGGTAGAAGGAGTTGTGGTGGAGGTTGTAGTCGTAGTAGTGTTTTGATCTTCATCACTGTCACTACTTGAACTGGATGATTGATCACTGTCGCTACTACTGCTTGAACTGTCACTGCTCTCACTCGATGATGAAGAATCCGCAGCTGTGGTGGTAGAAGGAGTTGTAGTGGAGGTGGTAGAAGGAGTTGTGGTGGAGGTTGTAGTCGTAGTAGTGTTTTGATCTTCATCACTGTCACTACTTGAACTGGATGATTGATCACTGTCGCTACTACTGCTTGAACTGTCACTGCTCTCACTCGATGATGAAGAATCCGCAACTGTGGTGGTAGAAGGTGTTGTTGTGGAAGCCACAGCTTTAGCAGCTCTGGAAGCTTTAGTAGCTTTTGTCGCTTTAGTAGCTTTGGTAGGTTTGGTAGTTTTATTAGCTTTTGTAGCTTTAGAAGCTTTGGTAGTAGTGTCAGTACTACTATTAGAACCGGTAGAAGGAGTTGTGGTGGAGGTGGTGGTCGTAGTAGTGTTTTGATCTTCATTACTGTCACTAATTGAACTGGATGATTGATCACTATCGCTACTACTGCTTGAACTGTCACTGCTCTCACTCGATGATGAAGAATCCGCAGCTGTGGTGGTAGAAGGAGTTGTAGTGGAGGTGGTAGAAGGAGTTGTGGTGGAGGTGGTGGTCGTAGTAGTGTTTTGATCTTCATTACTGTCACTACTTGAACTGGATGATTGATCACTATCGCTACTACTGCTTGAACTGTCACCGCTCTCACTCGATGATGAAGAATCCGCAATTGTGGTGGTAGAAGGAGTTGTGGTGGAGGTGGTGGTCGTAGTAGTGTTTTGATCTTCATTACTGTCACTACTTGAACTGGATGATTGATCACTATCGCTACTACTGCTTGAACTGTCACTGCTCTCACTCGATGATGAAGAATCCGCAACTGTGGTGGTAGAAGGAGTTGTGGTGGAGGTGATGGTCGTAGTAGTGTTTTGATCTTCATTACTGTCACTACTTGAACTGGATGATTGATCACTATCGCTACTACTGCTTGAACTGTCACTGCTCTCACTCGATGATGAAGAATCCGCAACTGTGGTGGTAGAAGGAGTTGTGGTGGAGGTGGTGGTCGTAGTAGTGTTTTGATCTTCATTACTATCACTACTTGAACTGGATGATTGATCACTATCGCTACTACTGCTTGAACTGTCACTGCTCTCACTCGATGATGAAGAATCCGCAACTGTGGTGGTAGAAGGAGTTGTGGTGGAGGTGATGGTCGTAGTAATGTTTTGATCTTCATTACTGTCACTACTTGAACTGGATGATTGATCACTGTCGCTACTACTGCTTGAACTGTCACTGCTCTCACTCGATGATGAAGAATCCGCAACTGTGGTGGTAGAAGGAGTTGTGGTGGAGGTGGTGGTCGTAGTAATGTTTTGATCTTCATTACTGTCACTACTTGAACTGGATGATTGATCACTATCGCTACTACTGCTTGAACTGTCACTGCTCTCACTCGATGATGAAGAATCCGCAACTGTGGTGGTAGAAGGAGTTGTGGTGGAGGTGGTGGTCGTAGTAGTGTTTTGATCTTCATTACTGTCACTACTTGAACTGGATGATTGATCACTATCGCTACTACTGCTTGAACTGTCACTGCTCTCACTCGATGATGAAGAATCCGCAACTGTGGTGGTAGAAGGAATTGTGGTGGAAGTCACAGCTTTAGTAGCTTTAGTAGATTTTGTTGCTTTAGTAGCTTTGGTAGGTTTCTTAGTTTCCTTAATTTTGGGAGCTTTGGTAGCTTTAGTAGCTTTAGAAGCTTTGGCAGTAGTGTCAGTACTACTATTAGAACCGGTGGAAGGAGTTGTGGTGGGCGTGGTAGTCGTAGTAGTGTTTTGTTCTTCATCACTGTCACTACTTGAACTGGATGATTGATCACTGTCGCTACTGCTGCTTGAACTGTCACTGCTCTCACTCGAAGATGAAGAATCCGCAACTGTGGTGGTAGAAGGAGTTGTTGTGGAAGTCGCAGCTTTTGTAGCTTTGGTAGCTTTACTAGGTTTTGTTGCTTTGCTAGCTTTAGTAGCTTTGGTTGGTTTGGTAGATTTGGTAGCTTTGGTAGATTTAGTAGCTTTGGTAACTTTAGTAGGTTTGGTAGTAGTGTTAATACTACTACTAGAACTGTCACTGCTCTCACTCGATGATGAGGAATCCGCCACTGTAGTGGAACTATTTGAATCTTCATCACTGTCACTACTGGAACTTGACGATTTATCACCGTCGCTACTACTGCTCGAGCTGTCACTGCTCTCACTCGATGATGAAGAATCTCCAGTAGTGGGAGCACGAGTGGTAGAAGTGGTGGTTGTAGTAGCAGGATTCACACTGATGTCTTCATCGCTATTACTAGTTAAGCTGGCCCATTCATCACTGTCGCTAGCACTACCAGAAATATCTACATATACACCTCCACTACTAGAACTATCGCTTTCCGATAAGCTGCTTCCACTACCATATCCATTCCAGATCGTAGTAGTGGTTGGGGCTGTGGTGGTTATGTACTCCTCAGAGCTGGCATAACTGCTTCCGCTATCAGAACTACTAAACCAATTACTGTCACTACCGCTCATTTCAAGGCTACCGCTACCGTACGAGTCTGAATCTCCACTACCTTGTTGGTTATGATGATGGCTATGATGCTGGTGATAGTTGTGTTGTCCATGGTCTTGACCGCTGGAACTACTGCTCTCATCACTTTCTGAACTGCTTGAATAAGGTGGAATAGTATTTATTGGCATCGCGGTTGTTGTTGGATATGCAATAGTTGAGTCTAAGCTGTAATCACCATCGCTAGAGTCGCTATCAACAACATCTGATATTGAAACATCTCCACCGCTTCCTGATGCACTGGCATCACTACTACCTCCACTAATGGAACCAGTTCCTTCATCACTACCGCTCGATGAACTTGATGAACTAGATGAACTTGATGAACTAAATGAACTTGTAGTTCCCTGACTACTTCCAGATCCCCCATTATCATTTCCACTTTCTGAACCATTTACAGAACCACCACTACTTTCATTGTTGCTTTCTGAATTTGTTGGCTCTGTTGTATCTCCATCATCACTATTACTAGCGGAACTGCCACCACTTTCGTTTTCGGAAACGTTTCCGTCACCACTATTACTAGCGCTACCTGAAGTATCTACATTTCCATTTTCACTACTATGATGATGATGATGATGATGATGGTGTTGATGATGATGATCTACAATTGGCATTTCTGGTGCTGCACTAGAGTCACTTCCACTGCTTTCTGAACTGCTGTGATGTCCTTGTACACTACCATATCCATGACCAGTACCATGTCCATGACCACCACCAGGTCCATGACCACCGCCATTTCCATGACCACCACTATGCTCATGGCCACCACCAGGTCTATGACCACCGCCATGCACAGGACCACCGCCATGCCCATGACCACCGCCATGCCCATGACCACCACCATGCCCATTACCACTATTTCCCAATGCATGCCATGGTTTTTTATGATAAATTTCATCTGTATTATTATCAATGTCCTCTGCATAATTACCGCCACTACCGCCAAAAAGAAAACCTCGCGCTGCAATTTTTGGATGCTTGATAACAGCAGCGTTAATAATTGTAGCCACCAGGGCCACTAAAATAAAAAGTCTCATTATATTCGCTTAATATAATTCGATTGAATGATACTCGTAAAACTATTTCTGGCAAGTTTGTTGCCACCGTTTTATATACCACGATCGCGATGAATAACTTGTACAGTTAGATTTATTGCAGTTTGATAACAAGTTAGGCTAATTTATTACAAGTATTTTAGAGCCGTGTAATAGAGCGAGGCCAATTTTTTTATGATGCCATAAAAAAACTTTTCAAACAGAACGATAGTTGTTATATTCTCCGTTATGGTCCTCCACGTTCCTTGGTTGAGTTTCTGGAATGTATTCAGAATTCATAGTGCATATGATCTCGCAGTTCTCGTACAAAACTATCAGTCACAAAATATAGTTTTGGATTACATTTATTAAGTGAAATTCCAGTTTGTTGATGTTTTTAGTAGTAAGTGTTCAAATAATGTAAAGAACAGTACGTTGGGTTGGCCAAAACTTAGAAACAAGTATTGGAACTGGTTCAGCCAATCCGTGTTACATGGGCTCATGACTTCATAAGAGTTACTTAATTGCCGTCTCTTCACAAAGGTGCTATGATCTTAAAATTGAAGTTAAATTGACTTTTATTTCCAGTAAATACTATCACACGTGGGGGTTATTTAAATCGGTAAGTCAAAATAGGCAGTAAGACATGAGGCCAACAAGACAGTTTATATATGCGAGACTACAAATCTATACCATCCCTATGTTGGTTGGCGTGTGTTCTTCGATCGACTCTATAGTAGTAAAATTACAAAATAATCAGGGTTTTATCTTAGTGGTAAAAGTTTGCTGCAGGACCCAATTGGATTTCAGAAAACCCAAAAATTTCTGAATTTTCTTGAATAACGCTTCAAGTCCACGGTTTAGGCAGCTACCAACAACAGATAAAAAGCAAATAGTGCTACAACACCAGCTATGTAGAAGATGTCTATTATTAGCACATCAGACGTACATTGCGGCCAAGAGACGAAATTCTCGATCTGTAATGGGATACATGATACTATACAACAACGCCCAAAGTACAAACCAAAGGTGAAGTAAAAAATTGATAAACTAATTACCAACGTAAATTACTGGAAAGAATACGTATTATTAGCTAGCAACAACAATGGTTAAATCCGCTAATAATAATGGAAGCCACGAAACATCTCCACGAAACATCTCCGTCCTGTTTGACCCAGGATTCATAACCGATGAAGCAGTTTGAAAATTGAAGCTTAAGGGGCAAATAGTATATGCCAAAATTAACTGGAGTCGGTGGTCACAACTCGAGTAACCATATGTCACAAAAACACCAAAATATTATCACCAAATTTTGTGATTGGAGGACCAAAATGGGTAAAGTTTGTCACAAAATTGTTATTATATGGTGGATGGGGTTGACGCTGATTGTGAAATTGAAACAGTCATTTTGTGACTCAAATTTGTGGCATTTCTTTGGAAAGTATTGTGAACTTTTGTTGTAATATTTTCCCAAAAATTTACCAATTTTTATGTTACATTTAAATGATAAATTGGTTAACATTTTTGTAGAAATTATGTTTAATCAAATGTCACTTTTATAAGATTTTTATGTGAACTATTTTGTGGGATTTTTGGGAGATTTATCATAAATTTTTGGTCACACTAAAGTGACATTTCCATCTTACTTTTTCTATAAAAGGTTTTGTGATTTTTTCTTCAGAATTTTGTGGATTTCTTTATTTCTATTGGAAAATTTGGCTAATTCAATAAATAAACACTTTCTTATACCGGTTTTAAATTTATTTTTAATAGATCAGTCTATCCATTAGGATAATAAATAAGGAAATATTGATATTTATGTATTTACATTGTACGCTTAATAATTCATAAAAAATTAAAATAAATTTAATTCATGATTTTAAAATATAAACTTAATTTTTCTAATTTAATCAAATATTAAATTAATTCCACTGTTATAATATTAATAGGTATATTAATAACTATATTTTTCTTTTCTCCGCGTTGATAAATCTTTCCTTCCCCCGCAGCATATAGTTTTTGGTTTCAGATTCAACGATACTCTCATCGAAATCAGTTCTAATATCTTTCACGGCATCTAATAATTAAACGATATATGTAGATATTTATGTACATGTTTATGCATGTATATGGAAATGCAAATGCTCATATATGTTCATGTTATATATACATTAATATATACATGAACATATACATATGTATATGTACATGTATATATACATGTACATACATATATAGAAACATATATCAGATTCATATACTTATTGAACCACTTACCGAGGATTATTTGTCTATAATTTTTACATGACAGTTTTATTTTGTTATTCTTGCCTGTGTAATTAATCTGTTTTTGTAACTCAAATGTAAATAGTTTATTTATTACGCGGCGTGTCGCCTTCTTTACGCTATCCCCACCACATGTTAAAAGTTTTCGTGTCTGTAAATTAAAATTACAATAAATCAATGAGTTTTAAAAGTAACAATTGATATAATAATTACCGATGATTTTGCGTAACCTACATCTTACATGACTCATTTACCTCATTGAAGGTTTCCATGCTGCTAATAGGGATGTTTATCTCAAGTTGACTGCTTCTGTTTGTTCGGACATTTGTGTCATGATATCTGAAATTATATAAAATTTTAAGTTTATTTCAAAATAAAATTTATTTTTTTTTTATTTATACTTGATCGATTTTCATTTTCTTTATTTCGTCCTTTCATTTCAACAAACTTGTCCAGCTGTTGGAAAATATCCGGAGAAGACATGATGTTTTATCTGCAATATATTTGTAGATAAGAAATATAACTAATAATTTAGATAATTATTTTACCGCTTTTAAAATCCATTTAGTTCAAAAGTGGCATTACGAAAATATATTCATCAGTAGTTAATCTGACACATTTTGTAATAATGTCTGTTATTTTGATCAATTTAAGGTCAGACTCATTTTGACAAATTTGATTAAATTTAAGAAGAGTTGTGGTTTGACAATTATCTTCCTGTAGTGAGTAGACGGGAGTAGGACCAGGCAAATAAAATCCAATTGCCATAGCATCACCCTTTTTATAAAAAAAGTTTTTAATGACAAAATATTCGTTGGTGTTAATGACTATTGTATTATCTTTTTCATTAATCTTTAAGATAAATTTTGGTGAAATATATTTTTTATAAAATGTAGTTGGTTGTTCAAAATATTGAATGCCAGGCCATTCTTCATATAATCCTGTTTCAGTTGGGGATTCCACATTATCTCTAAATGTTGATTTAATAATCCGATTTTGTAACTGTTGCAACGGATTGTTGAATGATCTTAATAATTTTTTTAATTTATTTAGGTTGTTCTCAAACGAAAAAGCGCTAAACGTTTCTAGAGGGCCAAGTCGATTAACATCAGCCGCCAAATGTATTAACAAGTGCATGTTATATGCGATAAATTTTTTTCCATAAAGTACTACGGCGTGTTGCACGAATTTACGCAATAAAATATTTGCATGAGTTATTTCTTCAGGTGATGAAATTTTTGATAAAATACTAGTAGCCAAATGTAACAGTAAAAATTTATTATATAAATCGGGGTCCAAGATTCCTTCTAGAATAACTGGTCCTGTATAAATTAAGAACATTCTAAATTCCGTTGCCTTCCATAATCTATAGTGTTTAATGCTCCTGGGCTTGCGAGAAAAATCACGAGGCAATTGATTAGAAATTCGGTTTATTCTGACATCTATTTGAGATATTTTATCGGAATTAAACTTTACAAAGTGAAACTCCATCGCATCTGATTCATCGAATTTACGTGTTGGTGGTAATTGTGATACTAAAATTGTTTTTCTAAATTTCACTTTTTCTCCGTCAACCCAAAACTTAATTAATTTTTTCATTACACCAAGATACAATAGATGCATTGGATCCAGTACAAAATCGTGCACCATGTCAATAGGAAGTAACTCTAATATTGATTTTTCTTCTTTGTGGTGTTCAATTTGATGACGTTGGCGGAAACTTTCATCTGTTTGTAGATCACAATTACTTTCGTCGAAATATAATTTTCTGTCATATTTCCTTTTAGTCATACATCGCGGACATCCATAATAGCCATTAAAATTTTTGATATAGGTAATTTCCGCCTTTGCAGGGGCATCACAAACAAATCCTCGAATACTCACAGATATTTTATTATCGTAATATAATCCATTTACCATTAAATCACACAACTCTTCGGTAAATTCTTTTAAATATGAATTAAACGAATGAGGTTTCTGCGGGCCGTGGTAAATGCCGGCGACGAAAATATAATTGAATTCAACTACTTTTACTTGAATTGGCCAAATACAGTTTGTGGAGCTTTTTGCAATGGGTAAACCGTCAATATTAATAAAAAAGTGACCACGTGTAAATTATTTAAAGCTTTGTTAAATCGTTTTAATAATGGCTCTTTAATTCCATGATACATGTAACTCCCTGGTTCAATAGCCTCAATTCTTGAAGCTATTCTTGGTGTTTGTAAAAGTGTTCTGGAATCTGAAGGTAAACTCAACCCAAAGTTTATTAATATTTTTAAAAGAGAAGATAGCGATTTTCCAGAAATATTTTCGCGGAGAGCCCATATTCTTAACTCATCAGATAAATTTTTTTTCGGTTCATCGGAATAATTAAATGACGGAGGAAAGTGTGATGAAGTGGTTGGTATGGATTCAAAGGATGTATTTTTATGAATTATTTTATGTTGGTTTTTTGGTGTACTATTGATGTTGAACGAAATTACTGGGTCGATGGAACGTTGGCTGGGATTGATACTGGGTCGAGAGATTTGTTTTATTAAATTTTTCTTATAATTTTCCTTAAGTAATGTATGCCAGAATTGACGGGATGTGTCTTTTAGCTTTTTCCCTATCGATCAGAGTTCTAAACGGATAATAATCGTTAATTTAATATCACAATGTTAAAATTAAAAACAAATATAAATAATAACGAAAATGGCGAAATGTTCCGATCCGACGAGTTCCGATCGATTTTTGTAATATGTGAAGATACTTCTTGATATTTTGGAAATCAATCCTCATGGAACATTAACACAGTAGATGTTTGGCACTCAGGAACTGAACTTATACTCCTATTATGAATCTCTCTCTCATCACTTACGTGTCACTAGGCGACACACCGTCGCCTTATTTCAATTTTGGTATTATGATCCTTTCCCTGAGTGAGACTAATGTCATTTGTCCTCACCTCTAGTTTTTGGTCGAGACCAAGTGAGAATTCAATTTTTTAAATACACTCTATCATATTTAGTTAAAATTTTATTTGTAAACTCTCACCGCCCAAAAATTTTAGATAAGGACAAATGACATTATTCTCACTCACGGCTATAATCATAATAGCAACATTTAAATTCATTGTATTTCGATTATGAATCTCACTTACCCTTCGCCAGGCGAAGCAACGGCCTGCCGAAAAGTAAGTGAGATTCATAATAAGGGCATCATTCATCGTGAAAATGAACTACACCAGATTTTATATTTTAAAAGTTTTTGTAAGACAGAAGAAGAAAAGAATATTAGTTTAAAATAGTATAGATTTTTCCATTTTGTGTTTTAAAATGGAATTATGCATATAATTTTCTATATTTTTAAATTTTTTATTGTAAAAGAAAAAAATTAATTTAAACCACGATGAACAAAAATAAAGAGGTGAAATATTCCCATGTTTCATTTTCGTCGTTTTGTGCGCATTACGTCACTTGTACCCAACAAAATGGAAATTTACAATGAATTTGTCGATTATTTGTTTAAATAAATTGTTTATTGCAAAACTAATTTTTTTTAAACAACCTTATTTAATTTTGATAATTACAGTTTCGCTAAACACTTTTTTATGGTTTCATTTTATGGTCGAAATATTTGAGGAAATAATCCGTCGAGATATATTTTTTAAGCCGACGGCAAAAAAGGATAGAATAATTATGAGTATATAACATAAAAATATAAATTGTTACTTTATGATTTCCGCTAGTTAAAAAACAACGTGTTAAATATTTCTGTTCTTATCAGATGTATGTAGTTGATGAGTTTGGCTTCAAATTAAAGAAGCTCCCAATTTTTTAGTTGATGTGGATTTCGAGATTGTAAAATAATTTATTTAAGTAAATAAATGTTTGATTTTAACTGAAAATCAGAAAATTATTAAAAAATTTCTTTTTCTTTTCAATACTTATCAAACTTAAATAAGCTTTTTATTTAAAAAAAATACATTTATTATCTATTTATTTAAAAAAAAAAAATAAAAAAAAACTGAAATCACATGTTTGTTGGCTACAAGTGACGTCACATTAACATGCGCAATATTCCATCTTGTCTTTCCATCGTCACAACACGACATTTTTAACAGTTTTCACATTATAAACTCTAATACCACTCTCGCGTATTTTGTATTTTTTTTATTTTACAACGTAAAATGTACAACGCAAAAATACGGATATGACACGCCATTTTAATATAAAATAATAACGAAACGCTATTTTTTATTTACCTAAAAAAAATTTCACAAAATTTTCAAAATTTTTCTATTTCGTATTATAGAACATAAAAAATACACTAGACACGCCAATTTTAATTTTTTCCCAATAAAAGCATATGCATAGTAAATTTCTAAATTTATATCTGTTTTATTTTTGAACCTAAAATTAGAAAATAAAACCCCGAAATGCCGAGCGAAACGTAGAGCGTAAAACACCGAAACGCCATTTTCATTTTTACCAAAAATATTTAAGCAATAACAAATTTATGTGTAACTTACCAATTACTATATTACGTAAATACTGTTTTGTAAAATATTATTTTAATTTATTACTATTTATACAAGAAATAAATTTTATTTATTCACTCACAAAACTGAACCAAGAATATATTTGTTAATCCTTTTACGTGCTTTTACTTTAAGCTTAGATTATAAAATGGCAGCAGGACGGGTGAAATGTAGTTTTTTCGCGTTTTATTCTGGTCATCAAACTTATACCTGCGTTTTTCAGAAAATTTCAACAACCTTATTCATTCGTTTTTTATTCACATGATTTTGTCACAATAAAACCCAAAAAAAGTAAGTTGTAAAATAGTCACAATAATTTGTGACAAAATGACACATAATTTTATTCACAATTTGGCAATTATTTATGTGATCACAAATTTTGGTTATTCGGGAACATTAGGGAGGTAAAGAAAACAGCGAGAAGTGAATTACACTTGTGCCCGGTAGCACAGAAAAATAATTAACGGCCGAAAAATTTATATGAAAACTTATAACATCACATTTACGATACTTTATCGAAGTTTGTCTCGCTTCTATAGAATAAAATGTGACACTATTTCACATTTTATATCATTTACCAGGGGGTGACATGTCGTAACATTACATTTTCGGTACAATTAGAAGAAATGTGAACAAGGTGTCTTTGTCTATAATTTCGTTCAAGTATCGGAAACAAATTATTTGGTGGTTAAAAATTTGAAATAGGATTACATTTTATTTTAAAGAAGCGAGACATAAAATTCGATAAAGTATCGAAAATGTGACGTTATAACATGTTACCCCAGAAAAAAACTCAACGCAAACTTGATTAAATATAATTTATTCCATGGAAATCTTTAACTTGTGTATAAATATTTAGATGGCCAATTTTGATTGAATAATTTTTTAACTAATCCTTAAATATTTCCATGGAATAAAATATATTTAATCAAGTTTGCGTTGGTTTTTTTTTCTAATTGCGAAAACAGTTTTCATATAAAACATTTAATTGGCGCACAACTAAACAGCCGTTAGTTATTTTGTAATATTTCAAAAACCCATGATACTGCTACCAGAACCACGAATACAAACTGACGGCTGGGAATATCTAAACAACATAAAGCATGCAGATCCCAATTATAACACACCGGGACCCATATAGACATGTTGCTCGGAACGGATTGTTATACAATGTTCAGAACCACAAATGGAGTATTAAACAGAATTAGGATGGGCCGTTTATGGAAAATTCAAAAGCTTAAGAATCCAACATCACCACATAAAATCTATGTTATCGTATATTGAATTAGAAAACCGGCTGGGAAACTGAAGAAGTCCACGTAGAGCGAGAACAAAACATTAGTAAATGGTGCATACCAGGTCGCATTAACATTGAAGAGTGACAATATCATACTATAGGCGAATCAACGAAAAAAACCACAGATGAAGAATGAATATAGAAATTTCTTGATGAAAACACCAAATTGGATCTATGGATCATAATAAACCAACGTGATGATGACAGGTAGAAACTATTTTCTACCACACTATGCAACAAATAAACTCAGAGCAGGCATTGACCCTTAAGCAAAAACGTCAAATAGTGTATCGTTAAATGACATGCTTTACACCGGCCCAACAATACAACAACCACTCGTAGAGATAATGTTACGTTGGAGGAAGCATACGTATGTTCAAAGCTAACATCGAAAAGATGTTTAGACAAATAAAAATCCGTCCCCCAGATCACAGTAATATACCATTTTATACTGTCGAGAGGCGACAAAGGCGCAATCAGCATGTTCAAGCTGAAAACGGTCTCTTATGAAACATCCTCGGCTACATATCTAGCCACAAGAGATGCCAACTAGAGCAAGATGATCTTGTTAAAGTTAGCCAAACGTTGCCAGTCGAAAGTGAAAAAATCGATAATGCAGATAGTGTCTTGACTACTTCAGCCAAAAGTTAAATAAATTATATATTAAATTAAAGTATCCCACCCGAAAGTGACTAGTCTACAAAATCAGCCGGAAACATATATTATAACAAACAACAATTAAACTTTTCAGTTTAACCGATTGTGTCAAATCAATTGTGAAATTTTATGTCTGGCAATAAAATCGTTCGTCATTCGAGGTTTCGCCAGATGGACACCAATCTGACTATGCTGATTCAATAGTCGATGACCATAGGTAGAATTAGATTATAGGTTAGGGGTGGGTCTGATGGGATTATAGGGGTCAAATTTTGATTTCCCCATTTTTCATAGATGAAATCGTCCATCATTCGTGATTTTGGCATATAGACACCAATCAGACTATGCCGGTTTGATAGCCCATTACCATAGGTAGATTCTGAGTATAGGTTTGTGGTGGGTCTGATTGGGTTATAGGGGTGAAATTTTGATTTTCCCATTTTTGGTCGATAAAATCGTTTGTCATTCGTGGTTTTGGCATATAGACATTAATCTGACTATGCCGATTCGATAGTTCATGATCATAGGTAGATTTTGATTATAGGTTTCGGGTGGGTCTGATGAGGTTATATAGGGATGAAATGGTATATCTGCTTCATACAGCCGAAAGTAGTCGATAAAGAAGATTGAAAATTATCAAGCATCGTCAAGAATCATTCGTCATTGGAGTTTTTAGCATATAGACACCAATCTGACTATGCCGATAGCCCTTGACCATAGGTAGATTCTAAGTAGAGGTTTGGGGTGGGTCTGATGAGGTTATAGGGGTCAAATTTGGATTTTCGCCATTTTCATCGATATTTCCCCATTTTTCGTCTGTAAAATCGTCCGTCATTCGAAATTTTGGCATATATACATCAATCTGACTATGTCAATTCGATAGCCCATGGCCATAGGTAGATTTTAATTATAGGTTACCGGTTAGTTTGATATGGTTATAGGGGTAAAAATTTGAATTTTTCCATTTTTGATCGATAAAATCTTTCGTCATTCGTGATTTTGGCATATAGACACCAATAGATTTTGATTATTGGGGTGGGTCTGATGAAGTTATAGGGATAAAACGGTATATCTGTTTCATGTAGCCTAAAGTAGTTGATAAAGAAGATTGAAACTTATCAATCCGTACCAATTGGTAAAACTGTTTTTCAGCTAAACGTGACTGCGTCTCATTTGTAATATTTAAATCTGTATTGCTGGCATTTTTCGTTTTAAATATTGAAGTAAATCTTTTTTATCGATGCAATCTGTATTATCGACGTTTTAAAATATATTCAAATCTGCATTACCACCTTTCGATCGGGTTATCAAATACACTATCTGCATTACCATCTTTCGGCTAACTGTAATATTATCGCAAGATGAGGGCGACAAACGCGAATACAATTAAACGGACTATCATAGTGCAAGAACCATAAGACAAATTTTTGAGACAAAGACGCCTCAATCTGAGGAATTGGAGTAGCAACAACTAGAAGATATTAGGGAATATAGACACTGAGCATCGAAATGGAAAGAACCACACAATCGAAAGGGACACACAACTGTTTACTGAATTAGAAGAAAAATGGATTTGCTATATCCTATCCAATTGCAGGCGTTAGATAAAGTAAAGTTACATAGATGGTTAAGCCACAACACGGGCGAATCACACGGGTTGTGCGATGCATCAGAAGACGCACATGCAACAGTAGATTGGAATTGTCTGCCGCTGTATTACTATAGGTTTTACACTCCACATTCATCCTGTTACACATCATGTTCATCAATTTGCAAATAGAATTCACATTTATCCAAAACATTTTCATCCTGTTCCAAATCAGATCCAACATTATCCAAATCAAATGCACCTTTATTCAAAACATATCCATTCTTGTCCAATTCAAATTCATCTATGTTCAAATCAAATTCAGCTTTATCCAAATCATATTCATTCTTTTCCAAATCAAATCCAACCGTAGACGATATTACAACCAGCATAACCTATTTAATTTAATAAATTTATTGTATTTAAATTCAAAATTCAAAATTAGGAGTTTGTAATTTTTTTATTTTTTAATCTTTGCAATCTATTGTGGGGTCGAAGCACTACCAACCCTACCGTACGCAGTTGCCAGCCAAAATAAAAAGTTAATATAAAATAAATTAATCATTACTGATATAAAAAATCACTGTTATCTATTGTATATAAATAATTAATTCTTGTTAGTGTTTGGTGTTCTGGGAGATAGGCGGACACCAGGTTCACATCGAGGTGAGGTTACCAAACCGTAGGTAGTTTGAATGAAACATTAAACGTTTTCGTTACACAGTAATGATTAAGTTATTTAAAATTATAATACTTGTTATTTTGACTGGTAACTTTTTAAGAGGTAGAACGTGAAAGAAAAGCGAATGAGTTGGGAGTGCTTCGATCGCAGAACAGATTACAAAGATTAAAAATTAAAAAATTCTAATTTTAAATCTAGAATTTAAATACAATAAATTTATTAAATTAAATAGGTTATATGCTGGTTTTAATATCGTCTACGGTTGAATTTGATTTGGAAAAAAATGAATATGTTTTTAATAAAGGTGAATTTGATTTGAACAAAGGCGAATTTGAATGGAAAAGGATGGATATGTTTTGAATAAAGGTGCATTTGATTTGGAAAAAGTTGAATTTGATTTGGAACAGGATGAAAATGTTCTGGTTATAGGTGAATTTTAGTTGCAAATTGATGAACATGATTTCTAAAAGGATGAATGTGGAGTGCAACACCTTTGTAAAAATTTATGAAGAAAACCAAACAAGCGTTACAACAACCGGATATAACGGTAACTGGTAACGTTAACGTGGATTAAACGCAAACTTAATAGATTTAAAACATAAGTAGCAAACAGGATAGTCGGGATCCAATCCGTATTATCTCCGGCGCAATGGAGTTACATAGAATTCTCAAAAAATTCAGCGATTTGTGTATCGAGATCATTAAACGCTACAAGCTTAATAGATTACTCTCTCTGGTGAAACGGACCAAGCTACCTCTTAGGCTCTTTCGAATATGCCTCACAACCACAAATTGAAGAAACCACATAAGAGTCCAGGATTGAAGTATGCTCATTCAATACTACAACCAATGAGGAAAACGTCATACTGGATTTGATGTTCTCATCGTTCACAAAGGAATAAGGCGTATAGGCATATATGGATGGTTGCGAGTAGGGGGATATTTGTCTAACGGCAGAGTTAGTTTGGACATTCAACACTCAGGGTAACGGTTCAATGGCTTTCATTCGCCAGAAATATTGAAAAATAAAGGGTATACTAGCAAGCAGCATTTAAAACCGTCAAGAATCACCTACATAGAGATGACAACAATTATTTGTCAAATAGATGCATGTCAGATGACTTCACAATTCAGATTTTCCACAGCCCTTGCCCACATCAAAGGAAGTAAACAATCTTCTTTTATCAGCACTAAGATAGCTACTGTTACGTTTGGGTGTCTGATCTTCCACTTGGTCCAGTGTTGAAGCTGAGATAAATATTCTTGGTACCTTTGATTTATGCTAACTGTCATCTGGTCAATATACCAGGAATTTTATCTAACAAATCATTTTTTGGGGGAGCCAGTAAAGCATTACCAATTTAAAATTCCCGCAGTTAGAATATCCATATTATCTGCATCGTTAGATAAAGGACACTGAGGACATCAATTGAGACATATGCTTCGATCATGCATATCTAATACGTAAACGTTTGATTTCCAATGCATTGGTGACGTTTCAGTGATTTTAAATAAGCCTCCCATAATCCTCCGAAATGTGGAGCGCTTTGAGGTATAAAGTGCCATGTAATGATATGAATTGAAGAATGATCTTGACTAATCTTCTCTCAGTTCCGTTGGTTTTGGATTAGAAGTTTGTTTGCCTTAATGAAGTTCGTACCGTTATCGCTGTATATGTCAGCAATATTTTCCCGTTGTGATGTAAATTTTTTGATTGCTATAGCCAAGAAGGCGTTTGCGGTTAAATCAGAGACCATTTCGAGATGAATTGGAGAGTGTTTTTCTTGGAATGAGAGATCCAAATTTTTGAGTTATCCTCCTACCCTTAAGGTTGATATTTCGTAAGTAAATAAAACATCTTGACCAGAACTTACGATTGTGACATCATTAACTTTCCTGAGTTATATAGCTCGAATTTGATCGAAACACACTGTTTTTTTTAGTGATTTTAGATGCGAATCGGAGGAGTTAAGCGGTTAATCGTACCAATGAGGTTGAGTATGGCATTCTCAGATGCAGCCTCCTTATTGAGAACGTGAAGAATAGTTATGGTCCTTTTTAAGTCAATACTTGTGTTAAACTTTTTCATGCTTTCATTTGTCACATGTTTCTTGATTATTTCAGGTCGGGTCTACCATTGTTCCAGAGTACTTAATTTTGATAGTGAAATCCTACGAGATGCTTGGTCAGTATCGTTTTGGCTTTCTGATACACGATTAGAGATGAACATTTTCCATTTTGTCGCTGGGTTTTGTTCCCAAGCCAAAACAATGTTGCACTTCTAGAGTTTTGACCAATGAACCGTGACAGAAGAAGTGCTCCGCATAGTTACAGACGTGGTAATTTTTGCTTAACTCGGGTTGCTGCTGCCTTCGTTTTGGTCGTCAGTACATGGCTACTGAGAATTGTTTTGACTGACAATCAATCCCGCGGCATATGACAGCTGCATACGCCCTTTTTGACGTATCATAGAACCCGTGTAATCTTTGGTTTGGCTAGAACTAGTTCGTTTCGCAGGTTCCCCCATTTTGCTGTAATATTTTTAAGAACTTTGTTTCTGTAGTCCAAGGTTCTTGTAATATAAGTTTGACTGCGCGGTAGTAACTTGCGATACCGTTCTAGTTCTCTCTTTGTAAGTTCAGTTTCTGATTATGTTTTGTTTACCGTGAATATAAAGCAATCGGAGATTGAATTCCAATGGATTCCTAAAGTTTTAGTATAGTCTCACCTTCTGCCAACTCCAAATTTCCAATTAATTTGTTTCACCCTATGGGCTGCAACAATTTTAATTTTGAGTAGCTGCACGACCACTTGCGCTCAGTTGAAATTGACCTTTTTGAAGTAATGTGATTAGCTGTTCTTGTAGAAGTTGTACATCTTGTAGGTTATCAGCACCAGCTAAAACGTCATTGACATAGAAGTCCACTATTAAGATTTTCCGAGCTATTGACGGTTTTAACCTTCATTCGTTGCTACCTGGTGCAATGTTCGTTTTGTATAGAACGGAGTTGCTGGTGCATGACTACTGTTACATATGGTACATCAGCAGTGGGTATTCTTTGATAATGTTGATGTCCTTTTGTCGGTATTCTGTGTAGAAGAGTAGATACGTGCAGATAGAATAAGTGACCATAAATTGTTTTACAGGGTAGCTCCAACATGCACAGTATCATTAAAACTACCACAAGATGTTGATTTGATTGAGGCGTTAAATAGCTAAGTAGTCGTTCATTAATCTGGAACCTTTTCTCAAATTGCAAGAACCGGTTGCTTTTTGTTATAAAGCACCAGGGATGCTGCCATCAGTTCTTTTGAACGGTAAGTTAACTACGTACCATCCACTTGGATTCCGCGTAACCGTGTGGTAGTAAATTGTTTAATTCTGTTCATCAGATTTTGTCGGCAGAGGTTCAACCGGTACCCTTTCTAACTCCCAATATTTGTGAAGATGTCAACCATTACAATCCATGGTTCTGTTTTTAGGCATGATTCTGTTGGGATGTGTGATATGCAGTGAGTAAACACTTTTTTCTCTTGATGAAATCGGTTCTCCGACTTGGGGTGATTTGTTTAAAATGAACACTATTTGGAATTATGTGCCCCCTTCTTTCGCAGTAATTACAGAATCCATCACTGTAATCAGCCTTTTGCCGGCTTGCTTGATTAACCAAAATGTTTCTATGTGAGTCGACCTTGAATTGTTTACTTGAGGGGCCGCTTACACTGTGGAGTGCTTCAAGCACTTTCAATCTCTCCATTTAGTGATGTAAAAATCGTTCCATTGTGGAAATGCCACGACTACCATGAAGGGATTCCTCGCAGTGCTTTAGGCTGCTTTAATCCAGCTTTTTGACATTAATATGGATGAGGATGGTGCTCCACTCGTCCACGTTGTAGCCCAAATTTCTGTAAGCTGCTGTACACTCCTTTACTGCATCATGCATTTGGTTGAACTTTTTGTATGTTCATCATAGTGTCAATATATTTGGCCACGATTTTTCGTGGTTTCTGCTTGTCTTTCCTTAAACTTAACTTTCCTTAAAATAGGTTAATTTTTCAAAGTCTGACACATGACTGTTATCATGTATCACATTGATGAACGGGTTTATGAACGATATCCAGCTTTTGAAATTCCCGTCAAATGTTAGAATTTGTATTCGCGGCAATTTTTTTTGTGCGTTGCTGATATTTTGACTGACCATGAAATTGGATTGAACATTAAAAAAGATTTAAATTTCATGAATTTAAATATTCAACATAATTAAAAATATCCACATAACATGTAACTTTAACAAAACCTCATAGAAAGAAGCCCAACGGCGTCAAATCGCAGCTCCACAGAGGCATATTGACATTTTCAAAACTGCTCATTTTTCGGTTGTTCAATTTGGTGCGCAAGAGGTTTGTATGGCATGTCGCGTCAACTTGTTGCAACCAAAGGTTGTTCGCATTCATAGTGACGATTTGAGGGCATAAAACGTAGTCAGCATGGCTTTGTAATGGTTGCCATCAGCGTTTTCGAAGAAAATAGCCCAATTGTGCCATCACTCCAAAATTTACATCAAACAATAACTCTTGGTATGCCAACAATAACTCTTGGTAGTATTAGATTGACGACTTATGAAAATTTCAAGCAAATCGTACAAAAAAATGTGGCCATATTCAATGATTTAAAAACAAACCAATAGATGTCGCACCCTGTATAAGGTAATATTGTCATTAATTCACAATCAACCTTATATTTATGCCGTTGGCGCTAGTTGTACAGCTGAACACAACTGATATTAATGAATTGGTTCTTTACGAAAAGGGATTACTATCTAATAAAAAAGTTGGTACGGATTCCCGACCGTAAGTTGGTGACAGTTTTTCGCCGACTGAGTTTGTATTTATCTCATCAGATCCTTCAAGGCGGCCATTTGAGCATGGTTAGAACTCAAGGTTGGAGTGGGTGTTTCTTGAAGGTTGACAAAATCTATTTAGCCCTAGTAAAAGTGGGAATAGAAAAACATATGAGGAAGAAGTAAACTGATAAGATTTAAATTAAATGGTAACAAAAGGGAAAGCTTATGGAGAATACTCACTTAATAGCAATCTGAGTATCGATTTTGTACCAAAAATTAGAGCGCGAGCTGGTGAGGTGAACAATAATTTTATGTACGTATACACTGTGTAATATTCAATTTTATGTTTGTATTGTATTTTTTCTCTCATGTGTCTGTGCATTTTGTTCGTCAATTTTACAAAGGCAAGTAGCAAAATAAAAAGTTCCGGTTCAACCGGTTGGATATGATGATGATGACGTATACCTCACCTCTTCTATTCGCTTGATTTTGAGCAGCGGAACCGCATTTGACACATCAATTAAAAAAATATATAAAAAAAATGAATATTTATAAAATAACCACTACTATGTTTTCCGGTATGCTCCCCTCGCGATGTCATTTTTGGTACAAAATCGATACTCAGAAGTGTGCCAAGTTCATTGGTTTCTAGAAACCTTTTTTTTTCTAAAATCGCAAATTCAACAGTCTTTGTCGTTCAATGGAATTGGGCCAATTCTGAATTAGCACAAATTTAGGCACTACGTTTTTCGGATGGCAATGAACATGCAAATCCGCCTTTGGAAAGTGATAAAATTAGGCTAAAACTATTTCTGTTTTTTTTTCAAGAAATTGGGTTTCATTTGTTTCGTCTTTAAGGCGAAATTTGAAATTTTCTTTTCCCGTTTTTTCGACTCCTGGACTATCACCAATTTTTTCCGCGAGTACTAATTAGCACAAATTGGGCTTAATCGGTATGCAATGGTTCATTCTAAAATTCGAAGTTTCCCTGATGCAGTTACCCACACACGTTTAACAGTGCAGTTTCCATTAAACTTAAAACAAAACAAACTTAACTTGCAATTTTTTATTGTATTTTTACTATTTAGGCCTGTTTACAACAATCCGTGCTAGACGAGCGATATTCGGATGCCCTGGTAGTGCGTTGGGGAATGTACGATAAAAACACGTTTTAATTTTCACTTTAATTACTTGTTTCCTTTAGATGTTGATACGCTGAAGGTACTTTTGAGAAGAGCGAATAATTTTTATTTGACAAATTTACACAATTTTAATATTTATGTTACAGTGACATCTACCGTGTGATATTCAAAATGATTAGTAAAAGATTTTTTCTGTTATTGTCATGAATATATCACAAGATAGAGGCCTACACTGCAATGAAATAGATTACTCTTTTTAGCAATATCAACGTAATAAGGTTTAAATGTAAGTTATACAATATGTTGTAATAAGTTTTTTAATGATAATAAATTAAAATATGATTACAATTTTAGATAAAAATTTGTCTACTAACAAAGTTTGACATATTTTTTGTCAGACGGTAAAACCCTACACACTACCGCATATTGTAAATTTACCTTTATGGAACGTCAGCAACAAACATATGTCAACAAACAATGGGCTAAGTACAAAATTATTCCAATAAATTTTATTTTTGTACACCATCAAAATTTAGCTTAGCTAATTACCTCCACCCGATTTTTCTCGTTTTTCTTGTACATATAGCCGTCATCGAAACCGCCTTCATCGATCAAAACAAGTTGTTGTTCTATTTAAGTCTAATGTTGTCCGTAACATGTAACAGATCGTGGGGACGACCTGCACTTGAGATAAATCTTCTTGAGCCATGCTTAATAATCATAAGATTTAATTGTTATGTTTTTATGTTTTTAAGGTACATTCCTAATGAGTTGTCTTGTCAATTACTCGTTTGATTTTTCCCGGGATATATTTAGAGTGGTAGGTGTTGAATGTAGAATAATACGCGGGATTGGAAATGCTGAAATTCAGTGGCTCTCATCTCCACTTGCCGATTTTTCTACTTACGATTGCAAACGAGGCAATGAGGTAATTTAACTTCAGCCTTCCCACAACCATAACAAGTTGTTTTCGTCGGTAACTCGCGCTGTGTGTAATAATGCCCAGGAAAGCTACAACTCAAACAAAGTGGTATTTTGGAATGAACTCCAATTGGTTGAGAATTTATAGCATTTATATGCTGTTGAAGTTGACGTTTTGAGAACCCGTAGGGACAGATACAGTTGGGCAATAATGATGATTCAATTCACTTATTTGAGAATTTCTCTAATTCATATTCAAATCGGGGATGTACTTAATATGTTTCCATACATCTTTAGTCGTTATGCAGGTGCTTACAAGCGACGGTATTGAGGAAAATGTGTGTCCTGCCTAATGAGGTTTGAGACATCGGTTCTCATATTTTTTTTGTAAAAATTCGATAATTTCGTATTCAGACAGGAGAACTTTCAATGGACAGTCAAATTAAGTATTGCGTAATAGAAATCAATGAACGTTTCCTTTTTGGCGTTACTTTTTATTTTCAATCTGCTGTCGTATATCACAATCAGTCCTTCTGTCTTGAAAGTGATGGAAGAATTAAGTTCGCAATTTCATAGTGGATCATTGAGGGGTTTTCTCTAAACACAACCAATAATGTTCTTTAGCTATGCCGTCGAGTAGAAAACATATCTTTCATGAGTTGTTCATTGCTGATGTTATTGGTTTTGGCCAAGAATTCCACACGGAATATAAACTTTTCAACTGATATTTTTCCAGGTAACCCATTAAAAATTAAATTCGTATTCTAGAGGGTGGTTTGAAGAAGTTGGATTTGAAACAGGCGGAGGTTGTCGTAATGTAAGGATTTGTTGAAAGTATGTTTTGAAACATGTGGAAGAGTAGACATGATTTGTCTCTGCTGTATTACTTGAGCATACGTCAGATTTTGAGGAAATGCAGTAGTTTGAGCAAGTAGTATGACGGAAACTTCTGTTCTTTTCAAATACTGCATTTGTGGACTCGCAGATGTAAACGCCAGGTGGTCAGCTATTTGACCTGAACAGGATTTCACGACAGCCAAGTCCCTAGATGCTTGGATTTGGCAAGGTACATTTAGTTGGGTTTGGGTGTCAGGCTTTACCATGAACGGGTCCATGGTAAACATCACATATTCTCCATCACATGTTCTCAGGCGTAGATATCGTGGCTATCGATTTCCACTTCATTTAACTTGAGTAATGAGTTTCCAGTCAAGTTGGAGAAGCCAAGTACATTCTCACAAATTTGACTGGCCGTAATTAAAATTTCGGGATTTTATTTGATTCCTTCTGTGAACGAAATTAATGTGAACTAATTGGGATATTAACATTTCCAGCTCTTTGTAGTCGACCTTTGGGGATTGAAAACTTTTCATTAATTTTCATGATCGTTTGAATTTTTAATGCACACAACACCACTTTACTATTGGGGAATTTCGACACTTAACATCGCGTAAAATCATAAAACGAGCCGGTAAGGCAAATTAAAAAGACTAAAAGGGACCAGAAGGCCTCAATTTAAGTCTAGTGTTGTCCATGCGAGGGTAATCTTTGAAACGTTTAACGCACCAGACGCAGAGCCACGCATTATGCGGATATATTACACACGGGAGAGTTATAAACGTAACAAGGTCGGTATTAATAAAACACACGAGCATTAAAATTTTTTAAAAGAATTATTAAAATTATTTAAATATTTTATAAATAAATAAAAAATTATGTACAATTTTTATTTAAAATTTAGTTTAAAAAATTAATTTTTAATTATTATGTTTAATTAAAATACTTTGTGTTCCCAAGAAAAATTTATGTTAACATTTTTTTAAATTTTAAATGTGTGTCATCAAGGCATGTATGTAAATTAGTTGCTCCGTTTCGATCTATTTTGTAAATATGTATATATGATTCAGGCGAACTTCCATAATTATTAATATTAAATAAGTACAAAAGTACTTTATGAATTAAAAAAAAATTGCAAAGGCATATACGTTTGTTAAAAATTTAAAATGAATTGACTTTAAAATGTCGTAGAAGGCAATGGCCAAATCTCCTTTTCATAATATGTACCATATATTTTTGTGGAAGCGGAGGTATATCTTTTACCATATAAAGCGTTTGAGCCTACTTATGTCGAAAATGTTATTTTTTACATCTTCCGCCGTGCTTCCATTAGGTACAGTGTCCAATAGATTATGGTGAAAAGTAGAAAACATATCGGAAACAGTATAAGCGATATTTGATCAAGTTTCCCGCGTTGCGATCCGGCGTATAGTACCGCATATTCTGCTGCATTCCGAAACCGTCGACGACTCATACCACGCCTTGGCGTATGCGTAACTGATCCGCCACCATCACTACTCGCGTACTCGTCATGCGATTGGATTGCGGCGTGCTTTGTTTGATTCTCGGTATCCGGAATAATTTTATTTGTTGGTGCAAATAAACGGTTTGTCGTCTCAATACCATTTTTACGCTGTTGCACTTGTGTAGTGTACTGGACTGATGCGGTTGGTGTTTCTGAACATTTGGCCACCATGGCGGTGGTCACGGCAGTTGTGGGGCTTAATAATGATTTAGGTGTTGCTTGTGGCGTAGGTGGTATTGCGATTGGTGTCGGTAATTTTGGTGGTTTAATGCAACGCCAATGTTTATCATAACGTATTCCAAACAAAACTATAAAATATTCCATTAAGGCTAAAAATACAAATATTGTACAGGAGATGAGCCATACTTCGAGGCATTTTAATTCTAAGGCATCGGGTGAATTATTACGTACGGTATCGAACATGGTGACGAGCGATAGTAGGGTTGTAACTAAAAGCACCTATAAGAAAAATTAACGATATATATATTTGTAATGTATAAAATTTTTTTTATACGCACCATTCGTCCTGGCACAATTTCCGGAACTACAACAAAACTACCCCATGACATCGATACGAACAGGGTTGACGGCAGATAGTTTTCTAGTAAATAACTTTTAATTTCACGCGATAATGTTATTGCTAGACGGGCGGAAAGATGATTTTCATCCCCATAATTGACAATGCATGGCTCCTTTTCCGTTTCAAACGAGACTACATATCGTGGAAGACGAAAAAATCCTTCATTAAAATCATTCGGAAATGTTAAATTATTTTGGGCTCTCCATCGAAATGTCATTTCGGTGTCAGTATATTTATCTAAATATAGATTTATGATACATTAAATTATTTATTATAAAACAAATATTAAAATATACGTACAGCTACTAAAATCGACCGGACACTTTTGCACATCCAACGGGTACAGTACAAAATCCATATCACATTTTATAATTATGGTGGCGCTGTACAATTAAAAAACCTTATCTATGTCATTTATATCTTGTACAATTCGTGACACGCGTCTGATTCAAACTTACCCAATTGTTAAGCTGAGCGTGCTATTATGATACAACCGTAAACTAGAAAGTTCTTCGAACAGTTTTAGTACTCGCATCTCGCGCAGTTGTCTTATATATAGATCTGGTATCCATATTGTATGTCGTTCGTCTGAGCGCAGTTCGATAAACGATTTTGATGTGAGCGTGCTATTCACTTTGACCGGTTTGATTCGATTATCCTCCCAGGCGACCTGTAAAAATGTATCAAACGATATTTCCTCTTTGGTTTCGTCGACCGCCGATATACGATTTATATACAATGAAATTGACACATCGGTTGATTTACTCGGTCGCATATTTTTATCGTAGCCATGATCCATCGTGTAGCTGGGCGATGTAATTTTTGAAGATTTTAATGGATTTGGAGTTGATGATAGGGTCGACTCAATCGATAGTTGGTCCTCGTCAGACGTAAGTGATCGCATGAAACTGGTGGTTACGGGTTGTAATTTACATAGCAGTATTAATAGAATTGATCTGAAACGAAATACAAAAACGTTTGCCGTAAAAATAATAACACGTAACAAACACCCCTTACATACATACATACATACGTATATAAAATCGTGTGCTCTGTAATCTAAAACGTCATTTATTATGTGTTTAATAGCCGTCTATATACTGTATACAATCTTATCAAGCGTCTTACGACTAATTCATTTTATGTTGGGACATAGTGAAGTGCGACATAAAATCAATTTGAATTATTTGCATGGAGCGACTGTGGCGCAACAGAACGAAATGAATTACGGGAAGTAGATTAGAATGCAAATACTTAAGTTACCTTTATCACAAATAACTCCCGTACGTATCATACCATTTACAAATCTAATATGTTTACGATGTCGTTGTAGAGTAAGCAATTTTATGCATATTACGCACGCACCATGTTGCATGTCATTATATTTATAGTCCGTCATATTCATACATATATACTGTATAGATAGATGATATATTGCAATATAGCGATAACGAAGTTGGGGACACCAGAAACCAATTGTAAATTTACAACAGCTAAATAGTTCTGTATTTGAGTATAGTGTGCTAATAGTTTGTCTATATCGTGCTATGATGGTACGAGTGCGGTAATCGACATACGTCAACTTGTACATTATTTCATTACCTTGAAGTGTAAATATATGTACATACATTACATAAATAGAAATATAATGTTGTGCTTTTTGTAGTGGCAACGATGGTAATGGTGATGTGTATGCCAGAAAAGAAATTGAAAGGCCGCACCCGTTGCTATATTTTTCATTAAATTTATTTAAACATGTAGTGGCTTCATAATCGAGACAAATTATCGTGCAAACCATGTTATGGTTAAAATAATGTTAAAATTGATGTTGTGACTGGGATTTAAAACAAAAGTTCAAAAATATCAAAAAATCCGATGTTCATTTTATTTCCTTGAATCCAGATGCCAGTTCTATTTTAACACCTATCCAGTGATACTTTTTTTGTACTAATACCTTACCAACAAATTGATTTTTGGGGTCAACATATGAAGCACACGTTTTTTGTGAATTTGTCAGCATGAAAGTTAGTGGTAAAAATCGAATTAAACCATGAAAATCGGCATAAAACTTTTTTTACTAATAATGAGTATTCTCTCGCTTAGCCGGAAGCTTCCGTTCGATGTTTCAATGATCTGAGCAAAGTTCTCACCAAATCTTGAGGTATCGCCTTTCATGCCTCTGCGATCGCATGTCCCAGCTCCTGGAGACTCGTTGGAGAAATATCTCTGGCTCGAACGCATTTTTCAGCTAGTCCCAAAAGTGTTCGATGGGATTGAGGTCCGGGCTTTGAACTGGTCACTCCATAACAGGCATATCCATCTCTTGATGGTACTCTATAGTGCCGTATGCGGTCTTGCATTATCCTGCATGAATAGGAGGTTTTCACCAATAAACTCCTCGAGTACTTCCTTAATTTACCGTTGAGAAGTCAATCATCTTGATTGACGTCCAGTATTCGCTCCCGAGATGAATACCAATTATACGGGAAACCTTCTTCAATATAAGGTTGTGCATGTTATATTTAATTATTTGTCATATGTATTTATAATATCTGTAATATCTTATTGTCATGTTGATTTAGAAAACACTAAAATTAGTCTCATCAAAGGTCCAAAGGTACCGTTTAATGGTCCACTACTGTTATTCTCTTGTAATCACATTTTTATTTGACATTTCGTTTTTCTTCAATATTGTGCACTCTAATCAAATGGTTGCAACACCACGCAAATAAATATGTAAACCAGAATAGTGCGTTTTAATTAGAAAAGTGGCGACGAAGAAATAATTTTTTCCGTGCATATATATATATATATATATATATATATATATATATATATATATATATATATATATATATATATATATATATATATATATATATATATATATATATATATATATATATATATATATATATATATATATATATATATATATATATATATATATATATATATATATATATATATATATATATATATATATATATATATATATATATATATATATATATATATATATATATATATATATATATATATATATATATATATATTATTGGTAATGAAAATGATACGTTGAGCAAGAAATTAACTGTAGGTTAGACAGGGAAGGCGCGGTAATTGGAAGTTTCTCATTTTGAAATTCGGTCAAATTTTGTATTCGATCCTTGATTGCTGGCGAATCAGGCAACATATTGTAACAATTTAAAAGCAGTTCTGCTCAAAATTACATCAATAACGTAAACTGACCGAAAACATACTGAATCTTGACAATAAATTTTAACCGTTCAAAAACAGTAAGGCTAGCCATCAGGGATTTTCGCAAAAAAATTGAAAAAATTTTATTGTTGAATTTCCGGTTCAAATTGATTATAGGTAATGAAAATGATACGTTGAGCAAGAAATTAACGGTAGGTTAGACAGGGAAGGCGCGGTAATTGGAAGTTTCTCATTTTGAAATTCGGTCAAATTTTGTATTCGATCCTTGATTGCTGGCGAATCAGGCAACATATTGTAACAATTTAAAAGCAGTTCTGCTCAAAATTACATCAATAACGTAAACTGACCGAAAACAAACTGAATCTTGACAATAAATTTTAACCGTTCAAAAACAGTAAGGCTAACCATCAGGGATTTTCGCAAAAAAATTGAAAAAATTTTATTGTTGAATTTCCGGTTCAAATTGATTATAGGTAATGAAAATGATACGTTGAGCAAGAAATTAACGGTAGGTTAGACAGGGAAGGCGCGGTTTTTGGAAGTTTCTCATTTTGAAATTCGGTCAAATTTTGTATTCGATCCTTGATTGCTGGCGAATCAGGCAACATATTGTAACAATTTAAAAGCAGTTCTACTCAAAATACCATCAATAACGTAAACTGACCGAAAACATACTGAATCTTGACAATAAATTTTAACCGTTGAAAAACAGTAAGGCTAACCATCAGGGATTTTCGCAAAAAAATTGAAAAAATTTTATTGTTGAATTTCCGGTTCAAATTGATTATAGGTAATGAAAATGATACGTTGAGCAAGAAATTAACGGTAGGTTAGACAGGGAAGGCGTGGTTATTGGAAGTTTCTCATTTTGAAATTCGGTCAAATTTTGTATTCGATCCTTGATTGCTGGCGAATCAGGCAACATATTGTAACAATTTAAAATCAGTTCTGCTCAAAATACCATCAATAACGTAAACTGACCGAAAACATACTGAATCTTGACAATAAATTTTAACCGTTGAAAAACAGTAAGGCTAACCATCAGGGATTTTCGCAAAAAAATTGAAAAAATTTTATTGTTGAATTTCCGGTTCAAATTGATTATAGGTAATGAAAATGATACGTTGAGCAAGAAATTAACGGTAGGTTAGACAGGGAAGGCGCGGTTATTGGAAGTTTCTCATTTTGAAATTCGGTCAAATTTTGTATTCGATCCTTGATTGCTGGCGAATCAGGCAACATATTGTAACAATTTAAAAGCAGTTCTGCTCAAAATACATCAATAACGTAAACTGACCGAAAACATACTGAATCTATATATATATATATATATATATGTATATATATATATATATATATATATATATATATATATATATATATATATATATATATATATATATATATATATATATATATATATATATATATATATATATATATATATATATATATATATATATATATATATATATATATATATATATATATATATATATATATATATATATATATATATATATATATATATATATATATATATATATATATATATATATATATATATATATATATATATATATATATATATATATATATATATATATATATATATATATATATATATATATATATATATATATATATATATATATATATATATATATATATATATATATATATATATATATATATATATATATATATATATATATATATATATATATATATATATATATATATATATATATATATATATATATATATATATATATATATATATATATATATATATATATATATATATATATATATATATATATATATATATATATATATATATATATATATATATATATATATATATATATATATATATATATATATATATATATATATATATATATATATATATATATATATATATATATATATATATATATATATATATATATATATATATATATATATATATATATATATATATATATATATATATATATATATATATATATATATATATATATATATATATATATATAGATTGCAAAGATGGGCAATTATTAACCCATTAAGTTACGAATACGACATCATATACAACCAAACGCACAAGCACGACAACGCAGATGCTCTCTTCCGATTGCCATGCAGCCCTGATCACACGTTTAATTCTAGCGACGAATCCTGCCATTACATTGATGATATATACGAGTTAGCAATTGAAAACTGCCCTTTTGATGTTTCAACAATTCGAAAACACACACACACACACACGATAATACCGAGCTGCGTCAAGTTTTAGAATATATAAAAATTGAATGGCCACCAAATGTCTTACTTAACCGCCTGTTTTCGGCGACAAGACACAATCTTCATTTAATGATGTTATATTTTTGCAGACAGATCATACACGCGTAGTCATTCCACCAACACTTCAAGACAAAACGCTCGAGTTGCTAAATCAACGACACTGGGGCATTACCAGGATGAGACAGCTCGCTAGACGATATTGCTGGTGGCCATCGATTGATATTGCTGGTGGCCATCGAGTATGACATCGAGAATATGGTAAACCGTTGCGAAAGTTGCTCAACCTATGATACTTCATCGAAAAAACAATTTTCTGAATGTTCGTTTATCCGTTTATTGTACAAATGTCGAAAACAACTTCAACTTGCACTATATATGCTCTCCAGCAACTGTTTGCGATTGAAGGACTACCCATCACGATAGTAAGCGACAATGGCCTGCAGTTCACATCATCTGAATTTCAACAGTTTTGCCGTTTAAATAATATTGAGCACCTAACGTCCGCACCTTTCCATCCCGAATTCAATGGTGAAGCTGAAAGATTCATACGCACTTTTAAAACAGCCATGAAAAAGAACTGGTTTTATGGGACCTCTATAGTGATGTTGCTCTTGCGAAATTTTTGCCAAAGGAATCGCTCAACTCCACTTACCAATTGTAACCGATCTTCTGCCGAAAGCCTACACGGTAGACAACCAAGAACTTTACTGTCATCGTTATGCGAGGCTGAACCAGTTCACGATGACCCACATCCATTAGTGTAACCACTTGGGCGGCTACCTGTCCACTATTCTGGTAATTTCCCGGGAATAGAGAATTGGGGAAAGAATTTATATGTAGTTTCTGTCCAAATATTTTTTTCCGGCCTACCGAAGAAAAAAGTTTGATGTAAATATTTATAAATGAGGAATAATTTTTCTATATCTAAATTGGCAGGGAACATTTTTCCCAATTTAATTTTGTTTTCAAAAAAATTAACACTAGCTTTTTACCTCAGTATGCTAGAAAAAAAATGTTTAAATAGAAATTTCATATAAATACTTTTCCTAATTCCCTATTTCCGGGGAATCACCAGAATAGTGCCACATGTCGTATTTATTTTCTTGTTCCGGATGAAGACGTAATCGATAGAAGACCGTTCAGGCTAAACGTTGATATGCGAATGATGACAATTTCCCTAAAACGTACACTTTCATACCTGCCGCAAAGTTCCGCAACCGGTGCCACCAAGAACGAGCGTTTTATTGTTGTTGTATTCTATTGTCGTTAATGTCCTGCTTTTGAACAGGCAATACACACATGTGGTATCATTGGAGGTGATGAAATGATCTTTAACTTGACATACTTTGATTCACAAAAGTGGACGATCAAAAGCGGAGCAGGGTGATAGAGAAGCTCATTTCCAACAAAAATAACAATGTAAAGATTTTCGTATTATTGATATTAATTAAAAAAACCAAGAGTTCTTTTGTTTAACTTTCTTTTTTAATACGATCTAGAAGTGTGTGTTTTTCCAATAAAATCATTTTATAAGCTGTCTATCTTCTGCCAAATAAAAACAATGGTTTTGTAAAGCCTTTCTGTCTCTCAAATTGTTTTTGTTGATGTTTACATGCCGCCAGAGGGAAAACAATGTACTTGAGAAAGATGACCCACTATCAAAAATATGCGACACTAATGCAACTTTTAAAACGGTACCACACAACGGGCTGTTCACAACAGTGTTTTTTATCAATTTTTTCATAACGCAAGTCGTGTTTATTAAAACATTGGTTGAACGAAATTTAGAGTCGTAAAATAGATGCTTTGTCACAAATAAAACAATATGATGAACACAATGGTAAACTATAGAATATACCAATTTTTTAAGTAAATCTAGTAGTCCGAATTAAACAAAATTTGCGGTATAAAAAGATAAACATTATTGTAATTCATATGACTCAGCTCCCCCATGATTTCTAAGTGACGTTTCGGCCATTTGTAATATATCATGATCTGTCATACTTTGTTTCATTGTATTCAGTAATGTTTACAATTTCATCATGGTGAGATATACGCAAGAACAACGTTTACAAAATATTCAGCTTTATTATCAAAAGAATCGTTCTCCAATTGCAACTTTTCGTGTGCTTTTGCCATTTTATAGTCGTAATAATCGCCCAAGTGTGCTCGCTATTCGTCGAATTGTTGAAATTTTTGAGCGTACATTTTCTTTACATATAATGTTCAAGTGCCAATAAGACAAAGAAACGCTCGAAGTAATGCAAATATTGCTGCCGTGGCAAGTTTTAGTTGTTGAAGACCGCAATTTGTCGATTCCAACACGTTCTCAAGAATTGGGACTGTCTCAAACCACAACCTGGCGGATTTTGAGAAAGGACATGGGTTTGTGAATTTGCTGATTTCGCCTTGAAACAACTTGAGAACGATAACGATTTTTTTAAGAAAATCATCTTCTCCGATGAGGCTCACTTTCATTTGAGTGATGCGGTAAATACACAAAACTGTCGATTCTGGTGCGAAGAAAATCCACAAATCATTACATGAAAAACCATTACATTCACCTAAATTGACAGTTTGGTATGTGGTTTTTGGTCTGGTGGATCTGGTAACACCGTTACTGTCAATGGAGATCGGTATAGATCGATGATAACCAACTTTTTATGGCCGAAATTGGAAGAAGTTGATCTTGACAACATTTAGTTCCAACAAGACGGGGCTACGTGCCACACAGCAAGTGCAACAATTAAATTATTGCGAGGAAAGTTTGGAGATTCGATTATTTCAAGAAATTGTGATATTGAACGGCCCCCAAGCAGTTGTGATTTAACACCAATAGACTATTTTTTGTAGGGTTATTTGAAGTCATTGGTCTTTAGCAATAAACCAAACTCTCTTCAAGCTTTACAAGTCAATATTGATCGTGCTATTCATGACATACGACTTGATTTAGTGGAAAAAGTGCTCGAAAATTGGGTTCATCGAATTCGTTCCTGCAGAAGAAGTCGTGGAAACCATTTGAATGACGTTTTATTCACATTAAATAAAAAACATTTCAATTTCATTAACAATTAGTGTGTTTTTTTTTAAAGAAATCATATCACTCTTATTGGAAAACCCAATATATTCTGTGTTAGTAATTTTATAACAATTAAGTCTAAAACAGACAGTGCGAAAAGAAGTAAGGTAGGCTTAGTTAGATGCAGTACGCGATTGATTGAAAGCGAAAAGAAATAGCTGAAACGAGGACAAATTGAAGTCCATTGTACGAGGACAAACCGAAGAATATATTTTAAAATGCGAGCAAAACTCTGGATCTTTACACTCTTCTTACATTTTGCTTGACCTATAGCAAAACTAAAGGTGTAAGTATAAGTAATATTCCGGGAATATTTCATCGTTGTAAAACGTGGGGATGGGTGCCAATTGCGATTATTGTCACACCCTGCTTTTCCATTGCTCCTGCAACTGCCATATAGACGTAACCTTCTAGATCAGTGTATTTTTAACTTGCCAATTTTTTGATGGATTCGGCGAGAACTGCAAATACTGTTTCCTCCAAATTCCGTATTCTGATAACGTAAGTATCTCGCCATAATGCTACACACTCAGGTGGAAAGCACAGGTTAAAAAGGAAATTAAAGAACTGAAGATTTAAAATTCAGAAAAACGTACAAGAAACTATTTTTATATAAACAAATCCTAAAACATAGCTAAACGAGTGGTATTCAGCGTTAGTTTGGAATGTTCCATGGAAGATTTAAACATGGAATACCTCAGCGATGAAATACAAGCCGCTGTCGATGCCAAAAATTCCACTACTTTTTTTCGAGCGTAATGACAATGTAACTGAATGCCTGGTTTATACACTTAGTCCCATTTCCCGCCACTTGAAGGCTTATGACTACCATGGTAAAATTTTATTCGTATATGTGAAAGAAACTGAAGCTCTAGACATTTTCTGTTGCGCCAAGCACAACAACATTTTTATTTTACGACAGTGATTCATTTTGAACAAGCGCATGTTTATCGAATTAGGGCATCTCCTTATATTTATTTATGTTAATTTTTAAAGCTACAATTTTTATTTAATGTTTATTGTTATGAACATTACCTCAAAATCAGTCAAAATATTAGTTCTGTATGTATAGCATAAAGCCGTTAAACATATAGAAATATTAGATTCCGTGCACATTCTATAAGTAAGTTCGAATTACTCAAGAACTTTTACAACTTATAACTTTTCTTCCATAATTATAGAATATGTACAGTTAGAATACATTATGTTTTAACAACAAATTATTATTATTATTTGTATTTAAATAAATGCAGGTTTCGTTATTGTGTTGTATAGTAATAAAATCGCCTGTGTAAGATTTAAAATTTTTTTTTTGTAACACGGGATTTTCATGTTTGCAACCTTAATCAGTACGGTTTTTGTATGCAACAAAATTTATATTGATGATTCAATCGGCATGTTATTGGACTAGGTTAAATTGTTTAAACGTCGTCGTCATATAGGATTTATTTTACCTTCAGGTTGAACACGTTATATCAACAGATTTTCAATGTCCTGTCACAACACGATGAATATCCATTTCACGAATTCCGTTTCGCATTACAATCAAGACTTCAAATCTTTGAACAAAGTTTCATTGTTGGTCGCTTTCTTTATGAACTACATAGTCGTAAATCGTAATACATATACAATTAAGGTGAAAGTCAAATCGAATGAAAGCTCTCACACGGTAATAAATTACGAAATAACTAAATTTTGTGTTATTATGTTTTGATTTGGATCCAATTAAAATACAATAAAGTAGCATTAGTTGGCTGGCATAAAAGGAAATTTTCGACAATATAATCGGTACAATCAAGAGTTCAACACGAAAAAATAATTTATATATTTAAGATAGGCTGTCACTATTATGTTACTTATATTTCAAGTTTAAGAAGGAAACTAATTATTTTGAGGTACATGAACATAAAACATGTTTTTCATATTCCACGGACTTCTAATTCGGATTAACCTGCCATACGAAGTACATATATCCGTGTTGCCAGTCATTTAGTAAAAAAAAAATTCAAATCAAACAAATTAATTATTCTAAATAAAATTTCAAAGGCCGTATATGCGAGAATGTAGCGCAACTAAATGAACAGCCGCGGCATAGCAAAATTATTCAGCGATTTTGCGTGATATAGTTTTAAATAAACATAAAATGAAATTATAGATTTTTATATTAACCCCGAAAAAAAAATTAAGATTCGTCAATAAACTTAATATACACAACACGGGAGCATTGGGGGTATAAATATTGTGCAATAGTGAAATTACAACAAAACCAACATAAATATTTAATTTTGTGCGTGCGATTGATACGAGGAGCCGTCTTTTCGTTTCAATTCCTTAAAATACGCGCAAACTTGACGTTGTCTTCTTCCTCGATATAATTCTACTGTATACCGTTGTCTTAATAAATAAATTATTCGATTTATATGTTTTATCGTTCTATCGTTAAATATAATTTAATGTTTATCATGGAAATATTCCTGATTGTTGATTTGGTTTTACTACTGTTCAACTACTGTTGAGAATTTGGTTTTACTACTGTTCACCAAGACTTCATGCGCATCGATCTTGCGGCATGAAGCTGTACTAGGTATCGCTAGGTCATCGGGCAAGAAGCACGATGTCATCTGCATTGCCAAGAATTAGGCCTGATTTATTGAATATATAGCGCGAAGTTTCAATGTTGCTTTTCATCACTACAAACTCAAGTTCCAAATTGAATCGCTCAAATGTTATTTCAAAGGAGTCTGATATAATTCCTTCAATTACCATTCTACATATATACCCAAATATTTTTAATTTACATAGAGAAACGAGTTTCTATGGAATTCCTAGACATATAAGCGTGGCCTAACACTTTCCCAAACTCATCTTCATGGTAAAACACTGGTCCGCGGACCAGAAGATTTCTGAAACAGTCTTTTGAAAATCTTTGATGTTGTTGGTTTTGTTAGGCTTTGGAATCATAATGATTTCTGTTACTTCCCTATAGTATCGGAACCTTAGTTAGTCTAAAGGTAGTATTGATTGTGTGTTGTTGTTTCCTTAGTGACTTTTCTTTGATATTTGCCCCGTTAACAAGTTGTATGCAGGGTTTTTTTTAACTTTGAGGTTTTTTACTTCATGTTTAATGTATGTGGTTTGAAGGTATTTTCTATGTGTTCGGCAAACACATCAGATTTTTGCTTTAACTGCGAGCCCAGGAGGTCTAGAATTTTATTTGGGTCCAAACTAACCAGTAGGAGATGGAGCGTTGGGATATCTCCATACATGATAGCTGTTGAGGGAAAACTGTAGAGCCTCGGGCAATCAACCGAAGACAAGAGCTAGCTACTTTCGATACTATGGAGCGTCATGGTGGATCATTCGGAAACATTAGAGATTTCGCCAGTTATTCTAAATGATGAGCAGAAAGTTCAGCTTTACGAAAAAGGGTTAAAAATGAGAGAGCCGGAGCAATGGTTTAAACGGGAAGAACCATTGCAGTACAGCCGCCTATTCCCCCCCGAGCAACAGAAAACCTTTTTGTACATGGGAGACATGAGGTACTTTTGCCTCAACTCAAGGAAACGGACGCTAAATTAGAACAGCTCAAGGAATTTGAAAATAAAATTAAGCAAATGGAGGAATGTCTCGAAACAAATATATCGCAAGCTGTTCCACAGGGCCAGCTAGATAAAACGTTCTCAACACAACCAATAGCTGAAAACTGAAGAGGCAGCCTCTGAGATTCTACAGCAAAACCTCATTCGGTAATTTTAAAGTGCAGTTCTGAACGGCAGTGCAGCACAATTGTTGGGGTTGTATAATGGCAGATATCTTGCAAGATATGGACAGTTATAATTAAACCAATGAATAGTGCAAGTCGAAAAGTAAAAATGCAAAAAATAGTGATCAGTAAAAGTGGCCAGTAAAAGGCAAATTATACGAGCGAATTAAGTGAACTCCTGTAGAAACTAAAGGACGCGAACAATAACGTTCGTAAGTTGAATTGGTGAGTGTTTTATTAGCAAAATCTTGTACGAATCGCTGCAAAGAGTGATCGAAAATTGGACTTTCAGATTACGCCACGCACACGGGCGCCATGCGGATTCCACATGTCCGGAATTAACATCAAACATTAATGGCATAAAATCAAAGCATTCGTGACCATTAAAATTATTTTTCTGTATTTTATTTAAATTCAAAGTTCTATAGCTCGATATGGACCACCGTATTTAAAAAAAAACGGTTAATTCGAAATGTTGCTCACAGGCAGATGCCACTGACATTTGGCTTGGATATTAACTCATTCACATAAAACAATTTAAATTACTGGCTTTCATTTTAGAATGAACATATTTTAACCGAAAAAGAGAAGAATTGGTCAACTACTTCAAAAATAAATGTATTTCTACCTTTTGGCCGTGAGTATTATGATCCCAAAAGTCAACGAAAATTCGTTCGGCTAAGTTCGGCTAATTTAAAATCTCCCATAAGTTGTTTTAAAAGAAGAGTACTAATCAAGGGTTTTCTTTATTCCGCCAAGCAAGCCTGTTGCTACATCATGCTCTTCGTATAACAATTTTTTGGTTAATTGTTCTGAAAAGGTAAATCACTTAAAAAGTCTTTCAAATAGGGATCAACCCGATTTACAGGTTGGTCCTTTTTTCAATAGATAAATTATAGTACTTAAAGTTATCTGTTCTGGAAAACTCTTTGACATATAACAAGTTAAAAATATGCCATTTATCATCATGGAGTCACTGGCAACACAACAAAGCATTTTGATTGTCCAAATTTATTATGAAAATAATCGTTCAAAAATAACAACATTTCGTTAATTACGTTAGTAATTCGTTACTGAGCTTGCAATTGGCAAAATTATTAATCGTTTTGAAGAAACTGGTTCAGTGAAAGGTCGTAGACCATATCAACATGTTCATCCAGTTCGTACTCATGATGCAGTGGCAGCTGTTAGTGAAAGTGTTCGTACTGAACCAAGCATATCAACTAGGCATCGTTCACAAGAACTAAATATTTCACGAACCACATTACGGCGCATTTTGCATGTTGACCTTATCTGCATCCATATAAAATTCGGTATGATATTAAAAAGCCGAATGTCGAAGGGCCAAATTTCATAGGGCCGAATGTGTCGAATGGCCGAATGTCGAAGGGCCGAACGTCGAAGGGCCAAATGCCAGAGGGCCGAATGTCGAAGGGCCGAATGTGTCCAAGCGCCGAATGTGTGGAAGGGTCGAATGTCAAAGGGCCGAATGTCGAAGGGCCGAATGTCGAAGGGCCGAATGTGTCGAACGGCCGAATGTCGAAGGGTTGAGTGTCGAAGGGCCGAATGCCGAAGAGCCGAATGTCGAAGGGCCAAATGCCAGAGGGCCGAATGTCGAAGGGCCGAATGTGTCGAAGCGCCGAATGTGTGGAAGGGTCGAAGGGCCGAATGTCGAAGTCCGAATGTGTCGAAGAGCCGAATGTCGAAGGGCCGAATGTCGAAGGGCCGAATGTCGAAGAGCCCAATGTCGAAAAGCCGAATATCGAAGGGCCAAATGCCAGAGGGCCGAATGTTGAAGGGCCGAATGTGTCGAAGCGCCGAATGTGTGGAAGGGCCGAATGTCGAAGGGCCGAATGTCGAAGGGCCGAATGTCGAAGGGCCGAATGTCGAAGGGCCGAATGTGTCGAGGGGCCGAATGTCGAAGGGCCGAATGTCAAAGGGTTGAGCGTCCAAGAGCCGAATGTCGAAGAGCCGAATGTCGAAGGGCCAAATACCAGAGGGCCGAATGTCGAAGAGCCAAATGTCGAAGGGCCGAATGTTGAAGGGCCAAATGCCAGAGGGCCGAATGTCGAAGGGCCGAATGTGTCGAAGCGCCGAATGTGTCGAAGGGCCGAATGTCGAAGGGCCGAATGTCGAAGGGCCGAATGTGTCGAAGGGCCGAATGTCGAAGGGCCGAATGTCGAAGGGTTGAGTGTCGAAGGGCCGAATGTCGAAGAGCCGATTGTCGAAGGGCCAAATGCCAGAGGGCCGAATGTCGAGGAGCCGAATATCGAAGGGCCGAATGTCGAAGGGCCGAATCCCAAGTAGCACAAATGGGTTGGGATAACGTCGTACCGCCATTAGCTGAATGACAAGTGGTCGGCTAGCCGACGTTAGTACAACGGTATAGTAACGGTGCTACAACGGTATTGGGGAATAAATCTTAGGTTGTTATAACGTCGTAATAACCACTATTTGTCTTTTCAAATGACTGAAGTTTTAGTTAGATGGGAGTCGCTTATACAACTATTACGTTCGTAAAAAAACTAATTTCGTCCGTCATTCGGATTATATTTTGTGGAGAGGGAACTTTTTTTTTCAATATATGTAAATAATCGTGCTGTCGTTTTCATAATATTATTTATTTCTTTTTCTTGTTTTATAAAAAAATACAAATGTCAAATGTTAATATTTTGAAAGGTTCTTTATAAAAATTAAAATTTATAGAATCATTGTTAAACTAATAATTCAAATTTGGTGTTAATTACGCCTTATTTTTTCAAACAAATTTTGTTTTATAGTAAATATGTACCTGTCTCCCAACTCAAAACTTACGGGCTTTCATAATTTCTTTATTTTAAAACATAAATTGATATTTCAGAAAAATAAAAATAATTAAATATGATTAAATTACTATAAAAGCAGAGAAAATCTGTTAAAAAACATCCCCGTTATTAAAATTATGATACTATATTAACATATAGCCATGAAAATTATCAAAATAACAAATTTTGTTTTTCAGAAGTAAATAATTTTTAATGAAATCTAAAGAAAAAATGGCGAGTTTCATAGTGTATATGAAAATGACAAAAAAGTTATACTAAAGACTCAAAAAACACAAAAAAGTTATTTCAAAATCAAAAAAAACTATTTTCCCAACAAATTTGTCACTCTGGCAACAACTTGGTAATTTTTTTAACTTAATATTGTCAAAATTACTTTTTCTATTGACTTTTAGATTTAAGGGTTTGTTTAAGTAAAATTTCACTTGCAGGAAAAATAATGTCGAATGTTTAAATGGCTTCTTTTTTAATTTAAAATGATCCATATTTAATTATTTATAAATAATAAATTTTTGTACATTTGACTTTTGTCGATAAATAATATTCTCGATAAAATTGTCAAGCGAGTCAACTATGCCACAAAATTGTGATACTTACGTGAAAAATGTTATTTCATGTCAAATAACTTATTTAAGGTGAATTTCAGTTTTTAAATGACAATAAAGTCGCCAACTGGTCATTAAATATCGGGTAAAACGACCGGTAAACTAAAGAGTCGGCACGTGGGTAAATAATGACCATTAAGTTATAGTAGTCGGATAATAGTTAGAAAATGTGAAATAAGTTGGTCAACTCGATAAAAAATAACTTGATACTGACTGGTAAAAGATACCGTCGTATGGTGGTCGGACCGACCGATAGATAAGAAATTTTAGTTTTAAGTTCAAAATGTCTAATTTTTCATGTTTCTTGCGGTTGCACCGACGTCGGGATTTGGTCATAAAACTATAAAGTTATTTGGTGCTACTTGGGATGTCGAAGGGCCGAATGCCGAAAGGCCGAAGGTTGAAGGGCCAAACGTGTCGATGGGTCGAAGGGCCGAATTTTTATTTTTTTGTTTTTCTATTTAATTTAATTAGTTTTTTTGGACATATACCTATTATTAGAAGGCTGGCATGACAAAATTTTCTTTACCAAAATATCTCGCTGACTGGAGATACGTGGAATTTCGTGAATACCAAAGATGAAAAATAGTAAAATACATAAATTCATAAAAAGTTTGTTTATGTTTAATAAAAAAAATTACAAAATATTCCATAAAACAACAAATTTAAAAAATTATATTTCTAAAAACAAAAAAAATTTGCCCTTCGACCCATTCAGTCCTTCTACACATTTAGCCCTCTGACATTCGGCCCTTCGACATTCGGCCCTTCGACATTCGGCATTTTGTACTCATTCCCAAAATACAACTAATTCAAAAATTAAAGTGACCAGACCATTTAAATCGTCGTCGTTTTGTTAATTGGATGCTTCAACGAAATTAAGTTTTCTGATCAAAAATCATCTTTAGCGATGAAGCTCATTTTCATCTTAATGGATACGCCAATAAGCAAGATTGTGTGGTTTATGAGCTTGTGGCGTTTTTCATTGAATCCGAATAGGAAAATGCTCTTACAGTGAATGGGGGAACGTTATCGACACATGTTAATTGGTTTTTTGTGGCCCAAATTGAATGAATTGCGTGTGTCAATGACTTTTGGTTTCAACAAGACGCAGCGACAACATACCACGCAATTTACTGATCGTATAATTTCAAGAAATTGCAAAGTTCCTTTGCCATCTGTTCCTTTGATCCAGAAGCCTGGATTTAACACGACTTGATGATTTTTTGTGGGGTTATTTGAATGGTAAGATGTGCTAATGCTAATCATCCACAAAGAAATAACAACATTCGAGCTGAAATTGGGGTTTTTGATCCGCCTTTAATGAAAATAGTCATCGAAAATTTTAATGTCCGGATGCAGTTTTATAGACGAAGCCACGGTGAGCATGTGAACGATTTTGTTTTTCATATACGTAAGGGCCGATAGAACAATCTTTGCTTATCAATAAAAACTTTTGACTTTTTCCCAAAACGTGTGTTTTATTTACAAATGAAAAAAGGGTTAACAGATGGTCCACCCTGTATATACACTTTAGGCTTTTGTAAGATTTTTTATCAATTTGTTGGAAACTCCACGCTATCATAATCTCCTGAGGCACTATTCTGGTAATTCCCCGGGAATAGGGAATTGGGGAAAGATTTTATATGTAATTTCTATTCAAATATATTTTTTCCGGCCTACTGACGAAAAAAGTTCCATGTAAATATTTATAAATTGGGAATAATTTTTCCATACTTCTAAATTGGTAATGAAAACTATTCCCAATTTAATTTTGTTTTGAAATTAATTAACACTAGCTTTTTACCTCAGTAAGCCAGAAAAAAAATATTTGAACTGAAATTACATATAAAATCTTTCCCCAATTCTTTATTCCCGGGAAATTCCCAGAATAGTGCCACCTGGTCTTTGAAGCACTAGAAATTAATTTCGGTAGGAACTAAAAATTATAAAGCATCATGCATGCGAAATTATTTTGATTACTTGGAATTAGGATTTATGAAAAATAAAGGAAAATAATTCGCGACTGGATGACGACGGTATAATACCACTAAAGGTCCGTTGCCACCACAATCCATAAAAATGAATTGGTTGTTCTATAAACGCACCGCCGACTATTTACAAATCACGTGTAAAATACAATTGTAATGTTCTTTTTATAGATTTCCGCCAGCGATAAGACAGGACAAAGACCTAGACAAGTCAATTTTAATAGAAATTCAAGCCGATTTTTATTTAAAAAATAATAATAACAATAATAAAAGGTAATTGTCATTATTTATGTAGTTCCCCCCGATTGCATGTCTACCTTACAAATATTCGTTCGGTTTACCCTTATATTATAAAATATGCTATCTGTTTGTATCGATTCCATATCACTAGACGGCAATTTTATATTCCGTGATATCGTTTTCCCTAGAAATGCTCCAATTTTAATTTTTTTAAAGTTTCGTATTTATAAACTGATAAATTAACATTTTTTTTTATTTAAAGCTCATGATAATTAGATATTTCATGTTTAAGCCAAATATTACGAGAAATTCTAAATTCGAATGAATTTGTGGTCGCATATCGTTGACATTTATTTAGTCCTTAATTCGCTCACATTTATCACTAAAATTAGCATAACGCCAAACTATTATTTTTCGTCTGGTTCTTTTTTATTAGCTTATCCTTATAGCACTCGATGGACAGCACAAATATATTATGGCACGCATCCTTTGTTTCCATACTATAATCGTATACTACGGCAGTAAAAAATATTGCGGGGTATTAATAGCAACGCATAAATAACACCAAACAAGGTTACGGTGGAGACTTATTAAAATTACATTTAATTTACTTTAATTAGCCTAAAAAAAAAATTTAAGTGTTGTGGACAAGTAATAAGAAGAACAGCACAACGATGCGGCGTAAAAAATTGGCGGCATGAGCAAAAAATGACCAACCGTAAGAAAATTAATGATTGATTACCTTTTTATGTTTTAGGCAGTCATGTTATACACACATAATATACTGACGTTGACATAAATGAAAATATTTACACATAATTATATTTTTAAATTTCGCTTCTTTGCTCTTAATTCAGGACGAGAACGTGCGTCTATTTTTAAAAAATTTACTGTCTCAATTTTTGTTCGTGTTTGATCTAGGTTCTCTCTGCCATTTCATTTTTTTCACCTTGACTAATCGGTTTGGCACTTAAATTATTTATTGGCATCCATTGAGTAGCGTGTTAAAGGTCAGTGCAATATCAAATTTTTACTGGTATTTAATGGTCGTACAGCAAGTGTTTTTTTTCTAATTGCAAGAATTTCTTTTTAAAGCGCACGTCATAATTCTTAAAACAGTGGTTTCGAAATTACGCGTGAACGTTTCCCCACGTTTAAACCTAAAATACGAGCTTATAAATGTAAAAATAATATTCATGGAGACAACAAAATAATATTTACATTTCCTCTTCCCATCACCACGTCCACCGACCGCCTCTAATTATAGCAGTAGTTACACTGGAATACAATTTTCAATTTAAAGTTGCACTATCGCGAAGAAACAAACCTTCAGGATTTGCTGCAAAAAATTTAGCTGAAATTATTTTGAAAGTTGAGATTAAGGAGCATAAGGATCGTCCGAACCATCCCCCTCAATACATTTAGTGACTGGAAAGTCTTACGAGTAATTTTTATATCGAAGGTGGAGAGAGTACCCCGAGAACATCAGGTCATGCAGATCTAGAATAGAGATTTAAATTAATGAAATAAGAAAGAGTCGGCCTCAAACTACCGGCCTCTCGGCATTACCTCCCAGCCATAGCCCCAGCCATTTTACAGCATTTATAAAAAATTAAAAAACAAAATTTTACTCCTGACGAAATGGGATATTGTCCCAGAACCAGATAATTTCTTGCAAATTTTTCCATGTTTTGAAATTTTTTTCGATTTTTTTGTTAATTGTCGTGTTTCAAGTGGGGTTTGTTATCAAAACTCACGGAAATACTTTATTTAAATAGTTTTTACCGAGGGAATAGTATCAGATGATCTCACAATCACCTACTTTTCAGTGCTGTTAACCTGCACCGACCATATTAGCCCGCCTCAATGAAACCTGTACTATACATAATTTGTTACACATTTATTACAATTTATTACAACAAATCCTGATTTTATTACAGTTACCGTTTTCAAGGAACGAGTGGTCGGTTTAGCTTGTAATTAAAAGTACACCGCCAAAATTGTAACTTCTGATGTAGCTGTGTTATCGGGATGGTTCTTGAACCAGAATTTATTACAAATTAATTACATTAATTAAATAGTTCAAGGGCAACCCTATATCTTGACTAAGGGTAAATTTCACCCCAAACGAGTATTTATGACAAAAACATCGATTTAACCAATATTAATAAAATATTACACCAGACCACCCCCACATATTGAGCCAAATATTACTCCTTGGACCTTGTGGAGGGCAGATCAACCTTATCCAGGTGCGTGTAATAAATTATCTTTGTGTCAGGTTACACGGAATTGGCTTCAAACCATAAGGGTTCAAACGTCTAATTTAAAATTCGATTTTATCACTTTCAACAATTTATTACACCAGACCGCTAGATATAAAGTTAAATGTGCTGTGCTGCTGGCTAAAATTTCTGTGCTGATTATGTTTCGTAATTTTTTTAACGTGAATGGAAGGTATCTCAGTTTTTTATTAAGTTTTTGAGGTGTTCGTCCCAGCGCAAATGACCATCAATTGTTACTCCGAGGTACTTTGTATGATTAGTCCTCTTTATGAGCATTGCTCCTCCAGTATACGTGAACGGGATTTCTTGTATTGGTGGTATCGCATCTATGTGTGATCCAAACAAAATGAAGTTTGTTTTATCGATGTTGACTGTCAGCGAGTTATTGGAGAACCAGTTCTGGATTGTTGCAATTCCTACTTCGATTTTTTCCAACACTTCCTCCCTATTTTTCCCTTCAAATATTATTGATGTATCGTCAGCATAGGATAGTATTTTGACGTTGAACATTTCGTTGATGTAGAATATGAACAATAAGGGTGAGAGTACAGTTCCTTGGGGAACTCCGTAGGATGATATAAGAGCTCTGCTTTCGACATTGTTTATTTTCACTATTTGATTCCTGTTTCTTAGATAGCTTACAATTAGGTTCTTTGCATGACCCCTTATGCCTATATAATCAAATTTTCTTATCAAACGTCCATGGTCTAAGTTATCGAAGGCTTTTGCCAAGTCAACAAATATTGACGAAACTGGTTTCGTCTTATCTACGTTTTTATATATTATGTTTGTGAATTCGGCCAGTGCATCTTCGGTGGACAGTTTTTGTCTGAAACCAAACTGATTTTTATTAATGACGTTGTGTTCTGTAAGGAACTGCATTAGTCTCCTGTAAATACTTTTCTCCATGATCTTCCCAAATTTACATATCACGGATATAGGTCTGTGGTTCCCAACTTTATTTTTACTGCCAGCCTTGTAGATCGGTGTAATTTGGGCTCTTTTGTAGAGATCTGGGAATATTCCGGACTGGAAGCTTACGTTTATCGTATGGGCCAATGGCCCGGCGATTACGTCAGCTACATTTTTGATAAGTCGCGTTGTGAATCCATCAAATCCAGGTGCTTTGTTTTCTTTCAGCGGCATTATTTCTTTGAAAACTTCCTCAACACTCACGGGTAGTACCAGGATCGAGCTCGATATTTTGATCATGGACGTGTAATCAAAATGTTTGCTAGGTATTTGTTGTGCTAGAGTTTCTCCCACTTTTGAGAAATAATTGTTGAACTCATTTGCTGTTTCTTCAGCTGATCTGGTAAGATTACCATTTGGATCTAGTACGCGAATGTCTTGCATACTTCTGTTTTTATGTCTTCTATTTAACATGAAGTCATTTACCATATTCCATATATCCCTTTGATTTTTGATGCCTTGTATTTGGTCTTTGAAATAAGAATATCGTGCTTTTTTCAAGTCAGTATTTAGGGTATTTCGAAAAATCCTGAATTCATTTTAAAAGTTGCTCATTATTGGACCTCAGTGCTGTTTTATGTAATTTGTCTCGTATTCTTATTTGTTTAATCAAGGCAGGTGTAATCCATGGTTTTCTATTATCGCTCCGAATTTTACGAGTCACTGAGCTCTGTAATTTCGCATCCATCAAATTGGAGTGGAAAATCATGGCACATTCATTTCCATCGTTTTCGTTATACAATTTAGACCAATTGTGTTTGGATTACTATTGGAAATTTATTAATAATTATTATAAAACAAGCCAGGTGGGATATATGATGTCTTGACTGCTGAGAGAACATAATGAATTTATGAGATCATGCTGTATAATATAGCGGAAATTTGGCGGCTGTAATTTTACGGCGGAAAACAAGAGATTACGCTACTCGCCGCAAGTGATATCACTATCACCAAAGAGAATTTGATTTGTTATGTAATTACCAGCGGAAATTTTTTATTCATTATGTATCGCTTTTTTCAGAAAATAAAACATCTCAGCGGAATAAAATATTAAAAGTGGTCCTTGAAATGACAAATTGATTAATCTCCGAAGTAAAGAAACTCGGTATATGTAACCATGAAATTTAACAATATTTCGCCTCTCCGTCATTTTTTAACGAATTACGATGAAATTTGGGTAGCAGATTACGGATTTTTGGACACAATTCTAGGATCTGTTGGGCCTGGACTTAAACTGGCAATTTCTTTACCAGTCCTTGAAAAATGGTATCTGTACATTTTACACAATATAAATAAAATGAATTGGTTACGATTTGTATTCGCTCATATATGCGACCGTTCACTTTTATTTGTCGTGGATTCTTTAAAACATATATCATTTATGTTGGAAGATATTATTTATTCGCCACACGTTTCGGCATTATTTTATACCATTGGCAATGCCCAGTAGTTGACCTTTTTTGAGAAAAGTTGTAGTTTTTAAGATATTGGGCAAAAAACTGAAAATAACTTATTTGGCCGCAGAAAATCCAAAAATTATAGTGCAAATTCTAATCCATAAATTTTTTCCGAATTATCCCTGTATACAATGCCAATTTTTCAAACTTTAATTAAGAAATAGCCGAATTCCCTGCAGTTTAAAATTTATTTATAAAATGCACAGATACCATTTTTCATAAGGACTGGTTATGTAATGGCCAGTTTAAGTCCAGCCCCAACAGATCCCAGAATTTTGTCCAAAACTTACTTTAAAATCCCTGATTAATACTGCTATCCAAATTTCATCGTAATTCGTTAAGAAATGGCGGAAAGGTGGCATATTGTTAAATTTCAAGATTTCATATACCGAGGTCCTTTACTTAGCAGATCAATCAATTTGTCATTTCAAGGACCACTTTTAATATTTTATTCCGCTGAGATGTTTTATTTAATGAAAACAGTGAGACTCTCTCTCTCTGGCACTATATCCCAAAAACAAAACAAAAAAATTGAGACTAAGGCGGATGACAAGTTGAAGAGGGGGATTATTATTACAATATTTTTTCTGTTGCTTGGTTGAAGCCGTTTTTTTTAGTTGGTAAAAAAAAAGAAGCAACAAGAGTTTTTTGTTTTGTTGAGTGCCGTGTGAGGTGGTGTGTTGCGCGCAGGAAGATAATTGTCGGCGAAGGAAAAACTGACGATTCGGGGCTAAGTAGCTGGATTTTAGCAGTGAGAGTGGTGGAAACCGGGCTGTGGTACGTGCAATCTGGATATACTATTGGGATAGGATTGTGTGATAATACGAATATAATATAGCGACGCACATACACACACACCTCGATTGAGGACCGCCATCGCAGAAAAATTAGTGTCTTGATCCGTTTTTGAAGGACGTTTAATACGTAGATATTGGCAAAACGGAGAAAGTTGGAATAACGTAATCGTGTATTTTTCGGCCCGTTGTAGCATTACGGGTACACCTAGTTCGAGTACGAGTGGCGGTATCAAAGCGGAGTAAGCGGGTTCAAGCTAACCAAGCATCTAGCGGCCTGAATTAGTAGCACCGGGGGGGGCACCAGGCGTTAGTGCAAGTGAACAATAGAGGAGTGGCTGTGGAAGCCTGAGAGAAACCGACCGGCCAGCGGGTAAAGTAACAATAGTCGGATTTATTTCTAGTGAAACATACAGCCATCTGAATTAGTATTTTTGGCTTGTTTAAATTGTTTTTGTTAGTGTTTGCGTAGTTAAGTTTTGTGAGTTAAGTTGGTTAACACCATAGATACTTACTGTGTGTGTGTCACTACGTCAAATAGCTATAGAGGTTGTTCATGGTTATAAATAATAAATTAAACAAGAGATAAAAAGGAAATTATAAAAAAAAACGGGTCAGTATGGCACAAGCCGAGTGGGAGACAGAAAACGGAATTGATGCGTAAGCGATTACATGACGAAAAAACCGGAAAAAGCCAAAAACCTAAAGTTGTTCTAGTGGATGAAGATGATTATGATTTATGCTTATTAAGGATCACTCAGGTACGACAGCTTCTAAAATTCGCAAGGCTGAAGAAAATGGAAGAAGCCGGTAAAATCGCGCTATCGAGGTTAAAACACTTTGTAGAGCGTGCTTATCATGCATGTGATGATGATAGGAAAGTGTCGACAATCGACAATATGGTACATCGAATAATAAAAACGATTGAAGACCCCGAGGTGATTTCTGGAACATCGCTTAATGGAGGAAGTGTTCTAACCAAAATCACGATACATACTCAAAATCCGACTTCAGGGCCTAGTGGCATGCAGAAAAAAACAAGTCATGCTCAGGCTAATGACGATAAGGAAGCTACGAGTGGAAAAGGGATCAACCTATTGAACGTTGGCAATAACAACAGTGATAGTGAGGTTTTGCGAATAGGTGAAGGAAATGACACATCGGACCCTCCGGTGACTTGTCAGGCAAACATCAGTAGTAACGAGGCTAACTGCAGCAAGGACAGTTTCTCGACCGGCCACAAAACGGTGGCTGTTAATAAGTGGAAGATGTCCTTTAACGGTGAAGGAGGCACCTCCCTTAACGATTTCTTGTCGCAACTTCAGTTACACTCGCGAGCTGAAGGTGTGACCAACGAACAATTATACCACTCAATATTCTTTTTACTAACTGGCAGGGCGTTAACATGGTACAGAGCAAATTATCTATATTATAGCAACTACGAGGAGTTAGTAATGGCCATGAGGCAAGAGTTTTTTTCCGATAAACTACAACCAATTAATACGGGAAGAAATACACACGCGATTACAAGGCACAGAAGAGTCATTCGCATCATATATTAATAACATGGAAATGCTATTTCAATGCGTGTACCCACCAATGACTATACATGAGAAGATGTACATCGTTCGGCGAAACATGCTTCCTCATTATACAGCAACTTTGGCTATAGTAGATATAGTATCGATAGAACAGCTGAAAAGATTGTGCAAACAGGTTGATGAATCCAAAGTGATGGAAGCACGGCCTTCGAACTCGGGAAAACCCAAAACGGGACCCGCGTGAATCTACGGCCGCCCGTTACATGTAGAGAGACTCAAACAAGCATAGAGTCGAAAGAACGGATTAAAGAGCCACCTCAACTAATTATATCTAAACCTAAATCTATTAGATCTGGACCTAGGAGTAACGAGTTTTTACCACCGCTCATCGAGTCAGTGATAACGCTTGAAGGGGATAAAATACCTTATATTGAAGTAGATGTACTCGGATTCAAAATCACAGGATTACTAGATTCAGGAGCAGCGTGCACCCTCCTAGGTGGAGAGACTGTTTGTTCTATGATAGAAAGGCTAGGACTCTTTTTACAACCGGTCAAAACAGCGATAAAAACGGCTGATGGAAAATCGCATCCCATCACTCACGTTGTGGATTTACCGTTCTTGTTCAATAATCAAGTGCATGTGCTGCAGGCCCTGGTGGCACCTTCGTTTCCAAGAGATCTAATTCTTGGAATGGATTTTTGGGAAGCTTTTAACTTAAGACCAATGGTTGATAATTTATCAGTACATGCATGTACTGACAGCAGTCATGGCTGCATGCTAATCGACGAAACAGATAATGAGATTCCTGGATCGGTAGAAAATGGGTTAATTAAACATACATTGTCCACAGTACAACTCGAGCAGCTCGAAGCGGTTAAGAAGCAATTTCTATAACTCCGAGTCTTAACATTCTGTTCATTTCTTTGTTCATTTCATCTTGTACGTAGGGTGAAACAGGTCTAGCTCTCGTTTTTGTTCCTGCGGCATCGCCGGTGTTTACCCTATGTTGTTACGAAGTCTGATACATTGGGATGTACCAACCTCATACAACATAGGGTAAACACCGGTGATGCCGCAGGAACAAAAACGAGAGCTAGACCTGTTTCACCCTACGTACAAGATGAAATGGACAAAGAAATGGACAGAATGTTAAGACTCGGAGTTATGAATTTCTCCGCAGCAGTAATGATGTACTAAAAGTGGTTGACATCGTTTACGCTAGGTCGTGCGGCGATCGTTGCTGTTCCATCTGGTACTAAGATATTAGAATCCATCAACTTTAATTTTGACATTTCGATCCGACTGGCAATGTTATTGATTTTTTTCTGTGTTTCAATACAATAGAACGTTATGAAGATCGTTTGAGTATTTCACTCTGCAGTGATGGATTTTGATGAAACTGAACAGAGGCATAGATGCGTGAATGCTGAATAAAGAATACCCTTTATTTGATGAAGTTGTCAAATTTTTATGTGGTCGATGCGATGCTTTGGAATCCAGTGATCCGGAGAGATGTGCAACTCAGCCAACTACATCAAAGACCCTCCAGATCAATTTAATGACTCCTGCTCCGCAGTGTGTTTATTGTAAAGGTGATCATCAAATACATTTGTGTGATAATTTTAAGAATTTGGACCCAAATCAACGAAGAGATGATGAAGCAGCAAAACTACGCGTATGCTTCAATTGCTTGTCAAGTGGTGATGTGCCCACTAGTTCAACTGTATGGTCACATATAACTTATGCGAGGTAGTCGTTACATGCCAGAAGGAAGAAGAGCAAAATATCATTAAAAAACCAAAAAAGTTAGAAAACGCGACCTTTTACGTTTATATGTGAGTTGACGTTGATAAAATCTAATACATGCTCTTCTTGTTTTTATGTATCGAGTTAATTCGATAGTTGTTTGAACAATTTATTAATCATACATTGTTGTGGAGACCGTGCAACGTGGCCCAGCAATATAACTCGATTGAATTTGATGACATGCTGCCTCGGAGAAGTCGCATTATTTCGTGGTTCATACAAATCCGATATTCGATTTTCACAACCTTAATTGAACCAAAGATGCAACGAAAAACCTTCCTTTTGAATGTAGATAACAATCTTCAATTGTTGGAGGTTAGGGTCCAGCATGTGCGAAGTTCCAATGTTTTTGCTTTTCTTTACCACATACTCAGGCGACAAGTTAAAAATCACAGGCACGAGCGCATCTGCCTGTCGAACACCAGATGTTATTTTAAAGTAGTTTGATATATTTCCTTCAGTTACTATTCTACTAAGAGACCTAAACGTTGTTAATTGACACAGAGAAACGAGTTTCTCTGGAATTCCTTCTGGAGCTTTTGGCCAACGGGGTGAGTCTGGTTAAGTACAACGTTAGCCAACAATTTGAAGGCATTGTTTAATAGAGCAGCCGATCTATGAGCATGTTCTTCCAATTCTCAGGCAGCTCTTCTTGGACCCAACTAGAGACGATGAGATCTTATAGATATGACGCAATAGTGGCTCCTCTGAGATTAATCAATTCTGCGGGTATTCCATTGTTTTTGTTGAGGCAGTGCAGTTACGGGGGTCGCCACAAGTAACTAAATAAGTGGGAAATGGATGAATGAACGGTATAGTTGGATTCTCACGAACAAAAACACCTAATAAGAGCTGAACTGTAGTTCTCGCTTTGTACCATGTAACCCTAATTAGTGCACAGCGAGCGAATGGTCCGGCATCTGTCCATTTTATGGTGATCGACAATATTATTCTTTGGACTAGCAATTGCCAATGTAATTGACTTCCTTCCAGGTTTAGCTGTAATATCCTTACTGGTATAGTTATAATTATTGCAGTCCTTTCAAGTATTGCGATAAAGACTTGATCTATAGTGTATTTAATTCTGCTATAGTTCGAAAGCCTTGATATACTCCACCCCTTTGTCTTCTCTTTTGTGAGCTTCTTGTCGTAATACCTTCTGAATCAAATTTATTGTGAAGCTTGTTATGGCTCTCCAGTGCTTCCTATGATTCCTATGATTTTGTTCTTGCCATGCTCTTAAATGAAGTTCCAGATGATGATCTCTAACTGCTTTAATGTATGTGTCGACTCTTATTGGAATTAATGACTGCATTCTCGGGTGTAATTTACTTAAAGTTGTGAGAGGTTTGACACATTGTGTTTATTAAAGTGTGCACCATGGTTTAAGACTCCGCCGGTTTACTCGATTGTAGCAGTCTTATATTTTTGACAGCGAACAAGAATCTCACTGAAATAGATTTTTGTTAGAAATAAAAAAAAAAATGTTACACACACGCCGGCTTTTATTTATTCATTTCACTTTGTATTGGGCTGAAGGTAAGAAAATTGATAGGATTAAGTAACTAATTATTCGAAATGTCACTTAAATATTACTAGATGTTTTAACGCAACCACAGAACGATCGAGGCTATGCATGACATTATAATTGATTATTTATCAAATATTCGCAAATTGAAGTGCACAGTACAAAGTTGAAGTTTGGCAGTACTGATCAAGATTCAACAACCATCATGTACATAAAAAAGGGACAACGCCTTAAAGAAATGACGGATGACTTAAGATCACGTAAACTTAAATTATTATGAGTGAACAACAGCGATATTTCTATGACGAATTTAAAACTTTTACTATTGATGTTCGTTGACTAAAATGGGAAGTTAAGGCGATTGGTTACAAAACTATTGCGAATACAGGACACTTGATTTCTTAACTGAAAAATTAATTTTATCGGACTATTAGTAAAAAATGTCTTATATTTCTGAAAAGCAGTAAGGTTGCAAATTTATTTGAATTTTAATTGTTGTCGTTTTTTGTAATAGCATTTCCAACATCATTGCAAACATTTGAACTCCTGCTTCAGGCTTAAATAAATTTTCATCAAATTTCGTAAGAATTTCTCAATATAAGAAACAAAACTCAATCCGTCTGGAATTTTGATGAAAAACGTTTTTTTTATCGAAACTCGTCAATTCGGGTAAAATATTTAAAATTATTATCTGAACAAATTTTGTTCTATATTTATGGTCTAATTCACAAACTCTCTAACTACTAATTCATTATCAAGCTTTAGGTCATTTAATTTAAATCTAGCAGAACTCAAATCAAACATGTGGCCAAAACCGATCTAGGTTTGCGTTCTACCAAAGCCAATCTAAATAAATCAAGCCTGCCTATTAAATCGCACTTTCAAATATGGGATATAAAACATAAACAAAAAACTAACTTTTTATACGTTTTGTATGGGAGATAGCATTACGTTTGATAAATAAAACATGAATTAAAAATATTGTAAAATTGGTTTTATTTTACATAAATCGATGACATATAATATAATAGAGTTCATCTCGTTGGAATCACGCAATCAGTAGGTTTCTCGTTTTCTACAAATTAATAATCAAAATATAAGGGGTTTTTGCTGTACAACAACAACAATTAAAAAATACGGGAAATTGATGACGTCATAATATTAGAGAGAAGTAGTAAATTAAATTTTATAAGAAAAGAAGAAAGACAAAAATGTGTTTTGAAAACAAGAAATCAAATAGAAACGATTATATGAACTATGAAATCAAAAACAATGAGGAGTACAATCATCGTAATTCAATGGTCAAGATAAAGTAGACCGTATAATATCCGAAATAAAATCCGAAGCTCAAAAAATCAAAATAAAATAGTTACCTATTTGCTATTTGTTTACTTTAATTTAAAATAGTAGCCGTATGCAGTTTATCATGAATGCACGTCGTTTGTGTCCCGATTTCAGATACGAATAAAAATCGTAAAATTTGAATCGTAATAATATCCTTTATCGATTGATTACCGTTTTTATAATGTTTTGCTCATTTTCCAACTTTTATGGAACCATCCTTCAATTTTCAATTAGGCTTCCGTATCATTCTACTAGAAACAATTAAAGCATCAAAAATTACTTGTTACATACTTTTGTCTATGTGGAACGGTTGTTGTAAAAGCATGTTCGATTTTCGGTTCTAATTAGTTTTGTTCTTCTATTTCAATATGATCATGCATGTATCAATATCTCCCAGATTCCAAAACGTATTGAATTTTGGTCCCGGTCTTGGTGTCTGTTGTAACAATTTGCTTTCATAGTTTTGGATTTGTCATTTCCATTTAATGCAATGTTAGAGTTTGAACTTACTCGCATGCGAAGATTATCTCTCTCCTAGAATTGAACCGAAAACAGATATTAACCGATATTTTTAATGAATTTAAAACCAATACGGTAACGATTATAATTATAAATTAAACCCAGGATTTACGATGGGCTTGCAATACGATTAATCGCTTGACGATGAATCGACTCTACCAAAATCTAACTCACTTTGCCTTACATTTTCGATTTATTTTTATTTTCTTTTTTAAAGATAAATAAAATTTTTATTCACTCTTAGTTAAATGTTTTGTTTTAAAATATTTAAAATGAAAATGTATATTATTTTAAAATTGGCAGAGATTGATTATGAATTGGAATTAATCACACCATCCGTAATCTTATTATAAATTATCATACGATAACACTAATTTGTTATATGAATCACCTAATGGATCCGTCAAAGGTTTACTAGATTCCGTTCTACCATATAATCGCCGTAGAAAGTGGAATTACAATCATTTAAATATACAGGATGAAGTTTCGCTATATTTTTAGTTGTGGATCATTCTGCTGATATAAGTTTGCAAAGAAATCTTATTTTATAATCAAATTGATTAACTTATGATTTGTGATTTTATTTCATAAACGCAATAATGAATCATGTGCACGTTGAACATGGACTAGTATAACCATAATGCGAATCGTTTAAAAAATATGTGAACCTTTTGATTGACGAAGTTCATGTGAAATCGCCCATGACTTATAAAGGAAATCGAATAGAAGGTTTAGCTAGTAATCATCCTATTTCCCAATCTTCTTTGATCGTAGCTAAATCGGTTCAGGCGTTCATGATATCGTCTTTACTATCTAAAAATAAAGATATTGTTGGACTATATCATGTACAAAAAATGAATGGAGAGTATTTGTTTTCAAAAATTAAAGAAATCTTAGATATTTTACGTGATGTTGGTTATGAGGTAGTTGCAATTATTTCTGATAATAATCAAGTTAATCGTAAAAGTTTCAGAAAATTTTCAGTTACTGGTGAACTTCCAGCTTTTATCAAGTACCCCTATTTGGATGGTAAACAATATTTTTTTATTCGATACGGTCCACCTATTGAAACCAATTAGAAATAATTGGCTAAACAATAAACTACGATCATTTATATTTCTAGATTTAAACAATTCCGAATTAATTCTTTCTGCCAAATTTAATCATTTAGAAACATTTTATTCGAAGGAAAAAAATTTTGAAGTAAAATTAGCACCGGCCCTTTCACGAAAAGTACTTCACTCGAACAGCTTTGAAAGACAAAATGTTGTATTAGCTACTCGCGTATTTGACGATAAGACAATCTGTGCCGTAAATTATTACAAACCACTATTAGGCGATGATTCGGTTGGTACAGCTGAATTTCTAAAAATTGTGAGAAATTGGTGGACTGCGATAAATGTTAAAACTCCGTCAAAGGGTTTCAATTTAAGAGAGGAGTTAGCCTTACCAATTACTCTAAACAATCGATATGGTTTGCAATTTTTAATTAAATTTTGTCACTGGTTGCAATATTGGGAAGATCTTAAAAGCCCAAACCATTTAACGAACGAAACTCATTCTACGTTGTTGCACACTACAAGTACACTTTGCCTTGTCGCTGATCATTTAATGACAAAGCTACAGTTCAAATATGTTTTGTTCGGTAAATTTCAAACTGATAAATTAGAAGCTCATTTCGGACAATATCGACAAATGAGTGGCTGTTGTTATAATGTGTCGGTTCAAGAAATATTGCAAGCAGAGAAAAATAAATTGAAAATTTTGAGTTTATTGAAATTGATGAAATCGAAAAACGATATTATAAATTTAAAATCCGAATTTAATTTTTCTAATTCGGAGAATATGGATCTAATAGATTACTTAGATCTGGAAAACATACTCTCGTACACCGAAAATATTCATCTAGAAAAAGTAATTTCCTCTGCTATGATGTATATATCAGGATACGTTGGAAGAAAAGCGACCGATAGAGTTGTAGTGGATGTGTATATAATTAATTACAAAGGAAGATTTGTGCTTTGAATTTACTGTGGAAACGCAACACTTAAAAAATTTAGATCGTGGAGGCTTGAAATATCCAACAGAATTCTCTATTTCAGTTGGTATTTCAGTTTATCAAATATTCAAATCTTTGACTTCTGAGGAGTTCGTGGACATTTTTTAGGTTCGTCATGTCATCGATCATATTTACTTGCTGTAGTCCTGGAATACTCCGAACGTTTATTCGTAAATGAAATTTGTCAATCATGTGGTCTTACGGATTTTGAAATATTAAAAAAATGTTCCATTATTTGGTGTAACATTTTTCTTAATAATTATTGCAAAAATCAAAATAATACTCTGCAATCTAACAGCCTTTCTAAAAGACGTAAACGTAATATCCTGGACGTTTAAATATATTTTTTTTTTGCAATATTGATAGCGAATGTGGCAACGGGTGAATTTTGAATTCATCATGGCTACAACATTAAAAATATATTTTAATATTATAGAAGCTTGTCAGTATATAGCTGTTTTAATGACATTACCTTAATATCAGACCAACTATTCTGTTCATTGAGGGAAGCCACCAATATCACGAACTTTAATACTGATGAAATGTGGTTTTAAATCGCAAACTAAATTCAGTAGGTACATTAATTTTTAAATCCTACCACGATTGACACATTTCAACTAATATGCAAATTAGAGCTAACAATCAAACACCTCATGCTTCGTCAAATCCATAAATGTCTGGCCGAGCCTTTTCAACTTTAATTTGATTCCAAATCGAAAACCATTTTCAGGAGGCAAAGTTAAACAAATGTGAATGTTAAATTATTACATACAATTATATTAAATGATATTACAGAAATACAAATATGTAAGTAGCAGTTCTTTTATATATTTATGTAAATATTACAAAAACAATTTTTTTGTGTGCTACACAGCCCAACCAATATCTCATGTTGTTCATCTGAACAAGACCATCGAAAAAAGCGGTTATAAAAATTTAAATTATAAAATTATAAGAGCTCATCGTCAAATTTAACAGCGCTGGAAGCAACATAAGAGGAACGACATATGGCTACGATTATCTGCCGATCCGAACTACTGAGTCGGAATATCTTCGATGTTAAAATCGAGAATAATTTATTATATGCTTCGAAACAAGTCCACTGAGAATATACGAGCCGGACTGAGTCGAGTGTCCAAAATATAGAATTGTTGACGGTGTGATAATTATGATACTTGAATATTTCGAGACTGGTGTTGTACCACCAAAATGTTGTTAAAAACAATTTTGGTAAAAATGTCTAAGAAAATTTTTTACTATGTAATTTTCCTTAAGAATAAAATATTTTTAAATTGCACACTAGTATTATGTCTTTTCGGTGGCCGCTATGGTGTTCGAACGATGTTACAAAATCAAGTACATACTGTAAATGAAAATTTTATAGGTTTTATTAGGCGCATAGGAAGGAAACATTGTTTCATAATTTTTTAATCACGTATTTATACATATATGTGATTGAAAAACAGTGTCACTCGCATGCTTTCACAATCACATTGTAGTAGTGGTGACTGACTGAATGCCGTTATTTATAAATAATAAAAATAAAAAAATCCTGTTTTTTGTTTCCATGGCAATCGTGTTTTTAGAAAGAGAATGGAAAGAGACCATATTATGATTTGAAATCATTACTCAATACAAATACAACATTAATAAAAGCTCATTATTTATTCATTTTCCAAGTCAATTTTCACACAGTTTAAAGGATTTTCTTGAATTCTTTTTTAAACGAATTAAAGTTCGAACTTTTCTGCATTTACCCGTGCAAAAATATAATAAAAGCTTATGGTTTAAATATACTTAAAAAGAAAAAGAAAATTAGTCGTTTTCCATACATTCCTATAAGAAACTAACATTTATTATATCCCGCATTTTAAGTTTAGTGAAAAAAAGCTCGAATAGGGAGGCTCTATTTATCTAGTTGGCTATGGTTCTACTAACTTTAAATTAAATGACCTAAAGCTCGGTCAATAACGAGTGGAGCCGAAAACTGTTTAATGGGACATTTGATCAGGTCATAATGAGTCTAAAATTGTTTATAAGACAATAGATTTTGTTTTGCGTTCTAATTTCGATTTTGGTCCGATTTTTGTTTTGGGTTCTGCTAGCTTTGAAGTGATAAAGCCTTATGATTTTTCTGGAACGAGCGGCCAATAAATTTTAAATATGGCATTTTATTAACCTAAAATTTGCCTTTAACTTTCTAATTGATTTAAATCATTTTATGATATGGGTTCTTATGACTTTTTCTAAAGCTAGCAGAAATTGAAAGAGATTGGGCTCAATATTTTTAATAGAGCATGTAATTAGCCTATTATTAGCCTATCATTTTCCTACTATTTTTTACTTTACAGTTACACTTAATAAATTCATTTTATTAAACACTTGTTTTTCTATTCCGCAAAGTGCTGCCGAGAACCAAATACCGGTTGTGTAACTTGGCTTAAACAAACAATGAGTTCAACAGATACGGAATGTATTACCCCAGGTGGTATAGCAGCAGATATGGTGCCAAACCCACACTCTTTTGAGATAGATCCAACATATTCTGGTGTGCGCCAATCATTGTTTAACCCATGGACAGAATTCCAAATTATCAAGACCACCAAGATCATCAGCTGGAAATATATTTCAGTACGAGAAGGAAAATGATGAACTCCGTGAACAACTAAGAGAAATAAAGGAATTTGCAACTTATTTGAAATAAAAATATACAATTTTAAAGAAAGCGAATGAAGAACTAAATAAAGCAGTTGAAACACATGTAGAACTTGGGACACCTAACCCTGCAATCGATGATGACATTAATCCATACCACACAGATGAATGGATTAGAAAAAGAAACAAATTGGATGTAGAACCGGAATAAGATATAAAGTAAGAGAAGGAAAGCTCAACACTCAACCGAAACGACAGAAACTTTATCATTAGGGCAACCAAAAATATGCTCTTAAAAATAGGTTCTAGGGGTACATCCTCTATCCGGTCGCAAATTATTTAATTGCGAGGCAAAATATGGTTACTAGATTTATTTTGCCATGTCAATTGAAATTTTTTTTTAAAATTTAAATTTGTTTTGCGATTGTAAAGTAGAAATACATGACCTCGGAAAATGCGTAACAGTCTTTTTGTGTATTTCTAATTTACAATCGTAAAACAAATTGAAATTTTAAAAACATGTGTGCATGTGGCATGGCAAAATAAACCTAGTAACCATATTTCGCCTCGCAATTAAATAATTTGCGACCGGATAGAGGATATACCCCTAACACCTATTTTTAAGAGCATATTTTTGGTTGCCTTATTTATCATCAATTCAAAAGAGTTTTCTAGAAACTAGTTAATCATCAACAAACAACTAGCTCTAGAACAAGAACCAGCTAAACCAAAATAAAAATCACTTCTACCAATAAATGTCGGCAGGATATCAAATTTATCCACTATACAATCGATTATGAAATCGAGTGCAGTAGCCGAGTACAAACTCATATCTCTAAACAAAGGCGCCTTGAAAATTAATGTTGTAGACTCACACCCCTATTCCCCTAGTCGCATCACTTCAAGTGACGTGACTACTCATCTTCGTGGTTACTAGATCAATAAGTCAAAACTTACAAATTAATTGTTCAATAAGGTCGTTCTGGCTGTTTTTTAAATCTTAGTATGCTGCTTTATAAATATTTCCTTGCGACTGCTATCACTCCAAATGACAATTTCTATCACTGGAAATTTTGACGTGACGAATAAATGAAAAAAATTTCAAACTAATGAAGCTAACTAAGGTTTAAAAAAATTTTATTGAGAGTTTTGCACAAAATTATTTAGTAAATTTTGATTTTAAAATCTAGTAACCAGGAAGATCCATAGTCACGTCGCATGAAGTGATACGTCTAAGGGAATTGAGCTGTCAGAAACCTAAAGAGCTTTGGCTACAAAGCTTAATTCTGATGGGTATCAATGGTTTACCTATGAGGATAAGAATGATCGCCCAATCAAAGTTATGGCTAGAGGTCTTCACCTAACCTGGGCAAAAGAGGAGAGTTAAAAAAAAAGCGGTTTTAATACCGCAGTGCAAAAAATGTCAAGGTTTTAATCATACGCAGAAATATTACCAACGAGACATTATGGAGGATGTAAAATAGCTAAGGAGCTACAAAGAATAAGAAATAAAACGCGAAAACAAAATCCAGATATATCTGAAAAATTTAATCAAGCTTTCACCAAAGCGAAACCAAAACCTCATGCTAGTAAAATGGGAGAACCAAAACTATACGCACCACTGGTCATGACATAACCAGTTATTTCGAAGGACACCACCGAAGTACCTAAAGTGCTCTGCATGGAAGCTCTTAACTTTTGTCAAGCTAAACAAGTGAAATGCCTTCAAGCAACAGGTTAGATAAGCAAGACTCTCTAAATGAAATGAAATCCATGCTCTATTAAAATTATGCAAACAACAACAAATAAAACATTGAGAATAGTAACCTGAAATGCAAATGGGCTAGTGCAACATATTGTAGAATTAGAAATTTTTCTTAATTCTTTAGTCCAATAAACTAAACTTTCTACTGAAAGAAATGAAGAACGAACCTATAATAAATACCTAAGTGGCCTTACCGAAGAAAAAGATACCAAGTACTCCCTTTGGAAAGCGACAAAAAGTTTAAAATGACCTAAACTACAAGTTCCACCAGTTAAAAATGAAGATGGAACATGGGCTATAAGTGTAAAGCAAAAAGCTTCGTTGTTTGCAAACCACCTCGAGAACACGTTCCAGCCTTTACCTAGACAAACTGCAGAGGAAGACATACCACCAACAAATAACATGGATAACTGCAATATGTCTCCTGTCAGAATACAAGAATTAAATGAGGAAATTAACCTTAGGTACAAAATTTAAGAATTTTCTAGTGAGTACACAAGTTGGCTTTCTAAAATCTCGCTAAATAAAACAGTTTAAATTAATTACAAAATAATTAATAAGATATAGTTAAGTGTAAATATATTTATATAGCATAAGGGGTAAAAGGTGAATTATTAATATAGGTATAAGTTAGATATTAATTAAAATTGCAAAAAAAAAACAGAAATGTGAAGTTGGAAAAAATAACGGTAAAATATCCACAAGTAAAGAAGGAATAAATGTGGTTGAAAAAATTACAGAAAAAGTGAAAAATGATATTAAAAAGAAAAAAGAAAAAGTGAAGCTGTCCTTTCAAACATAAGTGATAAAAAAAAGACACAAATATTGAATAACAAAGAAAACTTAATAGAAATTTCGAATGAATTAAATAATACGTCGAAAAATAAAATGGATGATATTTTGAGTGTAGAAATGGACACAAATTCGTATGAAACGAACGGAAAGAATTTACCAAAGTCAATCAGTAAGTCAACACAAGAAGAAATGGAAAATGCAAAGACAATAAATACATACTCTAATAAAGATAGAGGTCCGTTTGCATTAATAATAGAAAAAGAAGGTGCTAACTTATTTAATATAGCTAAAATATTAAATCAGCTAAACATGAACGATTTTGACAATATCATACAATCGATCAAGAGCAAAAGATTCATCGTTTTATGTAAAAATGTGGGTTCAGCTAATAGAATAGTGAAAAGTGAGTTTTTAAAAAATAATGGATACGAGTGCTACATCCCTAAAAGCTTCAATCATTCGACTGGTATAATCAGAGGGGTCCCAGTGGACGCTCAATTGAAAGAAATAACGGACAACATGGAATGTAATATAAAAATAAGTGAAATAGAGAGACTCAAACGTTTCGACCATAAAGAGAAAGAGGTAAAAGAAACGGAATCGTTAAAAATCGTTTTCAAAACAAATAGAAAACCGGATAACATCAAAATTTACGGAATAAACTACAGAGTGGATTTTTATATTCCTCCACCACTATACTGCAAAAAGTGTTTGAAATATGGGCACTTGAAAAAATACTGCAAACGTGAAGAGGCAAGATGCGGTAACTGCTCCCAGGATCACAAAATGGACGAAATGCAAGCGTGCGAAGAAGATCCACACTGCCTATACTGCCAGGACAAACATAGAACAAACTCAAGGGACTGCAACAAAAAAAAAATGGAAATGCAGATACAAGAAATTAAAGTGAAGAAAAGAATATCCTATAGAAAAGCGAAAAGAATATACTATGAGGAATTCGAAGATGAGGATTACCAATACCAAGAGAGGCAATTTCCAAGACTGACCGAATCAAAACAGGTGAATAGAGAGATAGGAAGGGGGAGGGAAAAGGAGACACATTGGGAGAAAATGATGAAAAATCAGGAGAAGGAGGAAGAAATAAAAAGAAAAGTAGAAGAAATCCGAATATAAGAAGAAGAATTTGAGACAAAAACTAACTCATTGAAGAAAGTACTACAACAATTTAAAACGATTTGCGAGATCTTAAACCCATTGTTAAAATCAAATAGTTTAGAAGAGGAAGTGAATCAAAGGATGGACGAAATCGTAATCAAATTATACAAAACAAATGCGGATGTCCGCTTAAGTGGACATAACTATTATATCGAATAATCATGATAATCATACAAAAAATGAACAAAAAAAGTGAACTAGAAGTATACCTTACAAAAAATAAAATAGAAATAGTGATTTTAAGCGAAACCTGGACGTCAGACAAAAGAATTCCGTTTATCAAAAACTACAAAACCTTCTTAAACAATAGGAGTGATGGATATGGGGGATGTGGATTTCTAATAGATAAGAACATACAAGTGGTAGATTCAAAAATAATTGAAAAAGACCTTGCCTAGAATTGCAATGGAAATTAAAGTAAAAAAAAAAACATAATATATACATTAATTGCCATATATAATTCAACAAGAAATAACAATAGGGAAGTATGTAGACAGTTTGAAAAGATTATTAAACACTACGAAAATACGAAAAATGTGATAATTGGAGGAGATATGAATGCACATAGTCCATTGTGGTGTAATTCAAATAAAATGGATAGTCTAGGACAAAATATTACGGACATAATTACTTCGCATCAATTTATACTTCTAAACGATGGAACAGCAACGCATCAAAACCTATACAATCATAATAATTATGCAATAGATATCACACTAGCGACGCCGGATTTAATTAACAAGACAAAATGGGACAACACAGAAGATAATGTGGGGTCAGACCATACAATTCTAAAAATAACGATACAAGAAAGGGATCAAAGGGAAGAAGAGGAAAGTGATACGATAACAAAAATAAACAAAAAGAACATATTGAAACAAATTGAAAAATTAAAATTTGATAACACAAAAAATATCGAACAATTCGAAGGGATATTAATAAAACTAATTAAAGAAAATGCATACGAAATCAAAACATCTCAGCAAAAATACCCAAGCAAACATTGGTGGAATGACAAAATAGAAGACATGTGGAAAGCAAAAAAAGAAGCACAGACAAAGTACAACAGGAACAAAGATTTACCGTCAGCAATAGCATTGAAAAGAATGAAGGCTAAGCTACAGAAAGAAATTAAAAGATCAAAGAGTGCAGCATGGGAGGAAGTAACTGAGAAAATAAAAAAATACAACGGACAATAAAAAAGCATGGAGAATGATAAACTCACTAAACAAGAGAAAGGCGCCATCATATAACATATTGCAACACAAAGAAAGTGCAACGAAATTTCTAGACCTTAATTTCCCACAACTGATAGAAACAATAGAAACCCCATACCACAAAAGCGAATTGGTCGAAATACAGGATGAGGAATTTACACTAATGGAAATCGAACGAATAATTAAGAAAAGCAGAAATACAGCTCCAGGGACAAATAAAATATCGAATGAAATGCTAAAGAAATTAAACCGAAATCAGCTGAATATTTTAACAAATCATTTCAACGAGTTTTGGAAAAGTGACAGATTCCCAGATAGTATGAACACAATAAAAGTGGTAGCAATAAAGAAACACAATAAAATAATAGACAATCCAGAAAACTGCAGGCCAATCTCCCTCATGCCAACATTCACGAAAATAATAAACAAAGTAGTCAAAAACAGAATAAATGAACAAATTAAAAATAAAAATGTAATACCAAGCCACCAATACGGGTTTGTGGAAAAGAGGGGCATCATAGACTTTTATGTAGCGTTGATAACAAAAATAAATGAAAACAGAACTAAAAAAAAAGTCAATTTTAATAGTAACAGACATAAGTAAGGCATTTGATAACATAAATAAGAAGATATTAATACAAAAACTAAAACTCATGAACATAAATAAAAAAACAATTAATTGGATCTATAAATACCTAACAAACAGACAAATAGTGATAGAAAGGAAAAGTGAAAATATAAAGAGAATGACAAATAAAGGAATTCCGCAGGGCTGTGCATTGAGCCCACTTTTATTTAATTTATACACCGCATCGCTACATAATTTAAACTCCTCGACGTGTAGAATAATTCAATACGCTGACGATATTGGAATAATAGTGACCGCGAATGAACATAACGATTTAGAAGAGGAAGCGAATAAGGCAATCAACAATTTGGTATTAGCATTGGCGGAAATCGAGCTCAGTGTGAATATGGAAAAAACTAAATATCTAAACTTTAATAATTCTATAAGAAACACCATCCTTATAAAATATGAAGATAATAGAATTGAAGAACTAAAAAATATGAAGCTACTGGGGATAATAATTACAAACCAACTAAAATGGAAACTACACTTCGGGGAAATCAAGGAAAAAATACTAAGAAATATGAACACCCTGAAAGCATTTGCTTATAAAAACGGAGGAGCACATCCCCAAAAAATGTTAAATTTCTACAAAGCACTGATCTTATCACAAACAGTGAACGCTGAAATATTTGCAGAACTGACCAAAACTTCAATAAAACAAATACAAACAACCCACAATGCATGTCTCCGTATTTGTCTAGGACTAACAAGAACAACGCCAGTTAAAGTAATTATAGCTGAAGCAGGAGAAATGGAATATGGCAAGCAAATAGAATACAGGACCATGAAATACATATGCAAACAAATAGAAAACAATTCAACAATTGGAAAACAAATACTAAAAGATAAATCCTTGACAAAATTTAATAAACTAAAAATAAAGTACCCTCTAATATCAAACATAGGAAGACCAAAGAGCTTAGGAAGAAAGATCAATAATCTAAAAATAATGGAAAACCTGGGAGAAATGGGGAAAAAAGAAGCGAATAATATGATACAAATAAAAACGGAATTTAATAAAAGATAGAATGAAAGAATATAAAAGTATATACGCTGACGGATCAAAAAGGGGTAACATCTGTGGAATAGGAATATATAGTGAGGATAACACAAATATATCCATAAAGCTGAATCAAGAAGTGAGTATAAAGACAACAGAAGCGATAGGAATATACATAGCACTATTAAACCAGATAAACAAAGGATTTGATAAAATAATAATATATACGGACTCAAATAGTTGCTGCAGATCAATCAAAAATTGCAAAAAATACAAGATCATAGAAATTGCAGAGGAAAACCCAGACCAACAGATTTACATCCAGTGGATACCGGGACATGCAGGTATTAAAAGAAATGAAAACGCAGACTGTCTGGCAAAGATAGCAGTAGAATTAGATAATATAAATTGCATGGAAAATAAGATACCAGCTGCAGAGGTGCTAAACAAAATAAAGAACAAGATTCAGTCAGATTGGGAGGAGGAATACGAACTGTTCACAAGAAATAAAGGTATATACAATAGGGTAATAAATAGCAGCAAACCACCAAAAGAACCATGGTTCAAAAAAAGCAACATGAAAACAAACAGGATAAAAACAATAAACAGATTACGATCGGGACATACCTATTGTGTTCAAACTGAATAATTGGGAAATGTTCGTGTACTTCCGCAAATAAATACTTATATTGTACGGTGTATAGTTGTGCCCAAGTGTATTCACTTTGAAATATTATAGTTGATAATTTGTAGAATAAAAATGCAATATATTATACAGTATAAAAATATATATACAAATTTATTTTATTGATACGTGTTGATGCTTCCAAAGATGAATTACAAGAGAGTGAGATTACAAAATGGTTTTTTTAAGTTTGACATAATTTTCGGAGTTTCGGAATTACCTAACTCAACCTACAAACAACTGTCCCAAAATATATACTGTTTACTTATTTTGATACACCGAAATACAATTCGGAATTAAATTAATTTGACATGCAGAGTACAATCTACTTTACCTATATTCGGAGTTAAATAGGTTTAATGGGTACATTTAGTATGAGTTACGTAAATGTCAAACCGAATGATGGAAGTGTCATCGTCTCGACATTGTAAACAAGGTAAGTAAATTTTATTTATTTGAGTTAAATTTAGTTAAATTCTAAACTAATAATTATTAATTATTATAGATAATTATCCTGAATGTTAAATATATTACAGATAAGTATTTGTATCTAGATAATTAATAAATTAATAAATTCTAATAATATAATTTCTATTCTAGGAATATACAACTGGAAGCAACACAACAACAACAAATTTTTATTTTGTGTACAAATAGAAATAATAAAGTTTGATACATATAAATAAGTGTTTAGTGAAACACCTATAATAAAATATTTAAATTCCTAATCAAAGTGGAAGATAGTGACAATTGTAATACGTGCAATATAAGAGAGACAAACATACATATAATAGACCATTGCAAAAAATATAAGAGTATGAAAAGAAAATATAAAAAGATATATAATAAAAATTTAATAGATATTCTAAAAAGTGGTAAAACAGAAGAGTTAAATGAATTAGCGAAATTCTTTATAGAAACGAATACAAAAAATTAATAGCTAAGGGAAAAGAATCTAAAGAATAAAAGATTTAAAAAAAAAATATAATAATATCAAAATATAAAGTAAAAAACTAGTGAAAAAAAATAAAAACAAAAAAAAAAAAAAAAAAAATTATTGACTGACAAAGGGAAACAGTAAACTATACAAAAGTGTTAACACAGTAAGGAGATAACAAGTAGTGTAAAAACAAGCTTTAGACCATTAAAAAAAAAGAAGCCATTTTAGTAAAACAAAAAATATAGAAACTACTGTCATAAACGTAAAGTAAAACATAAGAGCAAATAGATTGTAAGATCTGGCTCAAACAAACAAAAAGTGAAAAAAAAAAAAATTAACCTTAACCTAAATCCAAAGAAATCTCCAGGATTTGATTTAGTTACCGGTCAAATAGTAAAAGCTCTTTCTGGAAAAGGACTATGCAAACTACTCTAAATAATTACCGCAGCGGTTACGTTCCAAAACAATGGAAAGTCGGAGAAGTAATTGTGACACTGGTTTAGGTAACAAACCACTTAATGGCAAAAATTCGTATAGGCCGATTTCCTTACTCCAAATAATTTCAAAAATATTCGAGAAACTGCTAAAGAAACTCAAACCAATAATAGAAGAAATAAATCGTATTCCTCCACATGGATTTGGCTACAGAGAAAACCATTCAACAATAGAACAAGTACACTGAATTGAAAATGTGCTTGGAAGTAAGAAAATATGTTCGAACTTCTTCTGGAATGTAGCACAGGTCAAATTACAAAAAGACTTACCAAAGCAGTTTTATGAAATTCCAAATTCTTACATATATCTAACCGACACTTTTGTGTTAAATTAAATGGCGAATACTCAAAAATAAAGAAAATATCAGCAGGAGTACCACAAGGTAGCGTTCTGGGACCATCTTTATATGTTCTATACACCTAGGACCAGAGACTAACATAGCGACATATGATACGGCCATCTTAGCAGTCGCTGATAGCCTAGAACAATTCACAAGCAAATTGCAAAGAGCTACTAGTATTGTCACTAGCTGGACAAAGAGATGGTGAATAAAAGTTAATGAAACAAAATATGTTCTCGTAAACATTACCAACAAAAAGGTCAACTGGATACCTATTGAACTAAACTCTCAGCAAATTCAATATGCAAACACGACAAAATATTTAGGCATGACTCTAGACGCGAAACTAATATGGAAAGAACATGTGAAAAAGAAAAAGAAGAATTAAACATAAAATACAGAAAGATAGATTAGCTCTTAGGAAGAAATTCTGAGCTAACTTTACATAATAAATTTCTACTATAGCTCTCGAACAGTACAAAGAAAACCATGTCAATACCTTGCAGTTATACCAAAGCAAAGTCCTAGGTGGAATAGTTAATGCACCGTGGTACATAAGAAATGACAACCGCCATAGAGATCTGAAGGTGGATTTTGTGAGTGAAGAAATAAGCAGACACGCGAGAAAACACATGCAGCGTAATTGTCTACAACAAGATGCTGTGATACGTCGTACGTTGGATGAGTCAAACCCAGTAAGACGGCTGCGAAGGAAGAAACCACTTGATCTACTAGATACAATCAGGATCGAATAAAAATATATTAAAATTGTAACGGGGCTAGCCAAAGGGCTACAACCCTCCAAACAAGAATATAAATTATGAAAGATAAATTACTACATGATTTTAAGTCAGTTGTGATAAATAAAAAAACTTTTTTTTATTTTTTAATCTTTGAAATCTGCTCTGGGGCCGAGGCACTCCCAACTCTTTCGCGGTTTGCTTCCACTTTCCATTTCATCACAGATCGTAATCTGTTGATGATAATTCCCTTTTGCATCCTGTCCCTATCAAGACTCGAATCCTGTACCTTCCGATCCAAAGCCCAAAGCTTTAATCACTGTGCCGTTTGGTCTGTACTTACATTCGCGATAGCATAAATTTTAGCAAATTTAATTTTGAAACTTTCAAAATGTTAGTTAAAAAGTACATATTGAGAAATCCCCACCTGTCGTCTCTGGATATTATGCACTCTATTGGGGTCTTTATGGTCACTCCAGTGCACAATTTTCTGATGCCACAAAGTAATATTAAAAGAAAAATCAGAATTAGAGTATTTCTAAATTTACCATGATTTTGTTCACGGTAAGTAATAATTGCAAAAAAAAAAAAATATTTTAAAATCTATAATTATTAATAATTAGAATTAAATATTTAATGGTAAGATGCGGGTGCTTAACCTCTAAAAATAACATAACATTGACCATAAAAAATGATAATCGTCATATTATATGTATATACTGTCTGTAAGGTCAGATCTGTTGCTGTCACAATCACACCAAATAATAAAAATTGTATATACTTACAAAATTAATCCGACTGATTTCATTACTAATATTAATTAATAATCCAAAAACTATAAGCACTATTCAATTTTAAAAATTATTTTAAATTCTAATTGTAAATTTAGTTTAATTTTATGATCACAATTCCATGCAGCATTACGATCGTTAATCCTCATTCTTATTATTTGCTTAGCACTAAATCACTCGACTCGACGACACACGTAATAGGCCTTTTATATTCTTATCACAAATTAATTTATTAATAATTGTTATAATTAAATTGACGTATAAATAGTTAATAGTTTTGACATTGCTTTATTTAATGTTTTCCGTTTGGTAAAAAAAAAAAAAAATCACGAATCAACGGAAACTTGCAAAATTAAAACTAAAAACAAATTTGGCGAACTTTTTTGTGATTTTTTTATATTTTTTTTTATTTTATTGATTAAACATAATCAAAGCTAATCGTTTTTGTGAGCTTTATTTAATTTTTACGACAACCGTTATGAAACGGATCAATTATAAGCGAATTTGTACGGCATTTCGTCCTTATTTCTGTGTCCAAAGCACGACGTACTATTTAGAGGTAAATGACTTGGTTTTAAAATATATACGGCTAAACTCAATACATATTTTAATGTAATATGCTAATTATATGCAAAGGCTTTTTATACATCGCAAAACTTTTAAATTTTATTTACTTATGTTTTTTTTTTGTGTTAGACTTAAAAATAGAACAGACATCCAACAAAGAAAAAAAAAATAACTTTTCACATAAATCGACTATAAAAATATTATTGTAAAAATTTTCACTGCACCACCTTCACCACCACCAGCAACAACAACAATAACAACAACAGAATATTTTAAACGTCTATTTTAGATCGCGGTTCATTTAAAACTAAACAAAAATTAAAACGTTAATAATAGTAGAAAGCTTTCGAAACTTAAAAAAGCTAATCGCAAAAATATGAATTTTCATTCTCTATTATATTTTCCAAGTTAACCCTACAACGTGATGGTGTGATTTTGGCTTACGAGCGGGAAAATTTTGTAATTTGTATATGAGAGAGGAAAAAGCTCTTTACTAGTTTTGCGTTTATATATTTACATGGAAATGAAAATATATAACGACGACGGTTGTATAAAAAGGTAATTACTCACAAAATACATAGGTCTAATGTGCCATGCCGTTTGTGTTGGTGAAAAAAATGTAATGCGGATATGATGACTGTATACACATGTACGAGTTGTGGGGATGTATATACGATTTGGGAATCGGAGGCAAAATTCATTCAAAAGAAAATTGAAAATCAACTTTGCGAAACCTACACTGTATCATAGTCGTGTGTGTGTATGAACCAAAATAGAAGTTTTTGTTATTGTCTAATGTCTAATAATAATAAAAGGTGTATATAATATTAGAATGTATAATAATTTTTTTTTGTGGGTACATTAATTTACCGCGATGTAGTTGATATTAGTTGTCCGGTGTTTCTGGACAAGTAAATATTTTGAGGTTAGTCCAATTCATTGTGGAGTACGGTGTTTTTTCAATATTTTTGAAATTGTTTTTTAATTAATCTTTTCTTAGGATTTTCACAGATTTTAAAGGGTCTTTCAATAAGAACGCCCGATTTTTAAATGTAAATAAAACACGTTGTGTGTGTGAGATATCCATTCATTTTTTTTTATTTGAAAGAATGTTTTATGGCAAGAACATTAAAAAGATGATGTCTACAATGTAGAGAATGTAGATAAAAAATCGAAAAAGATTGTTTCTGTTAGCAATCGACAAATTTCCATGATTTCTATGATAATGGAACCGATTTTCTTTGCGTGTGAAATACGTCCAAAAATTGCAAATTTGCTGCATGCAACAAATGTTGCACGTGTGAAATACGTCAAACAAAATCCCAAATTTGTTGCATGCAAATCCCAAATTTGTTGCACAGAAATCTCAGAAAATATAAGGTTTGATTTGGAATAAAAACAAATGTTAGATTTTCAGCGTGTTATTTTCAATGATTTCATTTTGACTCGTCATATAATGGCCACTAACTCTGAAAAAAATTTGGATATCAGCCATATGTTAGGATTTTCGCTATATGCTCATTTACATCAGTATTTCATCCCAGAAAAATAAAAAATGTCCATCGGGCAATACTAGTTATATCCCATCCCAGGATTTTTAAACACATCCCAGAAAATTTTAAAATGTCACAAAATGTAATAATAGATGATTTAAAGAGAATATAACTCAGATGTCTATCATAAAATTATGAACGCCAGCCGTGTGTTAAGATTGGCGCTAAAGCCCATTTTAAATAAAATATACATTTCAGATTTAAACGAATGGTTCTCTGGAACCTAAAGTGTCGTAACCGATTTCATTTGAAATCAATTGGACAAAACGTTTACAAAGCGCCAATCCTAACATACGGATGGCCATGGACTTCTATTTGGAGGTAGTACACGTTTTGTCCAATTGATTTCAAATGAGATCGGCTACGACAATTTAGGTTCCAGAGAACCATTCGTTTAAATTTGAAATGTATATTTTATTTAAAATGGGCCATCCCAGGATGCCTTACCGCCAATCTCAACATACAGATCGTTATGTGAATTTTATTTTGGATAGCGAACATGATGCCGTATTGGAATCAGATGAGATCGGTTGCGACACTCGTCAATAATTCATACATGAACTGATTAGGCCATTCACATATGGACCTATTGTGCCAATCTCAACATACGGTTGGTCTTGGGATTTTTCTTGTAGATAGAGGTTATCATGAAGTATGGAAATCAGAAGAGATCGAAGACGACATTTTAGGTTCCTGGGAACCATATTAATTTAAATCTCATTTTTGTTCTAAAAATGATTCGGCCATTATGTGGCACATATGACCCCATAGCGCCAATCCTAACATACGGTTGGCCATCTATTTCTATTCGGAGGTAGTACACGTTTTGTCCAATTGATTTCAATTGAGATCGGTTACTTTACGTTCCAGAGAACCATTCGTTTAAATCTGAAATGTATATTTTATTTAAAATTGTCGTTAGCGCCAATCTTAACATACGGCTGAAGCATGTTACTAAACATATGTTACTAAACATATTTAATTCAGATTGATGCGTTTTAGAGGAAAAACTATATTTTTTTTTGCTGAAGTCATCTAAAATGAATAGCAATACACACTCTGCTTCAAGTAGTGTGGCGTTTCGTTGACCAAGTGTTTCAATGCCATTTTTTATTGGTTGCAGCGCCATTACTACAACATGTATTAGTAAATATTCCTGCTCCGAAATGTTATCAATATACTGAGAGTTCTTAAATTTAAGTCCATTAAAGTTTTCAATATACAAGTTTTTAAGGCAATTGTTCAACAGCACATGGCACGCGGGTGTGATAATCCAACCATGTATGTACATTACATTTGTTTTACATATGTATGCATGCTCAGCACAATTGTTTGAATAGCAGAATGTGGAAACGGATGTAATGTGTGCATATCATATGATATGCAAATTACATTTGTTTTTTTATATATATATATTTCCTTTTGTATGGTCAGCACATTTGCTTAATTAGCATAATGTGTGACCGAATAATGTATATATAAGATGAACAACTTTTTAATAAAATTAGAATTGATAAAACCTTAAAGATAATAAGTCGTTCTCACTATACATGAAACTTAACATTCCCATATCCGACGTAAGTTTGTTAAGTTTCTACCCACTAGGAAAAATTTTAAGTAGAACGTAGCCTTACAACCTACTATTTACTCTGCTAGATTTACAGCAATAAATCGTTCGAGCATTGCAAGAAGGCTGTTCTATTATTTGAGCTTACGTTATGTTATAGCACATCGTTCTCGCTCTCGCTATCTTCACTATTATAGTCTTCCTCCAGATTTTGACAATCAAATTCGTTATGCTATCTGATGCATCTAAAATTCTAGATTTTTTTGTAGAGAACATCACAAACTGATAAATGTAGACCATGTGCATACAATAATTGAGCGATATTTCGAAATGAGAAATGACCAAACGAGATATGGTACAAAACGCAATATTTCAAAATGCGTGTGCGAGTCACGTCAGAAATACCACGTTTTTCTTATTTTGTCGAGAAATATTTGAGTGTGCAATTTTGTGCGTCTAACGGTAAAATTTGTGCATAATGTATTTTGGGAGATAATGTAGAAATTCCATAGATCCGTTTAATGATTAAAGCATATATTGTGCAAAACTGGTCAAAATCAATTAAGTTCTCCTCCAGAATTGGTCATGATTTTTCCTGGAACGACTATATCTGCCTATTTGCATACTATATGTACAACGTCTATTGCTTTCTGCAGTCATAATGTTTAGACTCGTGAATCGTTAATTGAGTTAATCACTAGTTGCAGCTGTTGTTGCAATATATACATTGATTATTGACTGCAATTGAATCATTTAAATCATAAGATACAAGCAATTCTTGTAAATAAATGGTTTCTCTTTCAGTCACGGTTTCGTAACCTAGATGAACTAGTATATGATTAACACAATCTTTAAGGCGTAAAAATCTTAGCACCGTCGAAGCCATCGAATTCCATCTTAATGTTACGCCGATAAGAAGGCTAAGTTATTGATTTTCTTGCTCAATCACATTTTTAAAATTTAATATTTTTGACTGGAGCCTTACGATTTTTTTTACTATTTTCCGCACTTTCTTTATAATAGAAGAAATATCCACGTTGAGCACCATTAGACTGGATTGTCCCGTAACCAACGAAAATTATCATTATCATTCTCGAACGGAAAGTTTGTATCAAGATAAATTGGTTCGGTGTCAATAGTATTATCATCGCCGTTAGGGAAACCATCTTCGATTTCACAATATTTCGATTCGATGAGAAAACATTCGCATTTTGTTTTAAAAGATATTTTGAGAGATAAAAAAAAATATTCGCATATTCGAATAACGAATACTTTAATTTACCCCAAACTAGTTAGAATTATTTTAAGGAAAAAAAATCGTCGTCGTAAACCTAATCGTTTAGACAATTATAAAAATATTTATTTTTAAATATTTTTGAGTGATCCGGGTTTTCAAGATGGAGTATGAGAAGAGGAGGAGGCTTGGACTTGTACTATATGGGCATTGGACTTATTCATATTTTTAGATTAAATATTTTCTCAAGTACTAGATAACGTGATTGGAAAATCACGTTATCTAGTACTTGAGAAAATATTTATATTTGTAGTATTCACCAAAACTGATCAAAAAATGATTCCCGCGAAAGATCTATAGTTGAAAATGTTTAAATTCCCGCGGCGCTTGGTTTCGAGTGGCAATCCGTAGGCTCAAATTTTCAGTAGAACGGCCGGGCAAATAAATCCGGTCATTTTGCTTGTACACATATTGCTCAATAACAAACGGTACCTCATCGGAGAGAACCAAATTCGGCAAATCGCCACTTTCGTGCAAGCGTAACAACTCTTTTGCTCTTTCCACTATAACTTTTTTTGAGCACCGGTGGGACCATGCGTTTTATGGAATTTCAAGGCCTTTAGTCCAAGGTGATCTTTCAATATGTGCTGCATCCGTTCGAGCGAGATGTTCGGCTCACGAGCCATTTTTCTGGCGCTACGGCGCGGATTCCGAGCTAATTTGGCCTTCACCTTCCGAATGATATCCGGTGATGTTGCAGTGCGTTTCGGTCCACCACCATGGCGTTTTTCAATGCTGCCAGTATCGTTTTAACGATTTATGGTGCGATACATAAACATTTTATTCACATGCAGATGTTTTAACTGCACTTGCACTGTGTGTTATTAGGCGTTAAATTCTCGCTGAAAAATAATGCAAGCATTAATAAAATATAAAACTGCTGAAGTGTTTACCTATAGAGAGTTTCAACGCACAATCAACGAAATTGATCACTGGAAAGCATCCGAATTCAGGATATTACTCTGTTACACTGGAATGGTCGGCTTTAAACATATATTAGCAGATAACTATTATGAGCATTTTTTGTATTTAGTTTCGAAAAATTTGGTCATCTCGATAATTACAGTGCATTCAAATGTGAAAATTACATGCAGTAAATAAAAAAATTTCTTAAAAAGGCAGGACGATCTCTACAACAAATCAATAATAAAATTAGAAGAGAACAAAAAAATATCAAAAAAAGCTTTAAAAAATATTATATTCAACCTGGTTATTTAGTTGGGCTCAACTTTCCTTAACAGTTACTGCTCTAAGAATGGAGGAATTTTTAAAACAGAAGAGCTCAATGTCGATCTTAATAATATAAAATGCAGATCAGTTAACTTGCAAAACTTATTTCAATTATCACTACCATCCAAACATTTACATATTTATTGTTCTAAAACCGAGGAGTTGAGTCAAGAGCATGTACTTTAGTATTAGTGAAATATCAACGAAACTACTAAAATTGACTACCAACGATATTTCTGTGTATGTGCCTATGCAACATCTATAATTAAATATCTATTTTCAGGAATGGCGGAATATCAACATGCACAAAGCTGGGAGTCGTCGCACACGACGCACGGTGTCAGCAAACGATTTTGGCAAAACAGGATTATTGCGTTTATAGAACAAGATTACTACAATCGGGTTGTAGGATGAAGATAAATGTGAAATATAAAATAAAATCGGTAGGATTGTATGGGGCTGGGGAACATAAGTCATTTTCATTGAATGTATACAGAAAAATTATTAGATTGTAAATTAAATTTTAATTTTTTTTAACTGTCACAGAAATTATTTATACATTTATTTTATATTAACTTATTTTAACTGATTCGATTCAATTCAATATCGGCAAATACGCATTGAAATTGTTTTATTTCATTATTTAAATATCAATTTAAACGTTTGCAGAGTTACAAAATCGGCTTTGTGTCTGTCAATAATTATAAAATCGCGATTTTATTTGTATGACATGCAATCGCGATAATTTTTGTGTTTGTCCACAAAATAAGGACGAAAATTTGAATCCGGATAGTGAATACCATTATAAAGTATTTTTATCACGCTTATATTAGCTCACTCTGTGTGTCTGTTTGCATCGCCAAATTTTGTAATCAATTTTTCAACCAGTTGCGATAGTCCAATTGAGCTGAAATTTTGTATGCATGCTTAACTCCGAAGCCAATACAAGATTCTAACATTTTTGAACATTAAAAATTTTCGATGACTAAAAAGTAGAAATTAAAAAACACTTTTTAAAAAACCACGCTTATATTTAAAGGCTCTAAAAAGTAGATAATAAAAGGCTTTGAAAAGTAGAAAATAAAATTGTTCTTCCTAAACTTCCTAAACTAAAAATATAAGCTGGGGCGCTCCTTCTGAATGTATATACTATCTCTCAATATATCATTTTTACGTTAATACTGAAATGCTCCAACCAAAAATCTATTCTTAGGATCCTATTCTGCTGGATCCTGTTCCATTAGTGTTACTAAAAGACTTTACTAAGATTTTACTTCATGTGTCTAGTACTCTCAAATTATTAATGCCGTAAAGGAGCGCCCCACGCTTATATTTTTAGTCATAATTATTTTAAATTTCTACTTGTAATAAATATACCTTGATTGGAGTAAGGAAGAAAAATTTTATTTTCTACTTTTCAAAGCCTTTTATTATCTTATTTTTAGAGCCTTTAAATATAAGCGTGTTTTTTGAAATATGCAACCCGCCACATCCACACAAAAGAACCATTGTGAAAAAATATGGTCAAATCAATCGGATCCATGTTATAATTTTTGCTATTTGGTTTTGTGTAGAATATCCATTGATATACAATACTCGCTGGATTGGTTAAACTTCAAAAGTTCAACACAAAAGTCTTGGTAGACATATTGAGATAGGGTTTACCCCCCCCCCCCCCCGCCCTCTTCTTTTCGAAAATACTATAGAAATAGTCTTTAGGTCTACGTTTATTTACCGGTGTGCATCTCACGTGAGCTGATAATTTTACTGCGAACATATATTTACCGAGTGATAAACGAAATATTATTTTTGAACCATATCCAAAAAATATGCGTAACTTATGTTAATCCAAATATCTAAGAATAACAAAAATTAAAAACAAAAAAATTAATTTGACGGACGCGGCAATAGACATGACCTGATAAATGATGTAGGTTGTTCACTACTCATTGGCTATATACGTTTCAGGTTAGGTAAAAAAAAGGCTTGCAAATTCTAGGGAAATCTGGACCGGGCAATCTATTAATTTTTACTGCAAAAATTGTAATTTAATGTTTTGATTTTGATTTAACCACATTTAGTGGTTTTTGACTATTTCAATAAAAAGTCTAGTTAAGATCGCGTATTTTTGGCGATTATCATGTTTTAAAGAAAATAAATGGCATAATGGTGACATCCGAAAAGAAGTAGATGAATAGGCCGAACCCGAATTTTATTTTGGATTTCTTGGATAAGTGTAGAATTCATGTAAAAAAATTACTGGTAAACATTTTTTTTTAAATTTATTTAACTCGAATAGCGATAATTTGTGTAGTTACTATGGGTCCATATTAAATTCTATACCTCAATATCAGGAATTTCAAAGGAGCGGACTAGGAAGTTCTATCCCTCCCGCTATACATTTACCAGACATAGCTCATTCAGATAACCACTTAATCTTGTCGATGCAGCCATAATTTTCTGAACAGCGTTCTCGGACATCTATTGGCTTATTGTTTGGATCACTTCCAAAGACCAGGGGTTCTTCATAGAAGGAATGCCTAAATAGTGTACAATACTTAAAGTTAAAAACAAATTATTTCTATATCATGTGAGAAGGATATGAACTTAGAATAGTTTCCACATCTTAGATGGTATCGTGGCCTGTCTGGATTAATACGCTGCTTGGTAGTTTCATCTCCAGGATGTACCAATAGTACACAAATTATCGCTGTTCTAGTTAAATAAATAAATTAAAAAAGGTTATTTCCACCTGATATGGACTTGAGGTAGCTTTTGCAGTTTAGCTAGTAGCGTGGCCTATCTGGCCATATATGCCGCTTGGTGGCTTCTTCTCTATGTATTGTGGAATAGAATTTAATGTAGACCCATAGTAACTACATAAATTATCGCTATCCGGGAAATAAATTCAAAAAAATGCTTACCTGTAATTTTTTTACATTAATATTATTTTTCTATGTTCTTTGTTTTTCTAATGTATAAATGGTTTTTCGGGATGGTTTGCTGTCGATTTACACTATCACGGGACGGCTACACTTATCCAAGAAATCCACCAAAAAATCGGGTCCGAGCTAACTACATCGACTTCCGAAAAGTGGTAAAAATTAAATTTTGCTCTATAGTAAGAGAAAAAGTTACCCATTCTGTAAGGCTGGTAATGCATGTAATTATCTGGCATTAGAGTTTGTTAGCGAAAAAAACATATGACACTGCAAATAAAAAAATTGAGAATGAATTAGAATATCTCGAATTATTTTAAACATATATGTACATATTCTAATTTCACAATTTTTTTTAAAAACAAAATGAATTATAACTCTCGCAATATGGGAAATTGGCAAATCTAACTGGAAAACTGTGAGATGGTATCCTTTTAGTCTTTTACTGAAAAACAATTGAGAAGACAACAAAAAGCAATGACCTACATTGCCAACGAATATTCTACCATATATGAATTTTCGCCATTGTCTACGCCAAAATGACTTATCTACGTAAGACACTGCTTGGTGGCACGTATTCGGGAGGTTAAATTTTCGATTTGAATTTGTTGGATGACGTTCATTATGTTGTCTTTGAGGCTAATTCACTTGGTTGCCGCGCGATTTTCATCGTGATTTTTTGGCACGTAGTGCCGTCCTGTTGGAAGCACATGTCGTAGGTATCCATATCATCCAGGTTAGACTACACGAAGTTTGGATATGGCAATGCTAGTTTTGTTTTGGAACTTTTCCGAGATGCATTTGGTGATTTGGTGCTGGTGTATCTCGTGCGAATTGGTACACACGCCTTCACTTAATTACGAAGAACTATTATATTGATTTCAAGTGTCAATAACTTTCATATATGTGAAACGACATGCATTTGAGGGTACATTGCCGCTGATTGAAACAACGGTACAAATCTAGATTTCTAGAGTATAGAGGATTCTCTTCAAAAACTAAAAATTTCGAGGAAAAGCAACTGGCAATGTTATTTATACGCTTTTTTATTTTATTTTCATTGCTTTTAGTAATAGGTCATCCCTCCTTTCGCACAAATGTTTTTGAAAATTCGTAAATGTGCCCAAATAATTTAGACTAATTTTATCCCAGGCCATGTTAATGGCCTCCTTCATACACTTCTCTTGACTGCCATAACCACGTACGTTCCATGATATGCAAATTTGCTGAATATGGTGGCCATGGCAACAATGATACACTTTCGTCTTTTATCCCACTTGCTGGGATTGTTGCTGTATAAATTGGGGAACTGTCTCGTTTATAAATCCATGGCAAAGGAGGTCCGAAAAGCTCTTTAAATTTTAAAAACGTCTCTTCAAAGATACAGCTTTCTCAATTGTTCAGTAGTACGAAATGACTACTATGTTTTCTGTTCAAAAACATTTGCTCTTTCCTTAGATCATGAAAATAAAACTGATGTCCATCAGGACCATCCAAATTTAATTCCTTTTCAAATTCCAATTTGTTTGCTGTGCGTGATACATTCAAAGGAGACTTTTTTGATTATTTTTTAATTTAAGATACTTATTATTGTTGGCACTTGCCGTACCATACTGATTAGCTGGCTTTGACTCCAGCTTTTGCATTATTTTTTGACGCTGATAATCATGAATTTGCGGCAGATCGATTATTCGACAATGCAGCCTCTGCATTGGGTCCTTTTCGGGTTTTTCATAATTTTCAATATTATTGATGAAAGATTCCGCTAACCATTTTTTGAAATAAAACTTCTTTAGGCACGCTTGACTTGGGCAGTAAGCTGGTGAATGCGTTACGAAAAATGTAATCAAGAGAGGCGAACGAAAGACAAATGAACATCTACCATTGCCATGAATAATCACAAAACTATAAACGCAAAACGAAATCATTTTCCTTTAGTATCAGGTGTGCCATGACAATTCATAAATCTCAAGGTGGAACATGCAATAAAGTTGTTTATGAATATCAAAGGACTCATTCTCTACCATTACTATATGTTGCTCTATCACGAGTTACCTGTAATGAAGGACTGTACATAGTGCCAAAAGACAATGATAATAGATTTAATCATGGTGGAAAAAATGATACATAAATCATATCTTTACAAGATGAATTTCGCCGATTATCGTTGAATGCATTGTCGACAATAGGAAGAACGATTTATGATTTCGTGAATGACAAAAGACAGTTTTCCATGGTTACTTTCAATTGCCAAAGTCTCAGAAAATACGTGTCGGACTTGATCGATCCTGTAATTGATTCAAGAAATATTTTGTTTCTATCAGAAACCTGGCCAAATGACGATGAAAATGTTGACATCCCGAATTTTGTTTGTATTGCGAAATTTAAGCGTAAAAATGTTAGATCAGCAGGAGTGGCAATTTATCAGAAATCAAATGATGTCTCGAACATAGTAATTTCAAAACGGGACATTTTATTACGACATGTTCGTGAAATCGATATTGGTCAATCATCAATTGGTGATATATGTGCCGCTCACTGTGTTTTGGACGATGGAACAAACATCATAATGGTAGTTGCTTAAATTTCGCTCAATAACACAGTTAATAAAATTATAAAGTTTTTATATAACAGACTTATGATTTACAGTCGAGTAGGTTCTGAAGAACTAGGAGCAAACTGTCATACATTGCCCCTAATTTTAGCAGGAGATTTTAATGTAAATTTCGCGTCCGAAGATGGACAACTTTTGCTAAACTTTCTACAAGATAAATTTGAACTACAAATGAATAATAACCGAAATGAGCCTACCACAAGACATGGAACAACAATTGATGCAGTTTTCTCTAGACATCTTACTATAATTTTCATTCGAAAACATATGTATCTTATTTCTCATACCATAAGCCTATTGTGTCGGTCTTATAATCAACCACAGTAATTACTGAATCTATTCAAAAATATTAATTTATCAATGAAAACTCATAATAAATTTAAACATTTGTATATATCTCGTTTCACAAATATGGAAGTTATTGACATTTCAAATGAATATAATAGTTGGCCATAATTCACTTAATTGCGGAGTGTATTGCCCCAAGTTCGACAAGTTTGCTTGTTCACATTCATCCAAAAATGCAAAAATGAGCCTCGTCGCTAAAGATGATTTTTTGACAAAGATTGTCATTTTCCAACTGCTTCAGTGCCCAATTAGAGAACATACGGCGTTGTCTATGGTCATTTTTCTAAAGTTCCTAGGTCAGTTGAATTTTATCGGATGCAGACCCAAATCTCGAAGCAAAATTCACCCAGAGGCAGATGTTTTCAGCAGAACTGCCAACGTACGTGTGGGTGTTTCGCTGCTATACTTCCCTGCTGCTGGGGATGGGAATATGGGATACTATAAACTATAATGTATTGGTTAGTTATCCCCCTAAATGTTGCTCTGATTTAAAAATTTAGAAATTAAAGGAAAATTGGGCGCTTTCATGACACCCAACAGTTGAGAACATGTTGAGTAAAGCATAGCCAACATGTTGAGTGGATGCATTGGCCTCTCTACTGCGGCTGTTACGAATCCCAAATCCAGCAGTTCTGCTTCTTTACATAGCCCATGGAAATGCGCTTCGTCTGGAAAGATGATTCGGCCAAAATCGACGTTATTATCATGCTGTTCTATGACTCACACAGAGAACTGATATCGAAGCGAATGGTGATGTGCTATCAACTGCTGAATCGTTTGAACCATTTAGGCGAATAATCCCAGTCCTTTGTGCAGTATTCTTCTTTGTCTGGTGCGACTAATGGTTAGTTGCTGCGATCGGCGTCGTGTTGAGGTCGATGGATTCTGTGCTACGCACTATGGACCACAGCAGCAATATTCTCGGGCTGATTGCTCATGTGGATTTTTCGAGCTCGGAGCAGCATTTCTTAAGAACAATCTTCACTAATTTCACTACAGCGGTTCTGCTTGGGGCTCTTTAACGACCCATATTTCTTTTCAAAATTCGCATGATTTAGGTCACACAACACTAACTTTGAAAATAAGTTTTCAATATTTCGAAACGCTCCTCAAGCAAAAATATGATTGCTTCATGACGTGAAACAACAGACGGACGAAGTGTTAAAATTTTAAACAAATCGTTCAAAAAGTGTTGCTGTAGTCTATGATTTAAAAACAAACCAATAGATGGCCCACCCTGTACTTACTTGTATACTCCTATCCTATAGCTAGCCAAACAAAAATTAAAACTCAAATAAATTCGATTTCAATATAATTTTTTATTAAAAACTTTTCTTTTTTGTTTCATTAATTTTTATTTTAATTAATTTATTTTTTTCTCATATAATTAATAATATAATTAAATAATAATTATAATATTTATTTTGTTTTTCATTTGCTTATTTTTTTTTTTTTTGTTTTATTTTTATTTTTTATATTTTTTATTTAACGAGTTGTCTTAATTTTAATTATGTTTTTGTTCACTAAGCGTGGCTTTGAAATTTTAATTGTAATAATATTTAATAATGTAATTTTTTTTTGGTTTAAGTACGATGGTTTTATTTTTTTATTTAATAAAAAATTGTGCTTTGAAAAAATGTCGTAAGAAATAAAAAAATAAAAATCAATTTAACTAAATTTTTCATAATAATTAAGATATATTAGTTTTAAATTTAAATTGTCTTTTTTATTTTTATTTATATTTTACTTAATAATAATAATTTTGAATTTATTTAAAATTAAATTTAGTAAAAAAAAAACGAAATTTTTATGAATATGGGAGAAAATGATGCAGCTTTTTAAGATTTTATGGTTTTTTATTACTTTTAACTTTCTACTTAAAAAAGAAGCTTTTATTAATTAGTTTTTTTTTGTGAGTTTTTCCGACTTTCTTAGTTTTTAATAATATTATGTATTTATTAACTTTTGTTTTAACAAAAAAGCACACACATTCAATATGCCAGTTAATTATTTTTATTTTAACGATTTCTTGTTTAATTTTTTTTTTATTTGATGAGTCGCGTTGATTTTTAATTTAATGCTGATGAAATTTTCTAGAGATTTATTATTTTATAATTTTTTTTATGTAGAAATTGTTAAAAAACTTTAATAATACATGAAGTGCCTTTTAGGAAAATATAAGCCTTATTTTGTTTTGTAACTATATCATATAAAAAGCATGTCGATCAAACCAATTCTATAACTTCATGTAATTTTAATTAATAAAATCTGGTTGTTTTTAAAAAGGCTGATTTTTTTTAGGTTAGGTTACTTAACGTCTCAGTCCTACGTTGTAATGAAAAATATAAACGGAAATACGTTTTGGGTTAACATTTAATGGATCTAATTTTTGCTAATTACATAATTCGATAACTTTTTTTTCTTGAAGCACAATGCACAACTTGCTGTATTCTAATTACTACGTATTTTTAAAGAGACTTTTGTTTAAATTTAAATTTAATTGAAATTAGTTGGTTGAAATTTTTTTATCTTTATAAACAAGCAATTTGATAGTAGTGGACAAGCTGAGCTTACCAAGAACTATATGAATTTTAATTTGGAAGTAAATGGTTTGATATGATCAAAAGGATATAGAAGTTACTGTTCCAAATTGTGGTTTTGTTTCGAATATTTGATAAGAAAAATTATCTTTGGTAAAATTGTTAAAGGGATTGTTATTATAAGGACGACGAAAAATTCATAATATTTTACAATTTGATGTTCTCGTATACGGCGGCCTTTGATTCAAATGTCGAATTATTATACTGATGTATTGGTTATATCCTGACCTTTGCCAGCGTGGTTCAAATTAAATCATAAAGCTTGAATTTTAGTTCTTACTAGTCTAGATTTCGCTAGAGTGAATTCCTACTCCAATAACTTACGCAATGCGAAAAACGTCATCTCTAAGTAAACAGACATAGTAATGTTTATGATACAAAAAAAAATCTCTATCATAGATAGGCTTGTGGCGTCCCAATATATTGTTTGTTGGTTTTGTTAGCATCGGTTGGTTTATAGGGAGAGAGTAAGTAGGAAAAGAAAAAATATCGATTGATGGTTTCACCACCGGTTGAGCTGCCTCGAGAAAATTAAAAAAATAATTTTTTGAAAAAAATAAACTAAAAATAAATTATTCCATAATTGGTGGCCACGACGTATTACTGTACACAAAACGACATTCAACGTCCAGCTTGGTGCTCATAATTTTCAAGCACATTTGGAATGGGCGTCTTATTTAACAAAGCCATTCAGTTTGCCGTACTTATAACAGTAACCTGCATACTAACCACGTGGATGATTATCATAACCTGTAATTCGGTGATGTACAAATTTATGCTAATTATTATTAAAATTTAATTAGGCACTCAACTAGTTGTTTTTTGCTCGAAACCGGAAAAAACGTTTTTTGTTCGCAATTTTAGCAGTCAGTAATTAACCGTTGAATAAATTAGCCAACAAAATTAATGACGTTTCGCCAATTATAATTTAAACCAGGTTAGTATAATACACCTCCTGTATCACATGTTTCTTTGCCCAAGCAACCCATGTTGTTCACATCGACATGTATAAAGCGAATGGGCACAGTCACGAGGCAAATCGTTTAGTAGATCTTCATCCGTTCCACGTGGGAAACAATTTTGTTGGTACCATTTTCGTGTCGGTACGAAAGCAAAGAAATGCGGAGATCCAGATAAATGTCAATTCAAGAAGTTAAATATGTAGGCCAACCACAGGTAGCGACATATGACAATGGCCAATCGATTAATTTTAAGGGATACGTCAAGTAAACGTTAATTTTTAATAGATACGGGAGCGAATGTATCGGTGCTTCATATTAGCGGACGCATCTAGATTCATATTAGGTGCAGCTTGTTTAGAAAACTTCGGATTGTTAGAATACATAAAAAATCGTCGTCTCATTGATCCTTCTTCTATATAATGTTCGCAAAGGGAAAACTTATTTCATGTCCGTCAGATTCTTCGTCTGTCGTGTCAAATCCGGTTAAAAATTCTGTAGTGCACTCCTTGTCAAAAAAAGTTAAACCTAAAGTTCGTCGACTGTCGATCGAGAAAACGCTTGCGGCCAAAAACGAAGTCGATCGTTTGATCAAGTTAGGGTGTGTACTCGGACGAAAGTTCGTGTTCTAATCCTTGCCGAAGAAGGATGGCTCTTGGCGACCATGGCGGGATCCACGATTTTTCCTATCAATTAGACGGTTGTAGTATTTTTACAACGCTGGATTTGGTTAGGGCGTATCAGCAGATACCGGTGGAGCCAGGTGATATTTCTAAGACGACATTTTGTAAACTTTTTGGGTCGTTTGAATTTAACCGAATGACATTCGGGTTGTTAAATAAATCTATAGCTTCTAAAAGCCTTGAAGAGCATTTGAAGCATATCGACATTGTTTTTGCACGTTTAAATGACTGTGGTTTAATAATTAACGTGGGGAAATGAGTTTTTGCAAAACCCGAGTTAAAATTTCTCGGTCATATCGTCAGTCAATTGGGTATTAAACTAGACCCTGATAAGGTTGTAGCAATCAACGAAAATATGGAATACAAGCCACCGGAAACGATAAAAAGAAACGATTTCTCGGGATACTAAATTTTTACGGTAACTTCATTCCTGATGCAGCTGGTCAATTCCTAAAAGGGTCAAAGAAAAATGATAAACGAAAAATGGATTGGAATGAACAAACGATCTCAAGGCAAACAAAATCTTACTGACGCAAAAATATTGTCTCATCCATCTTGTAATTGGGACAATATTTTGTTTTAGTGCCGTTGGCACTAATGGTCGATGTGTCTAATTTCGCTACAGGTGCAGTTATAAAACAATTGGTCAACGGGCAGTTTCAGCCACGAGGATTCTTTTCCGTAAAGCCACGAGGATTCTTTTGTCGATTAAACATTTTATGTATTCGTTGGAAGGTCGTCAGTTTGTATTATTTACTGATCACAAACCTTTAATTTCTGCATTTCGCCAAAATTTGGAGAGAGCATCGCTTTGCCAGTATCGTCATCTGGACTATATATATAATTCAAGCGGAAACGAACTTCCGCTTACAATCCTCAGACAAACGGAATTATTGGAAGGTGGCATCGTACACTTAAGAGTGCAGTAATGTGTCATGGTCGGCAAGAGTGGACAAAGGTGTTCCAACACCAACTGTATTACTGGTTCTCATCCCATTGTTTTGAATTCAACAGTACCGTTCACACCTTGCACCGGAGCCATGGAGCAGAAAGACACTGAGTCGAAATAAAATTCCAATATAGTTTACATCAAACTGTTTTGCACATCCTGATTTAGCAGCTAACCTACCTAAAATTGGATTTGGTATCGGAACGATTGATTTCTCCACGCATACCTTTTATGCAGATAAGGCGATTATGCCATTCAATCAGTCAATATTGAAATTTTGCTCAAATTATTAAAGTGCCTGTATCGGCCAGCACGTTGGTAAATCATTTACCAAGAAACATCAGTGATGACCACTGTATTAATGTGCACCGAGCTCTAGACACATAAACACACGTTCACGTGTTACAAGGAAATAGTTGCAAACCGACTGCAAAAATTCCGATTCGAAGCTCCGTTCATGCCAGCAAGACATACGATGATATTGCCGCCGATAGAGAATATGCAGACTGAATATGTCAAATTTCTAGAACGGTATAGAAATCACAGGGGTACCCTACACAAGAATCAAGAATACTAGAGCATAGATTCTTGCTTCAGGAAAATAGCATATTATCGGACCAATAAATTCACCAAAAAATTGACCTAGGGTGTTTTTGAAACGATAATTTTAAATATTTATTTTTGAAAGAAAATACGCCTATGCAAATCAAAAACGAGTTCGACGCTGTATACGGGACACCATATTCACTACCGTGAAATTTTGGACAACTGAATTTGACGCGGCCGTACCAGCTTGGATGACGATGATGATTCGGGACGTCCAAAAACTGCAACCATTGACGATAACATCGCTCAAGTTCATGGTGCTAGACAACCTTCGACTTAAAGTTAGAGCGAAATGGAAGAGCGTATGAATATGCCCAAAGAACGTGTTTGCCGCATATTACAGATAGTTACTGTTGTTGAAATTTAGATTCACAAATACAGTCCAGCATCAAATACACAGCCAAAACAATGGACTACTAAGGAGGAGTCGGCTCCAAAAATGACAAAGGCTGTTCCTTCGGCTGGGAAAGTGTTGGCCACTGTTTTCTGGGACAATTTTGGAGTTATCTTAATCAACTATCTTTAAACAGGGAAAACCGTTACAGGAGCATACTACGCATATTTTAGAACTGTTTGGACGAGTTCAATAGATGGGAGCATCGCTGACGAGACCATTTAGAGAAATAAATATTAGTTTGAAGAAAAAATGTCTTGTATCTTTGTTATGTCGTAAGCTGTTCAGACATCTATCGTACTGAAGAAAATTTTATTGAAGAATACTAAGGCTATAACGATCACAACCTGTATGGTTATGTCTTTCGTTTGAATGATCTAAGTATGCACCATTTGATACTCTGGGTACAATGGTGAAATAATTTGTCCAACAAAGGAGGTGGGAAGAAGTTGATAGATTTTGAAAGTACTTTCAAATTTGCGTTTTAAGGAGAAGTTGGAGAAGTTGGCTACAAAAATGAAAATAGTGGTTCTGGATGATTACCATGAATTGCTGTCACTATGAAAGGTGGCGACAAGCATCAAATGCTTTTATGCACTAACGCGTTATTATCTCGTCAGTCACGATACTTCAAGATATAATAAAACTGTAAAGTGGTTGATAATTGAAAAATTGATTGACATTTAAAATGTTATTTTGAAATATCCCCAAATTTGAAAATAATCCGTAAACGAATAGTTATTCAAATTAATTGTAAAAAAGAGTTTGGTAACATTTATTTTAGAAATTGCTAAATTCTCTACTAAGTACCAATATTTGCCTTTGTTCGCTCTTCGGCGTTTTATCTACGTTGGCTTTAGGTCTATGTTGCTTTTTGTTCGTCAATTCATCTTAAGTATTTTCGTACCTCATTCTTTAAAAAAGAAAATATTCTAGCAGAATTTTACAAAGTTTCCCTCGTACTCTTTTGTGCTCCGGAATTGGTTGTGCAAAACAGAACTCAATCTAGGACCGAAAAATAGAAACTTAAAATGCTATACGAAAGTGCTAGGTTCTGAAAGATCGTTAGGTAGATTTGATTATTCAACCAGTTTTAACAGTTTTTCATGATCACAATGAATTGAAAAATTAGTTCTGATTTCAAAACTTAATTTGATTTAAAAATATCATGGTATTAATATTATATTTTCTATGTATTAAACAACTTTTGATTTTAGAAGACCTTTGAATGAATTTATTGGAATGAGTTAAATGTAACTATTTCCCGTGCCACGGCGGTAGTTTTGAGTACTAATATGATTCAATTTATTTTGTGATTTTCTTTAAAACTTTCACAATTATATGATAAAAAAATTTCCTTTGTCACTAATCTTTAAAACAAAATTCCAAATGACCCTATCAGAATGAAGAAAATGCATCTGTCATCAGCGCCACAATGGTAATTTGGAGTACTAATATGCTTCTGATAAATTTGTGACATTCTTCAAGACCTTTTCATTGACATGTCTCATTTATATATTTTATAATAAATCAATAATTAGCTACCGGCGCCAAAACGGTGAATTTGTGAACTAAAGCGCTGATTACAAAAATATTGCTTTTTCTAAGATTTTTGAAATGATGTGCCACATAACACAAGTTGTAATTCCCTTCAGCGTCACAACGGTAATTTTGAGTACTATAGGTGATCAAAAAAATATACGGCATTTTTCAAGACATTTTCAACGATATATGAAGTATATTGGGTGAGTGAATATGACCCGCTCTTTCCCAATAGGTGCCGTTACTAGTACTGCTTTGTCAGCTGTCAAAGGCAGTATGGAACATTTGGTTGAAGTTTAAAAAGCTATATTTATAACATTATTTTATTGCAAAGAAAAGTACAGCGGAAAATTATCGTTTGCTTGTGGAAATTTACGACGAGCATGCTCCATCGAATATAACGTGTAAAAATTTATTTCCACGATTTAAAAATTATGATTTAGGCATTGAAGAAAAAGAGCATGAGAAACCACCCAAAAAATTTGAAGATGCTGAATTGAGAACGTTATTGGCTGAAGACTCTTCCCAAACACAATCAGGATTAGCTGTAGCATTAAATGTTGATGGATCAACTATTGCAAAACGTTTACAAACAATCAAAATGACTCCAAAAGCTAGCAAATGGGTTTCACATGAATTAAAAGAAAGAAACCTCGAACGTCGAAAAAATGTTGATCGAGTTATCTGAAGGGCATTGGTGAGGTGCAAAATTCTTTCGAAGAAAAAGAATATAGTTAGGATAAAATTAGTCATAATTACAATTTTTGTCAAAATCTTGCAATTAAGTCTTTATGAATATTTGAGATATCGCCTAGAAATAATTTAAATGCATATTCTATACTATGCGTATTAATTTTACGTTGCTACGAATTAAATTTCTTTGCTAGGATTAAAAAAGAACCGAGTTCCGAATTGAAAGCCCATATTTTAGAACTTAATCTAAAATGCATGTAAGAATCCTTGTTAAATCCTACAATTCGAATTTCAACAACATTGGTCGAGAAAAACTAAAATTTAAACAAAAACCTTCATAAAACCCTACTTCAATCCTACAAACCAAATATCATGTCATGAGGCCAACTATAATTTGCCAATTTAATAGAAACATTTAATAAAAACATTTCGTCTCTGGTGATAAATAGAGTAAGCGACTTGTCTCGAGATTATCTTCAGTGGTAATTGAACGATTCAGAAAATTTAAATTTACTACCCTAGCAAGTTGATATTAAGGACATATTCCCAAAATCACTACTTTCAAGTCAGGATTCAAGAGAAATTGTCAATTATACGACGTTCCTCCATTCGGTCAGTTTTGATAAATCCAATTTGAGTATTATTTGACTAGGTATTTTGAATGTATTAAAAAAAATTGTCTTTGAATAAATTCAGACCGTGATTGGCTCACGTAACTGGTGCGATTGAAAAACATGGGGAGCTCTCGGATATGTCCTGAGTATCGCAAAATATCATAAATTTTATCGCCGTTCATCGACATTCGAATCATGGATTTTAAACCGCACCCCTATATACATAAAACGTAAATTGAACATCGTTTAAAAATTAAACGAAATGTCTTTTAATAATTAAAATCAATTTTAAAATTTAATTAATTTTTTTGTTGTGTTCAATTAATTAATTATACACGTAATTAATATTTTTATCATTTTTATTTTGTTGTAACGCTTCATTTGTTTTGATATTTATAATTAAATTATAAATATGTAAAAAAAAAATAATTATTAGTTAATTAATTAATTTCTCTTTTGTTTCAATATTTTTTTTTTTAATAAATATATATTCTAAAAAGGCCTCGTTTTACAGTTTATTTATTTATTTATATTTATTTTAATTAATTAATTTTTGTTTGGTTTTAATTTTAATATGTATAATATAATATAATTTTTAATTAATTGTTTCCTTCTGGCTAATTTCAACTAAAATATCAAACGAAATTTATATAATATATTATTTATTTGCTTTGCGAAATTAATTAATTTGTAATTTTTTTTTTATTATTATTATAATTCAGTCCTTATTTTTTTTTTGTTGTTTTGTTAATTAATTTTTGTTTAAATTATATAATTTTAAATTATAACGAGAAAAAAATCGATAAAGATAATTTAAATATCTCACTCCTAATATAAAATAAATAATTGAAAAGGAAAATTATAAAGTTGCTTGTACGCACGATTAATTAAAATTTTAATATTCTAAGCATAAATAAAATTGCGGTTTCTTTTGTTTTTTAATGATATGTACATAAAAAAATTATTTAAATTAAAAAAATTCGCGAAATCATAAAATTTCATAATTTTTTTTTTGTTTTATTTGTTTTGAGCAACTGTGCCTTAATTTTATACGTTATATGGGATACAATAATATTTCATATAAATTATGGTGTGTGAATGTGTCTGTATGTGTAATTAATTATATTATTTAGCATTTTACAGAAGAAAGGACGGTTGATTTTATGTATATTAATTATTACCATTAATTATAATTTTTAATTACGAATATTTGGCATGTGATTTTTAATTTTAAAAAAACTATTTAGAAGCAACAATTTTCTTAATAAATTTTGCTTTTTTTACGATGAGTGGATGCTTAACGGGAGAGAGGTCTGGTATTTTAAATTAGTAGCACTGCGATTGTGCGCAAAATTAAATTTAATTAATTGTAATGTGGTACTTAATGTCATGTTCGTGTATGTGTGTGTTGTTTTAAGGGTAAAAACTATTAAGTATTTTTTTTTTGTAAATTTCTATTAGAATTTTAAATTTTATTTTATATAATAAATAAATTAATTTTAAATAAATAAATAAATTGTAATATTCAGATTAGAATTTTTATTCTTTTATAAATAAATTATTGTGATTTTTCTTGAGTATTGGAATGTTTACTATCCTGTAATTATAAAAAAAATATATTTTTAATAAACTGATGTTTGAAGTGCTCTGAACCCATTCCGACAAAAAACGATGCTAATCACAAATTACCATTAAATACAGTTGATTTTAATTTACCGACTGTTGGGCCTCGGTGCGAAAGCTAGTTTAAATGTAAAAGAACTTATATATCAAATAATTTTTCAAGTGAAAAACCAATTTTTGGAAACCAACCATGAGGGCTCTTATGGCTTCATCTAAATAAAAAATGGTGAGGTGAATATATTGGGGCCAACAACCGACTTTCTTGTACCATGAATGCATACATAGATCTCGAATACGCACTGCTTATTTCTTACTTCTTTATCGCTCTCATATGGAAGCTGCCACTTCCGGTATACACAGATTTTCACAATATATTTTTTTTTTCGTTATTTCCGGTAAAATTAAAAAAATGTCTGAACTAATTTTGCTTAAAGTTAAACTTACAACCGTTAAACTTACGATTTAATATTGAAAAACTGATTTTGGCCAACATTGTTGCTAATTAATAAGTAATTTAGAATGTTTAAGTTCACAATCGTTTTTCTTGCAAATTATATACACTCCGCAACACTTGAATACCCTCACTTGAAAATTGTCCATAAAACCTTTCCAGATTTCTATCTTTTCTAACATTCCAATGATTACTAGACATAATCGCATGTAATGCGAAGTTGAAAATCCCCATTTCGATTATTTCACTTATTTAAACTGCAACATTTGATTACCCACATAACTTTTCTTTTGACATTGAAGGCATAAGGAAAATTTAGTGTTTTTTTATATTTTAACTTATTTGTTTGGTTTAAGCGTCACATCTTCGTCACATCACCGCTCACATCACCAATAGTTAAGCTTTATATAATATCATTTTCTTTTTAACTATTTGTGATTTTGACATATGTACATATTATGTACATCCATTTTCCCATAGTCGTATCACGTCACTTGAAGTGACTAAAGTCACGTCATCCACATTTTCTTATTCTCATAGTCGCAACTTACGACTATAGTCACTTCATGTGACGTTCTATCACCTAATTTTTTCAAGTGACAAGAATATTTTTTGTCGAATTCATCAAAAGTAAATAGCATTTTTATTCGTTTCTAAATATAGTTTTATTTACGTCCCTTAAGCTAGCAGAACCCATACAGCAGAACATTACAAGATAGTATGGATAATTATAGGCTAATTAAATGCCCCATTTAAAAATTTTGGGCTCCACCTCTACCAACAGCAGAACCCATATCAAAAAATGATTTAAAAACAGTTGGAAAAATAAAGGTTAATTTTAGGCTAATTAAATGCCCTATTTAAATTTTTTTAATCGGGTCGATCTAGAAAATGCAAAAGGCTTTATCATTTCAAAGCACAGCAGAACCCAAATCGAAAATCGGACCAAAACCGAAATTACAACTCAAAACACGATCTATTGACAATCAAATAATTTTAGACCCCATTAAAAAATTTTGGGCTCCAACCGTTTTTGACCTAACTTCAGGTCATTTAATCTAAAGCTAGCAGAACCCAACTCGAAAATCGAACCAAACCCGAAATTACAACTCAAAACAAGATCTATTGACAATCAAATAATTTTAGGCTCGGTATGGGCTAGTCAAGTGCTCCATTAAAAAATTTTGGGCTCCATCCGTTTTTGACCTAACTTCAGGTAATTTAATCTAAAGCTAGCAGAACCCAACTCGAAAATCGGACCAAAACCGAAATTGGAACTCAAAACAAGATCTATTGACAATCGAATAATTTTAGGCTCGGTATGGGCTAATCAAATGCCCCATTAAAAATTTTAGTTGCTATTTTTATTTAATCAAATTATTATGTAGATTATTCAATGTATATAATAATATGTATTTATATATTATTCTTTTGTTTAATATTTAAAAAAACTTATAAAATATTTTCCTGTAGGAAAATTATAATATTTTTTCCTTGAAAAAAAAAAATTATAGAACCTTCGGAAACCGTTCACTTTGAATTGGGAGAGGACATATTCGAGTGATTGCACGCTTGAATGTTGATTTAGACGTCTTGATTATAACTACGCGTACTCCTTTAAATGACAAGATCCCCAATCCGTACAGTTGGATGTGGACTATCCATTTTATGCGCTTCTGCAGCTGAGATAATTTCTCAATAGGCCATCTTTTCCAGAACATTTGGAATCGTTATTGAATTTTCTGGTAGTAACCTAATCTATTTTCATTGAATCAACGTTAGTGGTTAGCCTATTAAAAATTGACCAAGCGTTAAACACTCGTAGTCATTTGAATCGTCCGACATGGGCCCTATGGGTTGTGGGTTAAGACAAGCATCGATTTCAATGATGAGTTTATTGAGAGTTTGAACACTATATGACGAATAACCAAGTATGCGTTTCATGTGATGTTTTGCGCTTTTAATAGCGGCCTCCCAAAGACACCCAAAATGTGGAGACCTGGGTGGAATAGTGTGACAATGAATCCCGTGATCAATGCAATATAAACCTTTATGTCTATGGACTTCAGACAAAAATAAATCTCGAAATTCGGATCGTGCTCCGACGAAATTCATAGCATTGTCTGAGTAAATATTTATACAGAGCCCCCGACGACATACGAACTGGCGAAGAGTTGCTATACAGGCATTAGTGCTTAAATCAGTCACGATTTCCATATGAATCGCTTTATATGCGAGACAAATGAATAACGAACCATAGGATTTAATTAGAATTCGTGATCTGGCGTTGGATTTGGTCATGAATGGACCAAAGAAGTCAATCCCAACGTTTTGAAATAGTCTGAATGGCTTAACACGATGTTCTGGTAGTTGGCCCATAATTTGTTGTAAAGTCCGAGGACGAGCACGAACGCATCTTATAGAACAATCTTATGACATAAACTTCTTCCGCCAATAACCCAAAATCGTTGTCTTAAATTGTACAACAATGATTAGGCACTTGCATGTAAAAGTCGCATATGTTCATGATTATAGAGTAATTTGGTAAATGAGTGGTTTGCAATTAGCTGGTGTTGATGCTTATGATCGAACGAAATACTAACATATTTTAAGTCTGCCACCAATGTGCGGAATGTCATTTTGGTCTATAAACGGATTTAATGTCTTTAAATGACTTTGAGCAGAGACTACATGATTACTTCGAAGGTTTTTCGGCCATTTTTCTGTTAGGACAATCGATCTTGGAAAGAACAGATCTTTTCGTACATGATCCGGTAATCAAGTACTTCTCGAATGAGAATGTAAATTGATCTGATTCCAGTTGCTCCAGTTCATTCCAATATTTGAATTGATTTGGGTTGCTCCATGATACTTGTCTAAGATGACTCAACATTCTAATTGTTGCTTTGAATTTTGCGAAGTTCGAATTAGCCTATACACGAGCTAATATATCGACGATGTCATTTTTTAGTATGATTGCATTTTAGGTGTCAGATCCCGTTAACATGTCGACAACGTAAAAAGCTCATTTAAGAAACTTGGACGCGTTAGGAAATGAATCTTTAAGTTGCCGAAGACAGTTTATAGCATTTAAGTGGACCTGTACCTCCAGATGAATTACTCCACCAAATACGTTGCAAGCCTTGTTAATTGCTATGAACAAGAATTTGACGGTACATTTTAGTTAAGTTATGTCTCCAGTTACGGCTAACTGATGTTTTCGGAATCACATCATAATCGATAACAGATCTTGCTGAATTGTTGGGCCTACCATTATATAATCATTTAAGCGAACATTGGAGGACGATTTTGTGAACGCGTTGGAAACCACCCTTAATTTGGTCGTACTAGTATTCTTTCGCATTACCGCATGATGAGGCAAATAATAGGTTTTGTCAAAGATGCAATTTGATCTCTCCAGCTTATCAACCTCTTCCATATGATGAAGAATGATATTTTCAGACATAAACTCTGAATATTTTTCACGAAGCGCCGGATTGGAATTTAACCGCTTGTCCATATTTGCCGTGTTTCTTGACTCTCATTGATCATGATCAGTTCAAAATGGAAAACGTGATCCAAATTTTGTTTTAGTTCACAAATTTTGTTTTTAAACCTAGCAAGCGCCTTTGTGTTGTTTCATGAAACATGAACTGAATTGAATCAGATCAAGCGTCAAGAAACACAGCTATTGTTTAACGCACTGACCGATGAGCATCCTAACTCTACTATGATAGATTTTATTGGAAGAACAACACTGTACCTTCATGAATTTACCGAAAAATACTTATTTATTTTACCGAAGATATATACTTAAAATTGTGGTCGATGGGCCAAAAAATGTAAACTCGAATACAGTTGACTGTATAGTAAATTAAATTAAACAAAACTAATTTTCAATTATATTTAATAATTTTATTTCGCTAGCTATGCGACTTCAGCATATACATTTTCGACGCGTACTACTCCATTTACAATATAATAATAAAAAACAAAGAAAAAATATCCGACAAATCCAAATCTATATGTTGCCAATTTTTATAGACTAAACAGGGTTCTAATTTCGGCTTTGGTCCGATTTTCGATTTTGGTTCTGCTAGCTTTAGATTAAATGACCTGAAGTTGTGTCAAAAACGGATGGAGTCCAAAATTTTCTAATGGAGCATTTGATTAGCCTATACCGAGCCTAAAATTATTCGATTGTCAATAGATCTTGTTTTGAGTTGTAATTTCGGTTTTGCTCCGATTTTCGATTTGGGTTCCGTGGTTTCCTATTATGACTGTTAGTTATAACTTTATCTAGTTCTATTAATTGTTGTATAACTTCAGTTAATATAATATTTGTTTGGATCTTTATTTGAAGTGTTTAAGTAGCCGTGTGTTGTGTTGTTGCCTGAATATTTCTATTTATAATTTTGATCGTTGACATTCTATCTTTAATTACATTGATTTTGTTTTTTAAGTTTTTGATTCTCTTCTTGGATTTTTTCTTTAAATTCATTTATTTCTCTTTTCATTATTTCTATTTATTTGTTGAAGTTGATATTTGTTGAAATTGAAATCCTTTTTATGAGATTTTATAATATTACGTGGTGCTCAATACAACATTTTTTAGTTACCATTAAATATTTGATTTTTTTTTGATTTTTAAACTCTTCACTTATAAAACTGCTAATTATATGGTCTGCAATATTAGCAGTTTGCTTGATTTTTGCACTCTGTTTTAAAATGATCTGGGTTACTGTTTCCCATTGCAGTTTTTTTTGAATGTCCGTATATTAAACATTTGTTACACAGAAGGGGTTTCGAAATAAAATAAGAAACTCTTCTTTGAACTTAATATATAGCAATACTTTCTGGAAGACGTTATGATCTAAACGCGTTTTTTATTGCAGTTGGTTCAGCTTACTGCTCTTCTCTGTTCCATCTTGTGATTCTTTCTACTTTTATAATTTTTGCACTAGAAGTACTATTATTTTTTAATACTTCAGTAACAGCATTAATTGAAGCCTTTGTAAATCCATATTTTTTAGGATTTTATTTGCAATATCCAGGCCTCTGGTTTCAATTTTCACTCTGTTTTGCCCATATTGCTTAACCGATAGTATTATTCCAAAATTTAATGATTTTAAGGTTTCTGCAATTATTAAATTTTCTATCCCCTTTTTTTCTATTATGACATTATAAGGACCAATATCGCCCGGTATAAATTTATTATTCCCATATTGAATATTTTTAACTTCATTATTTAGTTTTTGTTCAGTTTCTATATTTTTCTTCCTGTTGTTTGTGTCAAATCCTTTAAATCATACCTTTTCGTTTGTTAATACTTCCATTTCTTCATCTTCTTTTTCGTTCACCATATTAATATTTGTTTTATTATTGGAGATTACACTTTTATTTTTTTCATTTAATCGTGCATCTTTATTAGCTTTATAAATTAATTTTGCTTTCGAAATCAATTCATTTCGGAATCTTTGATGTTTATTGTCACATTATATTTATTTATTAAATGTTCATTTCCTGAGCTTGACGACCCGCGACGCTCATGTATCCCGTTAACACTTCACTTATTTTATATTAAACATTTTTTTTTTTGGTTTTTTTTTTATTAAATATATATACACAATTTTACTATTGTAATTACTTATAAAATGGTTCTTTTAAGTACAAAATATTTTATAAATTTTAATTTCACTTGTATGGAAAAATTACACTTGAAAAAAAAACAATTTTACCACGTATTACTTAGCTCGTTCATTAAACGTAACTGTGTTAGTTGTGTTCAGTTCAATAGTTTATCATTAATTTATTAAGTTTATTACCAGTTGCAGTTTGTGGTGGGTGAAAATTGGTCGAGAAAAAACCCTTACAAAGGTAGAAATTGGAAAAATTCTTGCGCTTAAACAAGAAAATTTTTTCAAACGTTTGATTTCCTAAAAAAATGGTCGCAATTCTTGAACCATCAACAACTATGTCAAAGATCCAGAAAATTACGGAAAACATCGAAGAGATAGCACAGCAAGGGTGACTGCAGAACAGCTGACAAATAGGAACAAAGTTGGAGTCTCAGCCAGTGTCCGTATTGTTCAGAGGATAATAAAAAGTGTTCACATCCCCGGCGACAAAAACTTACGAAAAAACCACGTTTGCTCCAGCAACTAGAAGTGCATTGGAATATTGCAGTGGACATCTGAATTGGAAGGAAGAATGGTTCCATATTATTTTTTCGGACAACAAGAAGTTTAATTTAGATGGACCAGACGGTTTTAGACGTTACTTCCATGATTTAAAGAAATCGGAGCTATTCTTGTCACACCGCCACACCAGTTGGAACCAACGCGGTGTGGGCAGCAATTTTTTTTTTCTTCCTGCTGTTGAATTGGTTGTCTTCGAGCGCTGAAGAAATTCACAAAGCTACATCGAGCTCCTAGATTTGCAAAAAATCAATTTTGACGAAATGTTTGAAGGCCAACGTTGGATTTCCCAGCAAGATAACGCAGCAATCCTCATAGCTGCATGAGTGAAACAGTTGTTGGAATACAATAACGTGAAAGTTTTGAATTGGCCGGATTTTTCTCCGGATTTATATATTATTGGAAATCTTTGGTTTGTTCTGTTTATGATGCTTTCAAGAAAGTACCGATATAATTAATACAAAATCTTTATAGGCTTAATAGAATTTATGATGTTGTAAGAAAGAATTGAGGACACACTAACTATTACATAAAGAAAAAAATTCAAAACAATAGAACGTAATGGGTTTTATTACTAAATTTTACAGATGAGGGTAATCAAGTGTCGCAGTTTAAATAAGTAAATAAAAGAATCGAAGTGGGGAGTTTCCACTTCGCACGAATGCAAGTATGCGTATTAGTCATTGGATAGTTAGATAAGATAGAAACCAAGGTGCGCTTAGGTTTTATGGAAAATTTTCAAGTGAGGGTAATAAAGTGTCGTATTTTCCAAAATATTTGCAAAAATCGGAAAGTCACTGGGATCTCCCAATTTATGGAAAGAGCTTAAGTATGAAATTTAACCTTAATCAATTAATCCGTCTGGACTGTAGAGAAAACACAGCATTTAGTCTGCACGGCACCACACGCACACCTATGTACATACAGAAATTTTTTGGAAGCGGTTTTTGATACTTCGGTCGAAAGTTTTCGTGAAAAGAAAGTGAAATTGAATGATTTTTTTCTAACATACTGAGAAATTTAGTGAAGTTATTGAAATTTTTTGAAGACTGTTAAATTTTCAGATTGTTGTTTTTTCTAGCATTCAAATTCAATTTTATGAATATAAACGACCGGTGTGAAATTCTTAACAATCTCGTTAATTTTTCTAACAAACTTCAATTAATCTAAAATTTACGGAAGTATGCGTTCAATTGTGCGTTTACTGTAGATAAAGTACGCACGGGTATTACACCACCTTGTGAAGGCCCTTCAAAGTGATACGTCGACTTCGTAAATACTTTGTTTTGCAAATCAGAGACAAGCAACAATATGTCTCTATTAATAGAATCAAACCAGTCTATGGAATACTAAGTTCACCCGATCTAATATTGGGAGTGAATAAAACTGCCTGATCATACATCGTTATAATAGTACAATTTCCAAAACTCCATCCAGAAACGCTGGAGTCAAAAACCCAAAAAAGGAAGGACATTTTTATTGAGGAGGGAGTGATGTAGCGGCCTATTTCTTCAATTACAAGAAACACCGCACAATATACTTAATCACAAACGGACAATTCTCCGTAGACCGAAAAATCGGCACAGGCAACAAAACAATTTTGTACACATTACAAAATTTTATTATCACACCGATTTGCATGTCAATCAAGATCATTGAAACGAAAAATATTGTAATTGCATCATAGATGCCACCATCATATTTTGTGATAACCAAGACACAAAATATTTAAATTAAACGATGGCACCGTAGTTGTTAAAATCTTATTATAAATGGCCCCTATCATCATTAAACAATTGTGATAACCAAAGACACAATTATTTAATACCACTTAACATGATGGCGGGGCAGTTAGATCAAATTAAATTTAACGTTACAATGTTGTTCATGTCAATAATTCAAACAAATTGGTAACTGACAGAAATCAGATTTGGTCGATGCATTCAATATTTTATTACCTTGTTTACCAAAAAGCGAAAACACTGGATCAATCCAATTTTTATTATACATCCAGATTGTCTTAACAATTTTGTGTAAAAGTTATACAAAATTTAGATTTTTTTATCAGTTTTGTAATTTTGAAGCAACAGCTGATTAACAAGCAGCACCAAATTATTTAAAGAAATTTAATAAAGATGTTTCTTATTAATTTTTAAAACTAAATTAAAGGTTTTTGTTTTTATTTATTATTTTATTATTATTATTATTAATTACCAAGTGCATCGCTTTATTTCACTTCGTCCATACATCGCTATAAATCCAACACCAAAATGACCTTTGTGTTAAGCTACTAGGCTACGTCAAAGCGAAAAACACCTCAAGTTTGGTCATATTTCGGGATTAGGATGTTTATGAAAGTGAAATTGGCATCGACTCTCTAAAAATCTATAACGTTTGGATTGTTTGTAATTAATTATTATTTATTAAATTATTATTAATGTAAACGATAATTTTTTATTATTATAATTATTAATATTATTTTAATTAAATTACATAATATTTTTAATTTGATAATTTATTATTATTATATATTTAATTTATATTATAAATTAAATTTTAATTTAATTTTGTATTGCTTTTCCGCCTTACGTAATGACATGGCTGATGGCGTGATGTGCATTTTGGTGGAGTGCGGCGATCGATATGTTGTGCTGCTTGTGCAACGTGTTGCTTCCGCGGCTGTGGTTGTGGTTGGAGACGAACTGGTTGATTAAAACCTCAACCAGTCAAACTTAAGACTAACTTAAGTTGAGCTCCGTTTTGGACCACTTGGGAGAGCGGTACGACCACCAACATTTTAGAGGTCAGTTGTTTTTTTTGTGACGAGAAGCCTATACAATTTTGGTGATTGTAGCACTAACCGAAGTGGTGCAATCGGCGTGTAACTTAAGCCTGACTGATGGGGCTTAAGAAATTTATTTTTATCAAATACATTTTGTTCGTTCTGCTTTGGTTTCGTCTTCGTCGTGTTGCTTTTGCTTTCGTTTGGAATACTCATCGTATTATTTCCGCCTTGCACGTATATGTGCATTTGTTGATGCATTTACTCTGTTTAGACGTAAATAGTTATGAAAGATGAGTTTGCGATATGTTAAGTTTGTAATATGTACGATTAGACTATTGGTTTGCAATATTCTAACCGCTACAAATCACTTGTACGGTTTTCCTAATTAAGTCCTGTGGTCCTAGTCAGGGAAATATTTTGCTGTAATTACAAATTGCACTAATTCCCAAATATTTATTTTCCTTTCCCATATATATATTCTGGTAGACTGGGAATAATTGTTCGGGATAAGTTTGTTTATAAAGTAAAACACATATTGCGACCTTATTACAAGTTTAATTTATTTTTAAATATACAAGTATGAGAACAAATAGTTTAAAAATTCGAAAATGTACGAATTAGAATTCCCTCCAAAAATAAAGGGAGAAAATTAACGTCAAAACTGCTATAAAATGGAATTATGTTTTCCCAATAAAAAGAATACCCAAACGCCAAAATACACTTTAGGGAATAAAAAATTCCCAACTGCTAGAAATACGTCACTAATTTCCAATTCCCGATTCTCGGGGAAACCCAGAATAGGACCACTGACGACACAAAAACTTCATTTTTTCTTAATTAAAGTTGTATTTGCCCATGGACGTTTTGCCCATATCCTTTGTTATTTAATACTCATTTCAACCATCCAACTTTTATTTTGAACGTGGATTAGAATTCCACGGGGGATTTCATCTTTCAGTAATATTTTTCTTTTTAATATAAACTTTCTTTCTTTCTAAACTGCTTTCTAGTTCTGACATCCACGCAACATACTAAAACTACAGTGTAGTGGATTTCTTCGTGACCTGTTGTTTTTATTGTTACTGATCTGGTACGTTTTAAATCTACAGTACGATTTAAAGGAACATCAGATGTTAGAGGCACTCTATCCAAATTAGCAAAGTTAAAGTTCCATCTATAGCTGATATGATAAATCTATGAAATTCTATAATTTTACTTTCATAGTCAATCGGTATTTTTTGGGTTAGACTGGTATTCATACGCATGGATAGCCCGTATCCCTTTATAAATTTGAAGCCCAAAGAAGTTAATTCAGTTATTGCAGACGCCCATTGCATCGCTTTAAAAATTTTCACGAACATTTCATTGCTTCGGTGATCTGTTATTCAATTTTTTATTTGTATTTTAAGTTGCCGCCATTTTGGTAAGTGCGATCTTATGTTTAATGAGCAGTTTCATTTTTCTTCTTGTTTTTCTATTCACGAATAATTTTTTACGTAGGTGTTGCACCAAAATATCTTTCTTCTGCTCGGTTTCTGTGCGTTCTTTCACATATTCTATCACTTCTAATTTATACGTTTCTGTTTTTTTTAGCAATTAACGAATAAATTCAAATTTGAAAAATATTTTATTAAAGCGTACGAAATCACTACGATACTAATTAAATTTGACATTCCCGTGGGGATCCCTGATTCAAAATTTTTGGTTGAATTTTCAGATTAAAAAGGTGCGTCTTATGGTCCGAAAAATACGGTAGATTTAGAATTACCTTATAGAGGTTGTTTTTATCGTCATATGTATAGTCCACGGACTGTACATACACTATGTGGCCTAGCCTGGATAGATAACATGATGTAAACGCTAGTTATCTAAATTAGGTTGGGCAACTTTTTTCGTGTGGACTGACCCAGCTTAGGACTGTGAAAAATGTGATGTAAACGACACTGACCTAAAGGATTTTCGCATCATGAAACAGATGTTGGTAGTGGCATTGATGTTAATTAAACATATCGGCATAAAATTTAGTTTAACAGTTACTAAATTAATCAAATTTAAAAAAATTAAAATGAATGAATTTAAATACGAAACATTTTCGAAATATTGATGAGGAAAATATGAACAGCGATGAGACATACATCTTGTTATGCGACCCATATTTTTTGCGTCATAGCTAGAGAGCAACTTTATTAGACCGTCTAACGTAAAAATAAAGAGAAAATAATGAGAAAATTATGTTTTTAATCTCGTTTCCCAGGTTGTCGACGACGTTCTCTAAATTTTCGACGTCAGGAACACAAATAAGCGCCATGCCGTCTACGCAATAGATCATGTGTCGCCAACCGCGTTGTGTAATCTACATAATTTTGTAATAGTTGTACAACCATCCAAAATGCATTGTGGCTGGTCTTATATTGGCTGAAATTGTAGATAATAAAAATATATAGAGTTCACCCCTCGTAACCATTCGAGAACATCGAACTTCTATTTTTTGAGGCGTGCAACTAATTTTAAATGTTATCTGTAATAAAATTTTCTACATTTTCGATGCGAACGATATATTTTGTCGGTGTGGGCTCAGCTCAGAAAATCGGTGATATTTAATTCAAATTTGAAACTTACTTGATCAATTTCATCTAAAGATTCGAGTTTTGCGATCGGTGCAAAATGTGTCCATAAATCGGGATCATCCATTGTTTGATTAAAAGACGAAAATTTTGAGCACCTTAAAAATATATTTTGTATTAGTTAACGACCGGTCGTTATAAATATTTTATTATGAAAATTTTGGAACATACCTTAATAGACTTTTTTCATTTGTACCTTCAGGCTGTGATATTGATCTCTGTACGTTTCGTTGTTTATTATCATTAATACTGATACCACATAAATCAAACGAGAATTCACTATCGGACGGTTGAAAATTACTCTCAGCTTGTTGTTTTCCCGGATATTGTGGCGGTAATTGTTGCTGCTGATATAATTGCTGTTGTTGCATTTGTAATTGTACCTGTTGCTGTTGATGTAATATATCTAATATTGTTCTAATATCTTTTTTAAGTGTTGTTTCTAAATTATCTATTCTTGTTGTTAAATCAGTTATTTTACTATTTATTGAACTATAGGTTAGAGGGGGGTAGGTCATACGAATATTAAATATATGAAAATACGTTAGAATTAAAGAAAATAAAAAAGCGATTATTTATTATTAATAAAAAAATAAAATTAAAATGTTTTACCTTAGGTCTGGTTTAAAATTACGACTACCCGAATGTGAAATACTATCTTGTTTATTGTTTCCTACGTTAATACCTAAATTACTCGCCGCTAGCGCATCGGTAAGACCACAACCGCCGACCCCGACACCACCCCCACTATCACTCAAAGCACTTGTCGTTATTATAAATTCGCCATCGATTGTTGGCTGGATTGATTTTTTCTGTATTCCACAACCACACACATTGGTTACGGCACTTAATGTGACAGCATCCGGGATGGGATGATTGGATGTCGGCGAATCGTGCTTGTGCGTAATACGTGGACTATCTGTTGGCGAAACTATTTAGTTAAAAAAGATTATTAATCGTTACTTCAATAAAAAATTTGCGTGTACGTATAATTATTTAATTACAGAACAAGGCGTACAACATCCAACATATATATATATATAGTGTGTAGTGCAGTTGAAAAATTATGCCACTTACCAAGGATCGTCAACTACACAAACAGGGATTTTGGATACACAAAATTGTTAAAATTACAACAACAAATAATTGACAGAAAACCATTTATGTACAAAAGCAGTTAAGATGTTTACAATATTATCAGAATGCTTCAAGAAGCAGCAGAATATAACATATTTGCGATTATTGCCATAACCAAATCATAAATAAAATTTAAGTGTGCCACCTTATATGGAAGGTAAAAACCAGAGCAGAGAGCAGAAATATTCCGAACTAACACAAAAATTCACATTAAAAAATCATAAACAACAATATTTAAACATTTATATGCGGGAGTCTCACAACATTTTTTTTTTTGCTAACGAATTCTTAATGTGTCTTACCGTTGTTTTCTAAGGGCTGATGTTTTATTGAACGTAAATCAGTGATACTTCGTTTATAATGTGTTATCATTCCTAAATAAATAGTGGACGATGAAATTAATCGCGTATTATAATCAATAATAGTTTATGTCATTCTGTCAAATCATTAAAATCAACAAAATTGTGTATGTGGCATCGTGTTGCATAGTGTTGCGCATGAGTGATTTTTTACTTTCGTTCATATAATTTATATATAGCGGAACCTGAGTTAAGCGGAATTTCTTTTATATAGAAGCAGAATATCGTTTTTTTGTTTTTTAGGTTGGGCAGTAAATTTTTTTGTGCATATTATGGACAGGCTTTACATTTCGTATTTAATTTTTTTTTTCGTGTATTTCCGTGTTTGTAAAAATAAAAACAACGTTATATTTTTCATGTTTAATTTTTAGTTTTGTTTTAATGTGTGTTCTTACTAAAGTAAGGATAAGTTGTGTAAGTTCGATAAGCATCCACGGGAACATTTTCTTCTAGAGTATTTTGATATTCAATAGCTATTATGAAAAATTCGTGCTTAGTTTTTTATTTTCTCGAAAGTTTCTTTTAATATTTTGTTTTGTAGCCCTCAAACTTGGAGAAGTTGTGCAAGCTCGATTGAAAAATATTATAATTTTATATTATAGACTTTTTTTTAATGAAAACAGATTGCCCAAAATTTTTTAAATGACTTATGAAAACTAACTTGCCGAGGGGCATGCGAATACGGTTTTTCTATTAGGTAGGTTTGAATGAAAAAGAAAAAATGTATAAATAGATTCAAATTTGATATATATAGTAAAGAATGCTCTAAAGCGCGAAGCACATAAAATTCGTTTCGTTCCGGCCTTTAAGTTTTTGTATGAAAAACATGAACTTAGTCACATACTGAATTTAAAATTTTGTATAAAAAATGGAGAAGACTAGCAGGAAATTGTTTGAATGTGGCATTTGATGTGTAAAAAAGGGTAGAGAATATTAAAAAAATTTCAAAAATAATAAAAATTTGACTGTTTTCAATTTTTTAACCACGGATCAATTGACTAACTACTTAGGTACTTGATGTTACATGTTACATGTAACAATAACTCCTATCTGACAAAAATGAATTTTTTCAGGATATTAAAAAAAGCTGTGGCAGTATCCGGCTTTCCTTCGGAATAGGGAATTGGGAAAAATATTTACATAGCATTTTTGCCCAAGTATTTTTCTAGCCTACTGAAGAAATATCTTTAGTTTAAAAATTTTCAAAACAAAGTTAATTGGGAAACTGTTGCCCCACAAAATTTTTATAGGGAAAAATATTTTCCCATTAACTTTCTTTGGAAAATATCTACATCAAACCTATTCCCTCAGTAGGACAGAAAAATACAATTTCAACAGAAATGCTATGAAATTTTTTCCCCAATTCCCTTTTCCCAGGGAAAGCCAAAATAGTGTCACTGTGGCACTGTTCTGGCGATTCGCCGGGAATAGGGAAAGGTAGGTTTGAAAGCATTTATATGTAAAGTTTATATAAACATTTTTTTTCTGGCATACTGGGGTAAAAAGTTAGTGTTAAATTTTTGAAGACAAAATCAAATGGGGAACAATTTTCCCTACCAATTTAGATATGGAAACGTTATTCCCAATTTATAAATATTTACATCAAACTTCTATCCTCAGTAGGCCGGAAAAATGATATTTGAACAGAAATTACATATAAATTCTTTCCCCAGTTTCCTATTCCCGGGGAATTACCAAAATAGTGCCACTGGTAGTCATTTTTTATGTTTCTTCTGTTTTTGAGGGAATTCGATTCGATTGAAGTTTGTTTTTACCAACTTATTTTAATTATTTGTAAGCGGGCGTCTAATTTTGCCTCAGCCTTTCTTTCAAAAGCTCAGTTTCACAAAATGGTCAAATAGGAGGTATTGTCACGAAGCGGACGATATGTATCTTCTTGCAAAACAAAACCAAATCCTATTTCTGTATTAAAAATATTTAATTTAAATTTAGGTACGAGGATAGCAATAGCGAGAGAGCAGATTGTGGATGATATTGGGAATGAACCCAGGTTTGCTCAGTTTCATTTGGCTAAATAAATGATTGGGTTCAGATGAAGAATACCTATATTTTCGCTGTATTGGTTCCATACAGCGAAAATATAGGTGATGGATCAGGATAACAAACTTTTATATGCAACAAAAGGTATTCAGAAGGAAACGGGAAGCTAGCACTTTGTCGGTAAACACAACATAAAATGGATAAAGAATTGCATTTAAATGCTTTAGGATTGTTTTTGTGTCACCCGCTTTTAGAAAAACCCTAGTGATGAAATGACATTTCTTAAATCTCGATCAATTCGGTCACATTCACAATTGTGAATGTTCGAACGCAGTATAGGAAACACAAACAGTTCCACAGAGAAGTTAAACAATAATAAAAAAATAAAATATTAATATAACAAATTTTTTTTATTAATTTTTTCTTTTATTTTCGGGTGAATTTTGTTAACACAACATTAAGAGCGCATTTTTCTATGATATGGCAGAAAGCTGTACCTGTACATGCAAGCTTATTAAAGGTCCTCCTTATACAGGATTAAAAGAATCACATTGTGTCGAATGTTAACAAAAGAGTTGTGTATAATTGAGTCATCAAAACCATTTCACGCGGGGTTAGCACTATCTCGTGGAACAGCTTGGTCAAATGCCTAAGGTTGCGCGTTGACCTTCGATCTTTTTTCTTTGGGGTTATCTGGAAAGCAAGGTCTATGCCAATAAACCAGTAGCAATTTCTTGAGAGTAACTTCTTAATGTCTGATCTGGTTCAGTTGATATTTCATGAAACAACACAAAGGCATTTACTAGATTTCAAATCAAAATTTGTGATCCAAAACAAATTTTAGATCAAGTCTTCCATATAAAGTTTGAACTAATCCGGGTCTGTGAGTGTCATGAAATGCAGCTAATGATGTCATCTTTTTTTTTTTGATTTTGCTCATGTTTTGTCGATAAAATCATTCGGCACCTGTGAATTTGCCTGGTTGACGCCACCATTCGCCTAAACTGCGGTTAATGGAGGAACGGTGGAAATATTCATTCGAACACGTTTCTGGTCCAAAGTGAGAAAATGCGGCACTCAACGCGCGGACAGCTTTTTCATGCCTAAATTTTGATTCAATATGTGATTCTTTAGACATATTCATAGCCTCACCGATGTGAAGTTTTTAGCATTTGTCGAAAGTGTTGCTACACAAATTAACAAAACAAAATGTAGATACGTAATCTACCAAAGGTAATTCTACTTACATAAAAAAATTATGGCAGGGTTGAATTTGTTATTTATCCCACTGGAACTTATTTTTACAAGAAAATTGGAAACTACAAAAAATATAAAAAAATACAAAAAATTCCCCAAAGGTCCCGAAGTGTTCCCGAAACGCCACTATACTCAAATTTGTGCTGCCATCTTTAGAATTAATAGTTAATGGCTCTTAAACATCCACAAGACCCGGTTTACACTTTTTATATTATTACTTCCATTTACACAAAATAAAAAAATTTGGTGACGAATTGGTGACGAAACAGTGAAAATCGTCTATTTATCTTTTCTTCAATTTTGCCGTTTCTACTATGAAAACCCGGTGCATAATACAGGAACAAATTACACATTCAGGTTCAAAATTTGAAATGAACATCAAGTTGAATCGACACCAATAATTCTGTAATATTTTTGCTTATTTGAAATTTCTCTCTAGCGAGTTTCCAATTTTTTTGTTGAAGCCTGTTCCAGTGAGGTAAATATCAAATTCAACCCAGCCATAAGTTTTTTTTGTAATTCTACACTTTTCGTTAAATTGTGTATCTACATTTTTCTTTTTTGTTAATTTGTGTAGCTACACTTTTGATAAATGTTGAAAACTTCACACCGGTCATAGCCTCTTCTATCTCTCTAACTTTAATTGGTTGGGGACGTGTCGGTTGTGTAGCACCATTTGGTGAACTTGAGCCATGTCAGTGGTAGCAGTTTTTGAACGTACATAACGTTCATCGCCACCCAAGCTGGTAAATTATGGTGCATAGTCTCCGTAGAAATCGTCCAACTCGTCTTTGGTTTGTGTAGACCAGCTCGTTATGTGCAAACACATGTGCAAACACACTTCCCTCTACTTTTGAAAGGCGATTTCGGACTGGAATCAGAATAATAGGTATTAAGTTGAGAAATGATGATTACTAAAAGGCATGGAATATCTGTTTTCATACAGCCGAAAATGATCGGTAGAAAAGTTTAATAATTATGAAACATTTATTAGACTGTATTTGTCGTTAAACTTGTTTGCATTTCGAATTTTACCAGATAAACATCATTATGACTATGTCACTTCGATGGCTCACGGTCTTAAACGGTTTTAATATAAGTTCGTGGTGAGTTTGATTAGGTTTTTTTAGGGGTGAAATTTTGATTTTCGTAATGTTTTTTCGATAAAATCTCGATATACAAATTTTTTATCAGTCAAGCATGATTATTGCCTGGCTATTGTATATAGTTGTCTAAAATCTGCATAATTGACATTTTTCGGGTGAATATGGAAGTTGATCTTCTTTATCGATACAATCTGCAGTATCGTCATTTTTCGACTGATATGCATGTAAATAATAGTCTTTATATTGTATATAAGAGAAACTGCAGCGAAATTTCGAAGCTTACACAGGTTTATTACAATACTAGATGGCAAGTAACTGAACAACTACCGGTAAGCAGCTCAATTAAAAGTATATCGGAGTTTGGACGAAACAAACATAAAAACCACATTTGACATAACAAAACAAATGAAATGTATACCCGTATTACTGTTTTTAAAATCATAAACCGTTTTTAAAACTAACGCGTGTGTTTATATATTACTATTATAATGCATTTAATTCAAGAAACAAAAAAACGTTAGCCAAAAATTGTCAACAAAAAAGAGAGAATCGATAAAGCAGATAGTGTTTCGGCTGCTTCGACCGAAAGTTAAAAAAACTATATTTGGTGTGTTCAGTCCGACCAAAATGATAAAATTTATCATGATATTTTTTGTGACCCTAACTTCACTCCGTATAATTTTATGTCAAACCCGAGTGAACAACCAAATTGAAAAAATAATTATAAATTGATTCTGCACGTCAAAACATTGTTGGCGCTGTCATAACAAAAATTTACTATTTACTAATGCCTAAGTGATATTTCACATTAGTTTAATACTTCACATCTTTTCTTAGCTAATAAAACAAACCCGGGAGTACACATAGTAATTCACACATTTAAACATTCATTCAATTATAATTTACGACAGAGATTTGCAGATAATTGATTGAGCTAAAAACTTTCACAAATTGTTTTTAGATGGCATTTATATGTGTAAATGAAATCATATTCTCGCCCAATTCATGAATACACGAATGATTTTAACAACACAACGTCGCACCTAATCAATCATTCAAGACGGCCGCATGAAATGTCTCTCGAATCTCGAGCCGAGCCAACAAAGTTAAAACTTAAAAATGTGTGATCTCAAAAAGGCGGTACAACAACATTTTCATTACAACAACAACAATAATTTACAACAACAATTTGCATTATATCACTCATTTTTAACTTGAGCTGAGGCTCGAGTCGAGACACATTTCATGCGGCCGCCATCAGAGGAAATGAAACGGACATTGAAGATTGAACAAAAACACAGAAAAGAAACTACACACACAAATCATACACAGACAATATATTTTTTTGAGTTTACTCCAGACACTGATTTGAACTACATTGTTTTTAATGTATTATTGTTAATACGAAATAACATTAAAGTTGAACAAAATGTTGTTCCTGTCCATATAAAATCATAACGCAATAACATTAGAAATAAAATGTATAAATTTTGACAGCCAGAATCGAAAATATTTTTGGTTTTTTTTGTGTAAATGAGTGCGTTTTATGACAAAAGCTGATAAAACATATCATGATAATTTTTATCATTTTGGTCGGACTGAACACTAGGATTATATTAAATTGAAATATCACAGCCGAAAGTAACCCAATATGCGCAATGCCAAAGGAATTTCGTTTACTTTCACGTAAAAAACCACACTGCTCATCAAAGACAAGAGTCATAAAAACTCCAGAGTTGGTGTGAAAAAATCCAGCTGGATCTTTTTGAATGGCGGTGTTGCGTCTGGTGGCTCTATTCTGGCTTTCCCTGATATTTTAAAATTGTAGATATTTACGAAAGAGAGTTAAATGGGAAATTATGTGGCCCAATAAAAAAAAATTCAGACAAAAGTTTCCCATTCCACTTTGCTTCTAAAATGTTTACATCAAACTGATTCCATCAGTAAGCCAGAAAAATAAAATTCGGCACAAATGCTATAAAATTCCCTATTCCCAGGAAGAGACATAATTCTGCCACAGGTAGAAGCAGAGCAGGTTCCAAACACACTCTTCATCCAACACTCAAAGTTTCCAAAAACTTCCCACAATGAGCTCTCTATTTCCATAGGTCAATCAACCCGACAATCCAAGGAACATCTTAAAGATATTATTCACAGAAATTTATTTTTGTGACAGTGCCACTGGTATATTTGCACTATCTATAAAGGAATTGTGATTTATGTCTTAATCTTATTTATAAGTCAAAATTTATGTGTGAATCAAATAAATCTGTGGTCTAGATATAAAAGGTAATAACTCATTTTGTTACTTTTAAAATCTCTTAATAGAATAGAAATTGCAATAAAAAAATGTATATACAAAAAAAAAATTATTTAATTTGGATAACTAGTTCCGGAGATATTAAATGTTAAAAAAGGTAACTTCTCAATTCTATTCAAAGTTGCAAACAATAAAAGGAATTACTCAGAAAATTTCATGTTTTTTTACCGAATTATTCAAAACATTAAAACTGAAAAGTTAAAAAAAGTAATAACTCGTGTTAATCTATAAAAACCAGATTTATGTTGTCGTAGGACACGAAGCTATAAAAGGTAACATTTTATTTTGTTCCCTTTCTCGCATTTTTGTTTTGTAAAAATCAGTAAATTCGAGTTAATACCTTTTATAAATAATTGAATTTTCTTTAATATAAAATAACTGACTTGTGTTCTTTTAAATCTTGTTGAATTGGCTAAATATACTAATAAGTATTTTTGTTACTATTTACAGCGCGTCTTGTTTGTGTAAATTATAAATTAATTCAGAATTACTAATTATTGTTGGGTAAGTAAATATAAATAACTTGCAATTATTTGCTATTAGGGGTATATCCTCTATCCGGTCGCAAGTTAATTATTTGCGACCAGAAATATGGTTACTAGATTTATTTTGCCATGCCAATCGACACATTTATTTTAAAATTTAAATTTGTTTTGCGATTGTTAAGTAGAAATGTAGAAATACATTAAAAGACTGCGACCTCAGATTTATACTTTACAATCGCAAAATAAATTTAAATTTTAAAAAAATGTCTCAATTGGCCTGGCAAAATAGATCTAGTAACCATATTTCTGATCGCAAATAATTAACTTGCGACCGGATAGAGGATATATCCCATTATTCGAATAAAAATATTTTCGGATTTTTTTATTTGTCTGTATTGATACTTTGTAACAGTAATAAAACATGTTTCGAATTTCACAAAATTCTAAAAAGACAAATGTCGCGTCTGCTAATAAGGAAACCAAATCGTTGAATCGTCAAACACGCTCGTCAACCAATCAAGATTTGACAGTTGCTTCGACACATGAATGCATCGATCAAGCGAAACTGCAGCGGATTACAAAATCATTGGATCTTTCTTCTAAATCAACAACATGTGAGTCATCTTTATTAAATGTTGAAACTCGTTCAAGCTTCGCCCAAAATTCAACAGTCATTTCGCCACATGAATGCATATGGACAACACATGAAGATTCACGACCAGATGAAAACTGTTTATTGAAAGATGCAAATAATTCGCCATCGGCTGGTTCGATATTTGATGATAGTGACGCGGACCCTATTTATGAGCCCCCCGTAGGCCAAGGATGTTCCTCAGATGATAGTGAATTAGACATGTCAATTGAGCGAATGGCTGTAGATATTGAAGGACGCCTTAATAAACTCGATAAAATACAAGGCAATAACGAAAATCAAAAATCCAGACAAGCTAAAAGAAATACACGAAACGCTTACATCTCATCTAAAGGCGTGGAAGTTCCAGAGCGGAACAATCTTCAAAAATTACTGGTCTTTAGAATAATATGATCTTAGAGCAAGTTATGTTTGCTCATTAATAGAGGTCAACAATAAAAAATCTGTGAAGATTTCTGAAGTACCACTTAAGAAAAATCGACAATTTGCATGCAAATACTTTTTGGTATTGTACAGTAATAGAATAGAAACATGCAAGCAATGTTTTCAAAAAACTTTAGGAGAAACAGTCAAATTTATATCAACAATTTGCACCAAAAAATTCAATCATCCAGAATTAGCATCGAAAGACCAGAGAGGGAAACATTCTAGTACCAGCAATCTTATTCCACCGGATGTTGTACGGTCTATTGAGGACCATATAAACTCTTTTCCTACATACCAGTCCCACTACTCTAGACGTGATACAGAGAAGAAGTACTTGCACGTAGACCTCAATATAACACAAATGTACAAATTGTACATAGGAAATAAAACAAAACCAGTCTCTATCTGGACCTATAGACGGCTTTTAAAACAATGAACCTCAAATTTAAAAAGCCAAGCGTCGACGTATGCAATAAATGTGACACACTGAACTGCAAAATTAAAGCAGTGCAAATTTCAGAAAGTGCAGAGTTATTGGAAGAGCAACGAATCCACCACGAAGCAGCTGATTTTGCTTATGATCAAAAACGAAATGACAAAATAGCAGGTAATTTGGATAAATCAAAGGGCGTTTACACCTTTGATTTGCAAAAGTGGACATTTAACCTTACGGTCCATGATTGTGTGTCAAACAATGTAGTCAATCATATGTGGCACGAAGGCATTGGCATTTGGCAATAGAGGAGGAAATGAGGTTGCGTCATGCTTATTCAATTTTATAAAAACATTACCAACGTCATTAAAGTCACTAACTTTTTATAGTGATTCATGCCCCGGGCAAAACAAACACAGTTTTGTAGCGTCGATGTTTTTAGTATCATTGCATTGTGCTCCACAAATTCACACACATCGATCACAAATTTTTGGAAGTTGGCCACACGCATATGGAGTGCGACTCGGATCACGCGATTATAGAAAAAGAAAAAAAGAAGACATCAATTGATATTCATCATCCTCGTGACTGGTATCAATTTGTGAGATCAATTCATTCGCATAAGCCATTTCACGTTACTGCGAAATGAACGGAACAGATTTCCAAAATTTTTCTAAATTAACCAAGTCCCACTTTCAATTTCGAAACGTCGATACTGATGGAAATAGATTTACATGGAATTCAGTGAAATGGCTTAGATATTCTAAAGATTTCGGATTAATCCAATATAAAAATTCTCTAAGTCACAGTGAGCCATTCAAAACATTAAATGTTAGGCGCCGGGGAATTTTATAACTAAATGCCGATGATATCTTACCCTGCTATGATGGACCAATTTCTCTTAATCCTCGCAAAAAGAAGGATATTTTGGATTTATTACCACTGATCTCTTCAGAATTCCATGACTTTTACAAAAAATTAAAAACGGATGATGTTTCCTGATATCCACTCTGACTTGGTAGAAGAAGATAATGCCATTTAAAGAACTAAAGGTGCCAAATTGTTCGAAATTGGGGTAGTATTATTATTTTAATTTTACTTTTATTTAAAAATTTGAAATATTGAAATTTTATGTTGTACTAAACTACCATAATAAAATCTTAATAAATCAACAAGTTTACTTAATTTTTTGTTTTAATTTTAACTGTAGATTTGAAAAGGAACAACTCACTTATTTTAAGCCGGCTAATATGTTAAAATATTTAAAAGGTAATAACTCATATTTTCTCCAAAATAGCCAAGATATTAATATTGAAGCTAGTTTCTTCCTTATGCCTAAGGAACTACATCATAAAGCTCATCTATGTTCGAAAATACAGGTCTCCGGATTTACCAATTTTTTATGAAGCTTATCGAAACATTACAAATGGTCTCCTGAACAATATATGAAAAACAGTTATCACCTTTTATATCTTTACCACAGAAATATTCAAAGGACACCGCAATAATCTTATGGAAATTGGGTTTCGGTCAAATATTCAGAATTTTTGATATGTTGTATATTTTGTTATCCTGAACAAAAGTCTCCATGGGCATAAAGCTCCAAATTCAATATTTTGGCAGCTACGGAGCCCGAAAGCTCCACAGCTCTATTACAAAACTATTCAATTTTAATACTATTCATTTTACTTTTAACGCTATTTGCCGTAGGCACTTGGCGAAACACACTTATACTTAATAAACACATTTTTATTAATCACTTGTTTTTTGTTCCGCAGAATATTTTGAATGTCTTTCAAAAAGTTTAAAAAATCACTCGATCTATTATATAACAAAAATTTTTACTAATACAAATCAGTAGATACTCCTGATGATGACCTAACAAGTCGAAATCGATCGAGTGATTTTTTAAACTTTTTGAAAGACATTCAAAATATTCTGCGGAACAAAAAACAAGTGATTAATAAAAATGTGTTTATTAACTATTCATTTTAGGTCGCTGAATTCAAATCTGATGTCAGTTTTAAAAAATTGTCAACTGTCAGCTGTCAACTGTCAATTTTTCAAATCTGACATCAGATTTGAATTCAGCAACCTACAATAAATAGTATTAAAAATAAATAGTTTTGTAACGGATTTGTGGAGCTTTCGAGCTCCCTAGCTGCCAAAATATTGAATTTGGAGCTGCCCATGGAAACTGTTGTTCAGGATAACAAAATAAACAACATATCAAAAATTCAGAAAATTTGACCAAAACCCAATTTCCATAAGATTATTGCGGGGTCCTTTATATCAAAACAAAATAAACATTTCGTTAGAAGAATACAAACATCTTTGAACCGTGCAATCATAACCATTGCATTGGTGGCAAAATTGGAGGCTACAAAGCCACTAATTATTTCCAAAATTTTGTTTGCCATGATGATACAGTAACTGCCCATTCTGTGAGTAAAGTAAACGTTCAACGTTATTTAAAATTTAAAAACCCCCATAAAATGAGACAAAGAACTGCTAGATTGCTTATATTAGTAACCACGGGATTAAAGCATAAAGCGCTTTGGGTATCAACCACGTTGTATATATGAAGGGACTAACAAAAGTTCGTTTAGTTATGGTGACTCTAAAATCTTTTTAGAAAAACCAAAAATACCAAATCGTTTGCAATTGTTTTATGAGACTTTTTTCAAAATTTCATAACGATCAGTTAAAGTGGAGACGAAAAAATGCAAAATAGCTGAGGATGGATCAGACGAAATTCCACCACCAACGCAAACAGAAGTTAGCTATGTGATTCTTTTCGGTTTTCGGCGCAAACTAAAGCCACTACAAATATTCAATGAATGTCAAATTGCATAGAGGACGAGCCCCGAAAAGGTCCGCCAACATCTTCCACTGAAGTCGATGAAGTCTAAAGTTGACGAAGATCCACGATTGGCACAAACAACTATTTCTGATGAATTGGCCTTGAATGCCATGGCTGTATCGCGAGTATTAAGTAATCATCTGGGACACACGAGGAAATCTACTCGATGGGTTCCACGAATTTTAAATGACGCTCAAAAAGAGGCTCGAGTGCATTTTGCTAAATCTTTCTCAAATAAATTCGAAAATGAATAGTCTAGTATCTTAAGTAAAGTCCTTACTGGTGTCGAATTTTATGGTTCTATAAGTACGATCCTGCTATTCCCCTGGAAAATAGTCAGACGGTAACTGAAAAATGGTCTTAACAGTAACGCGGAGATAATTTATGAGGTTAATGCTGAATTTGATAAGCTTAAAAAACAAGATTGTTAAGACTGTTTTGAGGAATGGATCTATAGGCTTAAGAAATGCATTGAAATCAATGGCGATTATGTAGAAAAGAAAAAAAAAGACCAAGATTATGAATAAACAAGAAAAAAATGTTTTTGTTTTTTTTGGCCAAATAAGCGAACTTTTGTGAGTCTGTCTTATATATGAATATAAATAAAAATAAAGTAAAACACATTCTTATGAATTCGCTTCAAGTGTCAACCCAAAGAGCGCGAGCTCGAATCTTATCCGAGTCCATAATTTTTTTTAGACGATTATTATTCATAAGCATCATCGCTCTTGTCGCATCAAGTATTCCTCCAATACTGAAATGATGACGTGGAATATTCGCGAACATAACTACATGAAAGTGATTTACAATTGCAATACATCTACATTGCCAGAAGATACAATAAAAATAATAATCTCGAACAGCGATTGGCAAGTATATGAGCGCGAGGAATTTGGAATTCAGGGACAGTAGTAATTTATACGCCTGCCTGTTATGGTTCTCACCTCACTGACAACTCGCACGGACATCAAATGACCAAACATCGTGCGACTATTAATTTGGTATTATGTTTCTCGTTTTTTTTGGTGAGAGCTGTGCACTGTAGTTTTATGTATTACAGAAAAACCTCGATTAATTGAGAAGCCCGTTGAATCCGATTGTCCGTTAAATCCGAATGTTTTTATATTTAATCGACTATAGAATTTGCACTTGTTCTGGAATACAGCCACCTATAGGACAAAACTCATTCATTTATAAGCCGATTATGTTGGGATTGGGTACGTTGGATGGAAATAGGATTCTTAAATGATTTTTGGAAGAAGTTCTGGAATATGGCCATCTGAGGCGGAACTGGTTCAATTCTTATCCGATTATGTTGGGATTGGGTATGTATGTTGGATGGAAATGGGATTATTAAATGAATTTTGCAAGAAGTTCTGGGTCCCTATTTGGGAATTCGAATTCAAATAAATGAAAGACGTTTTCGAATGATCGCTATTTGTGAATTCGAAAACGTATTGATCTAGTCGAACGCCACAACGAAGACGAATAACCATGAAACGAACGAAAATTACCGTTATCTCGCAATCCGTTTTCGAATCAGAATTGTTTGTTCATGAACGACATTTTCTTCGTTGATAATTTTATTGACGAATCCTATGAAATGTTATTTTATTGGTATAAAAATAATTTTGGTAGGTTGTTAGGACAAGTTTAAAACAATATTTTTTATTATTTTAGTATAATTTTTATTAAATGAAAAAAGTTTATCTAAAAAAAAAATTAGGAATTATTATTGACAATTTCAAACATACACTAAACGAAAATTACAATACAAAAGTAAAAAACTTGGCTGAGATATAAAACTTTTAACACAGTAAAACGCTCCAAAATAATTTTTAGTTATAATTTAATATTTTTTATTTAATGTATTAATATTGGAAATATTAATTACAAATTAAACTGACATTGTGTTGTTTGAAAAAAAATTGATTTTTGTTTTGGTCGTCAAAATTCCATGAACAAGGTGCATATTTTTTGTACAGGTAGAACCATAAATTAAAATTTCATTGCTGATTACTTTACAATGTACATTTTTATTTTCGTTCGAATTCACAAACACCCAATCATGTTCGAACCGAATTTATCGTTCGAACCGAATTGTCGTTCGAAACGGATTCGCAAATAGGGCCCCTGGAGTATGGCCACCTGAGACGGAACTCGTTCAATTCTTAACCGATTATGATGGGATTGGGTATACTGGACTAAAATGGGATTCTTAAATAATTTTTGGAAGAAGTTCTGGAATATGGCTACCTGGGACGGAACGCGATCAATTGTTAATCGATTCCGCTTGCTTCAAGAATAACGCCTGCTTAGAATCAAGTTCCGCACTAGTTTAAATTACCGAGTTTCGTGGCAATATTTCAGAATTTCTTAAACAAATCATTTAAGAGCTCCTTTTCCATTCGACATACCTAATCCCATCATAATTGGTTAAGAAACTACCGAGTCCTGTCTTAGGTAGCCATATTTCAGAACTTCTTCCAAAAATCATTTAAGAATCCCATTTCCATTAAACATACCCAATCCCAACATAATCGACTAAGAAATGAATGACTTCTTTCTTAGGTGGCCGTATTCCAGAACAAGTGCAAAACCTATAGTCGATTAAATTTAAAAACATTCAAATTTAACGAACATTCGGATTTAACGGATTCCCCAATTAGTCCGTTAAATCAAGGTTTTCCTGTGTTTGACAACAAATAAAAAAATTTACTCTAAAGTCACTTGAACATTTTATGTGAGCGATTTTGACATTACTCTCACTCACCGCGCGCTCGCGTCCCGAATCATAATGCTAAAATTTGAATTCGGCGGCTTGAAGTCACTTAGTGACTTAAATGTGGGAAGCATAATAGGGGTATTAAACAGTAACCAGTAAAAGTTCAAAGTTCGAAGAAATGGTGAATATTTAAAGTGAAATTAGAAATTAAAAAACGTTCGAAAATAGAGTTTGAAACTCAAATCGCTAAGTGTTTTATTTCCAAAATCGAGTACGAGCCTATAACGAATCCCGAAATTCGTAACAATATTTGAGGACGACTGTAAAATGTATGGTAACCGAGTTTAGAGTTAATTCGGTAAAATACATAATACGGAGTATTCTCTTATTGACTTTTGCCATTGGTGATAAACTACGGATTTCAAAGCTACTGTTCTAATAGCGTGTGTAAATGAGATATAATGCGAATATAACTTCACCATCAACGAGTACAAACAATTTTGGCAACCGGATGGGAACAGCGCATAGTACAAAAATTAAAGGAACAGGAAGGAACTACCGCCCTCCTCCCCAATATGCCTGATCCAGCCGCTCTGAGTGACTTGGATAGGATTTAATGCAGTACTCAATGATTAATCCGAATACAAAGTGATTATGTAACCTCAGAATAGAGGCGGCTAAAACCGTCTAAGGGAGAAGCGCTAATAAACCTTAAAATAAAATGAAATGATTCCAAATAAAAATACCATGCCTGTATACTTGTATGTATGGTGAGCTTTCTCAGAAATTTTAGAATTCTTAATATCTACAAAATAATTTGTGCTTTAAGAAGTTGGCCGCATGTTTGAAAAAAAAAAAATTGAAAAGCTGTCAACTGAATGTGGTCAATTATATCGTTAATAGTGCAACAGTGATTCCACTATATCCACAATAAAGAGCTCTGGGCAAAGAAAAATATTAGTTTAGCTTTTTTTGTAAAGCTAAATCTGCAGTTATTATTTTGCAAGTTGTTTAATTATATACGTTTTAAATGAAGTCTCTTTAATTTAATATTGGATATACAATTTTTTGTAGCAATGTAGAAATTCAAAGGTAAACAAAGAAACAAACAAAGCACCGCACAAAAGCACGTCCTTTAGACAGCAACAGACACCAATAATTCCTTAGATGCAATACAACACGAATTTATTTAGTCATATAATTTAGAAAATATTTTGTTTTTTAAATTGAAATTCCGCTTAAGGCAAGTTTCACTATAGTTTTGACACAACAAAAGGTGCTTGCGACATACACACAAAAAACTGTTGTTGATTTTAATAATTCGCATTAGTGTATTAAAATTTAGTTCAAAAAATAGTCACACAAAAATCGTTTAGCGCAAAAATCCATATAAAACATATTTTTTTGGCATACTATTAAATTTTACCTGCTAGCGAATATCCTTGTTTTCGACTTTCCGGCTCAGCAAATTCTAAATCATTTTCGCTAATTTGCCCCGCCGAGTTGCGATCGTTAGCCAAATCGCATCTACTGTGCGGACGGGTATGGAAACCGCCACTGAAATAAATCAAGCACAAAACACAAAATTTATATTTTACACGTTATAAGGCGATATACTTTTTATATTATTCTAACGTTCACAACTCATAAAAAAAATTATATAAAATATTAAATATTTTAACAACCGTACAGCATTTTTAAATTATATATTAATTTTTTTTTTTTTAAATAAATAAATACAACAATAATTAATATAATTATGTATACTTATATATGTATTAAATTACGTCTCTCACAGAAAAATACTCACAGTCTATAAGATCTAGTTTCACTATTTCTTTCTCTATCGTGAGATGTTGTTCTCATAAATCTATGTCTTAATTCTACACCAGCTTGTTCTTCCTAGATTCAAAATTAAAAAAGGACATAGAAAAAAAAAATCCAATTTAAAAACTAAAAAACAGAAAATTACATAAATAATTAATTACGAATAAATAAATAAATAAACGGAATTAAATTCAAAATTGCAAAATAAAATTATTATCAGTGCTTTACCAAAAATACAATAACGATAAAAGCTTTATATACAAAAAGCACTTGATACACAACAAATCAAATTTATTTATATGTTAATCTGATTTTTAAGTGGGATACAACATAATAAAGAAAAATATTTATGCTTTTATGTTTCTGACAGGCGATTCTGATGTGTTTAAGATTTGATTGAGTACGTCTGAGATAAATGTAAATAAATAACAGAAAATTATCGTGGGAAGAAGGTCGTTCACCAATTTTATTTCTTTGATTTATTAGAGAGTAGGACGCGATATTGATTGAGTAATGAAATATGGTTTCAAATTAATTTTAGTCATCGAGTATAACATCGTACCCACGTAAAGGATATTTTAATATATTCTAGGATAATACGTTATAACAGTTAGGTGTTCATATTATAATTTGGCCAAAACACTTGTTCCAACTTTTTGAGAGTGATTTTGCTTATACGAGCGGCTGGTTGCGATTTTTAACGGATATTTTATTTATGGGGAGGCCTTCGGGAATAACACCACGGTGTGCCTTAACAGAAATATTTTTATGATAATGAAACTCTTGCTAAAACAGTTATTGGTTTATATTTAAAAAAAATGATTATAATTGGACAGTTTCTAAATTTCGCGCCATCGAATATAGAATGAACCATCTCATCTACAGATTCTCGCCGGCATTTAAGGAATATCACTACTCCAGGTCAAAACCAAATATAGTAAAGCACTTATAGTTCTAAAGCCGCTATTTTAAAGCCGACAACAGGTGGTCATGAGGGTACGACATAAATTTCAGGGGTATCTAACTGAAAAGAGATCGAGGAAAATGAAGAAAATCTATTAGAACTTCCTAAAAGAAAAATTGATTCCAGCTATACAATTCCTGCGCCGATGGCAGATCATCATATGTATGCCTGTGAAGTTTGCCCGAAAAGTAAAAAGGCACGTAAAACACTGATTCAACACTAATGGTTTGGATCTCGAATAATGCCAGTTTAGTACAAGTTAGCACAAAAAATGAGTTTCTCACATATTATTTAAAAAGTTAGCACGAATTTCTTCAATATTTAAACAGATTATTAAACACGGAAAAATATATTTATACGATGTGAAACTAGCACAAAAAGTTAGCACGATTTTTTTCAAAATGTATTTTATCAAAACCAATTTTTTTTCCATTGTATAGTACTAAAAAAAATGTACACAACAAAATAATCATTATTATAATAATAAATATAATGTTAGGTATTTAAGTTTACTATAAAACTGAACGTTTTCGTTTAATAATACTTTCGTTAATTTATCCATCGTCCAATAATTATATTTTTTATTATTAAATAAAATAATAAGAAGACTCAATAATAAAATGTTCTAAAACATAATGGTGGTTTGAGTATTAGCTAGAATTAGCATGAAAATTTAATATAAAAATTAATTGAGTTAAATCGATTCCAGCTGGGCTATTCCAAAAATATGTCGTACATAAAATTACGAAAATATTCAGAAAGTTTCAGAATTTTGTTATGATTTGTTTATGAGCAATATCGATTCGTACTGTGCATTTTCGAAAATTTCCCGTTTATGTGAAATTGGTTGAGTACTAAAGATTCATGCTGAGCCCGTCCTAACACTTGTCGGACATAAAATTGATTTTATATTAATGTAGGACCAATTACAAAATTATTCAGAAAGTTTCAGAATTTTCTTATGATTTGTTTGTGAGCAATGTCGATTCGCGTTGTGCATTTCGGATATTTTTCCGTTTATATGAAATTGTTTGAGTAAAATCGTTTCGTGCTGGGCTTTTCCAAAAATTTGTTGGACATGAAATTGATTTTATACTAAAGTAGGCAAAGGAAAATTCTGAAACTGTCTGAATAATTTCGTAATTGGTCCTACTTTAAAATAAAATAAATTTTATGTACGACGTATTTTTGGAATACCCCAGCTGGAATCGATTTAACTCAATTAATTTTTCTATTAAATTTTCATGCTAATTCTAGCTAATACTCAAACCTCCATTACGTTTTAGAACATTTTATTATTGAGTCTTCTTATTTATTTAATAATAAAAAAATAAATTATTTATTGACAAAATTGTTATTAAATGAAAACGTTCAGTTTTATACTAAACTTAAATATGTAATATGTAATATATTATTATATTACATAATTGATTAATTTTTTTTGTACGTTTTTTTAGTACTATTGAGTGGAAAAAAATTGGTTTTGATATGTGATAAATGCAATATGTACATTTTTAAAAAATACGTGCTAACTTTTCGTGCTAGCTTCACATCGGTATCATATGTGGTATAACGCTGCTACTCGAGGTAATACTGATTTTGCTGATTACGATGGATCTACGGAAGCAAACCCAGAAAAATGTGAGGCTGCTTTAGGACAAGTCTGGCAACCCTTATTTGTAAATAGTCCTACTTGTGTATACAGATCTCTTACAGGTGTAACTACTCTTCTCCGAGGCCAATATGGAAGATAAAAATTCAAACATTTATAAAACTGAGAACCAAATGAAGTTACGGGGATCGGTGCTCGGGTTTTAGAATCTTAGATAGGCTGAGTGCTACCTTGGAGGACAGCTAATCTGTGAGCAAAAAGCATCTGGAAAGTGTGAAAAGCGGAAAGGACCCAGAACGGGCCAGACTCTGGACGGAAATGTAGATTGGGTACATTCGAGGCGCACAATTGGCCAAAGATACTACGTACTATTGAAAATAGGACAAAATTGGAAATTGGTATATAAACCCCTTCTTTATGAAGATACCTAGAGAAAATACCGAAAAAAGCGGATCTCTATAAAAAAGCAGTAGCTGTAGTTAGAGGGTTGTATTAGGGTGGGAGAGGACAAAGAAATTCTAAGCAATCCAAGAGAACGCGTTTGGGTTACAACCGAGCTAAATTTAGATGAAATCTTAACGATTGGTCAAGTCAGCTCTATTCTGATCAACAATTGGAAGATCGTCAAACAAATGCTGAGTCAAAAATTAAATGCTGCATCACGCCAAACCTGAGTCGGTTGCTCCTCTTCTCAGACTAACAAAATCGGGAAAAGACTCAGTGCATATTGTGGGTAAATAGTAACACAATCTGTGGCCTTAGAGTTCAAATGGTTCTCAAAACCGTGGTCGGCATAGAGGTAAATGACTACATGATCTAGCTCCACCAAATAACATTGACGAGTTATCTTAGAGATAGACCGAAGGGACATCGGGGAGCATGAACATCAATTTGCTCAAGGACGAGCAATTTATTGATTATTTGTATAATACTAACCTATTAGTTTGCAATAATGAAATTGTAGTGCAAAAAACGGACGGGAGGCAATAGTCGTAACTATCGCCTCTAACATCTACTTTAGTATGGTGAATGATTAGAGAGTATTGAAGGAGCATTAATTTGTGGAGGAACGAAATAGGAACCAAAGGACAACAAATTAGAACATATTATATAAAGAAGTGTTAGGAAGGCCCCGGAGACAGTGAATGAACTGGTCTGTATGGTAGATATTAGCACGAAAAAATAATAAAAAGGACTAGGAAGGCTAGAGATTGAAATTCCTACAAGGAAACCCTAAAAATTTATATTAGAAAACTGAGGACGGTAAAGATATTCTTGAAAATTCTTTTGCGATATAAAAAGGCAGATTCTCCGAAACCTCAATCACTTTTAGGTATTTTTTTAGGCCTTATAGCTCATGAACTTCTTCAACCGCTGAATCAGAGATGGACAATTACGCGTCATCTACTAAGTTTTACGTTATTGCGTAGACAACTCATCGACATCGTAGGCAACTCGTCAACAATGTAGACAACGTCGACAACCAATTGTAGTTCCGCCGGTAGTGACTAAATAATCAATATATTTTTAACTTCTGCTAACATATTTCCAAGTAACTTATACTGTGTACCTGATACTGTTTTGTTCGTTAATGTGTGAGCCCGATGTCGATTTATTGTCTAAATTTAAATTTCCAACAAACTAATATGAAGGTGAGTGCAGAACAGTTAAATATCTTTAATGGTTTTGAATCGAACTATTCATGATATTTACATCTAAACTTCAAAAAGTTTAGATTTGTCAATAGCTAATTAGAAATATTTTCGAAATTGATAAATTTTACTTAAGCTGCGAAATATTAATTGAACCCCAAACACGATTTATTTTCCTCCATCCTTGGAGGTTTCTAGTATGAACTACCATTAATTTTGTTAGTCAGAAAGTTTGTCAAAAATTGAGGTGAGACACACAGCCTAAATGACTTATTAAACTAAATAGCCGTTACTAGTTATTATTGTATCCATCAAGCGTACTGGGTTTAATATTTAGTTCTAAATTGAGTACTAAATTGTTACTGTCTACTATCGATAATAAATATGTCGACAATATTCATAAAACTCAAATCAAATTAGCGAATTATAATAAAATTTCAGTGCATTGTGTTTTCGCCATCTATTGATAACTTGTATGAACTAACATGAAGCACCTGACGTCGACTTTTTTGTCCAAATTTCCGACTAACTAAATTGATGGTTAATCCATACCGGTTGTTCAAAAGTTGCACTAAGCAAATGACGTTTGATGTTTAATTAAAATTTGCTTAATGGCTATTAATAAATCTGAACTATATTGATAAATCTGAAATAGGTTCAAATATCAGGCATTAGGTTGTCGGAGACACGTATCAATAATTTGTAAGAAATGACCATCAATTTAGTTAGTTGGAATTATAGGTTTTAATTGATTGATTTTTTTGTCATATGGCTCGGTTTTTTAATTCAAATATTCGAGCTCGTGAACAGGTAGGTAACACTTTTTAATGCATAATGTGGATAACACAGTCCTCTATGTATCACAAGAAATGTTCATCTTATAAGTTAGATGATTTTCTTCTGTTATTATTTAGAACTGTTGAGACAACGATATTACACCATAAATATCAAACTGTTTCGATGGATTTTTTGTGTTATACAATTTCAGCTAAGATATTTAATTTAAAAAAAATAAGATTTAATTTTTAATTTTTAACAAAACTTAACTTAAGCTATTGCGATTTCGAACAACTATTTAAAAAAATAACGCGGCTAAAATTTTTGACAAACTTAATTAGAAATTAGTTCATGCTAGTCATTGATAGATGTCTCTAATACTCAGAAACCAACATAATTTGATTTCTGAATATTAGAGACATTTATGATTGACTAGCATGAACTAACCACTAATTTAGTTTGTCAGAAATTTTAGTCGTGTTTTTCAGATATTCAGTTCTAAAATTTTGTTCTTATGCTGTGTGCCTCAGTTCGGTTCGGTTCGACGAAAAAACATTCATAGGTGGCAGTAACATCAACAAAAGAAGCTGTGACCGACTATTCGAAATACTAAATTGTCGACTTTTCCTGAATAAAGGAAATATTAAATTAAATTAAAATAATGGAAGATGATACGAAGGTTGCATTATTTGCAAATTTTATTATAAACTACGAAATGTTTAAAAATCACGTAAAAGTGTCACGTAAAAATTTGTAAACAATAACACATTTGGATTAAATACCAAATAATGACATTTGAGAACTAAATTGAAAAGTTACCTCGTGATGAGACTTTTCGTTTCTAACCTGGCGGTGAATAGCGAACCTCAAAAAGTTAAGTTCATAATTTAGTCGAAAAAATGGACCTGAGGCACACAGCATTCATTTATTTATCAAATTTTAATTAAAATGCAAGCGCGGTTTCTTTTGAGTAATCTATAAACAGCTGGTATAAGCTAACCATCAATTTAGTTAGTCGAAAATTTCATACTAAATACAAATTTTTATTAAACATGGCCGACACAACATATAAAAAAGGTAGTTTGAGTACCATAATTAAGGATTCAAAGCGTCATGTCGAAAATGGTAAAAAAATCGATCTTTATTATGTTTTATTTATCTCTAATGACATTTGTTGGCCACACTAAAAATATATGGAGTTAAATTGAACAAAAATGTTTTGTTCACTGGACTGTCAAATATAATTTTCATGCATAAATTAGCTGATGTATTTCTTCCTTTACATGCTCGGCAATCATTTACAGCTCGGTTAACAGTTCGGTGTATTCAATCCAGAAAATAGCTCTTTGAAATAATATGATTCGCTTGTTGGAAATATCTGTTAAAACTTGGTAAGGCTGGAGCGAATTATTAAATTTTATAAAAGCCTAATAAAAATATAATTTTTGACTTAAAATAAAACACGGCCACTCGACACAAAAATCAAGGCCAATAAACTCAATTCGCACATATCGGGTACTCATAATTCGCACAATAGGATGCCGTTGAAAAGGACTAACAACGGATCCTTTGGGTCATAAACAGCCTCAAGCTATTCTGGTCAGCTGGCGCAGACCAGATTATTTCGACTACGATTTCCTCGACTGCAAAAAAGGTACGTGCGGCTTCCAAAATACGCAAAAGTTTCGTTTATGATGTCAGCCAAACGGAAACTTACTTTTTAAGTTCATACTTTTATAAATTTTAAAACCGTGATTTTTTAAATGCGTTTCACGTTTGAATTTCTCAATTTATTGAATTGGAAATTGTCGAGTAGTCATTCCTTTTCTGACCACAGTTATAAACAACACAAAACCAACTGTCGTACTTTATGAACTACTCTATAGGTAATTTATTATTGGCAGCGCTTCTGAACGCGCTCTAATGCCATTTTAGGCAAACTAACTCATACTTTAAAAAAGACCTTATAGAGCAAACCTCGGAATCCATGTAAATTAGAAGAAACTAGTACTATTCTCCGTTCATTGGTAGATTTGATTATTATTAATCACTTATTACTGAACCCGGAAGGTAAATCTTTGGTAAATTTCCTTTCAACCTGAGAGGGCGCTTATTATTTTTATTTACGATTTATTGTAAATTCACAAAAAAATTGAGTTAATTATTTTGTATAGCAAGTACAAATGTCCTCATCAGGTTATCCGTTTCACCGTGATTTGGATCTTTTAAGTATACTGAACAGGAAACCTAACGTATTAAAAAGGTTATTGTCGCGTGGAATACATAAGTAATTGCGTCAGTCAATTTTTGGTAGTAGTTAGGTTTGTTCTATAAAACGGAATACTTGGAGACAAATATGAGTTTAGAATATACATTTTTCAGAGCAACCGTAAACGTTACACGAATAATTTTAAGGGGCCAATATCTGGAATTGTAAATTCACAACTCTGAAAATATGAGCGAACTGAAATAAGCACACCTCCACAACGGTCTTCCTCAGAAATAATGTAAAAATCATTACTGTAGATCTCGAAGTCCGAAAGAAACAATTTTTGGTTGTGGAAGTTTCTAATTAAATAAGTTTCATCCAGAGCGACTAACATCGTGAGGCAAGGAACGCGTGTAGGAGAAGACAATATGGATTTTTTTGTCCGTCCTAGCCTGGGTATAAATTCTTCTATACAAAGGCACCAACTGGCCACGAAAATTGAAACGCACTGTAAAACAGTTGTAATTACCAAGTGTTTTTTTTTTGTTTCAATCTATGCCATCTGTTTTGGGGCCGAAGCACTCACCCGCTCTTTCGCGGTTCATTTTTCCCATTCTATTTTACATTTTACGCAGATATGCAAAATTGAAGACGTACTCGACATAGTGCTGGACATGGAAAATAAGTCGAACCATGAGTTTTGCACGCAGCTAGGGGGTCGTAGTTGTGTTCCTTTTAATTGCAGATCGTAATCTGTTGATGAAAACTTCCTTTTGCATCCTGCCCCTATCGGGATTCGATCCCGGTACCTCCCGATCCAAACGCAAAAGCTTTAACCACTGTACCATTTTGTAGTTCTCTTTTTACGCAGGTTCGTTTTTTACGCAGGTTTGATCGATAGGCTATTTGACCACGCGAATGTTTGCGGCAGAGAAATATATGTGTTAGCATTGTACATCAGTCGGTCGTTTGGCAGTGTGTCGTTATGTGCCTTATCTATTGTAATATAAGCCTGGCCATCCGTTGTAGCAATCTAAAGTAATCAAGGGCCAAATTTTTGTTCTAAGAAACCGATGATCGAATGTCTGGTGAAATTAAAATGTTAAAAATTCAAAACGATCCAGTGTGAATTAGTAAATAATTAATATGCAGGACAAACAAACTAACGAGTTAATTTGAAGTGGTAAAATTAATGAAACAAGTGTTTTCTAAACGCTGTATAAGAAAGCAGATTATTTCCAAGCGAAAAAATGTATTTTTGCTATTCACCGCTAGATGCAGCACTATCGTAGAAACCAACAAAAAATTTATGAAATATTGCTCTCATAAAAACATGGATAGTTGCAGGGGGTTTTTCTAACACTTTTGTTAAAAACTAAAACATTTCAGATTAAAAAGGTTTCATGGAATTCTATGATGCTAGCGATTGTTTTTCTTGCCATGTATTTACATGGTAGGTACCTTCAGTATATTTTGAGAATCGCAAATCGTTTTTTTAAAGTTAAATTATCTTTTCCATTTCTAAACGTTTAAACTTTAAACATATATATTTTCTCTTCTGTTTCACACATTCTTTGATTTTTCTTAAACTTTCTTTTGAGAATTATTGATTTGCTTAAAAATTTCATAAATTTAACTGCCTCTAGCGGTTTTGCTGTTACACATTTTTCTGTTGGAAATTGTCTGCTATCTTATACAGCATCTCTACAAGAAATAGTTGTCAGAAAAATACAACATCGATTGAATTATTTTACAGTGGTCACAAATATTTACAAACAAAATATAAATACAGGGTGCTCCACAACTTAAGAAAACAAGACAAAGCATCTGAGGATTGTTGAGCACCCTGTACTCTGAACCAGAACTATATAGCCTACTCTAATTAATACATCAACTTAAATAACTATAAATTTTGTAAATAAAAATTGTTCGAAATATTACCCAATTGTTGACATTTATAATCTAACCAAAAAATATAATATGTAAAAGAAACGTCACTACTCAAATAATATGTAAATTAAATTAAAAAAAAAAAACATTTAACAAAAAAAATTTTTATAAAATAAAATTATATAATTAATTGTACTTACATCACGCATATTATATGTAATTTCTAAACTATTAACAAAACTTTCATAAAATTCAGGATATAAATCAAGGACATCAAGTAAATCATCACGATGAATTTTATGTAAATCACAATACGTCAATGCCCTTACATTACTATTTGATTTACCTATTGTCGAATGTATACACGGATTTTCACCAAACACATCATCTTTCCCTACAATTTATCGATTAAATAATGAGATTTTGTAGATTATTATATAAAATTAAAAATTTAATTACAAAAACAAAATTATAATTTAATTAATTTTATTTCATTACTAAATTTATTCTGATCAATTTAAAAAGTAAACAAAAAATAAAAATGTCGTCGAGCTTTTTTCTTTACTTTGGAAATTGATTCTAAATTTAATAATCAATTTTACCTAAAATTGCCATCACAATATCATCCTTAATTATTTCTATAGAGCCTCTTGATATAAAATATAATGAAGTTAATACATCCCCCTTATGAACCAGCGTATCACCGGGGGGTGCATGTGTTGTCTTAAATTTTAGTGATAAGGCTCTGTAAATATACATGAAACGAATAAGAAGACGAAGAAGATATAAGAAAAAAAAAATGAAACGAGAATAATTAGTAATTTTGCCATGTACATATAATTAATAAATACGGTTGAGTGATTTTTGTTTTGTGGGGGTGTCATAAGGTGGATGTGTTTTAGGTAAATATACAAAAAACAAACGATATTTATATTTATTCTGGGTAATTAGGTATTTGTGTGCAATAAATTATGGATATACATAAAAATAAAATTACCTTAGACAACCAGGACTGGCACCGGAAAATGCTGCACTATTGGTCAACAAATTCCTATTCAAATGCAGACAAATGTCTGCTTGGAGGCATTCTGGAAAACCTTTCAAAACGGAATTCATATCGATTCCGTTTGTATAAGTCCAAGCATGCTGGAAGTATTCTTCCAACCTTTGTCGCAGTGGATTAGGAATCTACATAAAACGAAAAAAAAAATAATAATAATAATTAGATCACTTATATAAATTAATCTAGCCTAAGGCCGTCGTAACAGTTTAATAATTACTTGATGAAACCGAATAAATTCTCTAACACGTAGCATTTGCGTATGATATCGTGCCGTACCAGAATACAGTCGCTGGATAATCGCCGATACATTACCAAATATACTGGCATACATTAAAGCTTAAAAAATAATTTTTATATAAATAAAAGTAACAGTAAAATATTTTTATAATTATAATTAATGTAATATGTACTTACATCCAACTAGCATTACACATATCGTGAATATTTTCTCGGCATCGGTATTTGGCGCTACGTTACCAAACCCGACCGATGTTAATGACGTAAACGTAAAATATAATGCTGTTATATAACGTGACTGAAATATATTTAAAATAATTTATTAATATTCATGCATTTACAATTTTTTATAAAATAAATTAATATTTATAATTACGATAAAGATAAATAAAAAGTTAATTTTTCATTTTAATGTTATATTATACAAGTGGAATCGTGATAAAAATTTAAAGTTTAGGTGCCTACGTGTATATTAATGGTGCCCACTTTAAAAATTTGGTGTTATAACGTTACAAGTACAAGGTGATATGGCTTTTGGATAGGGCCCTCGGCTAAAACTTTATTTTGAATGTTGAATAGTATAAATTATCGGTCTATTGTTGGCAAGAACAGGAATCAAAATCATAGAGATCCATTTCGTCCGAAAATTGTTCAACATAACATAATCTGTTTTGAGACTATTTAATGGATAATTTTTTTATAACTTTTATAACGACAGTAGAAAATCCCACAATTTTACTTTCAAGGTGAAATAACTGGTCATTTAGTAATGGCAATCGGATTGTCAAAAAAATTTACAAAGCACAAATTCACAGCCCCATCATTTCGAAACATTCCAATAGGACATCTGGCCGCCGATCTGACAGGGAAATTTACAAGTCTACGGTGTTTACAAGACTGTCCTGTCTCACTCTATTAGCATATAGCTATTGCTTTTAGTTCCCCCATTTGTTCTCCCCAAAACTAAACTTGATCCATGACAAAATGTTCAAGTGGGCATAAAACGTTCAAATCGTTTCTATCGATAAAGTAGAAAAAAACGACACTCGTCGCTATTCGGTACAGTAAATTTTCAAGGGAAAAGGTAATATGTACCCCTAAATGTTGCTTAGAAGCAAAATTTCGCACATCTAGGGGAAAATTGGAAAATTTTCGTATGTAAAATATATGATAAACGTTTTTATTTATTCGATCTTTCAGCAAGTTAATTTTCTACTGTTCTAATCTCTTGTTTACATAGTAGTAGAGTCCTATGACAGAATGGGAAATTTTATATTTATGGTAAAATTCGACATGTGTGATGGAAATAGTATTCTTAAATGATTTTTTGACTAAGTTCTGAAATATATCGCCCTTTTTGTCCAGATACGCAGAGCTTTATCAAAAAATCATTTAATAATACCATTTCCATCGTACGTGACGAATTTCGACATAATCGATTAAGAAATGGCCTAGTTCCATCCCTAATGACAATATTCCAGAACTTTATCAAACAACATTTTAAAATTCTATTAAAATTCGATTTTCGACATAATCGGTTAAGAAATGGCCAGGTTTCATCCCTATCCGTCTTTTTCCAGAACTTTATCAAAAAGGCATTTTTTGAATCCCATTTAGGACCCACATTTCGAACTTCGATTACAAAATGGCTTAGTCCCATAGCGATGGAGATATTTCAGAACTTTATCAAAAATCATTCTAGAATTTTGTCAAAAAATCATTTAATAGTCCCATTTTTCTACATGTGAAATTTTAAAAACTCAAACTGGGATTTCCTAAAAATTGGGATTTTTTTATACAATACCGAGATTTTTAAAACCGGGAATTTGAAAACCAGGATTTTGAAACCCGGGATTTTGAAAACCGGGGTTTCATTACACACTCACTTTACCATAAACTTCAAAAGTGGTTTCTAGATACCAATTCAACATCAAGAAACAACTAGTCTAGAACAGCAACCATCTAAACCAAAAAAAAATTATCTCCACCAATGAATATCAAATTAATCCTTTCTACAATCGATTATGGTTGCCGAGAACAACCTTGTTTCTCTAAATTGGGAAATGTATGTGAATTAATGTTGGCGGTTTACCCGGTCAGTAGGAATATTTCTGCAAAATCTTTTAATTGCAAAAAAGTCACATCTTACATACTACAGGAGATGTGAAATAGCTAAGGAGTTACAAAGATTACCAAATAAAACGCAGAAACAAAATCCAAGAATATCGAAAAAATTAACTATCTGATGCAAGTAAAGCGGGAGAACCAAAACTATATTCGCTATACATTATTTTAAACACTTGGATCAAGTTTCATATTCACTGGTGATTTTAATGCAAAAAATACCTACCATGGATCAAGAGTGATCCATAGAAACGGAAGAGAGGTGTTTGTAGCAGGAGCAGGACGGCTAAGCAGTTGTTAGTTTCATTCTGGAGATCAACCAACTATTGGTCAACCAACTAATCGAAAACTATATATCGACCTAGAAAGCAGCGAATGGATTATGTCGGACCAGTCATCTGTTATTATGGCAAGCAATGCAATGACTATTAAGAAAACTATTAACTAAAATAAAACTAACTAATCGCAGACTGCCTAACTCTGCACTGTACTGATAAACAAGACCTAGCTACTCAGGGCAATTCCAGGGCAATTGCAGGATTTTATCAAAGTTGCTCATGAAGATTTAGAGATAGGACAGCAGTCTACAAATAACACGAAGCTATGCAACCGGAATAAGGCACTTGATACATTTATCAGATGCTTAAAACGAGTTCTTAGTATAAGGAACCTTCCGACCGCTTTTTCGATCAAAGACAAATTTATCAATTTGATAGAACTCAACCAAGATACTCAAATCCATATTTTCACGGACAAACTCAACAACCGACAACAGCCAGAAAATACAAATTATCCACGTCGGTATCCAGCAAAACCGAACCACCCACAGAATAACCAGGGCGCCACGAGAAGACCCTACTTATAAACCAATCAGAGTAAGTCCAGCAAGATCAGCTACCAGAATACGATTGTTAATACTGACTCACACATGACGTCAGAACTAATGGATGGACCCGATTAAATCGAATATACTCATAAACAGGAAGAAATCGAACAATTAGACGACGGTAATTTTTTAGACTAAGAAGCTCGTCATTTCCATACTTAGAACATGTAGCGAAGAGTGGGAAAATCCTGATATATCGACAGGTTCGAATTAAAGATTCAGCCGCAATATATTAGGTCCTGAACGAAATTCCGTTATTTAAATTACTCACCACGCCATTATCATTTTTTTCAATTCAGGCATTGAAATTCTTTGTATTGCCTAAAACAACTCAGCACCACAATTCATCCGGAAAAAGAGATCATGACTATCCATCACAATATTTGAATTCCTCTTAAACAACATATATCCGATTCGGTAAATAACATAACAGTTAGGGTAGCTCATCTCAATTCTGACCAAAAGAACAGTTAGGCAATATAATAGGTGAGTGTTCATACCTTTTTTCCAACCCGGAAGAAAAGCTGACATTTACAACAACGGTAAAAGGAGAAAGTCGTATCACCATGTACCCATAAAAGAGGACGCATCGTGAGAAAAAAAAATATTTGATGGTCATTCAATACGCAAACTATACTCTAAACTAAGCTACAATATATTTTTCCGCTACTATAAACTTAAAAAGCGGATTGCATCAGATCGCTATAAAATAATCTGATATCGTGAAAACTGGTTTCTTGGTAAACCATGGGAAATATGAGTTCAGTCAGCTTCCATTCGATTTTTCAAAGTACCCTCAAAGAAATTCTCCACGAATATAGGAAAATATTGCTATATACAGGGTGTCCCAAAATTTGCAGAACAAACGAAACAGGGTGGTAGAAGAGCTTATTTCCAACAAAAACAGCTAAGTAAAGTTTTATCGATTTGTTTTATCGAAAATTTCGAGTTCTAAAATGAAGCTTTGTCTGAAATAAAACAAATTGAATAAAATAATTTTTAATTTTATTATACGGATTTCCATCGAATTTTCCAGATTTCACGGTTTTATTCCGGCTTTCCAGATTCCGCGGAATCCGGGGGAAACCCGGTGAAAATCCGGGGGAAATCCAAATCTGGTGGAATCAGGGGAAAATCCTGGAAATTCGAGGGAAATCCGAATAAAAATATTTAAAATTAAATTTTTTTTTTTTTTTTTAATTTTGTTGTATTTCTGACAAAGGGCGTATTTTTTAATTAGTCCCGAGCGTGGACTGTCAAAAAATACTTCGTATTTTTTTGTTCAACCTGTGTAATTTTACTCTGCACACTGCGTTTTTATTTGTGAACTGTGCTTACACAGTGCATACTCAGTTCTTCAAATTTTACTCTGAAATTAATGTCAGCGGGTCTATTTTTTAATTCAACCCGAGCAAGCAGGCTTACCCCGAGTAGTGTACACCGAGCCAAGGTTGTACTGGGTAAAATTATCCGGTGTGCATAGAGTAATAAATTGTTTTTTATTTTGCACACTCTTCGTACACTGACATTAATTTGAGATGTAATCACAGTTCACAAATAAAAAGGCAGTGTGCAGAGTAAAATTACACAGGTTGAATAAAAAAATACGAAGTATTTTTGACAGCGCACTGCCTGCTCGGGATGAATTAAAAAATAGGCTCAGTGTACGAAGAGCGTGCAAAATAAAAAACAATTTATTACTCTATGCACACCGGATAATTTTACCCAGTACAACCTTGGCTCGGTGTACACTACACGGGGTAAGCCTGCTTGCTCGGGTTGAATGAAAAATTGACCCAAAGAACAATTTGCGAAATTTTGTTAACTGTGTTTTTAATAAACACGACTTACTCTGTGAAAAAAAATGATAAAAAACATTCTATTGTGAATAAACCGGTGTGTTATACCAATTTAAAGTTTGCATTAGTGTCGCATACTTTTCTGATAGTGGGTCAACTTTCTGTAGTACATTCTTTTCCCTCCGGCGTCACTTAAACATTAATAAAAAAATTTGAGAAACAAAAAAAGTTTACAAAACCAACATTTTTATTTGATCTGTATTGTCAGCTTATAAAAATGATTTTATTGGAAAGGCACACTCTTCTAGATCGTATTAAAAAACAAAGTTAAACCAAAAAACTCTTAGTTTCTTTAAATTAATTTTTTGGTGGGTGCGCATGCGATTTCAATAAAAACACTAAAAGTGGAATAACTTTTGCACCAAAAATAATTCAAAAAAACTTTACTCGGCTGTTTTTATTTGAAATGAGCTCCCCTTTCACCGTGCTTCGTTTGATTTACCAATTTAGAGACACCCTGTACGTCGACGGTATCTTCATATTTGGCAAAACGAACAGTAGCGCTTTAAGAAAAGCAGGCAATCAAGGTAATCTTAAAATTCATAGAGAAAGAAAATATGAATATTCAGCTGGATAAGTGCGAAGATCTACAAGATGTAGAATTTTTGATATTCGTCATATCCAAGAGATTTCATACCGAAAGCAGATTTCATACAGAAAATGGTGAATGATCTTAGATACTTCCTAGGAAAAGCAAAATTTTACTGTTGTTTCGTTCAATTCTACGCTAAGGTTGAAAAGCGTCTAACTTCGCTTCTAAGAGAAGAAAGCCAACATGTGCCCAAAACTTTCTCAAAAATCAAACAAGTTAAATTCACCGAAGAAGAATTCATAGCCTTCAAAAAGATCAACAACAAGTCTTGCATTCATTCGCTGACTTCCACCAAGACTCGAGTTAATTACAGATGCATCCAACCTCACATTAGGTGCAGTACTGGCTCAAGAAGGGTGGCAGATGAGTAATGTTTTTCTTAAGGGCCTTAGACAAAAATAAATTATATGGAAACCGAAAAGGAAATGCTATTGATAATCTGATCTTAACATCTAAACAAATTCCTATACGGAGCTAGAAAGGTGAGAATATTTAGCGACCAATAACTATTGATATACGCAGAATAAAAAAAAACAATGCAAAGAATAAAAGGTGGAAAGCGATTCTCGAATACAAGTAAAATACAATTACCAGATTAAGTATATGCCGCGTAGAACCAATGTCCTACGACGGATGTCTTAGCAACGATTGTTCCGCGTACGATATGATACCCACCATAAACGCATGCGAATGGTTTTCGGAATCACGTTATTTTAAATACAGAGCAATGAAGATGCTTACCAAATACAGACATCTTTTCCAAACTACCGCCGTCATATAATCACTAAATAAAATTCTACTGAAACAGATATCATACAAATCTTCGAGAGGTACCTAAACCCAAATACAATAAATGGATTAAAAACGACTGAAGAAATAATAGGCAAAGCCAATAAGGATAACCACTACATTTCAGAAATTACCGAATACGGTTCACACAAAAAATGGTAATATGTTACTAACGAGGACGAACAAGACGATAAGATACTGACCGTTTATCAACGAGTCCATCGTAATACCGCGGAAAAAAGGGAATAAATAATTGAAAACTACTATTTAAAAGATAAGATTCTTTGTCAAAAGGTGTTCCACTTGCAAGGAGAATAAATACGAAAGGCATCTCAATACCCAAATAATAAATTCGCAGCCATTCCAAGGCAGTTTTTACTTGTCGATATTACTGAACCAATCAAATCCAGAGTAGTTGAAGATATGAAACAGCCGCTTATGGAAATATTGTTCTTCTTCAGTGTATCTGAGGTTCCAGCTATCTACCCCTATCTATGAAAGATTATTAAATTCGATCTCGATAACATTAATGGTGAAAAATATTTAGAACACCCTCACATAAGAGCGGAGTTAATGATCACGGCGAAAAGTTTCATTAGACACTCTCAGAAATAATGTGATATTTAAAATTCGATGGAGTAAAACGTACTTTCGGGGAACTACTCGATAGAGCAGTCAATGAGCATAATCACTCAATACACTCAACTACCAGGAAAAAACCAGTCGTGGTATTTTACGGTAGGAACTCCAACCTAATTCCAAAAGCCCGTTTCTAGAGTATGAATTTTTTTTAACAAAAGCCTGAGGACAATCTCAGGACAATTTATACGAACGACCAATCAAAAATCCAAAAATACAATAGAATAAATAAATATTGCATATATTGATTGAAAAGGGTGAAGAATATCACAAATTTAGCTGAAGCAGGTTCGTACTCATTTCTACCACGAAAGTGCTTACGAGAGAGGAGCCTTTTTCACATTCCGATATTATCGAGTGGTATATCGTATCATCATTTGTAAATTTGTCCTAATTCGCGTTGACATTTTTTTTAACTGATCTGATTTTCCTGAAATTTGTTTATATAGATTTTAAAATATTTCCTTTTTATACCAACCGGGATTAATGTCAGAGAAATGCGGAATATCGCGGAAGTCAGAAAACAAATATGTACAAAATCAATAATGCTTGATAAGCATATTTTTCTGAGTCGTCTTGTGACCAATTATTTTGAAAGAAAATTCTCAATTTTTTCCGCTTTTTTCATAAATTGTTCAGGTTTGTTATTTTTAGGACCGAAGTTCCTATTACCTCATGAGGTTCCAGCCCATAGCATTTTTAGTGTATTGTGATGAAGCTTTGAATCGATCACATTACGCTCTCTCCAAATTTATAATTATTCTCTCAATGATTTGTATGAGTTTCGGATGAAAATATTAATCGATCGAGTTTTTGACCATACCAAACCGAGACACCATGTCAAAATTTTCCGTAAGTAAATGATGCCAAGTAGAGGTTTAGCTTATTTTAATAAGCGAAACTTTGTGCTGAATTTGTACCAGAAAAATATGATGTGTTCTATAGAGTTGTTAGAAGTAGGTCTTTAAAATAATTCCATTCCGAAATTTACTAAATCCTGATAAATATCGATAATTTGCTTTATGGACACCATTAATATACAAATTATATGTTTCAAGGTACAAATAATTAACTTTTTATCATACAATGTGTTTTTAATGTGTACAAAAACATGTGTGGTGGAGAAACATAAAAAGCGGTATATGTAATTATTTGTATAAAAATATGAGCTTTTAAAAGTTTGTTTTTGCTTTAATTACGATGTAAATAATAATAAAATAAAATACAACACGGTGTTATTAGCACTCTTCATACCGTGAAATTTAAAACTATTATTTTTATACAACAAAAATTTTAATTAAAATTTTGTGTTTTAAAATACGTGTCGTTGGTAATTTTTTTTTGTTACTATAATCTAATATTTATTATTTATATTATTATTATATTACAATATAATATATTAACGATATTAATTAAGTATATGAGAAATATTAATAAATTATTATTTAATTTTTTTGGCGATAATGGATTGAGATTATTATAAGTATTAAATATTAATTATAAAATCGTAAAAATAATATAATAAATATTTTTGTGTCGATTGGATTTCCGCATTTTATATTCAGTGTTTCGTTATCGATTTCACAGTATTTCCAAAAATATTTTACATTCGGCTGTTTTACATACAGTAGCGAGCAACAATGAATAAAGAATGAAAATATTTTAAGTTTTTAATTTCTAGAGTAATTGTTATTTAGACAATAAAAATAACTTGTGGTTACAGGTTTATAAGATTATTCATAAGATTTACTTTAAAAAAATAACAATAATTTAATTAAATAAAAAGCTATATTAAAATTCATTGTTTAGGTCATGTGTATCCATAAATTCACGTTTTTAAATTTGACATCTTTGATATTTGGTCCAAAGTCCCTAATTGCAAATAACTGATTATATACGTCTGCGTATACTTTCAGCAAGCCCTTGTATGCAGTCATGTGGAATCTTATTTCAATCCGTTTCAACTCGCCACCATTTTTAGGTGCCTCACCATATTCGTTTAATCGACACTTGGTGAAGGCCCATAAATGCTCTATGGGAATCACATCCGGACTTTAAGCAGACCATTTCATAGTTTAGAATTTCTGATCTTTAAGTCATTTTTGCAGTATTTTAGCTGCGTGTTCAGGGTCTTTATGTTGCTGTAAAAAGATTTTCTCCTCCGGATAAGCACATTCACCCACCAATTCCACTAGATTTACTTTATGAATATTTAAATATCCTTCCTTTCGCATAATATCCTTGATCCTCATTAGTGGGCCAATGTTCCACAAGGTGAAGAATCCCCAGCCCATTACCGATCCACCGCCGACCGTGCTTCATCGTTTCCGTAACATGATGTTTTTGCGAATTTTGCGAATTCGAGGCGCGCTTTAATATTTTGGATCTATGGATAAGGCTGGTTTTTTCTTCTTTACGTATGACTGCAAACCTATTTTTTGCAAAGCCTGCCTACCGGCGACTCACTCACATTCTTACCCAACGGGTGTGTAACGAAATCGCGGTTTACAACATAAAGGAAAAAAAAATTTAAAATCCTGAGTGTCGATTTTGTACCAAAAATGACAGCACGAGGTGAGCAAACCGGAAAAACATAGTAGTGGTTATTTTATTAATATTGGTTTGCTGCAGCGCTTGCGCGTCATTTTGTTTATATATTTTTTTAATTGATGTGTCAAATGCGGTTTCGTATGTTGTTCAAATATTTGAAAATGAAAAATCAAATCACATAGCAAACATGCGGTTCCACTGCTTAAAAGCAAGCGAATAGAAAATGTGAGATATACGTCATCATAATAAATATTTAACCAGTTCAACCGGAACTTTTTATTTTGCTATTTGCCTTTGCAAAATTGACGAACATAATGCACAGACACATGAGAGCAAAAATACAATACAAACATAAAATTTTATATTATACAGTGTATATGTAAATAAAATCCCGATTTTTAGGAAATCCCGGTTTGTAATTTTAAAATTTGATAGGTGGGAAAATGGGACTTTAAATGATTTATTGACAAAATTCAAAAATGAGTTTGCGATACAGTTGTAGAAAATGGCTAATAGGGATGGAATTTGGCCATTTCTTAAAAGATTTTGTTGAAATTTGATACGTACTATGGAAATGGGATTCTAAAATGATTTCTCGATAAAGCGGTCAATAGAGATGGAACTTGGCCATTTCTAAACCTATTTTGTTGAAATTCTACACGTGCGATGGAAATGGAATTCTAAAATAATTTTTTGATAAAGTTCTGAAATATGGCCCTCGCTATGGAACTAGGTCATTTTTTTACCGATTTAGTTTAAATTCGACATGGTGATCCTAAATGGATTCAAAAAATACGTTTTTTATAAAGTTCTGAAATAAGGTGAATATGGATGAAACCTGGTCATTCCTTAACCGATTATGTCGAAAATTGACATGTGGGATCTAAATGGGATGAAGAATATTTTTTAATCGATTATGTTGAAATTCGTCACATGCGATAGAGATGGGGTTTTAAAATTATTTTTTGATAAAGCTGTGGAATATGGTCAGTAGAGGTGGAATTTGGCCATTGGTTAAGGGCGATATATTTCAGAGCTCATTCAAAAAATCATTTTAGAATTTTATTTCCCTCATACATGTTGAATTTTATTTAGACGTTTCTTGTAGAGTTTTAACGGAATCAGTAAAGAAATGATCAAAAACGGTCCTATCGACCTAATTCTAGAACTGTACCAAAAAATCAGTTTTGAATTCGAATCATTCCCTTAGAATAGTAAAACTGCCCCTTTATTCCCGATATGTTTTTGAACCCCGCTCTCCTGGAATTTTTTAATGGAAGGCCCTCGAAAGGCTAAACGGAGGGGTAGGAGCGATGCGACTTCCACGTGCCCGAGAGAGTTATTGAAGCCGCTACAATTCGATATGATAAGAAAGGGCTGAATGTCGAAGGACCGAATGTCTCGAAGCCCTATGTGTCGAAGAACCAAATGTGTCAAAGGGGTTACTTTTTGTTTTTGGAAATATAAATTTTTTAATTTGTTTTAAGGAATATTTCGTAATTTTTTTTTATCAAATATTAAGAAATTTGCTTGATACAATTTTCCTTCACCAAAATGTATCACTGACTGCATACGTGAAATTTTGACATTCAGCTTCCGTCCCAATAATTAATTATATTCGAAAACAAATAGCAGAGTTACAAAAGTCAAAAAGAAATAAAACATTATTAAATGTTAAACAATATTTCAAAAATCACTTATTATATTTTATTTACTTTCCATTTTATAAGGACGTTGTTTTCCATTTAAATATACTACGCATTTAAAAATGATAAATATTGGCATATCAGTTTGATCTTTAGGGCTCGCAGGAACAGACGAAATTTTTTGCTTTTTAGGGCAATCTGTTTTTCCAAAAGCTGTCCAAATTGATCGTCAAAATCGATATCAAAGCAATTTTTTTTTTAAATAATTTGTCAATTATCAAAACCGTAGTTTACTGCTTATTAAAACCCTAAAGGTTGGTTTATATTATCCGTTGCTTTCAATGCCTACACATATCGCGTCAGACATCGTCAATTCGTTTCAATTCAGACATTTTGCTCGTACGCTTATCGTATCAGGCAAGAAATCTTATTTTTATGTTAAAATATTATTAGTCCGGTCGGTCTGAATTAATAAAAAATATTTTTCTCAAAATCAAAACTTTAGAACTAGAAGAAAAGAAGAACGGGATTTTGAAAACTGGGATTTCGAAAACCGAGATTTTAAAAACCTGGATGTTGAAAACCGGGATTTAGAAAACCGGGATTTTGAAAACCAGGATTTTGAAGTAGTACACCCTTACCCAACTTCTTAACAGCTTTGTGGGGTGTATTTATAAGTTGGTTGTTGTGGTTTCTTGTTTTTCTTTTAAAATTCGCTCTGATAAATTGCACGAGACTCCCGATTATTTAATCGTTGTGGACGTCCTTTACAGCCATTTGATTTGCCCAAAGTGTTCCTGTTTCTTACATTGCGTACTGTTCTATGACAGCCATGTAATGACATGGCAATTTTCCTCAGAGAATATCCTTTTTCGAAAAGAGAAATGATATTTTGTTCCAACTAGCTGATATATTTCTCATTTGTTATTTTTTTAAATTAAAATACAACAATTCAAATTTTGAAGAAAACTTGAAAAAAACAGGTAACCGATCGGAGTGAAGTTTATGCCAAAATAACAAAATATACACTGTGCCCTATAATTACTTAGAATTGAGAAAACACTCAAATATTGAACGTTCATAATATTATCTGAAATTTTTTAACAAACACAAATGTTTTTACACTATACGTAGCAAATATTTAATTTTTGTGAAAAGTTTTGAGTGAATTTTGAAAAATGAAATTTTTTACAACCTATATTGTGTTTGCACAGAGATGATCGAATTTGTCTCGGCCACTATGGATTGCCCAGAGACGTTTGAAGTGGTTCTGTACTAGTAATTGATGTAAGGAACCAATCTTATTTATCCACATGCTCGGAAATCTCTGACATTTTTGTTATTGGTGACAGAACGTCATTGAGTGTAATACGAAAATTCTTAAACATTTGAAATTATTTATCTCGGCCACTATGGATTGCCCAGAGACGTTTGAAGTGGTTCTGAACTAGTAATTAATGTAAGAAACCAATTTTATTTATCCACATGCTCGGAAATCTCTGACATTTTTGTTATTCGAGACAGAACATCATTGAGTGTAATACGAAAATTCTTAAACATTTGAAATTATTTATCTCGGCCACTATGGATTGCCCAGAGACGTTTGAAGTGGTTCTGAACTAGTAATTAATGTAAGAAACCAATTTTATTTATCCACATGCTCGGAAATATCTGACATTTTTGTTATTCGAGACAGAACATCATTGAGTGTAATATGAAAATTCTTAAATATTTGAAATTATTTATCTCGGCCCCTACGGATTGCCCAGATAAGTTCAAAGTGGTTCTGAACTAGTAATTGATGTAAGAAACTAATCTTATTTATCCACATGCTCGGAAATCTCCGAGATTTTTGTTATTCGAGACAGAACATAATTGAGTGTAATATAGAGTTAAATAATTTCAAATGTTTAAGAATTTCCATATTTCACACAATTATGTTCAGCCTCGAATAACAAAAATCTCAGAGATTTTCGAGCATCTGGATACATAAGATTAGTTTTCTACGTCAATTACAAGTTCAGAACTACTTCGATCATCTTTGTGCAATCCGTAGGGGCCGAGATAAATAATTTCCAATTTTGAAGTATTTTCGTATTACACTCAATTATATTCTGTCTCGAATAACAAAAATCTCAGAGATTTCCGAGCATATGGATAAATAAGACTAGTTTCTTACAATAATTACTAGTTCAGAACCACTTCTAACGTATCTGGGCAATCCATAGCGTCCGAGATAAATGATTTCAAATGTTTATGAATTTTCATATTACACTCAATGATGTTCTATCTCGAATAACAAAAATGTCAGAGATTTCCGAGCATGTGGATGAATAAGATTGGTTTCTTACATCAATTACTAGTTCAGAACCACTTCGAACGTATCTCTGCAATCCGTAGGGGCCGAGATAAACAATTTCAAATGTTTAAGAATTTCATATCATACGCAATGATGTTTTCTCGCAAATAGCGAAAATCTCAGAGTTTTTCGAGCATGTGGATAGATAAAATTGGTTTCTTACATCTATTCAGGTTCAGAACCACTTCGTTCATCTCTGTGCAATCCGTAGGGGCAGTTCAAAACAACTTCGATGATCTCTGTGCAAACACACTAGGTTGTAAAAAATTTCATTTTTCAAAATTCACTCAAAACTTTTCACAAAAATTAAATATTTGCTACGTATAGTGTAAAAATATTTGTGTTTATTAAAAATTTTCAGATATCATTATGAAAGTTCAATATTTGAGTGTTTTTTCAATTCTAAGTACTACTTCTAAGGGCACAGTGTATATTTTGTTATTTTGGCATAAACTCTACTCCGATAGGTTAACGTTGAATCGCGATTTCACTTTATCAATAGTTGAGTAAATATTTATAAAAAACAAAAAAAAAAAACAATTGTAAAGGTTAAGCTAAAACGGTCTGACCTAAACAATGAATTGTAATATATCTTTTTAATTAATTAAATTATTGTTATTTTCTTAAGTAAATCTTATGGGTAATATTACAAACTTGTACCCTCAAGTTATTTTTATTGTTTAAATAATAAAATAATAACTATTGAAATTAAAAACTTGAAATGTTTTCATTATGTATCCATTTTTGCTCGCCACTGTATTTGTAAAGTACACATTTTCTTACGCCCGCATTATACACATGTTTGTGATAATCTCAATCCATTATAAAAAAAATTACGAAACAAAACTACTTGATTGATCGCTTGATACAAAACATCTCATTTAAAATTTTGATTGAAAATATTCAATTGGAAATGATTTGACGTATATACATTTTCTTTTAATCAGCCAAATCATTATTAAACGATCAATCAAATTGTAAAATTTATTTCTTAACTATAATAAGCACAACACAAGTTGATTTAACCCGAAGACATTTATTTACTGTCAATCGTTAAAGAGAGTTAAATCGATTTGCATATATTTTATCCCATCTTATAAATAAAATGAACGATTAATGTATTTTGGTCATCAAAACGGTTGTTAGTTTAGTGGGGAAGCTCACATATAGCATCCATCGACCCAAAATGGAGTGTATAAAGTTTTTTTTTTATTTAAATGGATTATAACTTTAGATACGTTTCTAAGATGTACATGTCAGCCGGCATTGTATGACGTTATAATTGCGGAGGTTAATCCTTTAGAAGTAATTTTTTTGTTGTTGTAATAATCTTTGACGTCTTTTTTTGTAATTGAGTGAACTGTCGGATTTGGCAATGATGCATTTCACGTTGCATTCCGTAGCAAGCAAATGGTTGGATTAATCAAAATTCAATATTTATTCGCTGTATTACATTTTTAAAACATCTTACAGCGTAGATAGTCAAACGATGGACATCAGGGACGAATGATAAATCATCTTTTAAGAGATAATTTATTTTTAGGTATCGCAGGTGCGAATGGGGCAGTCGTTGGGAATATATGAGACTATTCATGGGCCTGATTCTTTAAATCGGTGGAAATTTCCGCATTCGGAATATAATTTGCTTTACAATTCTTTACCATTTTTTCAAATTTGTTTGCAAGTTTTCGATTTCCCTACTAAGGCTGCGGGCCAAACCTTAGGTAAATACTGTTTTTACGAAATTTTTAACAGTGTACTAAGTAAATTAAAATACTGTTCTAAAGAGCAGGGTAAAATTTCCTGCTTTTGGACGCTTATATATGCTATTGCAACATTATTTGAAATATTTTGAATTTTCATCTTAAAAATTAATTTATTATAAATGAAATTAAATATTTTTTTATGTTTTTCAGATAAAGAATTATGTCGTAAAATATTAAATTAACAAACACGGATAAATAGAGAAATCAAAAAACAAATATTTCCAAAGATGTAAGTTTGAAGTATGGTATACGAGTGTCTACTTGCATAATGCTTTGTATTTTGAAAATATGTTTTTCTTTTTCAATTTCAGGGATATTAGAGGATGAGAAATCATTAATAAGAGGCAGAATTATGCCGGACTGTGAGTTTCAGAAACAAAAAAAAATGTAATCCACGTCAGTGTTGGAAGTAAGTGTATTTTTATTGGACATTGTAAGTTATGTATAAAGAAATCAATCTTGAAACAGAAAATGATACAGCCCCAATCGGGGTTATGTAACGGAGAATGGGGAGCTCCCGCTCACACAATATAAGATATTTGATGAGCTTCACGACTTTTTGAAGACCTTTTGACATGGACTACATCCAACATATATAATAGATTGGGATGGCCAATGTCAATTATGCTCCATCTACCTCTGTGGGCGCATCCAGTACTTCGAAAATGTGAGCAACAACTCCACATCAAATTTACTTGACATTTCAACAGTATTGAATGCGAATTGCCCCAAAAAAAGCAAAACAAATCCCAAAAAAAGATTCTACAAAAAGGCTGGAGGTTTTAAAAACAACTTCGGAGTTCCCGAATTTTAACGAATATAAGCGAATAATGAATTAGGCTGAAATTAAGAAATGTGATGATGATTGGAGGGGGAGGGGGTTAATGATTTATACAATACCTCATTCTGTTCTAAAAAAAATACCAAATATAAAATGAGCAATTCTATTCTTGTTGCAATATTTCTCCTTGGAGCTGGATGTACTTCTCCGCTATTTTTCTAATTCTCCACACAACAATATAATTAAAGTCAATTGTTCATTATTGTGTTCCATATTTTTATTTTCGCACAACACCAACATTAATATGACGTCAGATTATTTGACGTTTATATTGTTCATTTTAAGCCTTCAAACCCCTATTGTTCACCCTTTAAGCCGTTTTTTCCAACTGAAGTTACTTCCGATTTGGCAAGGTAGGAATGGAATTTTGTACTAAAATTACGATTTACCGTTCTGAACGATTTACCTTAGATTTCGTCCGCAGCCTAAGGAAAAATTTCAACTGGGTAAATCGATGCGGAATTATTCCCTTAGTAGGGATATAAAAAATAGAAAACTTGCAAACAAATTGAAAAAAAGATTAAAGTAGGAGGAAATTCCCACCGATTTCAAGAATAGGGGTCCAGGTCAGAACGCTGATATTAATTCAAAATTTATTGCGAGTTCAGCTAAACCAGCAAGATCTTGGTTTTTTTAACAATTCTGATGAGTATTACAAATTTTAGGAACTTCTACTACAACACAGGTAAGTAACTTAGGCGTAAAAACAGCGAAAATAAATTAAAATTTGCGAAACAAAAATGTTCCGTGTACCATTTCATTAAAAGCTAAGTGGTTAGCTAAGTGGTCACCACATGTTATCGTTTGATCAGCATAAAATGAATTTTCCATGTCTAATTTTATTTTTTTACAAATTCAACGATCGGAATTATTTGGTCATTTTTAGTTGATGAGTATGGTCACTAGTTGATTTCGTTTAACCGTCTCTAAACGTATACAGATTTTTTGCCATAATTCGAGAGAATTTGCCATTTCTGCATAATTAGGACTGTTTGGCTGTGGAATGTTGGCTAGTGTTTTACGAAATACTATTTAAACGGATGGAATGCGTCAGTTACTTTCAATGACGGCAGATTTACCGATTTCGAATTTGAAAATTATCGCGAAACACGTTACGTATAGGCATAGTCAAACGAAAACAACCAGGAAATACAGATTCTCAAATGATTCCAATTGTTGGGTTTGTGAAAGTATTAGGATTGACCATATAGTCCACCCCCAACCGTAGAAAAACATATTCCAAGTTATTAACAACGAAAAATGCTGAATTCAGTTGATATACAATTTCACGAGCATTCTATTTGTTGTTAGTTATATAGAAAATGAAAATTCCAAATAAGCGACTCTATTTTTTTGAATTAATACAATATTAAATAAGATTTCTCGCAATTAAAACTCACCCATTGGTCAAAAGATAAAATATGGTGATCAACCCTCAGTTAACAATCGGACGATCTGTTACGATTTTCTTCTCTTTGTCACTCAACTCACGAATAAATATGAATCGAATGACATTGTCGAGGGCGTCGAGACACAGTCTGACCTTGCCGTTCTATTTGCGACCAAAGTGACGGGTGAACTCCACGGATTCTCCGAACACTCCTCGATAACACCAAGTTCGAACATTCTCTGCTTCGCTGGTTTAGCATCAACTTCCTTTGATTATTGAAACGAACTGTAACGTTTACATACCCCAATATACGTACCTTTTGACCGCGGTGGTAATGAGCGACGGGAGGGCCTTCAACGGCAGTCCAGTGATTTACAACAAATGTTCACAATTTGTCCCTAAGACACTGCTCACGAGTCAAGCAACCCTCACACTTTTCGGTTAAATATTTCAATATCTACGTATGGTCAACATATATGTTTCAAAGACTTACGTTTATAATGAAAATAGAACCAGGATCGGTGAAATTTGATGTTCCGAGATTGCATGCTTTCGAAAGACGGTCTCCCGTTTGAACAAACATTCACCATATTAATGAATCATGCCATCATACAGTGGCTCATTCGACAGACCGATCTATCAGGGCGGCTTGCGCGTTGGTCGTTAAAATTACAAAGTTTCAATTTTAACATTGAATTCCAAAAAGGAACTTTGAGCACAGTACCAGATGCGCTTTCATGAGCTTATTGTGAAACCCTGGACTTGTTATCAGAATCTTCAACCAAGGCGGACAGCACGTTACACATTGATCTTGATACCATAGAATTTCAGGATGACGAATATGTTGCAAAACTGTTGACAACGGTAATCAATTTAAATCTAATTTATTTTCGCACCCCTTAGCTATCTATGGTATCCGCCACATAACAATACCGTTCCCTAGTCCGCAGTTCAATGCTTCAGAACGAACAAATTGCACAATTTAGCTGCGATCAGTACGATATAGGCGAAAATCATACGAGGTGGGACATATATTTATCTAAAGTAGTTTCGACTCTTCGAAACGTATGCCATAGCTCAACAGCGTACTCGCCACACTTTTTGGTGTTCGGGCAACATTTCATCTCCGATTGTTCTGATTGTCATTTAAGACGATTATTGCGAACCGATGATGATAATCAGGTACATTTCGTTGAAAAGTCACCCCACCTGGAATTGGTTAAATACCGCATTCTTCAACATCTAAAACGAGCGCATGAGAAAGGTGGACGTAGACACAATACTCGAAGTCAACCACGAGAGTACCAAATTGGCAAAAGACTGTTTCTGCGAACGTTTACGTAGAGTGATGCAACGCGACATTATTCTGCTAAATTCTCACCTAGATTTGTGCCGGCAATAATCGTTGCTCGAATAGAAAATGTGACCTAGGTGGAAAACCGCTTGGTATTTATCGCATGCCAAATATATCTAAACATGATTGTATCGCTTACAATCATTCGACTAAGAATCCTTGTCGATAAGCCCGGCTGACGAGACATCTCAGTGGTGTGAGTCGTCCCCACGATGTTACGATGTAACCGGTTACATTTCGGAGTTGTGTTTCGGTTAAGTTTGGAGTTGCGTCTTCACTAACGTATTCTGCGTTTCATGTTCACCTGTAGATGGACAAGGTACAGTGAGAGTAAAAAAACACACGTAGAATTAAATGTTAAACGAGACGATGTCTGTTTGATGAGTAAACGAAAAACAAAATTTCTTTTTGGATCGATCCGTGAAGTTTGAATCTTGGTGGGGAAAGGGCGACGATTAAGCTTGTCCACTACGGTAGGTAATTGCAGCTCTCGTGACCTCTGATGGTCATCACCCAACAAGATTTACGACGGACTGAGCGATAGTCGGCAACAAGGCTGCGGGGTGATGACGCTGGGGTAAACCAATCTGTTTAAATGTTATTCGTTTCGTTAAGAGTCGCTAAAGAGACTCCGAAAAGAACTACGAAAATTTCTAGTGGTTAATCCAAACGTTGATTGCTAAAAAGGCGAAGACCTAAAGTTCTTTTTTGATATTTATCTGCCAAATACGTACTGCAAAATGTTGTTCGTGAATATATTTTCTATCTACTTTTGGACAGGAAAAATTAATTTCAGTTCGGTGAGATTTAAAATTTGACCTCGGGTTATCCGGTTATTAGTCTTGAGAATTTATGTAACTTTTGATTATCCAAATTTTAACGCTAACTTCTTAAGTGACCCGACAAGGCCAACCAATTTTAAAGGGGGATTACTGGACCTATTAACGGCTCAAAGGCTAAGAAGTGATCTTTATGTCCAAAACAGTAGGCCTATATTTTAATGACCATTTTAATATTTCTTCAAAATGGATGATACATTTAGCTGTTTTGATCCTATTGTAGACGTGGTGCCCCATTTCCAAAGTGAGGTTTCTGTTCAATCAGCAAGTACATGAGCTTTCTAACGAAATTTTTAATTAACGTAAGGTGCCTGAATTACTTGCTGATGATGGCTTGAAAAATCCTTTTGTGTAATAACCAAAATTCAAAAATTTATTTATATCGTAAACCCTGGTACATACATTAGAAATAATTAAAACAACTGCTGATAGACACTCTTTGGGATATAAAGAATAAAACAATATCACTATTGTTGATCTAATTGCTAAGAATATTTAACCTTGTGCCTCACTGTTTAGTTCATGGTAGTCATTAATAGATTGCATACAACCAATGACGTTTAATTAAAATTTGTAGATTAAACCAAGGTGGACCACTGAAGTATTTATAATTGGAAATTTTCGTTTTAGTTTACCATTTTGAATAAAATAAGAGCACATTTTGGTTTGTAAATATAATTGTGCATCTGTCAATAAATCAAGTAGGTATTTTTGAAACTCGTAGAAATTTAACAGGACCAATTGGTCAGACAGTTTACTTTCTTACCAAAACTTTTGCAAATAAATTTCTTTCAAATGTGTAGACGATATAACTTTCTATAATATGAACCCTTGAGTGCTATATATGGCGGATTAAGTAAAAAAATGGATGCTTTTCAAATGGAAATTATGCAACGCCTAGACATAATGATATATTGCAATTGAAAAATTTATAACAATAAGGTACAATTCTTCAGAAAGCAAGCATTTGCTTTTAAAGTACCGAGTCTATTGAAAATGTCATTTTTATAAGTGGTTTTATAAATTTGGGTAGAAATAATTCTAATGGACCATCGAAAACATTACGCTCGACAGATATGCTGAAATCTGCTTGCAATGATCGTTAATTAATTTAAATATTTAAAAAAACTATTCGGATTTTAAAGATGTTTATTGTTTGATGATTAAAGAACAAAATACTCTTTTATTGCTAGACTCGAAACTTTTAAAACAACTAAATATTTAACAATATTGAATATTTAAGGCGACTGCAAATCTCAATTTGGAACGATTTGATGACCAAAAACCGTAACATTATTTTTAAAAGCCAGATTAAAACTCAATTTAACACAATTTAACTAAATTAATTATTCTCATATAAAAGTTTAATATTTTTCTTATACCTTTTCCTGTGCAATTTTTCATTATACATACGCACATACAAATTTACGCCAATACAAGAATTGTCGAAATATTATTTCTCAATTCAAATTAAATTTAAATAAATAATAAAGACAAAATAAAATATTAAACGAACATGAATAAATTAATAATAATTTTAAGTATATATTAGATCGTTTTCATGTGTAATGAGAAACATAATTATTTCAAAATTAACAAAATTACAGGACAAAACAAAAAACATTATTTGCGGTCGAATCTTAATACTATTTTTGGTGTAAAATTTTTGCCATCAACATTTAATTAAACAAATCGTTTGGTGGTAAGGCGAAAATGGTTGATAATAAAAATTTTACAAGAAAAATAGTTGGTTTAATATTGGTGTTGGTGTACATCAATATTAGTTTGATTTTGGTTCGATTTAAACAATTAACTTAACATAAGTAAATCAAAATAGTTAATAAGAAAATATATTAAAAATGTGTTTAGGTGAGATATTTTATGATATTATGTGATATTTTGATGTTAGTATAATTTATATATTTAGCGTTAGTGTATGATTTAGTATATCACAGATATACTAAATTAATGAAATTTTTATGCCACCTTAGAATTTACAGCATTTTATATATAACAATTCGCATTCCACATTATATACAATAAGTATACATAGTTTAAAAAGGCTCAAATTACAAGTGATATGTACTGTTTTCTAAAGTGACCTTTTCTAAACCAAAAAATGGACTAAATAATAAAACAAACAAAATCGAAATAATAAACAAAACAAACACAAAAACATTTAATTTGATTGAGCCATATGACGAACCGCAATAGTTAAATTTAATTATATAAAATAAAATATATTACCTTTATTGATGGGCCGCCTGAATTATTAGCGAAATAAGGCTGCTGTGTATCTAGTGCAAGAGCATCTAACCAGCCAATTTTCGCCTTTAAAATTGGCCGTTCAGCATTACCGATCGCGTACCTATATAGAAACAAAATTGGCAATTTTAGGATTATTTAATAAACAAATCTGAAAATTGGATTTAATTACCAAATACAAGCTAACCAATGAGCAATTAGAGCAAATGTTGCCATAAGCAATACTAAAACGGCTGCACCATATTCAGAATATCGATCAATTTTACGAGCAACACGCACCAATCGTAGTAGGCGGGCTGTTTTCAACAATCCAATCAGTGTTGTTGTCTGGAAAAATTATTTTAAAATATTTTTTTTTTGTTTCAAAACAACAAAATAATTAATTGAAAAGTAACAAGAAAAAAAATATAATTATAATATTAAAGCTTAATTGGTACAAAAATATTTTTATAAGCTTTTACTCAAAAACAAACTAAACGATATACAAAAACAAAACCAAAATTTGTGAACTTGATGAGGTTATTAAAAACGCTATAATTAAAAAAAAGAATTTTCAAAGTACTTTTGTAAAATACCATAAAATTAAGGTTGGGCGGCTAATGAATGCAATGTGCTTTTTACTGTTTGCCCTCTCATTTATAATTAAATTTTCAAACTTTCATTAAATCAAAACAAAATTAAATTCAAATGAAAAGTAAATAAATTTTTGTTTTGTATGATAATATGATATAGGGAAATTTATTTGGATGTTGACTTGGACCATGTCTAGGGTTGACTATTTACATTAATTACTAAAAGTACATATAGAATTTATTTTGGAACTTTGTTCTGTGTTTTTTTCTTGTGTTTCCAATACTTGTATTCATTAAAAAGCAATGTGGCCAAATTTTAAACTTGTTTTTAATAATTTTCAAAATAATGCATTATTTGAATATAAAGTAGACTGACTATAACCATGAATACACAATAATCTAAAATTAAAATAAACGTAGATCAGAACTTTTATGTCAGTTACTATCATATTAAAATTTATTTTTAATGAAAAGCTGCAGCTTTTCATCAAATTAATAAGCGGCTGCAAAACATAGTACACCTTGATGCAAACGAAGAAAGTTTTTCAAAAGTAGGTCGGCTAATTCAAGAAAATATTTCATGTTTTATGAAAATTTCACTGCGAGACCGGTTCAAACAACATTAGATCAATTTGTCCAAAACACTACGTTTTCTGTTGCATGCTTATGTAGTAAAAAGAAATTAAATATGCAACTCTTAATTGTATGAATTCTTATTATGTTTAAATTCGAATTACGACCAAATCGACTTACGGTCGATGTCAAAGAACCTAGCTTGGTCGTAAGTCGAGGAATACCTGTAATATTATTACAAAACGAAAATTTCAACAATTTACGCATCTAAATGAAAGTGTAACGTTTTATTAGAACTGTTCTATCTACTATAAACATTGACCCCACGAGTTATCTAATTATCGCTTATGAAGAATACGAAAAACACCTTGCTTAAGTTTCTAAACGAATTTTAAATTTTTAATATTTACAACAACAGCTGCATTGTATAAATTGAGAAAAAATTTTGCTAAATTAAAAAATTATTTAGGATTGATTACGTAAATTAAATTGAATTTATAGTTAAAGTGCTTGCCACCATGATCCCAATTTTTACAATACAATTATTTATGTAAATTATTTCAATTTTCAATATGAAACAATGCGGGTAAAACTTTTCACCTTATAGAATACTAACGGCCTGATTGTTTTATAAATTTTGATTGAATTTTGGTGCAAAACCTATAGTTAAGGAGAATGTGTTTTTTCGCGAAACGTCATTTGTGTTGAAGAAAACAGTAAATTCTAAAAAACTAACATTTAAAATTATAATTCAAGCCTTTGTTATGTACATATATACATCTATTTATGTAAAAATCACTCATAAATCTTGCTTGGTCAATAAAAAATTTCATCCATTTTTTTTCATCTTTCGAACTATGCTATTTTTGTTTTTAACATTTTTGTTCATTATATTTTGATTATTTGTTGTTACAAATATATCCGGCATCTAAAGTTTAGAAAATAAAGCGTGGACATCAATTTAATGACGTATCAATCAATACAGCTTAATGACGTCACTTTATGCCAGGCCACTTACTACTTCTTCGATTGATTAAGAGAGACTGATTTTTTAACCATCGACAAGCGTTACGTCATCGTTTTAGCTAATAGTCCCGTAGTAAAGATGGCTTTGGTAAAATTTAAATGAATATTTTTTTCTGGAAAAATGTTATTAAAATTAACTAGGCAGTTTTAAGTAAAATATATATAAATAAAAATATTTATAAATAATTAAATATAAATTAAATTTGATGGGGAAACCGATTAAATAAACATTTTAACTTAACAAAATATGTATATCCTCACCAGGCTCAATTAAGTGTTGTCAACTTTTTTTTCTGTTAAGATTTTTGACAAATTTGAGTTTCTTGGCAAAAAATTCGTGAACATTTTGGGACCTGCGATCGGAAATAGCGTTTGACCTTGAATAAATGGCCTTTTAACATTCCAAGACAATTTTGAGTTTCTTGGAAAAAATTCGTAAAGATTTGGACCCGGGTTTGGGATGGTATTTGGACTCGTCGGATGGAGAATTTATTTAGCTATTAGAGGCTCTATGGAATCCTGTATCAATATCTCTGGTAACAAGTTAGTGTTAACGGCCTTTTCAAATTTCAAGACAAATTTGAGTTTATTGGAAAAAAAATCGTGAACACTTTGAGACCAGGGTTAAGAAATGGTGTTTGACCTGATCGAATGAAAAATTTAATTAGCTATTAGACACAATGTCGGATTCTGAGTCAAAATCTCTGGTCAAGAATGTTAACAGCCTTTTTAAGTTAAAAGACAAATTTGAGTTTCTAAGAGAAAATTTATCAACACTTTGGGACCTGGGTTAGGGATGGAATTTAAAGGAATTTATTTAGCTATTAGACGCTCTATTGTATTCTGAGTTAAGATCTCTGGTAAGAAGTAAAACGGCCTTTTTAAGTTCCAAGAAAATTTGAGTTACTTGGAGATGTTGTATGAGCTCACACTAAGTGATCTCTAGTAAGAAGGGTTAATGACCAGTTCCAAGGAAAAATATAAGTATCTTCGAAAAAAATTTGTTAAGACTTCGGGGTCCAGCTTAGGTGGTGGTACGCCCTATCGGAACCAGAGTTTATATCTCTGATAAGGAGTGTTGACTGCAATTTTTTGAAAATAACAACAAAGCGAAAAGCAAATACATGGCTATCGGTACAAAGCTCTAATAAGACCATTAGTCACTTATGGTAGTGCGTCTTAGAAAGACAACAACTTACCGTTTTGCGGTGCAAATTAAAGAGAAGTGTATACATGATAAAGGTAGACACCAATGAAGACATAGCGAGAGGCCCCCAATTCAGTGAATGGACTTCGAAGAACAAGACCTTCAAACTCTTGGTTAAGAAAAACTGGCCTCGATTCTTTTGATCACAAGGCCAGTTTTGAGGCTGGGTTTGTTTATATATTTCCAAGAGTAAAAAATATTTCTTCAGCATAGTCGGGCTTTTTATCAGCAGTAACTAAAATAGAATTGTTATGTAAATTTAAAAGTTTTTAAGATTTACATAAATCGAATTCAAGTGATAATTAGTTGTAACTGAGCAAACAGCCAACTACGATGAATGGTATAACAAATTCATAAATAAGCAATTCCCAATTCAATACAGCTACGATAATTTTAGGACAAATTGGCAATCTTTTAAATTTTATTTTTGTTTAGCAGATAAGTTTTTAGCTAGCGATTCGGTTGCTTGTTGTAGAAGATAGAAAAGTTATGCTGTACCACATATAATTTAAAAACATCCCAACAAACTTATATTCAACTATATTCAAGTTTTCTTCTGGCTGAAACCCAATTTCTATAGCAAGAAAACTGAATTATAAATATTTAACTTCTATTCGTAAATAATAAATTTTTGCTTAGTACATCGATGCCTTGTCGACTCGAATCGATCGATAAAAATATGTTCTGACATGAAAAGTGTTTTAATGCTGCTATTCAAACAAACCAATCATTAAAGTCGAGTTAATTATACGCACACAAACACACATAATACATTAAATCTCTTATGTCGTAAACCCCGCAACACTAAACGCCTTCTACAGCATGTGTACAAACAAGACATAAATGAAATTGGAAAATACAAAAAGCACACACTTTTATTAATTTACGTTAATTATTAATCGAATTAATTGGAAATCAATAACAAGAAATTTGACAAAATACTCTGTTTATACCAAAATATCAAATTACGTTTATATTTTTTGAAAAACAGAAAAGACGCGTGGAACGAAACGCCCTTTATTGTATAAATGAAAAGATAAGATGGTAACACAATACTTGAAAATTTCTTTCCTTCTTATTTAAGTAACCACCATCAAGGAAAGCAGTTAGTATATAATAAAATACAATTAATTAGAGCTTTACATGCAAATCAGTTTTATTTTCTTGTTGGCAAATATACAACATGGAATTAATATAAGCTTAATGTGCGATGCTTGTTATTGTATATAACGACTATTTTATAGAGGAAACCCCCCGATTGTCTGTGCTGTGTAGTGAAATAAAATTGTGGTTCGTAATATAAAAGCGCGGAACTTGAAAATTTTATGATTTAATTTATTTTTATTTTAAACTTTAAAGCTCTCGAAAGAAACCGAATAATTATTATGAAATCAGGAAATATTACAATTTAAATATTTAGTTTGAAAGCTTTCAAGTTATTCAGCAAATATTAATTTAAATTTAAAATTGGGTTTTCTTTATGTATTTTACCTAGCATAGTTTAAAGGATAATTTGGCTAAAGTTTACTTTACGTATACATCGAGAAAATCAGGTAAGGAGTATAAATTAAAAAAAAAATTAATGCAGGATTGTTTATCAACAGTTTTTAGGAGGGGGAAGCTAAATTTTTCCGGAAAATTACCCCAATTTCCGGGAAAATTTTCACTTAGAAAAATAAAAATTTCGTATTATTTTAGTCAAAATACGTACAAATATGTAATTTTTACAAACAATTTTGATATTAGGATTGTATCCTAACAGTTTTACGACAGTACAAGTAGTTTTTTCCGGGAAAATTTTGCAATTTTTCCAGGAAAATTTTGAAACTTTTTTAATTTTTTGTTTTACCTAGTTTGACACTTGAAGAATGGTATAAATTGTGGAAAAGCGGGGGTTTGGGGGCGGCAGCCCCCATCCTCTAAGGTATACAACGAATTAAAATACCATTAAAAAAAATTTATATTTACGAAAGTTGATTTTTTTAACATTTGTGGGACTATCAGAAGAAGCGATAAGAGCGATAGAAACTCTTTGATCTGTGTCTGCAAGGTTGACGAAGCAATTATTATTAATAAAAATAAAAAAAAATATTGAAAAAATAAAAAAAGTGAAAATTTTTCCGGAAAATCAAAAAATTTTCCGGAAAAATTTAGCTTCCCCCTCCTAAAAACTGAGAGTAAACAATCCTGCATTTAAAAATTTCGAAAATTTATACTCCTTACCTGATTTTCTCGATGTATACGTAAAGTAAAATTACGCCGATAATTTTGTTTAAAGGATAGCGTTGAAAGGTGTTTAATCATAAACTTTGATAACTTCCTTCTCTATAAATTAGTAGTTTGCGTTAATAAAAGCTTTTTTTTAAGTATTTTTGACTACATTAGTGTGCAATTAAATAATGTTAAAATTGAACAGCCTAATAATTTTCTGAGATTATCAAAATTTTGAATTTGAAAAAGCACGCAGAATAAACCCTGGGTTTCTTAGGTCATTATAGGATCATTCTTAAAAAAAATTAAATTCTATAAAGAGGGTAGGGCGTGGCTTTGGAATACTAAAGTTAATTTTTAAAGAAACTAAGAATAACAAAAAACTGTTCAACAGGCCAAAACGTTTAAATCTGTACTTTAAAAAAAACTAAATATGCGAAACAAAAATCATTGTTAAAAAATAGTTTATAATAGCAAGCTAATTTAGCCATAATCATTTGACTTAACCTTCTTTATGTTTTGTACAAGCCAACATAAATTCAGTGGGAGGGTGTGTAACGAAATCGGCTTGTCAAAATCCCGGTTTGTTATAAATCGTGGTTTTCAAAATCCAGGTTTCTAAAATCTAGGTTTTCAAAATCCCGGTTTTCAAAATCCCGATTTTGTATAAAAAAAAAATCTCGATGGTTAGGAAGTCCCGATTTGAATTTTTAAAATTTTACATGTGGGAAAATGGGACTCTTAAATGATTTTTGACAAAATTAGTAGGTGTCACTATTGGATTCTTTATAATCCGCTGCTTCGTGCGGCACGCAGTGCAACATGTTTGCTGATCCCGGCTTCTACGTACCCCAAGGTTCAGATCCAGAGCCCCTCGAAGGGCTAAGTGGGAAGGGGGAGCGCGGTGACCTCCCGCGTGCTCGTGAGAGTTATAGAAGCCGGTAGCCTCAACATCTGTTGCATTTCAAAATGTTGCATTAACAAAATATTGCTTTTTTTATTAATCTTTTTACTAATCTTAGTCCAAATATTTGATTAATCTAAATCAATACTTTAGAAGAAAAGAAAACCGGGATTTTGAAAACCGGGATTTTGAGAACCAGGATTTGGAAAACCGGGATTTTGAAACCGGGGTTTTGAAAATCTGGATTTCGTAGTACATCCGCAGTGGAACCCTATAGTAAAAAGAGTCTGGCGAATCGATGGTCAATGACAAGACATCGTAGAGATGTCTACGTTTAACGGTAAATGGTATCATGTTACTATTTCAGACCTTTCTAGAAGATAACACATATACCGTCAAAGCGCCACTACATGTTTTACTAGCGAAATTAAAAAATAAAAAAATCTATGATTGCCCCCACCGCACAAATATGTTGGATTCTACAGAATTTTAAAAAAGATCCAAATAACATGATTTTATATACCGCTACGCGAAGACAGCTCTGCAGTGCCTTGTCATTGACTATTGATCATTACTACACAAGTTTAGTGTAGGTCAGACCTAATGAGGAGATTATTATACACTTTTCAGCCTTTGTTATGTTTTATTATGGTCAATTTGTCGGAAACGTCACGCTATGCTTTGGAACAAGGTGAGTTTGAATGAAAGTTTTCAGGATCAATCCGGATTAAAAAGAGTTTGTTTGAGTTTCCGGTTCAGAAACTGCTTTAGGTCCCCAACCATTAATGTGACGAATTTTATAAGATCGTACTTAGTCCGTTCCAGACGAAAACAAAGTTTGAAGTAATCTCAGAGTTAAATAAGGCAAAACTCATTTCAAATCATGCCCAAACGGCAAATTTTCCACATTTCGTAGATTCCAGAAAGTATCCTAAGCTCTCGCGAACTATCTTAAGATCCTACACGAAATAAGAGTAAAATAAGATAAGAGCAAAACCATCTCACACCATTCATTCAATGGCCAAATTTCAACTTTCCATCCGAGAATCTATACTTTAGATGCTGTATAGGATAGCGGAAATTTGACGGCGGAAAATACGAGAGTACACAATTCGCCGCAAGTGACAGCACTATCACAAAATAGAATTGTTTTGTTGTTTAATTACCAGCGGAATTTTTTTATTCATTTTGTATGTTTTTCACAAAATAAAACATCCCAGCGGAATAAAATATTAAAAGTGATGCTTAAAATGACAAATTGATTGATCTTCGAAGTAAAGGGACTCGGTATATGAAGTTTTGAAATTTAACAATATTCCGTCTTTCCGCCATTTCCTAACGAATTACGATGAAATTTGGATAGTAGTATTGATCAGGGATTTTAAAGTAAGTTTTAGACAAAATTCAAACTTGGCCATTTTATAACGAATGCTTATGAAAATTTTTGATGAAAAAATGTGTCTGTACATTATACACGTTTTAAATTGATTTTGAACTGGATAGAACTCGGATATCTTTTAATTAATAATTGTAAAATTTGCATCGCTTAATGGGATAAATCGGGCAAAATTATTGATTAAAATTTTCAATGTAATTTTAAGATTTTCTGCGGCCACATACGTTATTATCAGTTTTTGGGCAATATCTCAAAAAACCTTCTAGTAACCAATAGTTTCCGTTGTTTTTCTAATAGATATTTCCACGGCATTAACAGGGTTAAATAGGAGAAAAATTATCCAACAACATACGTTGAATGGCCAAAATTTAATATTTCCGTTCCAGAAACTACTCTAGTCTATAAAATATTGGCCTCATTAATGGCTGAATTAGACCAGTATTTTAGATCACTCAATAAGATCAACCACCCGACATACGTTGAGCTAAATCTCAATATTTCCGCTATATTTCCGAAAAAAGTATCTATCTCAGCAATTTTCATGAAAATCTATTGAGCTGAGAATATAATAAACAAGCAAAGAATCCTTAATCGAATTACCCGAAATTCAATTAGTATTTGTTTCCTGGTACTTGAAAGCCGTTTTTCACTAAATTTCACTAGAATCGTTCAAATAGATGCGAAAACCTTTTAAAGTGTATTGAGGCAACTTTTTAATTCCTCACTCATAAAACCTCTAGTTCTTAAAAGCAAAATATTGATTGGTGATAATTTTACCATTAAAATAGCTTTGCAAATTTTAAAATAATCCCAGTACTGAATGGAGAACGAGGCATCACTTCACTCACAACCAGGCTTTAATCAATTCCCACGATTTGTTCAGAGTTTCGATTTGCCAATTCTGGCTTTGTTTCAAATGTAGGTTCAAATCATGCGAACCCAAACTATACATATATGAAGCATTTTGCGAGTGGTGATCCTCTTCAATTATGATTTTCACTTGGTCGCTACTAACTTCATTTCGATGAGTCGAAGGTTGTAAAGAGGTTGTTTCAGTGAAAAACCTCCAAACGTGTCGAAGGTTCCTGATCCGTCTGTTTGGCTGGATGGATGTCTTTCCCGATGATATCTAAAGGACGCCTTATGCGATTCGATTCTTTTAGCCAATGTTCTCTAAGTTTAAATTAGGTGAAATCTTTTGGGATCTTTGCCTCAAGGGGGACGGGTACCTGCCATAAGTAAATCACCCAGAAAAACCACCCAATACCACTCGATATTACTTCAAATTATTTTAATATTCTGGTGTAGTATATCTACAGGACTTGAATCTGACAACAATTTTAACGATACCACTTTAGTTCCTAAATCCAAAGGTTTGGCACTATGGTAACTGATTTTCCGTTTATTATCCAATATATTTCGTTGTATATGGTTGAAAAGTTCTTGAAGAATGCCGTACGTTTTGCTGAAACATCTAAGTACTCAAAACCAGCATTATGGCGCGAGAAGCAGTTACAAATGGTCTCATTCTTCTACAATCATCTGGTATGTCGTTTGAAAAGGCTTGGAAGATGCAACAATTATGTAATCAGCGCATTAGTTCACAAACCCACCGTTTCGGCGCTGGTAGCTAATGATTCAATTATTATAGAATATATACGTGCCGCATATAATTGTAATCTTCTTGAAGATTATCACAAAACTAGGTGATACTACTCAAAACTACCATTGCTGCGCTGGTAGCAGTTGCATTTTTCTCATTCCCATATAATCATCTGGTATATCGTTTGAAAGGTATTGGAAAAAACTACAATTTTGTTATCAGCAATTTAGTTGATAAATGATATCTCAAGAAAAGCAAGCGATTCATTTTTTCTTTGCCAACCTTCTGTTATTTATAATTTGAAGAACTGACAATCTTTCGAGATCTCGATCTCAAGGGATTGAGTACCTGCCACATAAAATCATCGAAAAGACCACTAAATATCACGATATAGTTACTTCTGTTCCCGGAAAACCCCGCGAATATAAAATACAAAGTTACACTTCTTTTTCTCTAAGAGGATGACTTTGGCAGTTTATTATTTTTTAATGAATTTAATTTTTATTTTTCTGGAATGATGTTCTAGACTTACTTTAACCCTCATGTGAGTGAAGAAAAAATATCTTAATTTGAGTTATTAAATTATTTTTCCACGTTCTTCCAAGTTGTAACATTTCTCATTTTTAAGTATGATCGTAATCTATACCAATTGAACTAGAAATTCTTACAAAATTTAATATTTTTATTGGAAGTAAAACATACAAAAATAGACTTATAAAAGTATAAAATGTACCCGGGTACCCACGTCACTCACATTAGGGTTAAATATACGTAACGTAACGCAAGTCAGAATCAACCTCCTTTATAGTCGGTCTTTCTAAGTCTTAAAAATAATCTTCTCAGTATAATGTTTTTAGATTTATTTTCTGAAGAACCACACGTTAAACGCTTTGCATCCCGTGTCTCATTTAACCATAATATTTTTAGGAACCGACAGAAACAAAGTATCAGTGTACAGGCTGTTAATGGGAAGGGTAGTAGAAGAGGATAAACCACTAATTTATTTTAAAGCCTTTCGTTTAAATGTTAAAATTATTCAGCTAAAAAACATAGAGAACCTAGTATTTTCAGTAGACGACAATTAAAACTACTACTACTATCAAAAAATATATTTCAAAAATTTCTACCACACAACGTCAAAGACAATAAAAAAATACGTGGAATTTACAAAAATTCCAACTTCTTGTATTGTCTTTAACGGTAAAACACAAACGTAAAATAAAAATTTGCAAAGACAATACCTCATCTTCAACCGTGCCATGCTGTAAAATTACAGAAAGAACAAATTTAAATAAAAAAAATAAAGTTTAAAAGGGTGTGTAATTGAAACCGAATGTTTTGTTAGTCGGTTATTCAAGCTACTAAAAGATTATTTTTCAAAAAGTTATTTTTTGAGCCAAGCAAAACCAAACAAAAAGATTTTCTTCAAAAATCACGTAAAAGGCAATAAAAGAATACCTGGAATTTTTAATATTCTCTAAAATGCAAAAATATATTGTTTGCTTAACCTTTTAAAAATTCCCCGAATACATATCTGCATTATTTTCTTCTTTTATTGCCTTCAACGGTATAATATTAAATTTAAAATCAAAGTTTACAAGGAAAACAATACCTCATCTTTGTCCAAGCCAAGCTGTAAAAATATAGAAACTAACGTCATTTAAATAAGAAATCATAGAACACCAAACCGAATTTTTTTAGTAGACGGTTATCGAAAAATATTTTTTTTTGTGTCTGTGTGTGTGTAACGAGTATAAAGTTTTAAATAAAATCATACAGAAAAAAAAATTGTCATCGAGCTTTTTTCTTGAATATTTAATGTGCCATCAAATCGTCTTCGAAAATATTTAAATAATAATAATAATAATATTTATTGAAAGCGGATCAAAAAAACTTTTATAATTTATATTTAAAAAATAAAATAAAAAAGTTTTCCTGAAAGCTTTTTTTAGTAACTTTGTTCCATATGGTATGAAACTTTTTATACCTTTTATCGTTGACTTCATTTTTTTTAAACATTAACAAAATAGTAAAATTTAAATAAATTTAAATAGAACCCATAAAACCCCGAAGCTATACGCAAATATAAAATAGAAAGTTACACTTCTTGTTGTTTGTAAATATTGGATTGTAAATATTTCATACGTCATTGGATGTTGTTTACATACATTGAATATATAAAATTTTAAGTTTTGTTCGCTTACCTCGTCCGTATCACTTCCAACTAATAATAAATCAAATGGAATTGCAGCAACTAAATCTATTAAAAACCAACCACTTAAATAATGTACAGCTATGCGTCCAGGATGCGAGACGACTTCATCCTGTCCATTAACAAATGTTGTGCGAAAATTAATTAAAATGTCTATCACAAATGTTACATCCACTGTAAAAGAGATAAGAAAGAAAATTTAATTAACCAAAATTTTTATTATACATTTAATTTAATGTAGTTGTTTGTCAATTGGTGAAAATTATTATTCGTGTCCCTTTTCACAATATTGATAGATAATTTTCTGACCTATTCGAATATATGAAAGAGATCCCGTGAACATTTCTGGTATATGGGATATAACCGTAAACATAAAAATGTATCTGGGCAAGTTAAAAATCACCAGAATTAGATCCCATTCGCCACACTCATAGGGTTTTGACTTATCTATCTGGCCATGTAGGTGAGACCCCGTGAACAACTCTAGGATCGATGAAATAAAATTTGAAAATTTATTAAAATTTATGGAATTTCTATGTATACTGTATGGCACTGTACATATCATTTTATACTATCTATGTTCATTTCAGTGTTACAACTTTTGCCTCAACCAGTCAGCCTTAAGTTCTTAAGTTGTGCTCCATTTTGGACCACTTAGGTGAGCGGTACGACCACCAAAATGTTAGAGGTCAGTTGTTTATTTGTGACGAGAAGCCTATACAATTTTGGTGATTGTAGCACTAACCGAAGTGGTGCAATCAGCGTGTAACTTAAGCTCTTAAGTATGACTGGTTGAGGCATTTGTCTACGCTATTCTAAATTATATTTTAAAGACAGTTTCGTCGTTGCCGCCTGATAAGTATAGACCAACTTTTATCAGTAGAAAACCAAACTGCCAAGAAAGAACTTGAGGAGGTTTCCATTTTGTAAGGGTTGTGTATATTTTACATAATGACCCTGAGGGCTGGGGTTCAAAATGGAGGGGGAGTTAATTTTCTACTTTTTGTGGTAGATATTTATTATAAGTACATGAAGAAACATTACTTCTTTGGTTTTTGATGACTTAAATAGGAGAGAAAATACATAATTTTCTACTTTTTTCAAACCGCATGTGAAAACGTAGTTTATTGTATTGAACATATTTGAATTGAAATTTTCTCCATTTAGATTCATATGCGAACAACGTATTCATATCATCAATGTTGCATTTTAAATTTAAAAGAAAAGAAAACACTATTAAAATTAAACTTTTAAATTAAAAACCTCAGCAATACATTTCTATATGTTAACCGATTTAAAATAAAAATTAATATCTCTAATTTAAAGTTGATTTGTTTTTAAATCTATATTTCAATTAAAAAAAAAACAAATACCATTTTAAAATGATCGTTTTCAAATCAAAATATTTCGTTGTTGCTTGGAAAACGTATATGAAATTTTTTAAAACGAAACGTTTTTATTTTATTTTTAAGTTGTTTTTTCTCTAAGTGTGTGGGCAAACGCGAATCCTGCAACTGTTACCAATGAATAACTCTCAGGCGGACTAAGATCATGGGTAGGATGGCCCATGTCACAAGTAATTGTATAATTTTATAAGTGCTGTCAGCCTGACCCATACTCGTTTCTGGAAAGAGTAAGTATTAGAGATATATAACTACAGAATAGAATTGGAAGTGTGCTAAACTGTTAGTACGGCAGAAAATTTATTTGCAAAAATTAGTAAATGTATCGCACATTGATTTTATTTTCACATTGATTGAACATAAACGTGACCTAACATATAGCTTTATATATAATCAATGATTTTTCAGAAGCTCAATCACGAGCCCACGAATAATTTCTCTGCCAGTATTTTTTTTTTTTTTTTGTAACTATTGCCAAAGGCTTTATTCTTGAATCTTTCTTTATACGAAACTAACAAGAAGTGTGAAATTCTTAAAAACTATAAAAAAAAAAATTTAACTTAAGCCTTAACCTATGTTAATACTTAATATCATTATGCATTATTATTATTATTATTAAATTATTATTAATTACTAAATTTCATTTCAACATGCACGAAATTATTAGATTATATTTCTCATTTAATTAAATCTAGAGGATCTGTTCTGCGAAGCCATCCATATTTCGGTTGCCTTAGTAGTTCTCCAGCTAATTCGTTAGGGTGTGATGCCAGTTTCAGTTGGTATTTTAGACTGCATGATTTAATTGTCTCTTTAACAGTTTTGATTCCTAGGTCTTTATGGATGTTGCTGTTTCGAATATACCATGGGACATTTGTAATGCTACGAAGTATCTTTGCTTGCGTTCTTTGTACGATATCTATATTTGATGCACTAGTTGAGCCCCATAGTTGGATACCATATGTCCATATGGGGATTAGGATCGCTTTGTATAGTAGAACCTTGCAGTCTAGAGAGAGTTTCGATTTTCTTCCGATCATCCAGTACATTTTAGAAAATTTTATTTTTAATTGATTGCGTTTTGTTTCAATGTGCCTTTTCCATGTCAATCTTCTATCGAGATGAAGACCGAGATATTTGACGTTTGTTTGTTGAGGAATTGTGATATTGTTTAATTTTACTGCTGGACATGTACGTTTATTTAGTGTGAATGTTACATGTGTTGATTTACATTCATTCGTCCTTATCCGCCAAGTTTTTAACCAATCTCCTATTTTGTGTAGATGTTCTTGTAATTCTCTCGATGCGGTTTGAGGATTTTTGTGTGAAAATAATATAGCTGTGTCATCAGCAAAAGTTGAAGTGACGATTTTTTCAGTTATTGGTAGGTCAGCTGTGAATAACAAGTATAGCACAGGTCCCAATACACTACCTTGCGGTACTCCTGCCTTTATCTCGGTTAGATCAGTAGTGGCCGTATTTTGTTTCACCTGGAACATCCTTTTGGCTAAGTAGTTTTCAAGAATTGCATGAAATTGTTTGGGCAAAAGTGTTTTAATTTTGTAATTTAATCCTTCATGCCATACTTTGTCGAAAGCTTGCGCAATATCCAAGAAAACTGCCGAGCAATATTTCTTTTCTTCTAAGGAAACCTTAATTGTATTTACAATTCTGTGCACTTGTTCTGCCAGTATTAGTTTTATATTTTTAAGCCTGAGTCAGCATCATTCCGAAGGTGTTCAAAACTGTTTTAAATTTCATGGTTATTGCGTTTCAATTTAAACAAATTTGCGCAAATACAAATATTTATCCGACTGTTGTGTGTTTTCGGTTTATTTAAAGCTAAATTTTTCATTACGAAACAATTTTAAAATAAATTTGTACCAGAAAAATGGTGACTCATGCGATTCATGTACATTCACATGTGGTATATATTATGTAGCACCCATCAATCATAAAGTGTTCATAATGGTGATCATTCCCATCGCTAAATTTCTGTAGCAAAAGTAGAAACTTGAATGTCTGCTCAGAAAAATAGATTTTCTATTGGCTCCGACTTTTAAGCTAGTTTCTCGAAATATTGGGAAAACCCCCGATTTTCGACTTAACAGCCCGCTGAAACATGGTGTTTCTTTAAATGGTCTCCATGTAGTTCAAATTTGGTTCCCAATTGAAATTTGTCTTTCATGCGCTACATATTTACTCTACCAAATTCATGCATCTTGCATTTGTTGACGGGTATATGTAAACAAAGTTGTTTAAATATTAATTTACAATTTTTATAATTAAATTGATATTTGCAAATTTTATGCACTTTTTCAGTTGAGACATCTGAGACTATATTCTCAATTAAGTGTTACGTAAGCCACGATTTTGTATAAAACAGCTCCAAAATTGTATCTTTCGCATCAGTTTCCTCTTGAACGTTATTCAAGTTAAACCAAACAGTTTATTCGAAAGCTAATAAAATGAAATTATTGATTTTTCTATTGATCACCATCGGAATGATATCATTAATTGAGGTAAATAATAAAATAAGGAAACATATGTTAAAATTAATTTAATTTGTGTTGCATTTGAAATTTTAGGTATCATTTGCTGTCATCAGTGAGGTTGAGAAAAAAAAATTAATGAAACTGATTTGGGACACCAGAACTCATAAAGATTTTATCAAAAATAAAGAAGAAATATACATGTTAATTGATAAAATTCCAAAAGAAGAGTTACCACCCCCACTTGTGTTATCCAAAATGAACACGGCTATACCACGTTTCCCAGGATAATATTCTAATGATTTTATTTAATATGTATTATATTTGTTTTAACTATTATTTGATTTTGTGTATTACATATTATTATATATATTTGGGGATTTTAAAAAACTCCATTCAAGTATATTTGTTAAAACACCTAACATTGCCTATTTTTTACTAAATTCATTAACAGTTTTTATTTGAATTTACTAAAAAAATTGATAAATCATCTAAATCGCTAATAGTAAAATCATATAATTAATACTTTTTACGCTATTTGCCGTAAGCACTTGGCGAAACACACTAATACTTAATAAACACATTTTATTAAACACTTGTTTTATATTTCGCAAAATTAGATTTTTGACTATTTTAATTAAAAAATTCGTTCAAAAAGTTTAAAAAATCACTCGATCGACTTCAACTTGTTAGGTCATCATCAGGAGTATCTACTGATTTGTAAAAGTAAAAATTAGTTATATATAGCAGAAAAAAGGCAAAAATTAAACAAAAGAAAGGGACAAAAAAAATAAGCAATAAAAATTAATCTATTGATTGCGCAGGTGTGCGATTAGTCATCGGCTGAGTAACAAAATCAAGGTATATTGAAGTACATTTAATTACCCGACGTATTAGTCAAACTATAGAAAAGGGTGGGGTCTGTAATTGGTGAGAAACGAATTTCTCTCTGTTCGTTAAGGATATTTTGGTTAAGAAATATTGATTTTCGAATTTCGTAAGACTCTAAGGTATCTAAACGTCTGCCTTTAGGTTGTATGTGTAATATGTCTAAATTGTTCAAGCTAGCTGTATGATTTTCTAAAGTTAAGTGGTTATGGAAAGTTGATTGATTGCAACCAGATAAATGTTCTTTAGCTCTAACTCCAAAATTGCGACCAGTCTGGCAAATAGAGGAGAAACTACAATCATTGCAATTAATCCTATATAAACGCCTGATTTGGAAAGGCGATCAACTCTAGGTTTATTGTTAAAAATCATTTTCTTTATTGTGTTATTATTATAAAAAGCAAAACTAATATTGGTATAATTGGACACGATGTTGCTAATCCGTTGGCTCGTTTTTCCTATATACTCTAAGCGACGCCAATTTTCCCGTGTTGGACTATCAGGTGGATAAATACCCGTTAGAGTTTTACGCTTTAGCTTTTTATTCCATAACTTTAATATGGTCCTAGTTGCATATCCATTTAACCGTAGAGGTAATAGTGGTTCGTCTGATTTCAAATTTCATCAACGTTTTAAGAACTTGTCCTCAATCGCTTTCTGTGATACAGAGATTCAAATGTTGAGTAACGGTGTGAATTTTGCTCCTACGCAAAACAAACAAAATCAGCCTTCGATCATTCGAGAATCTCGCTGTAGATGCTGAAACTGCCTTATTTGGCCAGACAACCCAATTAAAATCAGTGTGCGCGCTACAAATAAAGAAAGGTATTGATAACTCTTTTACTCCGTCAAACTCTTTTTCTGCAGCTTCTAGTAACACTAACCACAAAGTAATTGGTGCGATAAAGAAAAAACTACGTGACCATGACCTGGTAGCGGTTAAAGCGGATAAAGGCAATACAATTACCGTGCTCACAAAAGCCGATTACGGTAATAAAATTTCTGATTTTATTACAGAAAGTAAAGCAATTGTGCTTGGCAGGGATCCAACTAAGTCTTTTAAGACTTTGATTAGTAAGTGTATCAACCAATGCCAGAAGTTATTTGATGGAACTGGTTGGAAGTACTCTGTCATGAATCCATCTGCCCCGATCCTTTATGGTTTACCAAAAATCCATAAGGAGGGCATTCCGATTAGACCAATAGTCGCGTATTGCAATGCTCCTGCCTACAAGCTATGTAAGGGTTTCATAAATTTTTACAATTGTCATACCAATTTCGTTCCGGCTTACTCGGTTAAAAACTCGGTAGAATTGATTAGCAAAATTCAAGAAGTCGACATTCCATTAAATTCAAAACTAGTTTCATTTGACGTTGCCAGTCTTTTCACTTCTATTCCAATTAACACTTTGTCCCAAATAGTTTGTAATTACTTAGATAGGGATGTTGTAGATGAGAGCTTACGTCGTGGACTGAAGTTAGTGTTTGAGACTTGTATTAAACAAAATTATTTCTGTTTTGATAATACATATTTCAAATTCGCTGATGGTCTACCCATGGGCTCCCCTTTGTCACCTTTGTTGGCTGAAATTTTTATGAATTTCTTCGAGCAAATGATCTTATCAAATAACAATCCTTATTTTCGTCATATAATCTTTTGGTATAGATATGTTGATGACATACTATGTCTATGGAATGGAACTGATAGACTGTTAGACTTATTCCTTACTTAGTTAAATTCTCAATATCCCACTATTGATTTTACGTTAGAAAAAAAAGAAAATAAATGTATTAACTTTCTTCATATTACAATAACCAGGATTAATTCTTCTTTAGATTTCAAAATTTATCGGTTATTTCTTGATGTGAATAATTTGGTGGTTCCTTGATTCTCGATGTGAATAGTTAAATTGTTTGGTAGTACCAAACAATTGCAATGATTGTACTTTCTCCTATATTGGCCAGACTGGTCGCAATTTTGGAGTTAGAGCTAAAGAACATTTATCTGGTTGCAATCAATCAACTTTCCATAACCATTTAACATTAGAAAATCATACAGCTAGCTTGAACAATTTAGACATATTACACATACAACCTAAAGGCAGACGTTTAGATACCTTAGAGTCTTACGAAATTCGAAAATCAATATTTCTTAACCAAAATATCCTTAACGAACAGAGAAAAATCCGTTTCTCACCAATTACGCAAAATATTTGAATTTCAATTCAAATATGTTCAATACAATAAACGTAGTTTATTGTATTGAACATATTTGAATTGAAATTTTCTCCATTTAGATTCATATGCGAACAACGTATTCATATCATCAATGTTGCATTTTAAATTTAAAAGAAAAGAAAACACTATTAAAATTAAACTTTTAAATTAAAAACCTCAGCAATACATTTCTATATGTTAACCGATTTAAAATAAAAATTAATATCTCTAATTTAAAGTTGATTTGTTTTTAAATCTATATTTCAATTAAAAAAAAAACAAATACCATTTTAAAATGATCGTTTTCAAATCAAAATATTTCGTTGTTGCTTGGAAAACGTATATGAAATTTTTTAAAACGAAACGTTTTTATTTTATTTTTAAGTTGTTTTTTCTCTAAGTGTGTGGGCAAACGCGAATCCTGCAACTGTTACCAATGAATAACTCTCAGGCGGACTAAGATCATGGGTAGGATGGCCCATGTCACAAGTAATTGTATAATTTTATAAGTGCTGTCAGCCTGACCCATACTCGTTTCTGGAAAGAGTAAGTATTAGAGATATATAACTACAGAATAGAATTGGAAGTGTGCTAAACTGTTAGTACGGCAGAAAATTTATTTGCAAAAATTAGTAAATGTATCGCACATTGATTTTATTTTCACATTGATTGAACATAAACGTGACCTAACATATAGCTTTATATATAATCAATGATTTTTCAGAAGCTCAATCACGAGCCCACGAATAATTTCTCTGCCAGTATTTTTTTTTTTTTTTTGTAACTATTGCCAAAGGCTTTATTCTTGAATCTTTCTTTATACGAAACTAACAAGAAGTGTGAAATTCTTAAAAACTATAAAAAAAAAAATTTAACTTAAGCCTTAACCTATGTTAATACTTAATATCATTATGCATTATTATTATTATTATTAAATTATTATTAATTACTAAATTTCATTTCAACATGCACGAAATTATTAGATTATATTTCTCAATTAATTAAATCTAGAGGATCTGTTCTGCGAAGCCATCCATATTTCGGTTGCCTTAGTAGTTCTCCAGCTAATTCGTTAGGGTGTGATGCCAGTTTCAGTTGGTATTTTAGACTGCATGATTTAATTGTCTCTTTAACAGTTTTGATTCCTAGGTCTTTATGGATGTTGCTGTTTCGAATATACCATGGGACATTTGTAATGCTACGAAGTATCTTTGCTTGCGTTCTTTGTACGATATCTATATTTGATGCACTAGTTGAGCCCCATAGTTGGATACCATATGTCCATATGGGGATTAGGATCGCTTTGTATAGTAGAACCTTGCAGTCTAGAGAGAGTTTCGATTTTCTTCCGATCATCCAGTACATTTTAGAAAATTTTATTTTTAATTGATTGCGTTTTGTTTCAATGTGCCTTTTCCATGTCAATCTTCTATCGAGATGAAGACCGAGATATTTGACGTTTGTTTGTTGAGGAATTGTGATATTGTTTAATTTTACTGCTGGACATGTACGTTTATTTAGTGTGAATGTTACATGTGTTGATTTACATTCATTCGTCCTTATCCGCCAAGTTTTTAACCAATCTCCTATTTTGTGTAGATGTTCTTGTAATTCTCTCGATGCGGTTTGAGGATTTTTGTGTGAAAATAATATAGCTGTGTCATCAGCAAAAGTTGAAGTGACGATTTTTTCAGTTATTGGTAGGTCAGCTGTGAATAACAAGTATAGCACAGGTCCCAATACACTACCTTGCGGTACTCCTGCCTTTATCTCGGTTAGATCAGTAGTGGCCGTATTTTGTTTCACCTGGAACATCCTTTTGGCTAAGTAGTTTTCAAGAATTGCATGAAATTGTTTGGGCAAAAGTGTTTTAATTTTGTAATTTAATCCTTCATGCCATACTTTGTCGAAAGCTTGCGCAATATCCAAGAAAACTGCCGAGCAATATTTCTTTTCTTCTAAGGAAACCTTAATTGTATTTACAATTCTGTGCACTTGTTCTGCCAGTATTAGTTTTATATTTTTAAGCCTGAGTCAGCATCATTCCGAAGGTGTTCAAAACTGTTTTAAATTTCATGGTTATTGCGTTTCAATTTAAACAAATTTGCGCAAATACAAATATTTATCCGACTGTTGTGTGTTTTCGGTTTATTTAAAGCTAAATTTTTCATTACGAAACAATTTTAAAATAAATTTGTACCAGAAAAATGGTGACTCATGCGATTCATGTACATTCACATGTGGTATATATTATGTAGCACCCATCAATCATAAAGTGTTCATAATGGTGATCATTCCCATCGCTAAATTTCTGTAGCAAAAGTAGAAACTTGAATGTCTGCTCAGAAAAATAGATTTTCTATTGGCTCCGACTTTTAAGCTAGTTTCTCGAAATATTGGGAAAACCCCCGATTTTCGACTTAACAGCCCGCTGAAACATGGTGTTTCTTTAAATGGTCTCCATGTAGTTCAAATTTGGTTCCCAATTGAAATTTATCTTTCATGCGCTACATATTTACTCTACCAAATTCATGCATCTTGCATTTGTTGACGGGTATATGTAAACAAAGTTGTTTAAATATTAATTTACAATTTTTATAATTAAATTGATATTTGCAAATTTTATGCACTTTTTCAGTTGAGACATCTGAGACTATATTCTCAATTAAGTGTTACGTAAGCCACGATTTTGTATAAAACAGCTCCAAAATTGTATCTTTCGCATCAGTTTCCTCTTGAACGTTATTCAAGTTAAACCAAACAGTTTATTCGAAAGCTAATAAAATGAAATTATTGATTTTTCTATTGATCACCATCGGAATGATATCATTAATTGAGGTAAATAATAAAATAAGGAAACATATGTTAAAATTAATTTAATTTGTGTTGCATTTGAAATTTTAGGTATCATTTGCTGTCATCAGTGAGGTTGAGAAAAAAAAATTAATGAAACTGATTTGGGACACCAGAACTCAAAACGATTTTATCAAAAATAAAGAAGAAATATACATGTTAATTGATAAAATTCCAAAAGAAGAGTTACCACCCCCCACTTGTGTTATCCAAAATGAACACGGCTATACCACGTTTCCCAGGATAATATTCTAATGATTTTATTTAATATTATATTTGTTTTAACTATTATTTGATTTTGTGTATTACATATTATTATATATATTTGGGGATTTTAAAAAACTCCATTCAAGTATATTTGTTAAAACACCTAACATTGCCTATTTTTTACTAAATTCATTAACAGTTTTTATTTGAATTTACTAAAAAAATTGATAAATCATCTAAATCGCTAATAGTAAAATCATATAATTAATACTTTTTACGCTATTTGCCGTAGGCACTTGGCGAAACACACTAATACTTAATAAACACATTTTATTAAACACTTGTTTTATATTTCGCAAAATTAGATTTTTGACTATTTTAATTAAAAAATTCGTTCAAAAAGTTTAAAAAATCACTCGATCGATTTCAACTTGTAAGGTCATCATCAGGAGTATCTACTGATTTGTAAAAGTAAAAATTAGTTATATATAGCAGAAAAAAGGCAAAAATTAAACAAAAGAAAGGGACAAAAAAAAATAAGCAATAAAAATTAATCTATTGATTGCGCAGGTGTGCGATTAGTCATCGGCTGAGTAACAAAATCAAGGTATATTGAAGTACATTTAATTACCCGACGTATTAGTCAAATTATAGAAAAGGGTGGGGTCTGTAATTGGTGAGAAACGAATTTCTCTCTGTTCGTTAAGGATATTTTGGTTAAGAAATATTGATTTTCGAATTTCGTAAGACTCTAAGGTATCTAAACGTCTGCCTTTAGGTTGTATATGTAATATGTCTAAATTGTTCAAGCTAGCTGTATGATTTTCTAAAGTTAAGTGGTTATGGAAAGTTGATTGATTGCAACCAGATAAATGTTCTTTAGCTCTAACTCCAAAATTGCGACCAGTCTGGCAAATAGAGGAGAAACTACAATCATTGCAATTAATCCTATAAACGCCTGATTTGGAAAGGCGATCAACTCTAGGTTTATTGTTAAAAATCATTTTCTTTATTGTGTTATTATTATAAAAAGCAAAACTAATATTGGTATAATTGGACACGATGTTGCTAATCCGTTGGCTCGTTTTTCCTATATACTCTAAGCGACGCCAATTTTCCCGTGTTGGACTATCAGGTGGATAAATACCCGTTAGAGTTTTACGCTTTAGCTTTTTATTCCATAACTTTAATATGGTCCTAGTTGCATATCCATTTAACCGTAGAGGTAATAGTGGTTCGTCTGATTTCAAGTTTCATCAACGTTTTAAGAACTTGTCCTCAATCGCTTTCTGTGATACAGAGATTCAAATGTTGAGTAACGGTGTGAATTTTGCTCCTACGCAAAACAAACAAAATCAGCCTTCGATCATTCGAGAATCTCGCTGTAGATGTGAAACTGCCTTATTTGGCCAGACAACCCAATTAAAATCAGTGTGCGCGCTACAAATAAAGAAAGGTATTGATAACTCGTTTACTCCGTCAAACTCTTTTTCTGCAGCTTCTAGTAATACTAACCACAAAGTAATTGGTGCGATAAAGAAAAAACTACGTGACCATGACCTGGTAGCGGTTAAAGCGGATAAAGGCAATACAATTACCGTGCTCACAAAAGCCGATTACGGTAATAAAATTTCTGATTTTATTACAGAAAGTAAAGCAATTGTGCTTGGCAGGGATCCAACTAAGTCTTTTAAGACTTTGATTAGTAAGTGTATCAACCAATGCCAGAAGTTATTTGATGGAACTGGTTGGAAGTACTCTGTCATGAATCCATCTGCCCCGATCCTTTATGGTTTACCAAAAATCCATAAGGAGGGCATTCCGATTAGACCAATAGTCGCGTATTGCAATGCTCCTGCCTACAAGCTATGTAAGGGTTTCATAAATTTTTACAATTGTCATACCAATTTCGTTCCGGCTTACTCGGTTAAAAACTCGGTAGAATTGATTAGCAAAATTCAAGAAGTCGACATTCCATTAAATTCAAAACTAGTTTCATTTGACGTTGCCAGTCTTTTCACTTCTATTCCAATTAACACTTTGTCCCAAATAGTTTGTAATTACTTAGATAGGGATGTTGTAGATGAGAGCTTACGTCGTGGACTGAAGTTAGTGTTTGAGACTTGTATTAAACAAAATTATTTCTGTTTTGATAATACATATTTCAAATTCGCTGATGGTCTACCCATGGGCTCCCCTTTGTCACCTTTGTTGGCTGAAATTTTTATGAATTTCTTCGAGCAAATGATCTTATCAAATAACAATCCTTATTTTCGTCATATAATCTTTTGGTATAGATATGTTGATGACATACTATGTCTATGGAATGGAACTGATAGACTGTTAGACTTATTCCTTACTTGGTTAAATTCTCAATATCCCACTATTGATTTTACGTTAGAAAAAAAAGAAAATAAATGTATTAACTTTCTTCATATTACAATAACCAGGATTAATTCTTCTTTAGATTTCAAAATTTATCGGTTATTTCTTGATGTGAATAATTTGGTGGTTCCTTGATTCTCGATGTGAATAGTTAAATTGTTTGGTAGTACCAAACAATTGCAATGATTGTAGTTTCTCCTATATTGGCCAGACTGGTCGCAATTTTGGAGTTAGAGCTAAAGAACATTTATCTGGTTGCAATCAATCAACTTTCCATAACCATTTAACATTAGAAAATCATACAGCTAGCTTGACCAATTTAGACATATTACACATACAACCTAAAGGCAGACGTTTAGATATCTTAGAGTCTTACGAAATTCGAAAATCAATATTTCTTAACTAAAATATCCTTAACGAACAGAGAAAAATTCGTTTTTCACCAATTACAGACCCCGCCCTTTTTTATAATTTGAATGTACTTCAATATACCTTGAATTTTGTTACTCAGCCGATGACTATCGCACACCTGCGCAATGAATAGATTAATTTGTATTGCTTTTTATTACTTATTTTGACTAATCGCACACCTGCGCGATCAATAGATTAATTTTTATTGCTTATTTTTTTTTGTCCCTTTCTTTTGTTTAATTTTTGCCTTTTTTCTGCTATATATAACTAATTTTTACTTTTACAAATCAGTAGATACTCCTGATAATGACCTAACAAGTCGAAATCGATCGAGTGGTTTTTTAAACTTTTTGAACGAATTTTTTAATTAAAATAGTCAAAAATCTAATTCTGCGAAATATAAAACAAGTGTTTAATAAAATGTGTTTATTAAGTATCATATAATTAACATGTGTTAATTCATATCATGAATTTAGAATTTATTTGACAGTTGTTTACCAAAATTATAATAATTCGCTAACTCAATGTGTTTTTGTACATAGATTAAATGCATTATGTATATAGATTAAAACTGGAAAACATATATGACTGTAACAATGAATGGATTCACTTCCTGCTTGTAATAATTGTAATTTAATTTTATTTTTGTGATATTATTATTGCTTGAGTTAAATTTAAGTATATATTTATTTATATTCTGTTTAAATTTGGTTATTTTAATAAAATTTACAAAATAAATATTAATATTCACTTCATGCATGTAATATTTCTGTTTTTCTAATTTGCAGTGTATGAGTAAATGTTGCATATATTCCGTGAACTATTGATTTATTTGAGATTGGCTATCAAATGAATGCATTTTGTATTAAATTAAAACTAGAAAAAAATATGTATGGCAGGGTTGTCTTTTACAATATTTAAATTTAAGCCATTATTATTCAAATTATTTTCTACAAATAAGTGAGATAAATAAAGACTGAAAGATGGTTTGCTCTTTTATTCTTTAATGCCTGTAGGTGATTTCTGGATTTGATTAACTTTACCTGATTTAATATGTTTTTAGGGAACCATTATAATTTTGTTTATGGACGATTGAACTATTTAGTTCATTGAAATTTCAACTAATAACAATAAAATTTTATTGCAGGATTGCACCATTTTATATGGGTACTTAGTTAATTATTAAATTTTTTTCAGGTTGCTCAGTGATGAACTTTTATAACATAAAACCAAAAATAATTGTACTGTCTTGTGCCTAACAATTTACTTACTATTGACTACTTAGGTGTCTGTAATCGGGTCAAGTCTATCATATCTAACAACCGTTCCTATCCTTCCATCTTGTTATATGTAAAAGGGGTGTACGGTAGGCCCGGCGTATCCGGTATCCCTGCTTAGTCTTGGCCGTACATTCTAATCAATCTATTCTAAATTATATTTTAAAAACTGTGAATGTCTGTAGGAGTGGTGACAGAAAAGTTAGAAAATCTATTTTCAAAAATCAAAAACCATAGTTTATTAAAAATGCGCTGGACTTTGTAAAAACCATCATAATTAAATCCTGTTCACTACACACGTGGGGTTTTGATTTAGCTATTCGGTCATATAGGTGGGACCCCGTGAACATCTCTAGGATCGGATATATAAAAGTAGAAACATAGTCTAAAATAGCCTTCTTTAGAATTAAAAAAGTTTAGTAAATCGTTTTACGATTTTCTCGTGTTTATTTCAAATCGTTAGAAAATTATTTGATCTTTACAGCGACACTATTAGGAACTTAGGGACTAATCTAATATAAATGTTAAAGATTATATAAAAATGTTTCAATTTCGCCACAAAACAAATCCAATTGGGGTATTTTTAAATTTAACAGTGTAAATTTTTTGGTATTATTTTTGATATGTATTTCACAATCTTATTTTGCGCTGTATAATTATAAATTATAAATTTTTAAAATTATTAATTAAAATACATTAAAATAATAAAAACATTATAAAAAATGTTTTTATTATTTTAATGTATTTTAATGCCTAAAAAAATTCAGAAGGAATATCTTACCATCAGTAAGTTTACCAAGTGTTTATATAAAATAGAATGTAAATTATGTTGAGAAGCTATTGATTTTGTGGTAAATTTATACTTAATTTATGATATAAATCAGAGAAAATTAAGAAAACAATTTTGGTTCCGGAGTGGGGTTCGTATAAGTTTTATTTCGTAGTTAGATGCTTTTCTTATAATTTATTTTTATTTTAAATATTATAAGTACAACTTTTTACAAAAATTGTAATGTAAACATTTATTTTGAGTATACCAAAATATGGAGAAATAAAAAATGGATGGTTGAAATCAGTTAGCTGGTAAAAATGCAATTGTTTGCTCGATACATTTTGAAAAGCACTATTTCACAAAAGAGAATCAAATGAGATCGAGATTAAAAAAATCGGCCATTCCTACCTTGTATACGTTGATAATAATCAAAATAATCTTGCAAAATACACGCCTCAATATTATTCAAACCACAATCCTTTACCATACTGAAGAAAACATAGTTGGATGCTCCGAGTCCGAACACTCATATTCTAGATCTGCCCTTCAAGAAGTTTGCCTTACTTCTATTGATGACTCTGACGATATAAATGGGGCTAATTTTAAAGTTTCGGATTTTTTTAATCGTGACTGATAATATATCCGATTTAAACAAAAGTGATACTAGCATTCGTAGTAGTATTAGTTCTTCTTTTGTTAGTAAAACTATAAAACCATCCTATTCACACGAACAATTTAATAAAATAATACGTTAAAACAAGCAATGATCTCATTGATCTTGATGCGAATATAAGAAACAATTTTCCAAAACGAAAACTACAATTTTTAACCAATAGATTCAAGAAACTGGGAAAAAATATGAACCTACGACAAAAAATACCGGACAAAGAAGAAAAATTGTTCATTTGGGTCACCTCATAGACGAACTTGAGGAGAAAAATTTAATTAGTCCTTGCCAGAAGGATACATTTTTAAACCATTCTGACCCAAACTCGATTTTTTTAAATAGATTTAGAGAAAAAATTAGAAGTCGAAAGTTAGCCAGAAGAAATACGCAAGTTTGCTTTAAATTTAAACTTTTATTCTCCGAGGGCCTATGAATATATTCGGAAACAATTTAAAAATTGCTTACCTCACTCTCGTCCACTTGTCAACTGGTATAAAGTAGTAAATGGGCATCCTTGTTTTAGTTCAGAATCTTTTCGTACTCTAGAGTTGCTGGTCCGATATAAAAAAACAGGTGAGTTCGTTATTGGAAATGTATGCTTGGAGGAGAAGTACATTCATCCAAAATGCGAGTACGATTGTCACACCAAGAAATCATCATAAAATTTTATGGCGCTACTGAGAAGAACTGCATAAGATTCAATCCATTCCATATCGCGAATAAATTACGATAGGCTCATATATATTTTAAGTACCAAAAAATGAAAGTTAATTTATCAGTTCAGTCACTTCGTAGCAAGTGCATTAGAATTTTGTGTTAGTGTTTTAAAATTGCCGCAGTTTGAAGGATATAATTGATTTGATATTTTAAACAGTAAAAAATTTCAAGATTAATTTAAACACACACCTGTTGAAATATACATATTTCGTTCTATAAATTAAGTCAAGGCCACATTGAACTTTTTTTTCAGTTGTTCGCTCAACTCTAAAACTATTCATCACTTCATACAAGCGTATTTTAACACACCGTTCAATTAAGTGACGCCACTTTAGGCAGTTGTAGTCCTCAAACAGAAGTTTCTATTTTGAATGCTTCCAATTTTAATTCCGATAGTCTTAATAATTCTTCTAATAACCGACTTGTAATGTTTGAAGCCTCGTCAGATGATATTTCAATTGGTCAAAAAATTTCTAAAGTAGCGAACCTAATATGTATGACGAGGATTTTTTTGGGCGCCCAATTATATTAAGTGAATTTTCAATTAATGTTATTGAATACATAGGGGGATTTATAGTCAAATATTTATTTAGAAAATTGAATTGTAAGGACTGTTGAAAATTAATACAACAATGTAATTCTTATAAATCGCTAAACAATTTAAATAATAGGAGTGGTCTTTTAACTCCTTCGCCGCCAGTATTAAAAATTTGTAAATACTCCGAAGCAGTATTAAAACAGGAAGGACTACAAAAACATAACGCAACTACAATCTAATTCAAAATTGTTTAAAAAAAAATAGTTATCACGTTCTTAACAAATCCCAAGAACACGTTAATTATTTTATTAGCTCATTCTATCATAGGGAAATACTACGACATCCGATTAAATTATTTTTGTAAACAAAGGTCCTGTACATTAACTAAAAGAAACCACTTTGTTTCTTTTTTACAATTTAAAGGCATGTGAAATAAATAAACGTAGTTGTTTCGTAATTACTATTTATTATCTACATAATATTATATTTAAATAAATGTATCAATTAATGTACTTATAAATATTATAGAAATAAAAATGTAATAAAATTTAAATGATTTTTTAATTTTAACTTCCTAACTTCATTGCATTCGGTCGAAAAAAATGCTGAATACGGCCCTCTTGATTTATTCGCTTTCTCTTTTACCCTCACAATTTGTGACACTTGATTCTATATACTAGACACTCATTCTATATATATTTTTTTCTATGATATTTAGATGTAATTATTACATAGAAGTGGATGGTTATTCGATTTTTATTTTAGTTTACCAGTTTTTTCTAGTTTTTGACTCCGGTCCGTTCTCTTAAAACCATAATAAATTTCGTCATTCGTCTCGTCGTCATAGTTCATACACAAACAAAACAAAGGCAAAATTTCAAAACAATAAAAATATTATTTCCTTCTCCGCAGTTGTTTTGTAATTTTGTTGTTGTAGTTTCAAAGGATATTAGCTTTTTCCTTCGCACAAGAAAGTGCTCGAATATGTCTCGATATCGATCATGCCTCTAGTATGCTGAGAAAAAGTGGCCCACAGATACCACCGGGCCAAATGGTGCAGTCCTTTTACGAGATTGTAATGGTCATTGATGTGTTAGTTGAAGTTTTTTAGTCTTGAATAAATGACCGTCTTGGATATATAGCCCCCATATAGCCAAAATAAGTAATAACGATTTTTTTTGATTTTGAACATATTATATTTTTGTCGTAGTGATCAGTGAAAGAAGTTGCGACTGGATGTTTTTAACGTGTCAAATGTTATTTATATATGTTCGCCCATTTTCAGATTTACACCTTTAATATTTACAGCTTCGTCCTTTATATTTTTAATAGGAAATTGTTCCTGTCATTCTTGTGCAAAGTATTCCAAAACTAGGAGGCTTTGGGAAGTTCGTTACTTTAGTATTAGGATTAGAAATTAAGGAGGAATCAGGTTAATTACTCATTTTCGCACAAAAAGCCTATTGTTTATTCAAATAATAAAACAATTGTGATTTTAAAAATTGAAAAAGCGAGGGTTTTCGTGGCCGTCTTCATTCTCTTAAGTAAATAGCGAAGTAAAATAGCATTGAAAACTTAGCGATTTTGTTGAAATTCGATCATCAATTGGACGAAAAATAGGTTTTGGTTTTTCAATTATTATTTTACCGATAAAGTTCACTATATTTTTGTTTCAATGTTTTGCACAAACAGTTATTTACACCCTATTTTTAGACCCGATTTTGTCAATAAAACTTTTAAAGGTGTTTTTCTCAGAGTTTTCAATTGCTTATATATATGTCACACTTAAACTTTCAAATATTTCAACTTTACCTAACCAACCAAGTTTATAAAGTTGCAAAAAGTTGTCCTTTTGACAATTGATAAATTTCAACGTTAATCCGAAAAATATTGAAATCAGGTGTTTTCATACATGACTTTTATATTTTTGATATTTTTCGAAATTTCATGTAACAGTATTTTGTTTTTCGAGGTTTTTTGTTCCAGCATTTTGTTTTTCTGTGTTTTATTTTTCAGGATTTTGTTTTCAGAATTTTGGCTTCTCAAAGCCGGTTTTCGGGCTAGCAACACCAACCCAAGTTCAGCGAGCTAAAGAGAGATTGAAAATATTTATATATTGGCTGAAATGTAATCATGACTGACCTCTGATGCTGCCTTTCTACACAACTTCAGTAAGTTCTCACACTGATCCTCTTGGGATCCAACGATATACTATCCCGATAGAAGGGTGGGCTAAATATGTAAGGGCTGCGGACTTTCTTGATAGATTTACGTCGGGCTAACCACTTACAAAAAAAAAAAAAAAAAATAATGTTACGAGGTCAAATCTTTACATGGGAGCACCAACAGCAATTAAGTAAGTAAGGGAAAATGTATAGATCGAATAATACTTACACCGAACGATTGGTGTTCAATACTCAGGTCTAAGTGAAATGAAATTTTAATGCAGTTTCACAAAAATAATTCATTTCCGCCTGAAGCTTTGTTGGCATAAAAATCTCGAATTTTTCCATCCGAGACTTGTTGATTTGTATGAGATATTTGATTTTTTGAAACAAATGTTAATAAAACGTTTTTAAAACTTTAAAACTTTTTAATAATTTTTAGTTATTTTTAGTATGTCTGATTAATTGTTTTATTCAATATAGTAATATCTTTTATTTTACGATCCGTCTCTGTTGGTTGCTCGTCATCATTTAACATTTGTCAAAAAATCCAATATCTCGTATGAAATATTTCAAAGCAGGGCTGGGCTGGGCTGATTTTACAAAGTAGATTTTTGAAAATGCGATTTGCACAAATGCGATTTTCGGAAATGCGAAAATCAAATTTCAGATATTTGAAAGTGGGGTTAAATTTTAGATATTTGAAAATGCGAGTTGCGCAAATTCGACTCCCGCCGCGGCACAAAACATGTTTCAACGCGTTTCATTTGTGCAAACCTGAGTCATTACTCCGCAGCAACACAAAACATGCTCCGCAAATTTACACATCTTTATTTACCGTAATCTGTATCGTTTTCTATCAATAGTCGCAAGCGTGAAAATATGCGGCTTCGATATTCACCGCATTTCTATTTAAATCATAGGCGTTTACGTCAATTTTTCTTATGAAGCTATAAAAATAAATAAAATATTAAACTATTATACTTTTAGAAACTTTTTAAAACTATAATTTTTTTTAAAATTTTTTAAAACTTAAAACTTTTTCCAACTTTTTAAAACTTTTTTAAAACATTTTTAAAATTTTTAAAACTTTTTTAAACATTTTAATAAAATTTTAAAACTTTTAAAATATTATTTTATAAATATTTAAAATATATTTTTATACAAATTTTATAAGTTTTCATAACTCTTACAGCCACGTTATATGAAGTACATAGTCTTATACGTCTGGCGATGACGTCATTGAAAAAGATGCCAAAAAATGCAAATTTGAACCTTTGTAAGAAAATACATGTGATTTTGGGCTCGGACCCGCATAGCTTAACTACTAGTGACCAAACCAGAATTGACGGCCAGGAAGGTTTTGCAGTGTGTGTGGTAGAATTGGAGGGAATCATCTACTATGAGCAGCTGCCCAATGGCCAACCACTCAGTTCGGACCTCTTCTGCCAGCAATTGAAATGACTGAAGGCAGCAATCACGAAAAGCGGCCAGAATTAACAAATAGGAGAGGCGTTGTGTTCCACCAGGAAAACACCAGGTCTCACACGTCCTTGATGACCCGGCAGAAGTTCTAGGAGCTTGGTTGGGAGGTTATTATGCATCCACCTTATAATGCGGACCTGGGACCAAGCGATTAGCATTTCGTTTTGTTCATGGCAAACGCTCTTGGAGGTTTTACACCTGAATGTTACATTGGCCTCAAGAGAGGCTTGTAAAAACTGGCTATCTCAGTTTTCTGCAAATATTCTAAATGTCAACGAGTTATCGAAAACAGCGGCGCATATTTGAGCCAAAACGAATGACTGTATAGCCAAGCTAAATAAAGAACTACAATAAACATAGAAACAATGGATTTCTTTTTCCCCAACCTTAATTTAGCAAATCAATACCCCTTTCGATAACAACCGAACTCATTATTTGTAGAATAATAAATCGTTGGGGGTTTACGAAATTGTTAGAAACGTCCTTAAAAATGCGAATAAAGGCGCGGTAGCATTGTCAACGTAGCGCGGAATATGCAATTGAGTCTGCAACTCTCACTATAGCTTGCGGGAGCGATGCACCCCCGTTCAGCTAGTACTAATACATAAAGAGCCACACTTTATAAACATTTTAATTGAAACCATTAAAATTAACCAACCATTATATAATTTATTCATAATAATTTCTGCTCTAGTAATCAAGTTTTTATATAAATTTTTCAATTAAATGCTTATAGCTATTTTATTATAAACCGCATAAAAATAATTTCCTGGAAACTCTGTATCTGTTTGCTTGCAAGCAGTACACCATCAGCTTTTTTGTTATTCTCTAATCCTTGGAATTTTTTCGTTTCAGTTGTTGCATTTTTTTAAATAATTTTAAGAATTTATCAGGGTTGTAGAACTCTTTTTAAGTATAATAAATTATTACCAAAGGTATTAAAGTCTAAAATTAATGCGAGTTTATTGCTGATGATCAATGATGGTTTCTTCTTCACCCCAAAGTTCCCCCAAATTAAAGCGAGAATTTGCATATGCATGATTTTAAATATTTTTAAAAGCTACTGTAGATGGTTTAACTATCTTATAATGTTACTTTTGAAATTTCTTTCAATTTCAGATATTTAAGGATGTTCAATTTTAAATAGAGCGTGACTTGAATTTCTTATGTTATTATATTGCTGCTATTTACTTCATTCCAACGTGATGCAATTGAGTTCCCTTTGAAAATTAATTAAATTATAATAATTATAATCGAAAAAAGTTTAAATGAATCGTGACTAAAATTAAAAAGAATTTGTGCACAATTTTATTTTTTGTACTGGAAAAGAATCTTAAATACAAAATTCAATAATGATTTAATATTGTGGATTTGGAATTATTTTATATATATTTGAAAGTGGCTCCAAACTTTTTTGTCTTCTTTTTTTTGGTGATTGGAAACACTAAGTATAAAGTTTTTATACAATCGTTCCGTTCTTTGTAGTCGCTTGGGTTTAATTTTATTTTATAATAAATTTAAATTGTTATACCAAACATTAATTTTTCAAATTTGACAAAAACTTTTATAAAAAGGTATTTACGATTCGAACTATAATAATATGTTGAACACTTGCTGTTCATGCACGCGAACAAAACAAGTTATATAACATTTTATCCCACTAACAAAAAACTTATAAGAGCTCTCGAAGCCAAAACAACAAGCCGCGGCCAATAAAATATATCGAAACTTTGAGCTAACAACCAACCGGCACCATAGTTCAACTACTAGCGGGTATTTACGACGCCGCACGAATATGCCAAACAAATCCATTAATGGGTGCAGGCTATAGGGCTGCGGGGCTACCTGCCGTAGTAATGAATGATATATTAAAAGATGCAACAGAAAATCCAATTGAACAAAAATAATATTTGGGTCACTGCATCATATCAAATAAGCAACCATGTGGGATCGGTACAAAATTCTGTTTTTTCGAAATTTTGAATTCCTGAATAATTCTGTTTTAAAAAATTCCGTTTTGCAAAATTCTATTTACAAAATTTTGTTTTAAATATAATTCTGTTCGAAGTTATGTAATTTTAAACATAGTTTATGAAATTTAACTTATACCTAGGTATAATCGCATTTTAACAAAATTATTGGTTTATAAATTTAAATAAACGTTGAAATCATACCAAATCTTTGAGTTTATTAACTAATTGCGATCCTTTTAAAAACATAAAATTTTCCCAACTTGCGACGTTTTTTGATACGTTTTTCAATTTTTTTTAGTTTTTTGTATAATTGACCTTTTCCTTCTCCTCGATTTTATTTTCCCACCTGCATTTTTGACATTATCATATCCTTTGACAAATCACCTAACAATTTATAAAGCCCTGCAAGGCGTTTTCCGACTACCACTTTCAAACGTCGGTGCCATGCTTCAATGCTGTTTTGCGTTCTTGGGAAATACTCCATCGCGGGTTTGCTTTGGTACACTGTCCACAATATTGGAGAATATGCAGACTGATTTGTTGCCCTTAAATAATTTTTTTCAAACCAGTCTCCAAACTTTGCCGATTCTCTGAGTTCAAACTTCTCTTTTAATTCTAAGTAATTTCAATATACTTCATCTTCCGGAACAAAGGCTAGGCTCTTTATCAACGTAATGTCCAATGAGAACGATACTGAATTTCCACATAGTTTTTTTCATCCCCTCGTTTAGTATTTTAGGCCATAAAATTTACCCGAAGCGGACAAGCATCCCTTTACATTTGAGTTTGGAAAAAAAATTTGCTTAAGAAATAATGACTTTTAAAAATCACACAAGATTCTTTGTGGATTTGGTTCAATTTCGAATTTTAAAAATATTTTTTTTAATTCAAGAAAGAAGTGGACGTATAATTTTAAAGTTTTTGGGTTCATTAAACAAAAAAAAATGGTATAGCTTCACCTTCAATGTGGCCGTGGATAGAAAATAATTGTCGCATTATGGAAGGTACCACTTCAAAAGTGCCATCCATTATCCAGCATGTTCACTTTGCTACTAATGATAATTTTTTCTCCGTCGACTTCAGGCCACAAGAAAAACAATTCTCCTTCCAATTGACGTAATTCTTCAGGGATGTCAATAAGGTCAATATTTTGTGGCTTAGCAATTATAATTTTTCTAATCCGATGAATCTTGATTTTTGGGCAACTTTTGTTGGTAAAAAACTCTAACGTTCGCACTTTCGCAGGACATTGAACAACAGAATTTCTTATAATTTGTGATGGTTTATTTTCTGACGTTGTGGCTAAAGTTTTAATGTTGTTGTTTGCAATGCAAACTATCAGATCACAGGCCACTGGTTGCTTATCAGATTGTTCTTTCAAAACTTTGTGTATTCCATTTTCTATTATAGTGGCCACTCTGCCTTTACAATGCAAGGATATTCTTTTAGCACAAGCCCAGCTAAAACTTCCTTTCTTCTGCGTCCTTTCAAAATAATAGAAATAACCGCAACATTTAGTTTGTTTTAGCCTTTGTTACTTATAGCCATGTTCAGTTCTGGGAAATTGACGAAATTCTACCAAGTATCTAACCGAAGAGGAAAAAATATGTAAAACTCACTTTGAAACTACGCATCAAAGGACCGGCTTCAGAAGATTTCTAGTTCCCTTACCGCATAAAGGACCCAGGAAAGTACTGGGAACTTCGAGAGATGTGGCTATCCGGCGGTTGTTTGGCATGTGAAACAAATTTCGAAAACATCCACATCTAAAACTAGACTATTTGAAGTTTATGCCATAATATATCACTCTGCCTCTTCATGCAGTACACAAACAGTCCAGTAACACAACGAAACTCAGAGTGGTGTTCACTGCATCGGCTAAGACTACATTCAAAATATCGATCAACGATAATCTAATGGGAGGACTTCACGTTCAGGACAGTTTATATGCAATTTTACTACGATTCCGCTAACATGAAACCGTCAAATATTAATTGCATCGAAAGAATCGAATAGTATGGTGCGAGGATTCAGAAAAAAATTATGCTATTAACAGAAACTTGTGACACAGCCTCCGTACCCTACTTAGCAGCACAAACTCTGTTAATGATTGCCGATCAAAATTCTACCAAATTCTCAGTAGCTATTGATATTATCCAAAATGACCTGCCGCATAATACCGAAAAGTAAGCAATCAAGTTACAGACTCAAATAATCAAGATGTTGAACAAGCCGTCGTTTTCCAAACGACCAAGAAATTTCACTGATTGTGTTATCGAAAGGAACACGTCAAATTGTTAGGATTGACATGTGTGTAAGAACTGATTACTTCCATTTTAAAGTTTTAATCAACCCACTAAACGAGAAATGGTATCTGAAGCCTCAAAAATCGTTGATCCACTCTTCACCTGACCTGCTAGAATCGCTTAAATCCGAAAATATCGATGTTTATCTTTGGACCGATTTAATCAACGTATTGTAGTGATTTTGGAAACGGCAGAGAATTTGGAAACTAATTATCCAAATTTTTTCATGAAACCTCCACCCAAGTCACAATTAGTACGATTATCACACTCAAAGAAATATTGAATCATCGCCAATTAATGAGACGTGACGTGATTTATTCCATTCTATTCTCTGATGAATTCAACCTTACACCAACGTCTTAATAAAATAAAGCGATTTAAAGGTCTGCTTGACAGCGGGCGATTGTCAGCGTTCTCGGATGTAGATTGGAAAAATTGAAATTGAATCGCTTTATAGAATTCCACAATTTTCAAATCTACAATTAGTACTGCAAGCGAATAGGTTGAACGAGTATACGACATTTAAAATCTAGGGCGCTCTGTTGTACCATCACTTCGAATCGAAATTCGAAAAAGGTCGAATGGCGGTATGTTGTATCATTTTCGAAAAGCAAAAAAGATACAACTTTCACTTTTTCAATTCGACTTTTTTCGAATTCGACTTTTTTCGATTCGAAGTGATGGTACAACATACCGCCTCTAATGTCAAGTTTAATTAAAAAACACACACAATTCATTTTTACCTTGTTCCTTCGTTAGAAGAACATTCGTTAGGTTTCAATTTTTGGAATCGTTTTAGAATTTCATCAAAACACAGGCAGAACTACCAACACACCCAAATTTCACAATTTAAACGTCAGGAGCAATGTAAATTTAATTATATGGAACAATGTTTTCTATGTAGTGATAAATTATGCTTGGGTAGAACGTCGCTTGTAACGGATTCAATGCGATAAGCAACTTTTTTGTTCCATTTCCCCAGCTAGCCAAAAATTCAACAAAATACTACAAAGTTCCTAGTGTTATAAGACAGCGGTTATGGGTCCAGGATGTATTTCTATCAGTTCAAGTACTGCCTTTTGGTTTAGACAACGCGCCACATACATGTTGTTGCTTAGAGTATCGCGTGATACCATACCAGTTACATGAAACGGCCTTTGTGTACTTTGATGACCTTCTTCTCACATCCTCGCCTCTTGCCGAACATTTTGATTTAGTAAAAATAATTACTGGACACCTGATGGGTGCCGCATTAACAATCAATCTTGCCAAAAGTAAGCGTGTTGAGGAAAGTAGATTACTTAGGATATATCGTGAATGGTGGTTGCCTCTGCACAAACCCAGACGAATGTAAGGCTATTCTGGAATATCCAAAACAGATTATATATTCTCTTTTCTGTTCTCGTCTCACCGATCTTACCGGAAAAAATACAAAACTGCGCTAGCTGCTGATTCATCTTTTAACGTTGTAAAGGCTAATTTGTCAGTGATTCTAGTATTGATTCATCCTGGTTATACGAAACCCTTCTGTATTCAGTGGGATACTAGTGCCGTTGAGGTCGGTAGTGTATTATTTCAGGGTGAAGCGACCCACTGGATTTTATTTATATACGCTCAATGCGATTTGGAATGCTACGCTGTTATCCTCAGAAAAATTTTCGTCCGTATGTGGAGGGGTATTCGTTTATCATTTTTAACGATCATTGTAATATGCGCCGGTTAAAAAGCCAAAAAGACTTGTCGGGACGTTAAGCAAGATGGATTTGAAACTATACTTGTATATCCGTTATCTCGAGCTTTTTTTAATGAAACCTCGCCTTGTGAGGAATATTCTGAAAGTGAGAGTACGCTTGTTCCTCGAATTCAATTTGAAAGCGCATATCGGATGGATGAAAATATCGATCAATCAGTGGATGCCTTATTATCTTTTCGGTTGTTGCTTTACAAGATGATCAAAAGTCTGTTTCATTTCAAGATCCCGAATAGATAAATCAACTTGCGGTAATTCACCAGTTGGGTCACAGAATTTTAAAGTCCAGGATGGTTAACTATTGATATCCCCTTCATTCGGACACCGGTATTTAGAATTGGAAATTTGTTATTCACGTTTCGTTCACTTCAGCACATTTAAACAGCAAACTTAAACAAACTTGGGTTAAAAGAAACAAAACTCTGAGTCTATTTTGCCAAAATCTTGGTGATTTTCGATCAATAAAATCCCTTGGTTAAAAAAACGAAAAAGATCTTTAAATAACCAAATCGTGGTTATTTAATTTTTAAGTTATTTAATATAACCAAAAACATATGGTTAATTTTATGGATAGAAGTAGAAAATAATTGGTAAAAGTGACCAACTATTTTGTTAAATTAACCAAGGTAAAAAATTGTTTTACTAATGACTTGTTAATTTTACCAAATTTTCTTAGTAAATGTAACCAAATTGGCGGTTAATGTTGCAAACGTTTTAGGTTGAACACACTACATTAAGATGAGGTAGCAAAACCTACATGCTGGAAGTTTGATTTTGAGCTAATGAAACATTGAATTCTTTATATTAAAAAATTCGATCGTCTCATCAGACTGCAGTCACAGTGACCAATCTTCAAAAATATTGAAAAAAATTTGAACTTACATTCAAAGTAAAGTCACAATGCCTTAGCGAATTTTATTGATTCACTACGCAATTGTCAACCCAATTGTAATTTTTAACAAGTCTTAGTTTATGTGACAAAACTTATAGGCCAAAATAAGCCAAAATAAATTTTCCATGATAAAACCTTTACATGCGTGAAGCTTCAGCCTCATTATGATGTCAATTTTTAGAAAATGAAATAATTTTATTATTCTCGTAACCTGGAGTCGTTACGTCTGATAATGGAAAACAATGCAGTTCGAAATTGATAGATTTATTGTTATTAACTAAGTGCGGTGTATTTCATATGTGCACATCGTGATCATTACTTTTTCTATTTTTGTCATAAAAATTATGCTCCTAAAAACCATTTATACAAAACTTGTACCATCTATTTATTTAGTAAAGTTGAATATTAGAAAGTTATGGGAGGAAAAACCAACCCATAGCCAAACATGCATACAGTCCACCATCGTACAAGGGTTGAAAATCTAAATCATGGAAAAGTGCCGTGGTCGTTTAAAGGTTAATTATACCTAATTCATATGTGCAATTACTAAAGTTTCGTTATTTAGTGATAAGATTACGATAGCAGCTAAATAGATTTACGTCATATTACGCTCTATAAACTTATTGCCATGCACATGACACAAATTTGCATACGTAAATATAAAAACAAATAATTGAAACTAAGTTTATTTTTAGATTCTCATGTAGCGTGCACATAAACATTTATAACTTCTATAGAAACCACCCGCAGCCCGTATCAAAACTAATTCAATATTTTTTACGATTTCTCGCAAAACATAAACATTTAACAACATATGTAACCCCCCTACAATCAACTTGATGCCATCAAATATATTATTTATTTTTATGAACTAGTTTGATTGCAACGTATGTCATGTCACTTCAATACATAAGATTCAAAATGAAACAGGATGTCGCATATTATTGTCAATTTTATGGTCGCCCAAATTTATAGGCATGGAAGGTTCAGTTTAAACTTACCTATCAAATCAATTATCACAATAGGATCATCAGCATATTTACGATTACGCTTTGAATTATATTCTGGGTCGCTTAATACGAATGCGGCTACATATGGTGTAAATATTGCTGTATACATAACTAATATTAAGATTATCCAATCCCAGACCGCTTTGAACGGTGAATAATGTAATATGGTCCATTTATGGATTGTTGGTTTTTGTTGATTATACGATGGTATAACATCAGCTCCAAGTGACAGGACCTTAAAACAGAAAAAGAAATAGAGAAAAGAATAATAACGATAATTTTTTTTTATATCTAATAAAGTTTGGTATAAAGTTTAATATAAATAACAAAAATTTTAAAAGCTTTAATATTGAGAATAAAATATTTGGTTGCAATTATAGTTTGGTTAGCAAAGCTGGATATATTTGATATATAAAAAAGCGTTCATATATTATAAAGAAAGCTTCTACTTAGTTCCAAAATAAATATTAAAAATAATTTAAATAAAATACTTATAATTTCTTTTTATTTATTAAGATGAACACCAAGCTTTACATTATTTACATAATATAAATCATAAAAATTATATAACCATCGCCATTTTCATATTATTATACATTTTATATGCCACATAAGTATAAATACACATTGATCTCATTTTTTTTATTTGCATAACATAATTTATGTATATTTTTTGGATTTTGATTCTGCAGGATACACAGCATATTTTTTAAAATATATAAAAAAAAAAAAATATAAAACAAAATATTTTTATTTTCAAATAACACATAATTTATTTATTTTATTTTTTAATATGTTTCCCAAAATAAAACAACATAAAATTTTAAATTTTTTGGTTTTGGTACAATAAATTTACCTCTTTCTTGAGATTCGGTTTCGAGATATCTGATCCACCAAAGCCATTTAAATTTAAATTCGAATGCGATGCGATATGATTTTCGATTATGACTTTTGATTTTGAATCGGTACTAATGCGTACACTTGACCATTTTTCCGATGCCTAAATTAATTATATAAGTATACAGTGTACAAAAAAAATGTTTATTTTTTATGTCACACATGTCAACAATCAATTTAAAATTTAATTAAAAAAATTATTTATTTATATGTATATAAGTATATTGGGTGATATGTTTATGTGTTATTCATGCTAAATAAAATTACATTTTCAGTAAAGTTAAATTAAATGATTTGGTTTATTTACACAAACTGCACATCTACTAACTACGAGTACTATACAAGTAAAGAAGAAATGGGGAACCTAAAATTGGTTTTTAAATTGGCCCACGCTGAGCTATATACTGGGTATTTTATCACCGATTATCGTATTCCACCCTCCTACAGACAAATTACTACTTTATCAAATTACTGATACACACCAAACAAAAGCGAGTTATAGCAATTTAAATAATTACTCTGTAAACTTTAAACTTTTATTTTTAATGAAGGAAAATCAAGAGCTGTAATTATCCTCTTCGGTTTTGTTTTACATCGAAGTAATGGGTAATAAATTAATTTTTCACTAGAAAACGGTTTTGGGTGAGAGGTAGAGAAAATTTGTTAATAGGAAATAAGTTGTCAAATGTCAATCAGAAAATCTTTATTTTCCACGTATTTTGGCATAAACTTGATAAAACTCAAAGTCGTGGCCAGGGATGGGCACGTACTTTATTACGTAAATTACATAACTATGTCTTGAGTCCCTGACGTCGACAATGTAGACAACGTCGCAACATAGGAAAATATATTAAGATTTCTAATTATTTTCTCTTTATTTTACGTGCGCCGGTCTGATAAAGTTGCTATCTAGCTATTAGGTGCTTATCAAAAGGGGCAAAATAAGTTTATATTTTGATACTAAATCACATAAATTATTCATCAGTATATGAACCGACTCTTACTCTGACTGACCTAAACTAACGTTGGACATGGTTTTCATTCAATTCTGTTCAAAGTGGCACCCTAAAACACGTGTAAATTACAATAATAATTTCTTAAAAGTAATTCCAGCAATTATAAAAAAAATTTAAATTGAAAACTAGAAATTAAATTAAAATCTCTAATTAACTAAAAACATCTATCTAAAAATACGGAATAGCTACTAAAACAAATGTTTTAATATATTATTCGCTTTGCGCGCCATCTCTTATCAACTATATCTCTTATATTCTCTTATTTATTACAATGGAAGATTTTTATTGGCACATAACAATGTACAATTTTGATATTTTCAAATCGGCGGTCATCAATTTTTCTGGACTTAAAATTATATTCTCATTTGATATAAAAGAACGCAATTTTACAACAATCGTTGTTAAACGTTTCATTATAGTGAGTACATGTTCACTTCGATTACATCAAAATTAATGCATATACTGTCCAGCTGGCCTATTATCCCAAACCTCATTTATAAACGACCAACATTTTCCTTCTGCAAAATGAAAGAGATATATCATTGACTTTTTACACATGAGAGACAAGAAATGAAATATATCCCAACAAAATTGTGTAGAAGACTTTTTGAGCCACTACACACCGCCTAAACCACTTTAAAAATGGCAATGTTGCTATAAAATATATTCGATCCGATTATTTTTATTATGACAACAATTTTTAAATACACAAAAAAAAAATTTATATTTATAAATGTTAAGGATTCATAATAAAAAGAGACGCCATAGTTAAAAATAAAAATTTCGCATTTAATTAATTAAAAATAAATTAATAATAATGCTATAAAAAAACTATGGCATGGTCTTTATCGAATATTTTTATATAGCGGATGCTTTTTATTTACCTACAAAAATTTGCAGACGAAACCATTTTTGACATGTTAATGGGGTGTAATTCAACTTCATATTTTTCTAGTTCAATCAAATGTCAGTAGGTGTCAGCAAAACAAAATACATATTTAATTAAGTTCGTAACAGTTGTTAATAGATGGCGTAAAACACAATACACCAAAATTGTATTGTAACTTGCATATTTAATTGGAGGTTTATCACTTGTCGCTACATATTATCGATGGTGGACATTTAAAAATAAAGAAATATAATCTATCTGGTATGGGGCACATAGTATAAGCTAGATGGAAACTTATTTTGTAGTAAGAATAATATGCATTAAATAAAATGTCAGGAAAAAGTTCAAAATAAGTACAGTGCTGGGACAAGAAATTGGACAAACATATTTTATTGTAAATTGGAGTCTTTTTTTGGTAAAATTACAAAACTTTTGAAAGCAATTGGCTTATTGTTTCATTTTAAATATATGTATGACGTAATTTTTTGAAAAAAAAAAATGTACCTGCAATTTAGGGGCAAAACCCCGAAAAATGCCAAATTATTCAAAATATGTTGATTGGAGTTAAAGTAATGGAATAAATTAAAGACCTATTTTTTATTGCTTTGTCGAAGTTGTATCTTTAATATTAATATTTTGTTGAACCGCCATTTGCTTTTATTACAGCGACATACCTCCGATTCATTGAACTTAATAAACTTTTCAAAGGCGTACGAGGTATGGATTCCCAAATCGTCCTCAACAAACTTTTTAAAGCTTGAATCGATTATGGGCGCTTTCTTGCTACTTCTAGCTTCATTATAGACCAAGTATTTTCAAAGGGATTTAAGTCTGGACTATACGGGGGCCAGCTCAACACATTTTTGTTTCTTCGTAGTCCTTTTTTACCTTTAAATGAAGAGATAAGAAAAAACAACAAGTTTTTAACAAATTATTTATGTTTATCTGAAAATCAATTTTTCTATCTACAATTCAAAATTAATAACTCACTACTTTGGCGGTATGGCCCGGATCGTTGTTCCGTTGAAAAATAAATTTGCTAGTCTCGCCAAAAAGCTTTAACACAGAAGGCTCAATTTCGTTGTGTAGGACCTGCAGATAAATAGCTGCTGTAATGCTGGAACTAAGGAAGCACGATCAACCGGTTTCATTTCCAAGAAAGCATCCCCAGACCATAACTCCTTCATTTTTCTGTAGAAGTCTTAAAAGACATTCGTGGCTAAGCCTCTCGCCCGGTTTTCTGCTTACGAAAATTCTTCCATCTCCAATATGCTTGAATTTTGATTCATTGGAGAAAATCACATCATCCCACATCTCGCAAACGATTTTATTCACTTGTAATGTGAACTCAGGCTTCTGGACTGGTTTAAGTGGTCTCAAACCAGATTTAACAAATCTTTTTCTCACTAAGCTGGCTGAAATTTGTTTTCCCGTTGCTCACTCAGAATCCCGTCTTCAGTCCGATGAAGTTTAAGGTTCCGACAACATTGTAATATTATGAAACGATCTTCCACTGGTGTTGTCTTTCTGGGCCTTCCAGAAAACTCTGTTTTTAGGATCACTTACAGAGTAACTTAATCTTACAAAATATGCAGTACTTATCTCAAAAAAAATTACAGACAATAAAACATCTGCACCCTAATGACGGCCAAGAACGGTTTGCGTAAAATAAAATAATTGCATGGCCAATTTTACATAATATGTACATCAGTTTCGGGGTTGTACCAGTGCAATAAAAACAAAAGGCGGTCCAACAAAATATTAATATTAAAGATATAACTTCTATAAATCAATAAAAAACATAATAAAAAAATAAAAAATAGGTCTTTAATTTATTCCATTACTTTAACGCAAATCTACGTATTTTGAATAATGGGGCATTTTTCGGGGTTTTGCCCCTAATTGCAGGTATTTTTTTTTCAAAAAATTACGTCATACATGTATTTAAAATGAAACAATAAGCCAATTGCTTTCAAAAGTTTTGTAATTTTACCAAAAAAGACTCCAATTTGCAATAAAATATGTTTGCCCAATTTTTTTTCCAGCATCATTTTTCTGCGGCTCACAATATTTTTCCACAACTATACTGTTTCCGTTAGAAAATTCAAAAAACAAATTGAAAAAATAATTTAACAAAAATACAAAACATTATCAAAGTAAAAAATAAGTAACGTTTTAAAACAACCAAATAATTTTCCATACTTATAAACAATACAAAGAGGACAGTAATAAAAAAAAGTTCACATAACTTATCAAATCAATGAAAAAGAGAGAATTAAAAAAAAAAATCAATTTAACAGATACAGCACAGTTAGCCGTTTTTATTCGTGGATGTGACAGGAATATGACAATAACTGAAGAGCTATTAGAAGTAATTCCAATGCATGGTACAACAACTGGAGAAGATATTTTCGAAGTACTTATGATTGTTATTAAAAAACATGATCTTCCAATGAATAACTTGGTATCTTTGGCAACTGATGGGGCCCCTTCTAACCGCATTTTAAAAGTAGTATTTAGCATTTGTTAGTGGTGCTGTTTCTGAAATTTTTTCAAGAAAAGCATTACAACTTCGGTGCCCGATTTTATTTGGGAAGTTAAACTGCATTTTCGATTTTTGGTCTTCACCTACCTCTGCAATCCTTTAATTAGATACTATTGCTCGTTTGGCAATTAAACCTTCTTATTACTTCACGTTAAAGATCTTAATGTAATCTCAGCAATAATATTACTAATCCTGGAATTGGGTCTGAAATGAGCTGCGTTAAGTAAGTCCTAATTTATTATTGAATCGCGTTGAACGCCCATTTCCACGTTAAGCGTTCGATAATTTTTACGTATGAGGTTGTAATTTTAAAAAGTCTCAAAATCAAATATTTACTTAGAACGCCCATTGGCTTTACCTGAACCAGAGCGGTTTTCGGTGCAGTGCTTATTTTAATTACAAATCATAAGTTAGATGCCGCAATGGATTATCATCTCGTCCAAGACGTTAACCCACAAATTTCCGTTACTAAAACCATTACACAAATTTTAGTTCTCTGCATTCAAAATTAATTAAATATATGTCATAGAGCCGGTTATTCTATGTATGAAATTTATTACTCGACTGTCGAAACTAAGGATTGAGATCGGGCGAAATTTTAACTTAACGTTAAATATAATAACTGCTTGTTAGGGATTCCCATTTTTTTTAGAAAAAACTTTAAAGTGTAAAAATTTTATTATCTGTGTAATCCAGCTGTACTAAAAAGAAAGTTACTAAATTTATTGATGTTTAGACCAAAGCGCATGGCCTTGCATTAAATTCAAGAGACACAAATTTGAATGTTAATATCACCTCAAAACGGTTGGTTAATATTGAAGATTTTCGCCCTAATTTATTGACAATGGATGTGCTTATATTATTTCTAAATTTAATAATTTTTTTTAAGTAGGCATTTTTATTGTGTCATTTTGGTAAGTGTGACCGACCTTTTAGCGAAACGGGATTAAACTACTCAAGACCATTTCTAAGAATTTCTTTACATACCCTTCGTTCTTTACTAATCCATTACATTAGTAGACAATTTGCCGAGATTTAATGATTTGAATGATTAATTTTTTGTTTGATAATTTGCCCCCTTCCCACATCATTATGAATGTTTTTCATGCATTTTTCGGGCCTGAGAGATTTCCTATGGAGATTTTACGTTTCAACAAAATAAAATTATAACGACAGTAATCAAATTTTGAGCGGATTATTGTCATGTGGTGCATAATTTATATGAAACAATTTCAATTTCTATAAAAGTTCAAACATTTCAAGAACTTAAGGACCAAGTGGGTGGCCCAAATTATATAAAAACCCGAATATTATTGAAATATTTCATAACATGAAAAGATTTTCCGACTCAAACTATAACACACTATACGTCGCAAATAATTTTTAACATGTGTTTAATATCTCCAAATTCAAATTATCTGCCATGCGTCGGTTCTATCGCCTATTTTTAAAAACTCAGGCGGTCTATTATGAAACATTGTTTGCTTTCGAAAAATTCGATATCTAAAAATTCGATACGCTTCAAATATTGTTATTATGAAACAAAGCGAATCGTTCATTTGTTGTGGACCTGTCAAAACAATTTTTCATATTATTAACATACGATTCGTTTTTTTTTCTTGGTTTCATAATCTGGCGAATTTGTCGATTTTGAATTATTCGAATTATTAAAACCTAAAAATTGGTCAGGCCTTCAAATATATTAAATCAGCTAAAAAAGATTAATTTTTAAAGCTGCGTTACGCATGTTTGTTAATATGCCACATAGAAGGTTTTTGTTTTATGTAGATGTTTTGAAATGTAAATTTGGCTTAGCAGTAGACATCGATAATTATAGTTAGTTAATATGAGTAAGAGGTCTGTAATTCTTTAAGGACTTGAGTATGTTTGTTAAAATGTGCACATGTTTGTTAAAATGTCTCAGAACTTCTGCAATAGAGTTCACCATGCAACAAAACATGTTGCTAACCTATCTTGCAAATCTATATTTCTAATTATTCGGTGTCCACGATTTAATACAATTTTTTTATATGAACTTGGGTATTTGAATAAATTAAAATTCGGTGGTAATTTTGGCAATAGATCTTGGTCTTTGGTCAGGTATAATGAATAATGGGTTGGGCTTATGTAAATAAAATATTTAATTTAAACGAAACGCTAGGAAACACGTGCTTCTAACAAAAATCCGTGTAACATATTCGTTATTTCATACAGAAGTTGGAAGATAATGCCAATCCCAACATAAGGCTGGTACTACGGAGCTCATCACGAATTGCCCTTATCATTGTCAACTCAACGGACCAAGAACTATTTTCAGCCTAGAAAGCTCCTAAAAGTTCTAAATTTTTAACAACATTTTTGAAATTTGGCTATTTATTAAAATTTGAACATACGGCTGATGCTGACCACTTAGTCAGAATTTACGCTAATATAAGCACTACATATATAAAAACATCAATCTCAATTTCTGGGCTACGAAATTATGTTTTTCATATTAATATGGGGCTATATCGAAGTAAGAATATCGTGCTAATCCTAACATACGGTTTGCACTGAGGGAAACTCACTATATTTTTCTCTTAATATTTTTATCTCAAAATATGACGATGTATTATTTCGAACGTAAACTATAAAGAATTACTATTTCCAAACCTCAGAATAATATTTCCATATCTTTGTGTTTATTTAATTTACAAAACCAACAAATAAACGGAAAGAACTGGGATGGGATATTGTGTTGTGTTTATAAAAAAAATCAATATTGGTATAAAATGAGAAAACTTGGATGGCATTTAATAGTTTCGTGTAAATAAAAAATGTTTTATCCTCAGATGAAAAACTGGGATAACTGCATATGTTTGAAAATGTATGGCGAAACCGCAAAGTATTTTAAAAACTAAAGCTCTCCAGATGCTATCGATGCAGGCGTATCATTTTTTACACAGTAAGTATAGCAAATACATGATGCGGATTAATATGTTCTGAAACGTTTACTCGTGGTTTAATACATGGCATATTGGGCCTTAAATCTTAAATTAGATGCATTAACGGAACTGGTATTGTGTAATTAGTTGAAGTATTAATGATCTCGAGCTCGCCTAAGTAAAACTTATCGCTTTTACCTTATAAAAGATTCATCGGAGATCCACAAACATATAGTGCCCTTAAGTTTATTGCTGCGTATTTCTATAGATGGACAAGAAAAATTATTCAGTTAAACTCAAAGATATAATTATTACTTTATAAGAAACTCAATATATTATTAAATTTTTATATCTATTGTATATAAATTAGGACACGCATCTCAAAACGTACGGCTGAAGTAAAATTAAATTACATTTCGTCATCGGTAGGCGGAATAACAATTTCCAGTTTGGTATTTCCTTTATCAATTTCATGTTGCGTGCTTACAAAATAAAAGGAATTTGGACAAAACTTAATTACGCTACATAGTAACGTAAAATTTATCCAACCCTTCTTTCCATTTCAATTATATATATTTGTATAAATTCCAAATACCAAATGAATTTAAATGATAACCTGGACCTTGACATATACAACTAATAATCTTTTAGAATTTTTATTTCCATTCATACCGTTTACTACTTAGAAAAGCATTGACAGAAATTTTTCTGAATACATAAATTTTCAATTTGCACAAACATTTTTTAATTAACGTATTTCCATTTGCGTTGTTGTGTTAATCTAATGAGTTGAAAAATATCTAAACCGTATTACAGTCCACAAAGCAAGCAAATTATATCCCTAATGTGACCATAATTTATAGGCCATTTTAGTGTTTGTTTTTCACATTATTTTTCATAAAATATTCATATAAATTAGATTTGTATCTCGACCCTATCTTAATAGGGCCATTAGCACTAACAAATATGCCGCACACTCTCAACAAATTTGAATAAATCACATTCAGATATACACATTCTGTGTAAATTTATTAATCCAGCCATAACGATAAAACCGTGTGGCGTCACACCAACAATATCATAATAATAATACTCGTAATACACATATTCAAGGAATATATAAACCGAAAAGTTTATTATTATGAATTGAAAATGGAAAACTAATCGGAAAATAGTAATATATGGGAGTAATAACCATAACAATCTTTCTAATCATCATCAAAATATCGTATTCAGACGGAGCTTGGAGAAACGCATGCGTTCAAAATTTTCTATATTTTTTATTAAACCAACCAACAACAATGCACATAGTAGAATACAGACTAATATTTTATTTATAAGCTGTCCCATTTCAAAATGCCAAGAGAATTTTCCAATTTTTCATTTTTTAGAAAATTGGAAAATTGATGTGAACATATTATTTACTATTGGATTGTTAGTACATACTATTATATTGTAAAGTCGTTCATAATACATTATTTCAACAAAATTTTGAAATAGATTTAGGTTCAATTTAATTGGTAAATCAATCAATAAAAGTCTTATATTATTAATTTGGTTTGGGAAAACCATTTTAATTGGAATTTATAATTTTTGAACGTAAATTATATTCAAATGTGCGTGTCAACAATTTTAATGCAGTTAGACAGTTGACACATTTGATGGAAATATCCTAATATGTGATTTTGATATTAATTTATTCGTCATTTAATAAAATAAAATGAAAACGTATGCGTATTTGGTTTTACATATTTTTCAAATTTATTTTAAACACCATAGTTTGGTATATATGCAAAGTGAGTTTCAGTATAAATGGTACCTAACCCGTTAAGCAGGTATTTTCATCCCGGGCTCGGGGTTGAATACTGGATTTAGTATCTTCGTGTTTCTGCAGCTGGAGAAATTCAGGGATCTCAGTCGTATAGGACATGAAAATAATTTGGTAAATATATGAATAAGGAAATGTGTGAAAAATATACACCTCTCGACAAAAGTTTCAATAGGATAAAGGAAAATTTAAAAATGTACACGAATTTTATTGAGCAAAAACTATTAGTAGCTAACTTCAGACTGTGCAGCAGCCTTTAGCAATTATAGGAATTTAGGAATTATAGCAATTATGCTTTTACTATCCGTTTCGCTCAAGCATCCAATATACAGGCTAGAACGCTACTGTCGTCGAATACAATTTTTCCTGGCCTTCAAAACTAACCAGATCAATTGTCCCATGAAAAATTAGTTTGCAGATTTTCGTAAAATTTTAACGCAGATAGCTTCTTGTTCAATTATTACTTTTTTATGCTTACTTCATGCCAAAATAGTTGTAATGTGTTTGTTTAACAACAAAAAAAAATATTGATGTAATGTCAAAAATTTAGTTTACTTTTATCATACCTGCAGGACAATTCTGGATTTCCTATAGGAAAAAGGAATTAGGAAAAATAATTTCCATAGTAATTTTGTCCAAATTTTTTTTTCTTGCGTACTATGGTAAACAGGGTGTAATTTTTTCAAAAACAAAATTAGTTTGGATATATTTTTCCTATCCAATTTCCATACGGAAAAAATATTTCCTAAATTATAAAAATTTAGATCCAACATGGTTTCTCAGTAGGCCAGAAAATGATATTTTTGGCAAAAACACTATGTAAACGTTTAGACGTGTTACCAACATTATCAAAGATAACTGGAGGAGTATTAAACAAAATTCAAAAACTAAATTGACTGAAGTTCAATTTATGTCGGCATTGCAAATAGTTATGAATAATTCTGATTTTTCTTTCGGCAATAAAATTTATAAACAAACTTTTGGTTCTCTTATTAGTCCCATAACCTCGAATTTAATGATGGAATTTTTGGAAAAAATGGGATTAAACTCTTTGGATTTTCAACCTTTATTTTATTTTCGGTATGTAGATGATAATGTCATAAACGGCAATCCATGAAGACAAAACTGAAATTTTTCTGGATGTATTTAACTCCTTGGATAATAGAATAAAATTTACTGTTGAAAAAGAAATTGACCACAAAATTTCATTTTTAGATTTACTTTTAATTCATGAACCTAATGGTAAAATTCCTTTTGACTGGTACCATAAAAATACCTGGTCTGGTCGTTATCTAAATTATATTTCTTGGCTTCCTTTTTCTTACAAAATTAATACAATCAAAATTTTAACTCAAAAAATTCTAAAATTGTCCGATACTAAATTTCACTACAATAACTTTAAATTTTTGGAAAAAACTTTGGTAAATAATCAGTATCCTAAAAAATTAATAAATAAAGTGATTTGGAAACAAAGAAATTACCAAAATTTTACACAAAATCCGGAAATTGAAAGTACAAATTATTTATCTTTACCTTACATAAAAAATCTTTTCGAAAAATTAAAAGATCTGATACCTTTAAAAAACGAATCAAATCTTGCCTATCAAATTAATTGTAATGATTGTAACGTAATTTACACGAGACAAACTAAACAGTTTTTACGGGAGCGTTTTTTCCAACAGATACGTGGACCCACGGGAAATTCAAATTAAATAAGTGCACTTTCGGAACATATTAGAGATACCAACCATAAAATTATTTTGGAAGATGTAGACATTTTGGAAAAACAACCTAATTACAGAAAAAGATCTATTTTGGAAATGTTACGTATAAAATCTAGTTCAAATTCTATTAACAAAATTAACGATTTCGCTTACATTGGCAATTCATATGATCTATTTTTATAATTTGATTTTTTGCTTTTACACATTTCAAATATTATTTAAGATGCATACAAATATTTTCAATTAATGTTTTGAAAGCCAGATTTTATTTTGTAAAGTGTTTTTTCTGTAGATATCAATTTTTGTGGTTTATGGTGTTATGACACTGACTAGTTTTTCAAATGGTTCGTATGATTTAAAATGAAAATAGAGTAGGACAAGTAATGTAAGTACAAATCACTTGAAAGAATGAGTGTGTACAACATATAATCAAAAAATAGAAATAAATTCAGCAACAAATGATATAGCTTACTTTTGCAGCAGTTTAAATTGGGCAAATCTATAAAAAATAAATCAACTTTGATTATTTTTGTTGACGTAGTCATTTATTAGTAATATGATTTTGTGTGTACGTGTATAGTACAAATATATTTCAAAACAAAACATTGCAGCGCACAAATTTATTATTTGGTTTTCATAACGTCAAAATAAATGCGCATAGTGTTGTCTACTGTCTAAATAGTTGTTTCTCTTTTTCGCCTTAATAGTTTTACAGCACATTACAGCACTTGAAAACTAGTCAGTATCATAACACCATTAGCTAAAATAAAAAATATATTTTTTCTAGTAGCTAGCGATACCTACAGGAAAATAGCTACGTTTTAGTTAGCCTTGATTTCGATTTTATTTTATTTTGTATAGAAAATATTTTTTTGTTAAATTGATTTAAAAATTTTGAGAATGGAACCGAAAAGGTTCCGAAAGCTTAAGTTTTAACAATAAAAATATAAAAAGAGCTAAATAACCGTTATTTTAACTTTTATCATTTATTAAAGCCAACACGAAATAATAATCTACCTGGAGCATCACAATCAACTATAATACCGGTCCCTTTTAAAAAAGCTGACAATGACGTTAAATTAATGGATAAGATCTCGATTCGAGTGGGACAACCCAGAAAGAGGCTTTTCGTTAGCCGCATATGTAATTCAATGTCGGATGAATTCCGCAAACTAGTGACAAAGATCGCGAATATTGACGATCTGTTTACCCAACGCATGGTGCCGAAAGCAAGTATTGGAATGAACTTATTTTTTTTAGAAAGTATTAATCATCCAATGGATTTAATGTCCTTTTAAAGTCAATTAATACTCCCCTTTTCATTCACGCACACAACCACCCATTGCTCACACAATTACAGTATACCACCTGCACGTTGCAAGCTCCATGTCAACCTGCACACTGACATGAACGGTGGGTCGGCGCTGATTTCTGCACTCCAACAGAGGGTCTTAGTTGTGTTTATTATCATCACCGATCGTAATCGATGAAAAAAATTCGCTTTACATCCTGCCTCTGGCGAACCCAGTACCTCCCGGTCCAAGTGCGGAAGCTTTAACCACTGCGCCACTTGTACGGTTAGTACGGATGATTACGTATCATATAAAATCAATATTCCAGGTGAAGTTTTCAAAGCACCATCAACTCTACTCTGTGACCAGCAGGACTGTTTGTAAAAAAATTTGCTTGGGGTCAAAGAAAGGCGTTTTAGCTCATACGCCCCACCAAATCCAGTAGCAAATTTTATTGCTGGGAATGACAGTACCACAAATTCGGAATGTAATCATGGCACCCCAACCTTGTCACATCCACTAAAAACTATTAAACAGCATTTTACTTTCAAAATGTCTTCAAAGGCTGCTAAATTTCATAATTTTGTCTTAAAAACACTTTCCGGCAATTTTGAGTTCGGAATTCTTCCCTAGTCAATATGTGGTTTATAGATGTGATCGCTCACCACAAACAAGCATAAAAAAATTCGGTGAAGGAGTACTCGTAGCTATGGATACATCATTACCTAATGAATTGGTAGATTTAACGAGTCCATCGAATTATGTGTTAAAATTGTCATAAATAATAAGTCAGTATGAATTTACGTGACGAATATTCCACCTGATTCGTCTACATCATCTTATACCAAGTGCTGTGACACAATTATGGAAATTGCTAATAAGGCCGATCATTCAGACATAATTTTAATAACTGGGGATTTCAATCTCTCAAATGTTAGTTGGGCTTATGATGAAGAAGCCAACGAGATTATGCCTGTAAACGTGAATTGGGTTAACGAATATCTATTCGTCAATACCATATTTGATTCAAATTTGAGTAAGGCGATCCCAGACACTTTTGGAATTTTTTTAAAACCAACCGCGAAATTGATGGTTACCCAGCCTGTATGAAATTTAATGATCAAAAGTTGCCAACCAACATGTTTGCTGAGTTTTTCCAAACTGTCTATAAAGCAGAAGAATTTGGCAATTCCTCTAAGCATTTTGTTCAATCAGTCATTGAAATTAGCAACTTTTCCACAAAAGTGGAGAATAACTAGAGTGACGCACCTTTCAAAACTGGATCTAGAAATGATGTTTCTTGCTACAGAGGTATTACATCTATCTGCTATACCTAAATTATTTGAACTAGTAATATGCAACTCAATCAAACCAGTGCTTCCGCAGTATTTATCACAATATCAACATGGTTTTATGCATAAAAGATCAGTATCTACAAATCTCAAAGAATTTACTAGCTATTCTATTAAAGAAATTGCTACGAGAAATTGCTACAAACAAGTTGACGTAATATACACCGAACTTGTAAAAGCTTTCGACTACATCAGCCATTGTTAAACTTTGAAACACATTTTCAAATTCAGCTTTTCCAGCCATTTCGTAGCCTGGTTCAAATCTTATTTGAGTAATCGAATCCAATATATTGAAATAGGAGGTAAAACGTCGAATAGAATACAAGCAACCTCTGGTGTACTACAAGGCTTTCACATTGGCCCATGGATTTTCACAATCTTCATAAATGGTAAAAATTTTGAAAAAACCTGTTCAAATGTTATTTCGGAAATTGCTAGTATCAACTGCCACCTACAAAAAACAGAAATATTGACTTATACAATTCAACAGGCTCACCTACCTTCAGTAATTGAAATTAAAACTATCGTGTACAAATTTTTCATGGTTTTATGGTTTTATTAGAACTGTCAGAACAATATTATACTTTTATTGGCCAGGATTAATATCTATTATCTAATAACTCTAAAGTGAGTGCATTTGCCTGAGTTTATTATTTGAGTTTCCTGAAGTGTATAACTATTAAATCCGTTTTTATAATCCAATGTGGTAGTATACAATATAAAACATTTCTTCAAGTTCTGTCTACTGCGTTGATCGGCCTTTTGTTTAACCGACGCTTTTAATATTGGTACGATTTTAATCGATTCCGCGCCCGTGATTGAAGTGAAATTATTAAATTCAGGATCAGTAAATTAAATTATGATATCAGTAGTTAATATTTAATTACGGTAATATTAAGGCTAGCATACATTTTTGCGCACTCGGTGGAGTTGGTTCAAAAATGTTTCTTTGTATATCCCTCCGTAAAGTCCGTAGAATCAGCGGCACACACGATTTGCATAGCACTCGGTAGATTGGCGCAGACCAGTCTAGCTCTTTGTAGTATCGATACTAATCCTTTCTCAAGCAATTCGAAAAATAGAAGGTAATCAAATAATTTTTCTGTATCCGATGTTTGTCTTTAAAAGTTAATTATTTCAACTCTGGTCGAAAACGAGCAACATCCTTTATCAGACCAAATAAAATGTCGCTGTGTAATATCCTTTAATTATGGAGTGATTGTGTGGTTCCGATAGCTGTGATTAGTCGTTATATGAACATTTTTACAGTTCGGGATTTTTGAATATGGGTGATTTGAACAGTTTTTTTATGCTAATTTTTGAAGTGCATTTGGCCTGGAGACAAATTGCATGTATCTTTTTCAATGGTGTTATATTGCCTGAAATATTTAGCGGACGTACAATGCGTATTATATACTCGCCACTGCCATGTTAAATTTTGGAAAATTTTTCAAATGTGAGGTAAAAATTAATTTCTCAATTTTGAAATAGTTCTAATAATAATAGTTCTAGTAACAGATCCAATAAAGTAAACAAACACATTTGCTGATTGCTAACAGAAACAATAATTTTCGACACTGTCGACATTCCCCACTTTGTCGACGTAATGTTATCTACATATACATTGTCTACAGTAGAATTTCAATTAACTACACTATTTAGACAATACGCCAAAGCACAGTTCTCATATAATATTTTTGTCTATATTTTGGTGTAAGAGGAGCCTCCTAACCTTTTCTGTATGTATGTACGGTCTATACTAATTTGAATAGGTTCGAATGTCTGCTATTCGATGGGAGTAATGGCTATATAGGGGAAACCATAGGAAGGACTGTTGATTGGGTGTGTATGATCGGCTGCCATGTAATATTTTTATCAACATTGTCAAATATTGTCAAATGTGTCGGGTAATTTGCAATGTACCTGCTTATCAGCCGCAGACTAATCGCTTAACTGCTATTTACCATCACTCCCCCAACCCAGTTTTTATTACTATTTTTTTCCGTATAAACAACAGAAGGTTGGGACGACCAATATATTTATTGTTATTGCCTTTTTTTTTGTCTCTCCTTATTTGATTTCTTTTTCCTACTATATATATAAAAAAAAAAATATTTTTACAAATGAGTAGGCCGAAATCGATTGAGTGATTTTTTATACTTTGTGGAAAATTTTTTTTAATTAAAATTTTCAAAAATTTAAGTGCTTAAAATATGTTTATTTATAACTTAATAAATTGTTGTACAATTGTTTTTCATGTTATTTATATGCATTTTCGGATACGCATTCGATTTGTTCCCGCGGATTCTATAATCGGCGTGGCTCGTCTTTGTTCGCCACATAAGGAGCAGTCGTAAACTTTCGATATTATCGAAAATAAACTCAAACGAAAATTTTCATAACAGCTCATTTTCGATAATATATAGAATAAAAAACGCTACCGAAAATACCATAATAGGGCAATAGGTCCAAGTATACTAATTTTGTTCGAAAACCGCGACTTGGGATGCTAGATAAAAATATAAAATTTAATTATTATATACATCAATCAATAATAACTGTAATTTTGTGCATCTAGTAGGTTAGTGAAACAGTAGCAAAACTTCCACTGTACTCTATTCGAACTCAGTACCAAAATTGATGTCCATCTTCGTATCAAAACTTCTTCCTGCACTTCGGACTATATTCTAACTCATACATTGGAAACTCTTAAAGTCAACATTAAATCATGTGGCATAAAATACCATAGACTTGCATCTTAGTGCAGTTCTTCTTTCATACTATTGGTTCCACACGATATGTTTCCAGACCTGTCTGCGTTTTGGTCAAGGAATTTGTATATAGAGTGAATGCGCGGATTAACTGCCCTTTCTCTCTGTCGAAAAACCAGAAGAATCTCGAATCTTCTACCAAAACGTAAAATGTATTACCCTGTTAAAGTTAGCCGAAAGTTTCCAGCCGAAAGTTTCCAGCCGAAAGATGGTAATGCAGATAGTGTCTTTGCTACCCCAGCGGAAATTTTTTTTATAGCCTAAATAAATATTACTTATTATACCATAGTTCCACTATTACCTCCAGTCAATCAGAATATAGCAGAAATCTGTCAGGAGATGTATTATTTTACCAAATTGGTCCAAATCGTAAAACGCAAGTTACTATAAATTAAGAAAATTCCAAAACTAAGTTAATAAAATTTTCTATAACTTTTGAGTTACCCACTTTCCCATCGTTCCCACTAGGATTATTAGATAGGCCATAATGTTAGGTAAAAATTGGAAAAATTCAGTACATTGTCACTAAACACATAAATTATTTTAAGGCACTTACATAAAACGACATGAAACAAATTCAACAAAAACAAATTCTTCTCAACAAACAAATTGTATTCGACAATTGTATTCGAATGAATTTAATCTGGGACTGAACTCAGGCATTTCTTAGCCGATTATGTTAAGATTGGGTGTGTTATATTTAAATGGGATTTTTAAATTATTATTGAAAGAATTTCTGGAATATGGCTACGTGGGATGCATCTCGATCAATTCTTAACCGATTATGATGGGATTGGGTATGTTGGATGGAAGTGAGAGGGATTCTTAAATGATTTTTGTAAGAATTTCTGGAATATGGCATATATATATATATATATATATATATATATATATATATATATATATATATATATATATATATATATATATATATATATATATATATATATATATATATATATATATATATATATATATATATATATATATATATATATATATAATTTTTCGGATAAAATGCCAAACAACCAATTAAGCTCCTTCCGATTGGACTGCAAGCTTAAAGGAAAATTTTACTGATATACAAAACAATGAAATTTATAATTTTAGCGCAGTAACAAGATGAAAGGTTTTGACTAAATTAAAAAACTTAAAAATGTTCCAACTTTCATTCAAAGAAACTGTAACAAATAAAATCAACTCAGTGTGAAAGACATTGCGCTATTTATATTTTACTCGGAAAAGGCTTTTGACAAGAATATTCTAATTAAATTTTGTTGATTTGAATTTATAACAGATTCTATGCATTTATGCGACATATTATTCTAGGAAGAATTGTTTTACATTTTAATTAAAAAATTCTTAGACAGTTTGGGAATTATGAATAAATTTCTAATTCGATTAAATCTATTCCCCTAGATAGACATTATGATATTAATTATTACAATCAAATAATGGAGTCAATAATACGCTAAGCATCGTTTTTCAATATGATATAGTAATCGATTTAATTACACTTTCACTTAAATTAATTAATAAATAATAATTGTCTCTATTCATTAAGCACTTCAGAAAATAGTTGTGCCTGTACCCTGAACCACATGTCAACAACACTCAAAACATAAATTTGTATTTTCTACAGCATTTTGTATAACAAAATGACAATTGGAAAATATTTATTTTGCGTGACTTGATTACCACTATAATTTTCCCTTTTCATCCACTTAACATGTGCTAGACTAATTAATAAAGTTTAAATTTGAATCTCGCATACAACGGCACGTATATATGTGTATGCCATGTGTACACGGTAAAAGCGTGGAAAATCTATAATAAGCTCTATAAATGGAATTTCACGAACATAATTTATACCTGTTCAATTTAGTATTTATTAAATCTGGATTCATAATTTATGTAATTTTCATATTTTGTACATTGTTTTATTTAATTACATAATTAATGTTTTAAAAGCAGCCGCACATTTAATTTAATAAAGTTTTAATACATACCAAAGGCAGCGACGAGTTCAAATCGATAAAAACCGTTTATATATACAAAAATACAATTCCTTATGTTCCTACATAAATATGTTTATACAAACAATTGTATATACATAATATTCTTATGTAATTTATGTCGCTTGTACGAAACATAAAAACTTTATGATTCGTAATGTGAAATTGTAATAGTTTTTTTTGTCGTCTTGTTGATTCTTAATGGAGTTTGCGATGAAAATGAATTGAAACAATTTCAAGAGGTCGCATCCCTAACATTACGTACATCTTCCTTCCAACAAGGTTAAGTTAGTAATGATATTTTATTTGCACACCACAAAGTAATTTTTTAATTTGTTTGCGGTTTTTTATCTTTATATCCGATGGCTACTAATTTTTGTGTATATAGGCGAGCAAAATAATGGGATTTCACACAATTTAAAAATTTGGTTGAATTCCCGAGAGGATGTATACGAGTAATTATGTATAGTTATGCTCAGATTGCTACGCCAAGGCGAAGAAAATTGGGAGTGTGCAAATTATAATTTATCATATCTATAAAGTTCTAGACTATAGGGATATATAGGAATGATAACATATCATGCAATTTGAAAAACTAAATAATAGTTTGATCATCAAAAACACACCCAAGGTGGGTGAATTATGTATAGTTTTATCGAATCATGTAGTTCGGTATTTCTTAGCTGTTTCCAGATATATCCGGTTTAATTAAATTTCTTGAACGTAAAAATGGAACGCTACAATTTGAACTAAAAAAATTTGTCTTTTAGTGAAATTTTAACATTTTTAGATTAGTTTTAACTTTTATTTTAAAAGTTTCCAGGTTCGATGCCATTGTAAAGATTGTGGATTTTGTTATAAACTTTGTATTATATAAACTTGGTATTATCACAGTGTATTTTTTTGTTACATTTGTAACAATAAGGTACGTTTACAATCCATCGTAATATTTTTGATTATATACGTTGCAATTTTATTATATTTGAAGCGCAGGCTGAGCCCAACAATTCTTAACCACAAGCCCATCCAACAATGCTGTAACATTTGCAATTAATGTTGGAACTGTTACTTAATTTGAAGTGGGCAGATCCGCTGATAATTAATAATTAAATATAATTATAGATATTTTAAGCTTTATTAATAAATAGTTTCTTAATTTTGTGATATATTTTTATATAAAAAATGAATAATGTACAATAGAATACAGTAACAAAATTATTTACAGGGTAATAACATAGAGGAAATAACGATTGATCCAACATTTACGTATCAAAAAATAAATAAAATCCATAATCAACGAAGCAAAAATAGTTATACAATAAAAACATAAATTTCACTTAAAAATGATAAAACCACTGCACCGTCATACAAACTAGCTAAATATATAAATGAATGGATTAGAAAGCGCATAAAAATTAGTCAAAATAACTTCATTGAACATTCTATAGAATTGATTGACAGAATTCAAAATGTTGAAATTCCACCGAATACAAAAATGTCAAGTTTTGATGTAGTAAACATGTACTCAAATATACCAGTCGAAGATGCCATAGACATATATGTCTAATGAAACAGATGTTAATAGACAGCACCATAAACAAAGAAGAAGTAGAGGAAATAACAAGAATCGTAAAAATAATAACCAACCAAAACTACTTCCAACATGACGGTAAAATTTATCAACAAAAACATGGATTAGCTATGGGGAATCCACTTTCTGGGACATTTGCTGACATATTCAGCAATTACAACGAACGAGTTCATATATTCAATGACAACAACCAACATTGAAAAAAAATCGTATACTGGCTATGGATTTTGTATGCTTTTTTTCCATTCCTCTGGAAATTAACCGGAACGTCATAGTAGTGGTGTACCTATTGGTGTGCGTGTTATGTTTTGTGTTTTAGACGTATTTAAAAACACAACATAATATGATATGTACATAATTTATGAATTTATTACATTTCTCTATAGCATTTAAATTAATAAAGTGTTCCTTATAATTCTCTATATAGTTTAATCTAATTCCTGGTAACAAAAAATATGTTCATTGGATTGTTCCACATTGGATATCAAAGAAATGAATTTTTTCGTTTCTTTCCCCGTTTACCTATGATACAGGTTTTAATTGCGACTTAAATAAATTTTCGGTGAAATCACACTAACACAAACCTAAATGAAACGAAAAATTTTTCAAGGCCATTTTTGACTTTACATTTTAGATTTAATTTTATTTTCGAGAGAGCAAAACAAAACAAAATAAAACACACATACATATACATTATCTATTACGACTAGTTAGCCTTGAAAAAATAATCAAAAAACCAAAAATCTCGTGTGAAATGGGGCATTATCATCAAAAAAGTTTTTTCAAAACATTCAAAAGTAAAATTAAAAAAAAGTTTTTAATGCATTTCTTCGTCTTCCTTTTATCATTTCCATATTTCTACTAAACAAATGACAAAATAACATCGATCGTACTATTCCACACGACGTTTCTGGTTTCTTGGTTATTTTTTCAAGGCCAACTAGTCGTACTAGTCGTAATTGATAATGTAAATGTATGTGTGTTTTATTTTGTTTTGTTCTGCTCTCTCAAAAATAAAATTTAAACTAAAATGAGTCAAAAATGGCCTTGATATATTTTTTATTTCATTTATGTTTGTGTTAGTCTGGTTGCACCGAAAATTAGTTTAAGTCGCAGTTAAAAACCATATCATAGGTAAACTGGGAAAGAAATGAAGAAAAATACGGTTTCTGTGATACCTTGTGTAGCATCAGTGATTTAAATTAATAAAGTGTTCCCTACAATTCCCTATATAGTTTAATCTAATTAATAGTAACAAAAAGTAAGTTGATTATCATCAAAAAATTATTATCATAACATTCAAAATAAAAAATACATTTTTAATGCATTTGTTCGTCTTCTTCTATCATTTCTATATTTGTATTAAAATATTTTTATTTTTCAAATTTATTTATATTTCCTCAGTTAACACTTTAACGGCTGCACGTCTAACAGTTGTTCCGGCTATCACACACATGTTCTGTTAGCGGCCATTAAAATGTTAATCAATTTTATAATTTATTAACCCGTTTCCGCAAATGACGGCTATATCCGTCGGATTTTCGGTGGTATGTAAGGCAAATGACGGCTATAACCGTCCTACATATTTTAATTAATAAAAAAGGAACATCATTCGTACAAAGTGTACTAATGCATTTGTTAATTATTCAGTAATACATCGAAGATAAAAAGATGTAACATTCCGGATAACTAATCAATTGTTTTTTGTTGTTTTGATTTTTCATATTTAATAAATCGATATATTTCCGCCTGAGAGATAATAATGACGACTATCAGTTTTTAGGATGGGGAAGCTAAATTTTTGAGGAAATTTTTTTGATTTTTTTATAAAAATTACACATTTGTAAGTATTTTAAATAAAATAATAATGATTTTTTTTAAGTGAAAATATTTCCGGAAAATGGGATAATTTTCCGGAAAAATTTATTTATTGTACCCCCTCCTAAAAACTGTTGATAGACAATCCTGCATTTAAAAACTTTAAAAATTTGTACTCGTTACCGGATTTTCTCGATGTATACGTAAAGTAAACGTAGCCAACTAATAAACTAAAATGCAACGAATGTGAGAATACATCGGTCAAACTGAAAGGAGCGTTGCCACAAGATTTAACGAACTCACCAAAGAAATTAGAAAGTCAATTTCCACGATTAAATCCAACTACACTCTACACATCAAGTGCAATAGTCATACATTCAACGATCTAGACAATAACCTATCCATATAGATTAGAAGAAAGAGAGATCTACAAACAAAACTATAATCTGAATATACTGAACGATAGATCAAAAGAGAACACGTTATATGATTATACAATTAGTATATACTTACTAATTAAAATCCCCAAAGCCGGAAATCACATATCGTAAAAACTCACAAGACACGGAAAATCTAGGAAAAAAAAATTCCCCGCCAAGCAAGTTTCGAACAATTTTGTACCTATAAGACGAAAACTCCTGAGTCTCGGACGGCAATGAAGCCTGTAGTACAAAAATTGTTATAAAACTCCATAAAGGCGGAAAAAACACAAAATACAAGGAACATCACGTTGATCGAATTGAAGAACTGTCAAAATCATAAATATGTACGTACATATGTATGTACAATACATATTAGACGTTTATGTATTTAACATTTTTTGCGGTAAGTGAATTAATTAATTATACATTATTTACGTTCAAATCACAATTATAATTCAGTTATATTCGAGTTTAATTGTTATGTATACACCTTTTGTGTTTGAGAAAATGGGAAAAACAAAAAATCTTACAATACACAACCTAACCGTAAAAGAAAAGTACGATGCGATCACTCTTCACAAAAATAAGGCTTCCGTCAAAGAAATTTGCGCTAAATTAAAGGGGTGACGGTCTCTTTATCGTAAACAATTTATCATGTTTCAATTTAACGTGAACATTTAATCGTAGAACAGTTTATCGTGGACACCATTTACCGTGGACACAATTTATCGTGGGACAATTTATCGTAGAACAGTTTTTCGTGGACAATTTATCGTAGAAAGGTTTTATGCGTGGTATCAAAAAATTAGTGGGATTCTTTAATGATTTTTGGAAGAAGTTCTGGAATATTGCCATGTGGGACGGAACTCGGTAGTTTCTTAACTGATTCTGATGGGATTTGGTATGTTGGATGGAAATAGGATTATTGACTGATTTTGGGAGGAAGTTCTGGAATATGGCCATGTGGGACGGAACTCGGTAGTTTCTTAACCGATTATGATGGGATTGGGTATGTTGGACGGGAATGGGATTATTGAATGATTTTTGGAAGAAGTTCTGGAATATGGCCATGTGGGACGGAACTCGGTAGTTTCTTAACCGATTATAATGGGTTTGGGTATGTTGGATGGAAATGGGATTATTGGATGATTTTTGGAAGAAGTTCTGGAATATGGCCATGTGGGACGGAACTCGGTAGTTTCTCAGCCGATTATGATAGGATTGGGTATGTTGGATCGAAATGGGATTATTGAATGATTTTTGGAAGAAGTTCTGGAATATGGCCATGTGGGACGGAACTCGGTAGTTTCTTAACCGATTATGATGGAATTGGGTATGTTGGATGGAAATGGGATTATTGAATGATTTTTGGAAGAAGTTCTGGAATATTGCCATGTCAGACGGAACTCGGTAGTTTCTTAACCGATTATGATGGGATTGGGTATGTTGGATGAAAATGGGATTATTGAATGATTTTGGGAAGAAGTTCTGGAATATGGCCAGGTGGGACGGAACTCAGTAGTTTCTTAATCGATTATGATGGGATTGGGTATGTTCGATGGAAATGGGATTATTGAATGATTTTTGGAAGAAGTTCTGGGATATGGCTATGTGGGACGGCACTCGGTAGTTTCTTAACCGATTATGATGGGATTGGGTATGTTGGATGGAAATGGGATCATTGAATGATTTTTGGAAGAAGTTCTGGGATATGGCTATGTGGGACGGAACTCGGTAGTTTCTTAACCGATTATGATGGGATTGGGTATGTTGGATGGAAATGGGATTATTGAATGATTTTTGGAAGAAGTTCTGGGATATGGCCATCTGGGACGGAACTCGGTAGTTTCATAACCGATTATGATGGGATTGGGATACAGTTAAAGTTAGCTGAAAGTTTCCAGCCGAAATAATGCAGATAGTGTCTTGACTATTTCAGCCGAAAGTTAAACTCTCTTTATAATCTCGCTCTAATCGATTTTTATATTCCTATAAACTGAAATAATTTCTCCTTCACCCGAATGATATAACCCGATCCTAAATTCTCCTAAATTCGAGTTCGTGACTGATTTTTGCTGTATTCCAGACACTGTCTGCATTATCTTTCGACTGGAAACATTCAACTAACTTTAACAGTATCCCAATCCCATCATAATCGGTTATGAAACTACCGAGTTCCGTCCCACATGGCCATACTCCAGAACTTCTTCCAAAAATCATTCAATAATCTCATTTCCATCCAACATACCCAATCCCATCATAATCGGTTAAGAAACTACCGAGTTCCGTCCCACATAGCAATATTCCAGAACTTCTTCCAAAAATCATCCAATAATCCCATTTCCATCGAACATACCCAATCCCATCATAATCGGTTAAGAAACTACCGAGTTCCGTCCCACATGGCCATATTCCAGAAATTCTTCCAAAAATCATTCAATAATCCCATTTCCAACCAACATACCCAATCCCATCATAATCGGTTAAGAAACTACGAAGTTCCGTCCCACATGGCCATATTCCAGAAATTCTTCCAAAAATCATTCAATAATCCCATTTCCAACCAACATACCCAATCCCATCATAATCGGTTAAGAAATTACGAAGTTCCGTCCCACATGGCCATATTCCAGAACTTCTGCCAAACATCATTAAAGACTCCCACTAAATTTTGAAATACCACGCATAAAACTGTTCTACGATAAATTATCCACGATAATCTGTTCTACGATAAATTGTCCACGATAAACTGTTATACGATAAATTGTCCACGATAAACTGTTATACGATAAATTGCCCACGATAAACTGTTCTATGATAAATTGTTCCACGATAAATTGATTCCACGATAAATTGTTTCCACGATAAATTGTTCTACGATAAATTGTTCACGATAAACTGACAGTAAATCTATGTGCAAAAAGCGTAGAGAAACGGAAATCCGCAGAGTGCGCTAATAAGCTGGGAATCAAGGATTTTAAAGGATGAACGTTTTGTTCCGTTCTTTTAGTCAGCACAACAACATTAAACATGTGTGCTCGAGAGAGGCATACTAAGTGAACCGGGAAGTAGTGAATACATGGACAGCGAAGTTAAGTGCTTTGACAGAGAAATACGAAGCCAAGGACACTACTAACTGTGACGAAACGGAGCTTTTTTACAGTATGCTACCAAATAAGACTATATATGCACTTTAAAAGTCAGAAATGCGTTGGTGGGAAATTTCCCAAAGAAGGTCTGACCATTTTACGGTATTTAGCGATGGAAAAATCTATAAAACAACCGTAATAGAAAAAAAACGTAAGCCGCGCTGCCTCTTAAAATCTCGACGTTACAACACTGATTAATTGGCACGCCGATCGTAAGGCTTGGATGACGTCAGAAATTTTTAAATCGTATCTTATTAAATTAGATATGGACATGCAAAAGGAGAAGTGACGAATTCTGCATTTTTTATAAAACGCCACTTGTATCCAGAAATATTTTTAACGAATGTAAAACTTGCATATTTTCCAGCCAATACTACGGCAGTTCTGCAGCCGCTGAACAATGGAATATTACAAAATATAAAGGTGTATTATAAAAACATTAATGCTTAAATCGATTTTAATAAACTTGGACTCATGTGGAAAAGCTTCTGATCTTTTGAAAAAAAAATCACTTTTTGTCTCGGCAGTAAAACCTGAAACAATATCAAATGTTTTAAGAACTGTGGATTTCAAACTGGGTTAAGTTCTGAAATTAATATTGACATCAGTAATGACGTTAATAAAGTTAGCGAATTAATTTCCGATATTTATAGTGGTGAAATTTGTGGCCGAGATTTTGTAGAGGCCAACAACAACGTACCTACTGAAAATGATATACCTTTGATCTTGAGGGAATTCTTGCGTTAGGCGCAAATGTTTTCGATGATTCATCTGAAGATGAAATCGAAGAAGTTCCTACAGTGTTTTGATTCGAATGCATTGACAAAATTAAAACTTTCGCCTCAAATGCCGGAAACAAGGAAATCTATGAAAATGCAGAGAAAATCAATTTAAATTTAATTAACTCAAGGAAACGCAATAAAATTGTGAAACAAGCTTATTTGGACAATTAGTATTTTATGAGATGAATTAAATCGTATCACAATTTTGAATTAAATCGACTGAATAAATAAATTGAACGTGATTAAAGGCAAAATGGTGTGATTAGTAACGTAAGAGCATATGCATATGAAATGTAAAATTTTAGTTTACTTAGTTATTTTTATTAAACGTGCTACTATGTACATACTTATATGTACATATGTGTACTAATGAAGATATATTTTTTAATATTTACACATTTGAATAAACACATATGTACAAAGTTGTGAATCGATCATTTTTTTCCACGAGAGTACTGTAGCATACCTGTATAAATAATGTATGTAGTAAATATTTACTAATTTTCATATACATACGTACAATAATTTTTTTTTAAAACCCCTAACCCAGAAAACTCCTCGAACCTGGAATTTATTGTCGGTCCCGTCAATTTCGGCCTTAACCCTCATATGAGTGAAAAAAAAATATCTTAATTTGAGTGATTAGTACCTACATGCATTTTGTATGGAAACTAATTTTTTCTAGGTTCGTCCAATTTGTAACTTTTCTCATTTTTAATTATGATTGTAATCTAACAATTGAACTACAGTTCTCATAAAATTTAAAGTTTCTATTGGGAGTAAAACATGCAAAAATAAACGTCTAAAAGTGCAAAAGGTACCTGGGTACCCACGTCACTCACATTAGATTTAATAGATTTTTACGGATTTAATTTTCTTATGTTTAATTTTTATTCAGTTTTAAATCAACCTGATGATGAGCAGATAGCTCGAAACTAGTTGTTGTTTGTTTTTATATAAAAATGTCTAAAAATGCTGCTGAACAGAATTTATTTTGTTAACGATCCTATGTTCTTCTTCTATGGTTCCAAAATCTTTTTTAGATTTTGCATAGTTGATTTAAGATTTTTAAAAAGCAAGAGTTTTGATAGAGTTGGTAGAAAACTAATTGGACGACACGAGTCTACTTTTATTTCATCTTTAATGGCAGAGAAGTACGTCCCAAATAACAAAAAAAACATGTATTAGTAAATACACTGTAAAAAAAATTATTGTAAGAATTTTGAGTGAAAAGTAGAAAATAAACTCAAAAAAAAATATTATACATTCTTCATAATATCCCGGAAAATTATGTCCATTTTTCCTCATTTGTAAGTAGTTTTACAGAAGATAATATTTCAATATATCTAAATGCTGGGTGTACAAAATTTGTTCACAAAGCCACTATGTGAAAATTACACGATAAGAGGGTATCGATGCAGAGAAGACGATCAAGTGAGGTAAAGGACATTTCCAAAAAAACGGAATACTTCTGAAATTTGTTCTGGTAAATTAAGTCAATTCGTTGGAAGGAATATAGTTTTAGTTTAAATACCTATATAACTAAAATCGTGGAGTTTGTCCGAAAATGCCTATAAGGTAACACAATGAAATGAACCTAGTTTCCAAATATCCTTTTTAGTTCTGCTAAATTAAGTCAATTTTATTAGTTTGCGTAATTCTTGTTAAAATAAATTTTGGATATCGTAAACTTTGTCAGAAAAATCCACTATGTAAAAAAATAGCCTTATGGGCTAGTTATATAGACGAAAATGAAACGGACTGAAATGAAACGAAACGAAAGACGAAAGAAATTTGGTTATATAGACGAATTGGTGAAACGGTTTTGACATTTTCATATTTGTTTTTAATTTTATATTATTTGAAGTTTACTTCTCGTGTGTGTGAAAACTAGCTTGGAAAATCCATATATGGCGAACTAAATAGAAATATACAAAATATAAAAATTTTTACAAAATATAAAATATTTTGACAATTTGACGTAAGTGCTAGTAAGGATAACAAAAAAAACATAACCGATAGTGTATAACCGCAAAGACGAAACGAAAGCAAATTGAATTGAATCAATTTCTCCGTCCGTTTTCGTTTCGTTTCTTCTATACAATTGGTTTAGTATGTTTTCATGTATTCAATTCGTTCGTTTCATTTCGGTCCGTTTCGTTTTCGGCTATATAACCAGCCCATTAGTTGTGAAAAATGAAGACGATTTAATTGAATTGAATAAAATTTGTTTAGATAAATTCTGAATATCGCAGAGCTTGTCGGAAATTTTCACTTTGCCCAAATGTTACCTTCAGATTGACACTATCAAATAAATCCTGATCCATTTCAATATCTAGCTCAACCTAAGCTAATCAGTAAATGGCATAATGAAATTTTCCGACCCCTCTATGATATCCGGAATTTATCTAAATTAAAATACTCAAACCACAAACGTCGATTTTAATTACGAGATCGAAAATAATATCACTACTTTCCGTTTGGAAAGGGAGCTGATTGATACCCTAAGGCTATCATTTCATCGTAGTCAAATTTTCCAACAGGCTACAATTTATTTTCTAAAATATTTGTATCAATGAAATCCACACACATTAGCTCCTGTTCTGAGTTATACTTTGTATTCTAATAAGAATTCATTTTGTTTTCTTTTTCATGTTTCATTTTTAGTTATTTTTCTAAAAATATTAAATAATGTTTAGTTTAAACATAATGTTTACACTGTATATAGTTTTAAATTAATTTCTCGAACTCAATTAAATGACAAAGTGTTTTATTTTGTTTTTTCATGATTACTTTTTACTCTTTCTTTTGCTAACATCTTTGCAAAATAAATCGAATATGAAAACAATGTGGCGCTTATCTTCGTCTCTTTCTATTATAATATAGTTATTTCGCCAAAATTTTAGTTTAACAGTGTAATTACTAATACATGTTCTGCATTAAAAATTTCTTATTGGATTTGGATATGTACACGGGATTTTTTTTTGTGACAAACTTCACAACCGTTTTCTTTACCATGTTTATGGATCATTATGAACTACGAAATCTTCCAAGTGTGCAAGTGGAAGTATTAGATTATGACCAGGTCCATTTATAGGGTTTATTTGTTCACTAATTATTGTTTTTACTTGACGCTCGTTATATTTAATTGGGTAAAGTTCTGAAGTTTCTGCTTCTTCAGTCAGGCATTCCCGAGATACCTTAACTAAACATTGTGCGAATATATTTGCTTTATCTGCATCACTCCTTCCTTAGTTTTTATTGAGGAGGCGAATCGGAGGGTATGATTGCATAGGCTGTTTCAGATTATTTGTAGATTTTTACAGTGTAGATTTTCGTTGCTCTGTAGGTTCTCCATTATCAAAATTTAATCATTCCGAGGAAGGGCATAGATTAGTGCTAAAATTTGTACCCCGCCGCTCCTTCTTGTAGGTGGGGCGGGAGTTAACTTTGAAATTAAAATATTAAAATTAACCCCTATTTTTTATTGCAGATTCGTAGGATTTCGTTGAATTTTTTTTTCGATTCATGATAGATGGCGCTGTAATAATGATATTAAAGTTACATATGCATACGATTCGGCAATACGTTTGAAATTAACACGTTTTCAATGTTAATACTTGAAATTAGTCTTAACCAAATTGTATTTCTTAAATTACGAAAAAAAAATAAAAATGAAATATGAAAAAAAAAAATTAATAATTTTTTTTAAAAAAATGTTTCAAATAAATCCTCGTACTTTAAGCCGTAGAAATCAAATCTGCAATAAAAAATAGGGGTTGCCATTTTAATTTCAAAGTTACCCCCCACCACACCTACAAGAAGTGGAGGAGGGGTAATAATTTTAGCGCTAATGTATGTCCCTTCCGGAATGATTAAATTTTGATAATGGACATTTTTTTCGTAAAGTGCTTATATCCATAATAATGGTATCACGTGGTATAATATTGTTATTTATATTCTCTACACTTACAATATTTGTTGCTGTCATAGTGCTTAATGTTTGTGAACCACTCACAATTCGAGGCAAACTTAAATTTGAAAACTTGTGGAACTTAAATTTGAAATGGATTGCGATCGTTGTTGGGTTGTAATTTTTTGGAGAAAATACGTCCATTGTGTTACTATATTTTTTAATGATAGCCGTATTTAACGTCAGAAATCCTGAGTCTACTCTTAAACGTATTTTTGATATGTATAATAAACTTGTTCTAGTTTTCCAATTTGAAGGAAGTAAATGTAAAAATGAAATATGAAAGTGTTTGTACTTGGATGACTCTTAATCTCTGGGATTTAATTAAAGTTAAAAACCGTACATTGAAGCGTTTTAAAAGGAACAGTACTAATTTAGAACTGAAACATGAATTGAATTTGCTAAATAGGAAGATCAAAAATGGAAAATTTTTGCAAAGAAGCGTTATTTTAACAATTTATTTAATAATTTCAGAAATCTGGAAAGAGTTAAATCATTTCATAGAAAATAACTCCAATAATATGATCCACTCCGTTAGTTGTAATGATGATGAGTATTATCTGAGATCTTATTGCTAATGTTTATATATTTAATCGCAGTTTTGTTAACTTTGTTGATCCTTCTGTATCAGCAAGTAGTTCTAGCCCAGACTCAGATGATTTAAATAAATTTAACACTATGGTGCCTAGTATTAATTCATGTTTATTTTCGCCCACTTCCTGCAGCGAAATATCGTATTTAATTTCAACTCTCAGTTTGTATTGCTCAGTATGTAAGGCTGGTGGTTACGATAACATTCGTAATGTGGTTCTGAAGAATTGTTCGCTAATTTTTTCACAATTACTAGCCGATCTATTTAATGTAATTTTAAAAACCGGTATTTACCCCGATTGTCTTAAAATGGCTAAAGTTATTAATTATCGTTCAATTTCAGTTTTGTCGGTATTTGACAAACTTTTAGAAAAAATTATTGCTAACCAGATGATCGATTTTCTAAATAAATTTAATTTTTTCTATTCTCCTCAGTATGGGTTTCGACAAGGTTCTGGTACAGATTTGGCCCATACAGACATTACTGATTTGATCTATCGTAATTTTGACAGGCAAAACTATATAACTGGCTTATTTCTTGATCTTCGTAAAGTTTTTGATTGTATGTATATAGTATAGATCACACACAGTTTAATTCTTTAGAAATTACAAATGTATGGCTGCTGTAGCCTATCACATAAACTTTTACAAAGCTACTTTAGTAATCGAAAGAAACACAAAAAATCAAATATTAACAAAACGAAATATATAAATTTTCACTCACACGCCTACGACACATTGATTTACCACTACTTCAAGTAGCAAATTGCACCATAGAGCAAGTGGATAAATTCAAGTACCTTGGTGTAACATTCGACAAACATATGACGTGGAATGACCAAATTAATTCTATTTGTATTAAAGTTTGCGCTTTTATTTGCTTGATTAGAAAATTGGCTGATTTTGTTCCATTATTTGGGTTAAAAATAAATATTTCTCATTTATTCATATCCGATTCTCATACGCCTCTTCTACCTTTGGCTCAGCCGTTAAAGAAAAACTGAATAAATTGCAGATTTTACAAAATAGGTACTGTTTCCTACTGTGGAGCTCTATCGAACTGTTGCTATATGCATTGAAGTTTTGAGATGTATGTGTCGATCTACATGTTTAAGTTTCTGCACATCCCATCTTTACTTTCGACTAAACAATTCGAATTTCTACGTCATGGCTATTCAACCAGAGGTTCTTGTCAGTTGAAGTACTCCCAAATTAAAACGTAATTTGGCAGAAAATCATTAACAATTATTGGACGATATATTTATATTAAATAACCTAAAAACATTAAGAACGCTGTACATATTTTTATGTTTAAACGAATGATAAAATCTCATCTGCTATCATCAGCTAAAGATTATTTGTGATTTATAGTACCATTCATTATTAATTAATTAATTTTAATTATATTGTTATGTATTTGAATTTTATTGTTTATTATGCGTAATGTAGTTTTAGTTACTATGGCACTATATGCTGTATATATTTTGTACATATAAGTACGAATGACGAGCTTTTAAAGGACATTAAATCCACTAGTAGTCATTTACACGTTTATGATTATTATTATATGATATTAGTGATATGAGTTTAAGATAAAAAAAATAAATAGGTTCGTATTACATAGTTAGGTTAGTGAAATATTGAATATATGTAGTTGGACACACCTAAGTCAAAGCAGAATGAGTTTAATAAATTTTCAAATTTTATTTCACTGCTCCTAGAGATGTTCACGAAGTTTCACCTGCATAGCCTGATAGCTCAGTTAAAACCTTATGTGTGTGGTAAACGTCGTTTTCACGTTCACCATATATTTGAATAGGTTTAGATTTTTTTTTTTATCAATGTAGTGAAAAAAGATTTTTATTTAAAAATCTTAATTACTAAATTTTTTCTGAGTTGGAAATTTTGGTATTTTCGCCAATTGGAATTTATGAAACTATATGGATATATTTTGGCCAACACCCGACTTTCATTTACTATGAATGTATACTCAAACATATATCTCGAAAATATCACACTTGTTTTTTAAAGCGAAAAATTAAATTTGAAATTAATGCCCCGGTGGCAAAGTGGTCAGCATGCTTGCTCCAGCGACCAGAGGTCCCAGGTTCGATTCCCGGTGGTGACAAGGAAAAAATGTCACGGCTGGTTTAGGATCAATGAATTCACTCACTCATTATCCGAATTGAAAAAAAGATTAGAACCTCATTTTGAGGCGGCCAAATCCCTTGATGGGATACAGTGCCAGAGAGAGAGAGAGACTAATGCCCGTTTTATTCCGAATAGTTAATCAGCCTGTAGAGATGCCGAATTTTAATAAAATAAAGATATTTTTATCAAACTAACACTCGTCGCTATCCGTTAAACTTAAAAAAAGTATCTGAACAAATTTTGTGAAGTTTAACCCTTTGAGTGCAAACTTGATTTTTAGAGAATTAGCTAAAAGTGTTTAATAAAAAAGAAAATTATAATTAATTATTTTTATTTATTGAAAGCAAATCAGGCCTCTAGAATTAAAACAATCTTTAGCCAACTTTATCGAATTTGAGTTAGCAATACCGTTTTTTTAATTTTGTAGTGCTGAATTCAAATATGAAATCACATTGAATCAAAACTTACTATGTCCCGCCTAAAATAGGCTTTAAAGTTGAGGGTTATGTCGCGTACATGACATAGGAAATAAATATTTCCATACTCGCTAACGAACTCAAACCCAATCAAATTATTTGAAATGCCTTACACCACGCCTACTAGTTCCGAACTCGAGTTGAAATTGTTTTAACTTTGTTGTTGTTTTAATACATTTTGTGTGTTACCATGGAATTTTTTCCGAACTTACTCACTATGTCATGAACGCACTATTAGTGTCAAAACCAAGATTATCGGAAGTATAATGTTAGTTTTGTCGCCAAATTATTATTTTATAATTCAGAAAACAAATAAAACAAAATAGTTATAAAAAAAATTAAAACAGTTAATTTTCATGATTCATTAGAGATTTATAATCATTCATTCGGAAAAACCAGCTTCTCCAATCATCTGGCTGTATTACCAGGAAAAGAACACGGAATCCGAGCGAGTGGAAAAAAATATCAACAAAAGAGCAAGGTTAGTATTTTTCTTCAGTTATTTGAAAACAATCTAAAATGATGGCCCGATAATAATTCTCATTAGTTGGGTTATTTTTTATTTGGAAATGTTAATTTTAATTAAATTTGGTCCATAAGAGATTGCTTGGCTAAATTTCTATATTATAAAAGCACTGCTGAATTTACTCCGAAAAAGGTGTCATGAAATTTATTAATAAACTGAAATGTATGGAGTAGGGGTAGAGTTTCAAGACAATATTTAGCATCTGAACTCAATATAAAAAGTGGTGGAAAATGTACTCATTAGAAGTTGAAAATATAGCCGTTAAAAAATCATACTTCAGAACGACTTTCAATACCAATTATAATTTAGGTTTTGCATCACCCCGAACGGATGTTTGCTCACTTTGTTTGAGCTTGGGTGAACAATTAGAATATGACAAGAATGAGCAGAAGAAAAATCAAATAATGATAGAAAAACGTGTACCCAAAATTCGAGCGAAAGCATTTTATAAGCAACTGCAAGACACAGATGAAAAGTTACTCATTTTAACATTTTTTTCGATTGCGAAAAAAATCTACCCATCTTAAAGCTTCCAGATCAATCTACCTATTATATTCGACAGATCTACGTTCAGAATTTCAAAGTTGTTAGAGTTCACAGAAAGTCAAATTTAAATCTTAACTCAGCAACCTCTTACTGTTGCACGTGATCCCAATATTATTACATCGTGTATGTTTGATGCGAAGAACTCAATTGATTTAACGGATTAGGATAGGATACGTCTCATTTCAGATGGGTGTAATAAAATTTCACTATCGTACTTCGTAGCCATGTGTAGCTTTTTTTTTAACAACAAAACCTCCTGAGCATATAAAAGTAATTGAAATAGTATATCCTGTAACCGGATTGGGTGAAAAATCTGATGGTTTAGATCCCGAAATTATTGAAGAGGGAAATAATATAAGCAATGAGAAGAAAATCGATGTTGGAAAACTTCTCACAATAGCATTTTGGAGAAAATTTGCGAGACAAACCAGATCTAGAGATTTTGTTAATGTTATACACAATCCCATTATTTGAATTGATTAATAAATGTATTCTGTATTACTTTCCTTACACTCACAATTTGTGTTTTTCACACAATACAACTAATAACAAAATATGATGTCAAAACTGACCTTATCCTAAGTGATTGGAGTCATTACTTGCATTATCCAAACATAAATTTCAAAAATACCATTATCAAATATTTAAGAGCTTTTAGTTTCAAAATTAATTTATAAATTTATATTTTTGTAAGGGCTTCATTTCTAATCACAAATTGACTTAACCTAAGCTTCTTTGTTCAATCATATGATACAAATTAAAGGCCCTATTTTTATTTATATGTGTAAATTTTTCTATTTATCAACATTTTTTTGTGTAAGTTATTTTCGATAAATTATATTACATACGATGCGAATTATGCGAAAACATTTTGAAGCAAAAATCACGATTCAAAGAAGCCTCGTGTGGAACTACCGATTGCGTTTGCGCACTAACCAGGCACGAGGAGTTGGGAACACCCACTCTCTAGTTCCAATTCCAAAATAAATAATCAAGAATCGACAAGTATGAAATAGAAATCGCGATCGCGCTACTGGCATTTTGGGGCAGTGTATTGACGCCATCGCGTCTTGGCACTCAAAGGGTTAATGTAAAATCTTTTTGTTTTAGTTGTTTTTTCGTAAATGTAATATACTTTTCAAAATATTTACGAAAAACGAAAAGCCCTGTAAATTCTGGATGGACCAATTTCGGACTAAAACCACTGTTTTCATCTACAAATTTATGGATAAAGCTTGAATGAAGTTTTGATTGCGAATGGAAAATCTGCATAAATCTGAAAGTCGCAAAAGAAAGTTAAAATCGAATAACTGGAATCTAAGAGAAGTTGAAAGGGCTACGGTTATACTTTTGGACAGTTCACACTTACGACTGTCCTGCTATTATTAATTATTTCTATTTTAAACAAAATTTGAAAATTTTCAATAATTTTCACTAATGTGAAAAATAACTAATTTCAATTTTGTCTATTGTAATGGAATCTTATCGCATTCCATTATGAAACCATTCCAACTACATCCTAATAAGCCTTGATCATATCTCCTACGAGATATCTCCTACGTATCATATCTCCTACGTATCTCCTCGATCACGCAGGTAATTCCGTCAACCTTGTAGATATCATTTTAAATATGATAAATGCAAGTAAGTTGAAAGTATGTAAATGCAAGTATGTAGGTTCAAAGAATTTTCAATATTTTTCTAGACTGGTCACTGCTGATGGTCTGATGTGACCACCGAATTTTTTAATTTAGGGAATTCTAAGTTTCATTAATTTGTAAAAAAAAAACTTCTAAACGTCTTGGCACCCTCATCTCGAACAAATTTCACAAATATCGGGCCATCAACGAGATTAACCCAACATTTCTGTTTGAGAATTGGAAAGTATTCCGGAATTGTGCAGATTATAGTTTTCTTTCTTGTTTTGGGAATTGTTCACTTTGAAAATATTCTAGAATCGGGAACTTAATTCTCAATTTTATATTTTATTTTCTTATTTTGAGAATTGTTTGCTTTAAAAATATTATGCAACCGTGCAGAAAATTCTCAAGTTTATATTTAATTTTATTATTTTGAAAAATTGTTCGCTTTGAAAGTATTCCAGAATATCTTCTATTTTTTCTATTTTCGTGTTTTGAGAATGGTCCGCGTGGAAAGTATTCTGGAATATTTTCTTTTCTAGTTTTGAGAATTTTTTGCTTCGAAAGTAGGCCAGAATTTTATGCTATATTCTTAAACTTATGTTTTAGTTGTCTTGATTTGAAAATTTTTTTGGAAATGTTCAGAAATCTTCCACGTATTTTGAAGTCTTATATTTCTCAAAATAATAATTCCTTGGAGTATGTAAATTAAAAGAATAGATTTTGATAAACAATAATACTTCACTATAATACTTCACTATAATACTAAATACTATAGAATCGCATGCCTTTTTTGCCTTAAATTATGTTTTGGCATCATAATTTCACACAATTTGAAAATTGATATGTTTACTAAGGAGGGAAATAGCTTTGCTTAACAAATATTTTAGCAGCATTTTGCAAAATTTTGTCCGTTTACCCTAGCTCGTGGCTTAACTATTTTTGCAGTGCTCTTCATTCGTTCTACTCAGGCCACAAATAATAGGGAGACTTTCGGTTTATATCTAATTCCTTCAGGTTTAGACACCGCACATGACAAACAAAAACATTTTAATCAAATAAATGGAACCCGGAGGTGACGCCTTATTTTTTCAGCATCAAGTACTTTCTTTAACGAAAATTTCAAAGTTAAAAGTGAATTTCTAAAGGTTAAACGCTCTAGAACTTGGTTTTGTTTTCTGTAATACCTCCAAATTTGCGTAAGCTGGCTCTTGGTATTTATGCCACTTTTATCCTCGTTGCATCGCTTACCAACCATTTATCCTTAGAAATTTTGCTATAGGCCCATATCCAAGGTATAATTATTTTATTGTTTTTTAAGTTAAGAGATCATCACACTCGCGACTCTTACTATCGCTTTGGGTTGAATATTCTAACCTTAGTTAGAGTGTGATAATTATGAAAACCAGTGTCAGCCTTATTTTGCTATATTATCGTATTCAATCTTAAGGCTCGCGGAGTATTTTCAATAGCAAACCATAGCAAACTAAAACCCGATTTCTAAATATTTGTAACTAAAATACTTTCCATGAAAATTGTTCAGCCAAAATTACATAAAGGCATTCCAGCTGTTTGACTTAACTTTGTATCTAGAAAATTTCATGTCTAGAATTCGTTTGGTTTTGACTAGAATGTTATTGATGGGTGTTTATTGAGGGTTATAAAAAAAATTCCAATTAAAATCTTCGTTATATTTATCATCATGATTTTGATTTAACTTCAAGTGACCATATCAAAAATAAGTAGTAATAGTACGAATATAAGATTTGTTGCTCACAATGTTCAAAATTTATGTATAAGGCACTTTATGATGTTCAATCATCGGAAATAATCAATTATGCCATACCATAAATAAATTTCTTAATTCTTAAAGTACCATTGAAATACCCTTATCATGCTAAGATTAGATTTATACAATTTTTTGCTATGAAATTGACCCTCGTTGAAGTGACAAGCTGTTGAAACGTGAATATTTAAAAAAAATTGTTTTATACTTCCTGCGAGACTAAACCTAATTATTTTAAGTCTCATGAAGAACAGACATACGAATTTAAACAAAATATTATATTATTCGTTGAGATTGTGCCAAAATTATATTTTTAACGTACTCCAAACATTCTATAATTATGTTACTTCTCTCTCGGGCTATACAAAATCATAAGAAAATATTTGAGTTTATCTTCTTTAAGAATCAACAAATTTGTTTTATGTGGGAACAATTTATTAACAGACCACCACCCATGACCTGTGTCGCGCGGCGATCGATTCCCAATTAACATTATTACAGTATTACAACAATATATAGAAATACCTCTATAAAAATGTTTACCTTAGTATTCATTTATAGTAATAAATAATGGGAACTTCTAAGAAGAGGATTCTGCGCGCTAAAATAAAATTCTTTCTTTATATTTTCTTCAAAACAATCTCACACTCCACACCCAATAATCGTCTAATAAATGCACTGTACCAATACTATCGTAAATAAACAAAACACGGTTTGCATTAAAGTTTTTAATTAAATTAAGGATTAAAGCTATAAAATGCGACCGAATTAATTTAGTTAAACTATAAAGAGGACGAATGTACAAAAAAAAAATCATCTGCTGCTGGATGAAAGTAAACGCAGGCGCTCTTTTGTACACAAAAATTATATTCCTTTAAATGCAACATCGGGAAATCTGTTATGGTACAGCATTATAAATCTAACAATAATCCCGGGCTAGTCCTGTGTGACTTAAATTTAAATATATATTTGTATTTATTTAGTGCGCGCTTTGTGCCAAAACTAATTTTAGAAAGCGTGACTAAATTCCGTAAATTTTCGGTATTTACGGGTGGGTATGTACAACATCTTCCAAAAAAGCGAAATAAATAAATGTTAAATAAAATGAGAGAAGAATGGAGTACGAGGAAAACCTTTTTTGTGTATATGTTGTGAAAGTAAATCGATAAACGAACATCCTCTAAAACGAGTAATGCCATAATATATAAAAACATAATTCCTTTTCAAAATTAATAAAAATAAAAATAATAATTTTGTGTTTTATATGATATGTAAACATTTATAGAGATTATGATTGTCACACCTGTAAATTATGTGGCACCGATTTATTACGATGCTCGGCATTTAATTTCGTTTGCCTTACAAAGCTACGACATGATTTTGCCTTAAAACTATTATCTAATGATGATGCTGTTGATGTCGTTGGCTTTTCCCCCGACTCGTTTGTTGTGATAATAAGTGGGACATTCGTGGAATCGGTACATGAGTGACGGCTCATTTTAATATATTAATATTTAGTAAGGCCGTCCTCGATGATGGTTTGACACCACCGATATATCACGCGCTTAATATTCTACATAAAATCCAGATTTGTTTATATCCAAAAAATGCCAAAAACAAACCATAAAAATGTAAATACATATGAAATACAAAAAAAAATATTGTTAAAAGAATTCAGAAGGAGAAATCAGAGATCACAGATAATTGAGCTTTAATCCATTTCCGTAATTATCTATAGTGTGATAAATAATCTAAACGAGTTCTCTTTGTTATGCATAATAGTAAGACACAAATTGATACACGCACACACTAAATTTTCACTGTTTCTACTTAAATTTTTCATTTTCAATTTGATAAAAATAAAATTTCGATTTCAAAAAAACACTTTACAAAAACATTTTTTTCTTAAATCACTACCACCACCTAACATTTTTTTTTATATTTTATTTTTTTATTTTAAACTTATATAACAAATGTCTAAAAAACATTTTGGTACTTCTTACAAAAAAAAATATTAATAAAAATAATTAAATATTTATAAAAATTAAAAAATTAAAAAAACTACACGATGAATACAAAACTTATAAATTTTAATTTTTAAAACTTTTTTTAAAATACGAAATTTACAAAACAGAACCACCTTTATTATGAACTAGCTGGTAACTGATTCGAATACACAAAAAATCGTACAAAAAAATCCTCCCAGTGCTTTTTTCATTTTCCTCTCATTTTTCTTTTGTCGTTCGTTTCTACATAAATTTTGACTGATACAAAGTAGCAGTCACTGTATACAAACAACACAAAGCTAGAAAGCTTCAATTTTTGTGTGTTATATGGTAGGATTTTCTATATTTGCTTTTACTGTTATGCTCAGTGTTTTTATGTTGATACAACATGTATAAGCTTTCGTATACATGTGTGTGTGCGTGTGTGTATACACAATTTTGAAATGAGCTTTTTTTAATGAAATAAATTTCTCAATTAAATTGTAGTATTTTTCGTTGTTGGTTTAAGGTCGTATACACACAGTGTTAGGATTTAACAGCATTATTCATTAGGTGTGATGCGATGTGGTAGGTCACCGTGTGTCGTGCTTGTGTACGTAAACAACCTAAATCGTTTGTTTAATGTGAAATAATTAGTTTATGTTTGTATAATTAAAAAAAAAAAAGGAAAAATGCTACCCTGATCTCATCAGAATACGTGGCTTGAAGATAAAGTTCAATGTTTATTTTTTATACGAATGATTGAGATTTTGGGATGTTTTTACTGTTTGAGGCTATTATCCTTTATTTTATTTTTATTAGACCTGAAGCAACTGTGCTTTTGAAACATCAATTTGGGTTGCTACGCATGTTCAAGTTTTTTGCGTTTTCCCGCGACTATGCCTGGATAAAGTTTTTTGATTAATGTACTATTAAGCTCAATAAACTAGATTCGTCAGTATTCAATGGGAATTGTTGGTTGTAAAATTTGAGGAGATTTATGTTAGAAAAATCGTTTGCAATTTGGTACAGTTTTTTTAGCTTTATAAAGTTCTGAATTCAAATAGCAACCATCTCTCTAAATAAAGGTGTTTATAGTACATATACTAACAAAGTGCAAGAAGCAGCTTCATTGGAAAGAAAACTACCCATTGCACGTAGCCCGATGTAGAATCATCATTGACGGCAAAGTAGTTTCATTTGACGATAATTATTTCACTATTATAACGTATCCTACCTACGCAAAACTCGAATGTATTGACGTAACTCAATATTATTAAATACATAAAAATTCTAGGTATCTTCCAAACTCGGTGGATATCGATGAAAAGGTCTGGACATGAACGGTCTCAAGAAGGTTTATTCACCATTCCACGGCTATTTATTAATAAGAAAATAAACTTACTCAAACTACGTAATTGGTTTACGTTATTGGCCGACGAGACAGTTGTTCCATTTGACGTTAACTATTTAAATTAAGATCCTCGTATTTCTAGATGTCTAAAGGAATCGGTTGTAGCTTCCATGTAAAACTTTGGACATGAACGCCCGCAAAATGTTTTATTTTATTCACCGCGCTTAGTATAGTAAATAAAATTATCCAAAACACGCAGCCTCCGTGGGACTTCAACATATGTAGTTATAGGAGAATTGATGGTGTCGATAGAAACGTCTGTTCACAAAGGATCTAAAAATTAATTTTACAAAATCCACCTCGGTTTTACTATATGAATAAAATAAAATTGGCTAAAGCACAGAATCATCAACAATCATAGACGGGGCAGAAGTTTTAATTGGAGGTAATTATTTAAATAGTTGTACTTGTACCGTATTTTATATAAAGATTCAAGGTTATGGCGTCGTAATTTTTACTGAGCATATGACGAAGGCAAACAAAATGGAGGTCTCAAAAAATTTAGAAAATGTTTTCAATTCGATTAAATATACTATGAGCGGGATTTGATTTTGTGATTATTTCTCGGTTAAAAAGTTTTCGAGTTTTTTATTGCCAGATATTAAATTTTCGATAAAATATGTTCGACGTTTTTTTCGGTTGATCCAGTTCCTTTTGCTAAATAAGGCCCTCTCGACTTCAAGTGACAGTTGGAAAATTAAGCATGTGCGTCTTAATTATCAATTTCTTATTCAAATATTTCATTTCAATTATGAAAATGAAAAACGAGATCACTTGTTTTAGCCAAAAAAAAAATGATTTCGATTTGCAAAACACCGTAAGATTTTTGAAAAATGTTTAATTTAGAGAAAAAAATATTTATTATTAAATATTTTTTTAGCAATTTTACCCACCTGTTAGAAGGATTCCGGGACTTCCCGTTTTGAAAATAAAAATTAAAAGCAGCAAAAATTTTAAATTTCCGGTGGTCGTTGCCCAAAGTAAACGAATGCTAAGCAGCTTTGATTTTTACATTATCAAGATAACATCCTTAACCCTGCATTACTAACCATAGGTCGGAACAACCCACATTTAAAAGCCATATATCTCGAAAACGCTAATAAAATTTCAAAATACAAAAATTTTAAAATTAAAAATAAAGTTAATTAGAAATAAACCACGATTAAAAATTGTTTTTTTAATTAACTTTTGGAGAAAAAAATATAATGTATATGTTCATAAAACTGCATAAAGAAAAAAGTACTAACATCGCCCTGGATATGAAAAAAATAGAAAAAATCGATTCAACACTTTTAAAAACAAAGGACTCCGTCTCTATGAACTGTTAAATTTAAACTACTGTCTAAAATAATGTTTCCCAACGGTCCCTTCCCTAGGGAGGCATACCATATATATGAAGTTATATGCTAAATATACATAAATTAGGGGGCGTTGGACTTAAACAGGCCATGAAAATGTTGCTATGAAAATTTTTTTTATTTCTAATACACTTTGCCCATTTTGTTTCCTTTACACAATAAATAATCGTTATGAATTTTAAATAAGAGCACCGAGTCTATAAGACTCGTAGAAGTCAAATTGTATACAACAAAAATTTTGATGACGTCATAGTCTTGAAGCTAAAAGCTGTGTAAAATATGATGTGCCTGTTTAAATTATTATCGTCAAATGTATATCGATACAAAATAAAATCAACAAATTTTGTATGGAAACCACAATCATTAGCCAATCTTATTTTCATCATAATAAATAACTGTGGTGGATTTTGAATAAGAGTGGCGAATAAATTTTTACTTTCTTGACGTCTGTCAAATAATTTTATGGGGCTCTAACTTTACAGTATAATTTTGGTTTCTTAAGAATACAGAAACTAGAATTCATCAAATATTTGTAACTGTCTGTCTTTGACCGTCAATGAGCTGTTAAGCAATTATAGAAATAAAATCAATTTTCCAAAAGTGAGGTGCAGGCACAATGGAGCTGCACGAACACCAAATAATTTTAGAAAGGGTTCAAAGCCGTTTGGATCAGAAATTACTCGGTTCAAAAGCCAACAATGGTGGAGTACAAAATAAATTTCTCACCTGATTACGTTAAGATGTCGACGCTGTTTACACTAATAAACAGTAGTTTTTTGTAGACTATGTCGGAAATGTGTGAACCAATTAATTATCTAGTAAAAAACTTAAAGTAAAACTTAAATAGGTGAAATAAAACTAAAATATGTAAACCCATGACAAACCCGAACTCGATTTTGGAGTTCAGGAGTCCATTATGAAATTTTTCGACAACGTTTTTGTTCGATAATATCGAAAGTTTACGACAAATCGTAAGGTGTCGAATATCGTTGAAAATTTTAAATATTGGATTAAGTAGATTTAATTAACGAATTTAATTACTTCAAACTTTTCTAATAAGATTTTGTTAAGATTTTCATATTTTCGATACAATCGAAAAATTAATAATAGTGATTTTCGACGTTATCGAAATAATCGACAGTTCCGAAAAAAACAGGCCCTCACTTCGAGTTTGTACTATCATTTAACCTTATTGGTTAAGGATTATCTCTCCCGAATAACAAAAACTAAGAGATTTTCTCAAACAATTACGAGACTTTTAAGGTCATGGAGTAAGATTTTCAGGGTCCCGTTTTCAGAGTCCCGTTTTTCAAAATCCCGGTTTTCTTTTCTTCTAGTTCTAATTGCACAAAACAATTAATAAAGCTTTTTAATTGCAAGATTTGGTACTTTTACTGGCAAGATTAATAAAAAAACAATATTCTGTTAATGCAACATTTTGAAATGCAATAATTGTAGAGGCTGGCGGCTGTGATAACTCTCACGGGCACTTAGCCCTTCATCCAAAATCCATGGCCATTTTCTATATGTTTATCGCAAACTCATTTTTGAAGAGTCCAATTTTCCCACTTGCCAAATTTTCAAAAATTCAAACCGGGATTTCCTCAAAATCAGGTTTTTTAATTCAAAACCGGGATTTTAAAAGCCGAGATTTTGAAAACTGAGGTTTAGAAAAAAACCGAGATTTTGACAAGCCAAGATTTTGGAAACCGAAATTTCGTTACACACCCCCAAAATCTCGCCTTTGGAGTGGTCGTGACTTTTTTGTATGTGGTCGTAGGGGCACGAAATTACTTTTATTGTATACTGCAATGTGATTTTATTTTAAATGAATCATTATTTGATATGGTTGGTTTTGGAAAGGTGGGTTTGCAAATCCTGAGGGGTGTGTAGATTTGTGAAGAGCGTCATCATCTGGATTGGTTAAAAGGAGACTAATGGTTGTTTTGAATGGTTTGTCATTGACGTCACTCGTTCTGTGATCAAAGTACGAGATATTATTTTGTCAGGGTTATTTGTGCCGGGATTGGGAAAGTACCTTTTAAGTTGATAAATTTATAATCAACTTCATTTAATAGATTTTGTTAAAAATTACCTTTTTAATTCCGTATATGCGCACGATATCTTGTTTTTAATCTCCACGGTTGGTGTGCGAAGTTGTATTTCATTTTTCATTTTTTCAAATGCCGCACTTAACCGTTCAATTAAAATTTCTCATGTGGGTACCTGTGTAGCGTACACAAACTCCTTAGCATGACCGCAGACATAGAAATCGAGAGTGTAAGGCCTCGGGATGGCGAGGGCCAATAAATAGGGCAACCCATTCATCATCTAAGTATTCTCTTACCGTTCATTGATTATGTGCCGGACAGCCGTCATTTTCAAAAAAAATCAGCTCATCTTCTAAAACTGATAAAATCAACTCATTCTAAAAATAGCTCATTCTAAAATAATTCGATATAAATATTTCCGAAAAGGCGTTCTAGCACATAATATGGACCGATAATAAGGTTTTGGCCAATAACACGAGAATCCGGCCTTTTCTTTTGTGGATTTTGGCCTTTTCTGCCCTAATGAAGCGGACTGCGTAATTCACAATTCCATCATGATTGAAGTTAGACTAATTTGTTCACAAATCCCGCGAAAAGCTACCATCCTCAACATCTATTTGCAGTATAAATCTACAAAACTCCAGCCGTCTAGCAATATCACGCTTTTCGAGACCTGAAACAATTAACAATTTAACAAAAATAAAGTGAAAAACGCGGGCACTTCCGGTAGCAGATAGTGACATATTGACTGAACAGCAAAAGGACCCGCAGTTTACTTATTTTTTAAAATCTATCTATGACTTGAAAGGGGTTTTCTTGACCCTGGCACAACTAACTCTGACGGTGCAGTATATCCTATTTTGACCGCGAAGTGGGTGATTTATTTGACGTGTCCGAGTGTCATTGGAAGGGGCATAAATTGGAGAGTTTTTTTGGGAAAAGCTAGTTTCAAAATAGTTATTGGATTTGTTTAGTTTGGATGGTGACGTTTTTCATGAATCTGTAAATTTTTTGGGATTTGCGAGCCCATGGGTCGTTTTTCTGAAGCCGGTTGTATTAAATACTGACTTTTTTCGTGCCTTTGCGACTGCGGGCGGGAAAGTTGTGGCCATTTTGAGGGCGAAATTTTGGGTGGTTTAAAAAGAATTTGTGGCGTTGTTATATCTCAGTTGCCTTGCCGCTTGGAACATTGGTTGAGTGGGACGGTGGCTTTCAGGTGCCCTCCTCCCCCACAATCTGCCAAGCGGTGTTCCACGCGCCGCCAAGCATCGTATAATGCATCGTATATAGCGTATAAGTTCATTTCATTTCATTAAATAAAATTCATTAATTTCGTTCGATTAAAACATGCTTTCCAAATTTTTCAATGAAATGCGCCCTGTTATATACTGGCACTTAATGCGCTCTATTAATTATTAATATATTTTTACCGAAAAAATCGGCAAATTTGTAAAAATTAAATCGGAAATATATTTTATACGGTAAATAAGGTAAATCGGTAAAAAATAATGCACTTCCTACATGTGCTCAATTAACCCGCAACCGTCAGAAAAAAATTTTAATACACAACGAGAGTGAAAATGATCGAGAGAATACGCGTAATCTCGTTGAATTTGTAAATTTCGCGATAAATTTAATTGAAAATGGTTTGCAAGTTGATATGGTATTCGTTGATTTCAAAAAGACATTTGATAAACTTGGTTTTGTGTGTTATCAAGCTTAACTTTTAATAAACATATTAACAAGGTTATCAATAAAGCTAACGTAATGATGGAATTTTTATTTACAAAATTAGTACACTGCACTTTTATTTACAACATTAGTACACTGCATAAAACAAAAAACGCAACAATAAAGTTTTAGAAAAAATATCCTATTTCCAAACTTTGTATCTTGGTGGTCATAAAAAAGTCATAAAAAACAAAAATAATAAAAAATGGAAAGTGGACTAAATTTCCTACATTTTAAAAGTAAAAAAAAAATCAAAGACATTACACCAAGATTCTAGCGTATTAAATAAGGTATTTTTTCTAAAAATTTTACTGTTGCGTTTTTTGTTTTGCGGAGTGTATTATATTTTAGCTCATTTACAGGTGGTAAATTTGTCAATTATCGGCGATGCACAGGAATGTCAGTTATATTGATCGCGTTGAACGAATTCAACGTTGATTTACTAATGGTGTTATGACACTGACTAGTTTTTCAAATGGTTCATATGATTTAAAATGAAAATAGAGTAGGACAAGTAATGTAAGTACAAATCACTTGAAAGAATGAATGTGTACAACATATAAACATAAAATAGAAATAAATTCAGCAACAAATGATATAGCTTACTTTTGCAGCAGTTTAAATTGGGCAAATCTATAAAAAATAAATCAACTTTGATTATTTTTTTTGACGTACAGTCATTTATTAGTAATATGATTTTGTGAGTACGTGTATACTACAAATATATTTCAAAACAAAACATTGCAGCGCACGCTGCACAAATATATTATTTGGTTCTGATAACGTCAAAATAAATGCGCATAGTGTTGTCTACTGTTTAAATTAGTTGTTTCTCTTTTTCGCCTTAATAGTTTTCCAGCACATTACAGCACTTGAAAACTAGTCAGTATCATAACACCATAAACGGGGTTTTCGCTCTGTTCTGATATGGTAGGAATATATTTCATATATAGTGACCGCTGCAAAATACTTCAGTTGCAACCTCTCCTTCATATAGGCGATCCATCAGTTTCGACTATTTTGTTTTTAATTTATTAAATATTGTAATTCGATTACCGATAATATAAATACGGTTTGTTAAAAAGTTCACACTTCATGATGCCGATACGAACTTTGTATACTGTTTTTTAAACCAGCAAAAACAATGTAAATTGGTGTTTTATACATATTAGTGAATTTAGACATTTAGGCGAGTGCACAAAATTTTCGCTTGTTTATTTAAAACTTTATGAGAATAACCTGTAACCCTATTTAGTATTACCACAGAGAATTATAAACACAGCGAATTATTACCAAAGATAATTATAATTTTCTGTGGTATAACCGTAAAGTGGCACCCTTAACGTAAATTCACTTAAATACCCGGCTCACCCGGGCACTTTACATTTTTGTAATTTGTTGATTGAGTCGGTAGTACTATTATCTTGCTCGGCTATCAGTGAAGCCGATGAGAATAACCTGTAACGCTATTTAATAATACCCCTAAGCGTTTTAAAATTTAAATTCACTTAGACGTTCGGCTCACTAGTTAAGTTTCACGATAAATTTATGAAATGGGTTCATCGAAATAAATAAATAAATTTATTAATAAAAAAAAAATGTTTAATTATTGAAAATTTGAAACTGCATTTTAATTATTTAATAATTTTTTTGGTATATATTTATTTATATACCAAAAAAAATAATTAAGTAATTAAAATACAGTTTCGAATTTTCAATAATTAAACAAATGTTTTTTTAAATTAATAAATTTATTTATTATTTCAATGAACAAATTGAAATAATAAATAAATTTATTAATTAAAAAAAATTAATAAATTTATAAAAAATAATATTTTAAATTTCTATTAACAATTTAAATACCCGTAAAAGCATATCGTGTGATCGCTTAAATGTTTACATTTCATAAACATAAACAAACAATTTACATTGTTTTTGTTAGTTTAGGGCAAACTTAGTACAAAATTCATGCCGGCCACTTTTATTCATCCACGTTTGTATGTTTTTTCAAGTGCGGCGAATAAATGTAGTCTGAAGATCAGAATTACCGATTTTTGTGAGACACAATTAGAGAATTCTTTTAGTAAACATTGAATAAAAATTTTAAATTCGCGTACTGAATAAATTTTTATGTTTGGTTATTTACAAATTATAGAAATTGGCCCAAGTTTGGCAAAATAGAACTAAAATTTTAACACAATTATTTTTATTTTGTTTTAGAACAGTGCTAAACTATTCTAATTTGCCAAAATTTCATGTGCTATGAGATTAAACGATCTCTAACTATCCTGATATATCACCCGGGGAGTTAAAACTATTTTTGAAATCCATGCTGCTGTTAATAACAGATCTGTGTATATTGTTACGAATTTGTCTTTTCAAATCCGGTTCGTATTACTGGATTGTAAATATCGTTATAGAATTTGATGGTTACAACAATCATACTCAATTCACACATTTTAGAAATATTTGTGAAAATACTGGAAATTATTTCTGTATAATTTCCAAATAATTACTTAATATTTACGCCAATACTGAACTATTCTCGAAATATTTCAATAATAATTTTCCCACTCTTATTTTATCAACACTAAATGACAACAACAAACAATTTTCATCACTTAATGCATACCACTAAAATCACTTACACCACCTACTATCATCCCGCTAGTCACTTTCGCTCTTAATCTATTCCGCGTACCGAATCTCCCAAATGTCACACCTAATTTTGTTCGTTGCACTCGTATTTATACACCGATCGAATATTCGAGATTCGCCTAGATTTATTCTAGATAGATTCCAGACTATGGCTGCTGGCCAATAGTCGGATAAAAGTCAATTTTAAGTAAATTTTTCGGTAAATTCATTTATTTTTCAAAAACTATATGGCAAACTTACCATAGTAAACGATTTACCCGACTATTGGCCCGCAGCCTATTCATTATAATCTGCTACACAACAAGCTGTTATGAAACTCCTTTAGTGCTACTACGAATGTCACTAAACTCACAAGAAAAAGTTTAGTAAAGCCTTAAATCTTAAACGAGTAATTTTTGTAGAATTAATTTTTCGTCATTGCCCGAATTGATGTCCCATCAACCCAATAGGTGAGATAGAACGTAACAAGTAGTGTTACGATCTCACCTAATGGTTTGTTGGGCAATTAGTTCAGTTCGGGCGAGACATTTATTCAACAAAAATGGCCCATTTGAAGTTTAGGAAATAAATTATCTTTTTTTGTGAGATTAGTGACATCTAGGTTAAATTAGTAGCGTTAGAGATAATAAAGTTCTTTGTAAATTCAAGCGTCTGTGAGTTATTTGGTGAGCGAGTTAGTAGCGGGAATATGGTGCTGTATTCAGTGGTGTAATTAAAACTAAAAATGTATTAAGTGAATTAGTATGCCAACTAGGAAAATTGTTGCGGGAATATTCCAGAACTGGTGCGAAATAACGAGAATTGGTGTTGGTAATTATTTATTATCGACTTTGGGAAATCATTGTCGGAATATTTCGGGAATATTTCAGTAGTGTAAGTTGTACGGTAGTGGTGTAGGTGTAGGTTCTGTAACGGAGAACGACAGTAACCCTGTGTGTAGCAACCTTGATGAAAGTAATAATGCTGATGCTTTAGGTGTTGATGTGGCGGAGAATATCAAAAACGGATTGCAACGCATGGATAATTTCGGTAAGTATGTCCAGAAAAATGAAAAACTCGTTGCAGGTGCAGCGATGCTCTGGGATGATGCCATTGAGCATCAAGAGTAATCGGAAGGATGATTGGCGATTGGCAAGTCACAGTTAATTTATAGAACGGAGGCAACGTGTGTACTCTAATGACCCGTGAATGGTAAAGAGATGTGTGCAGAATTTGTAAACATATGAAAAGGATCCAGCACATTCTTCACTAAGAACCAACATTGCTTTTAAATATAGGAGAATATCGCCAGTAAGAAAATGTGTGGAACATCTTTGTCAAGAATGTTTAGGACTCTTCGCCAGCAGTGACGAGCAAAAGCTGTGCGAAGAACGATCTGCATGAAAGATGGCATATGAAAGGGATGCACAAGCGGCCAGGAATTTGGAGCAGCAACAACGATACTATGTGGAACGGGCTCGCCTATTGGTTTGATGGGCAATAAATTCAGCTGGGCCGAGATAGACATTCAACAAAAATTTCTTATTTAAAGATGGGGAAATTAATGACATTATTGTTAGTGACATCTAGATGAATGTGGTAGCATAAGATAAAGTTTTATAACAGTTCTGTTGTATATCAGATTATTGAAGTCTAAGACAGAACCGAGAATATAATTTCTACATAAATTCAGTCGAACACCTCCATTGTTACAACCAATTTTGACGGAAACGGAGGATTATACAGGAGAAACGCACCGGTCATACATAAAAATAATCAAAATCACAATACTGCTTTCAATACTAAAATTGCGACAGGCATTTGTGATTGTATAGTGAAAGAAGTATGCTACTGTAAGGACGAGGCCATGTAGCACCATTTCGTAATATTTACAGAGTATGCAAACCATGTTGCGTGTAATAGGACGGAAAGGAACTGGAAATAAAACTAAACTCTATAAAGGCTGGAAAGAGATGGATCAGCACCTAGGTTCTGTTCAAGTGGCAAATGACGAATGACATTTTTTTTGTGACAAAGTCACAAAAAAACGTCCTTCGTAATTTGTCAGATATCACGCAACATATTTACATAAAAACTGCAACTAAAATTTAACTAGAATTAAATGACAATTCAGTTGTGAGTTCTAAAAAGCGATGCTGATGAGATGACTTTTTCTAAATGTGACAAACAATTTGGTAACAAACAAACAAATAGTACAAAATTGTCACCTATTTAATTATCTCTGAGTTTAAATTTTCTTATAAAATTAGTGCGTATAAATTTTTTCTGCGTGTAATTGAGAACTAAATTCTTAATAAAATATAATAATTAAAACATTTATAAAATTTGTATAATAGATTATTGCGAATTTGCAGTTTTTGGCAACGAACATATACTGCGACAATATTTTGTTTGAATAAAAAATAATGAAAAATTGTCATTTTATCCGGATGGTAAAAACACATTTTACTAAAAAATTGTTTTTTATTTCGCAAAAATTAAATTTTTTAATATTTTAATTAAAAAAATTGTCCAAAAAGTTTAAAAAATCAGTCGATCGATTTCGACTTGTTAGGTCATCATCAGGAGTATCTCCGGATTTGTAAAAATAAAAATTTTGTTATTTATAGTAGGAAAAGGTAAACAAAGAAATAAAAGACGGAGGGACAAAAATAGGCAATAAAAATTAAGTTATTTATCGTCCCATCCATCTGTTGTTTATACGTTTTTTTTTGTACAAATTTTTTAATTAAAATATTCAAAAGTTTAATTTTTGCGAAATAAAAAACACGTGTTTAGTAAACCATGTTTATAAAGAATATATTAAAGTTTTGGTTTTCTAGTTTAGAAGTATAACCGCCAATAAATTTTTAGAATGGCATTCATATTTAATTTAACGGACTTAGAAACTTTAATTTGTGACATATGGCAGGCGGCTGTGATCGGCATGGAATTATTAATTACTAAAATTTTAAATTTTTGATACTTAACCGATAATTAAATTACAAAATAATACATGTTATTTCAGAATGCAGTTCTAAGTTTTTTAGTTTACTTAATAGTGCAGAAGTTGATTTCATCTGCATAACCTCTAAGTTCAGTTAATCCTTTTGGACAGGTGGTGATGCAACAAATATGTATAATTTGTTTTTTTTGTTCATAGGGACATTATGAGTTTTCGAGTTGCAGGTGCTGTTGAAAATAAACTCGCATACAGTTAGCTCGTCCATTTTTCCAGGCTTCAGTATCATAAGCATTTCTTCAATTTTATTTAACTTCAGTAGGTCGGGGAAGATTCAATCAGTAAATGTTTATATTATATAGGAAGCCAAAAAGTATTAATTTGGAATTAAATTTCTGGAAATTTCCAGATTCAGAAGAAATAATATTTTTTCTTAGGTGCTGATATAAAGAAGCAATTGTTGAAGACCAATACCATTTGTAGCCATTAAACCTTTACTCTTTCTTTTAGTGAATTGTGATAGGTAGGTGTCGGTAGGTGTCGTTCTGTACTACAAAAAAATATATATCCTGTCTTCTACTCTTGCTATGCGTAAACACGCGGTAGGAATAGGACTGGCGTTACTCGAAAAACTTTTGCAATACTTGGACCTACAGTCTACTTAATCAATCAATAAAGAGTCGAAAGTTCAATTGATAGAGTTTTAAAATTGTTAATTATTTTATAAATTTAAGAGTTAAAATTAAACTTTCAATTGTTAAAAATCAATTACTGACAGAATTCAGCATAACTCAAAACGGGAAACAACGGCGGGGGTCTAGGAACTTTTAAAAGGGGAATTTCTCCTCGCACTTAAAATGTGTTATTCATAAATTTAATCTTATTGGTTAATTAATTAACTCCGATTTACCATGGACTTTATTGAACTCCATTTCGGTGCGCAGTTAACTCTTTTTTTTAGGAGTATACGAGATATTTTTAGTTTGTAATTTAAAGCTTTTTATTTTAAGCTTTTTAAATTTCAATTAAATTAGATACTGTATTGCTGAGCTAAAGATCGGTTTAATTTTTCATAAAATTAAAAGTCAAAGTAGAAACGTCATAGTAATAATATCATAACATGGTAATACCACAAACATGAATTTCAATTTAAAATTTCTTAAAAGTTTGGGCGCTTTATCAATCACGTACCGGGCTATTTCAACTTCGTCTAATTTGTAATGGCATTTAATTCATCAGCTTACTGTCTCATGGCTGTAATAATGTCACTGACATAATCAATTTCTGTACGAAGGATTTCATCATTTGACCAATTCTGGCTTTCCCTGGGAATAAAGAATTGGCATCAATATTTTTATAGAACTATTGTCTAAATTGGTTTTGGCCTATTTTTTTATTAGTTAAAACGTTACTCATTGATGAACTAACTGCTGAATTAAATTCGACCGAAAATAAATAACTGTGTTGGATTTTAAATAAGAGTGGTGAATTAAAATCATTTTTTTGTAAACGTTCACGGGACGCTCACCTTACCGGGAAACAACAGGAAAATTGAAACTAAAAATGATTAATAAATGTTTTTTACCATTTTTTTAACATAAGATATGAGCATATGTTAGAACATATCTCATTTAATCCTCGTGGATACTATAAATTAAAAAAATTTTACATCGGTTAAATAAAATCTAATCGCCCTAAGCAACTTTTTCGGTTCTACAAAGGCATTGCACACATATTTAAACAACTTGGTTTAGAAAAAATTTCAACTTAATGAAGTTTTGCCGGAAACTGTGACGTACAGCATTTTATTATGTTTGCTGAAAAATACACATAAAAAAACTAAAAAAGAAACCAACAAAAAAAATTATTGCTGTCTATTTTTTTCGACGTCATATCAGGCTTATTACAAAAGAACTCTACTAAACAAATCAACATTTTATCTTATGAGAGATATCAAGATATGCAAATATGTAATTCTAAACCAAAAAAAAATTTCATCGCCCACACACACACAACATACAGCAATTTTATGTGATAACCCAATTACATGATATGTATAATCGGCCTGCATAACATTATCGTTATGATCTAAGGTTAAACATGAATTTTGCAATTTTCGTGCCAAATTTATATCAGTTAAAATTTTATTGGCAGACGAAACAGAAAGTTAAAGTTTACCAGGCGTTGCTCGACAACTCCTTATTATGAAACAAAAGTACGAAGTAAGATAATCCTAAATGCTCTACATTATGTTTTGAATTATATTTCTAATCATATTCATTTATTCAAAGTAGGCATATGGAAAATATTCAAGCATACAATGAAAATGTGAAATTATCATTTCCATGGCAATTCATATCATTTATACATATAAATGAGTTTACGTATGTATGTCTAATTAGAAGTAGGTGCTGCAAGGTATATATTACCATATTATAAAATTTACTGAGAATGAATCAATCAAAATACTTAATATGCATACAAGAAAAGAAGGAGAGACTGAATACAGTTATTACAAAATAATAAAAAGCTTTTTATTGTCTGTTTTAAAGGTAACCATACATAACAATACACACTTCACATCACTTTCGTTCCGTTAGTTTATCGATTAAAAAGCTTTTTCGTTTTGTAACGACGATATGTATGTGTATAATATAGGGCATGCGTTACAATGTCGAAAGCTTTCAGTTTTTATTTCCATTTACAATTTATTGTGACATCTATAGAGTAATAGCGGAAATAATATTACAATGTAATTACATCATTACGATGGTAGATAGCTGACCAATCTACATTTTGTTTAAAATAAACTTTCGAAAATCATATCGATTAATTTGTATATAAAAATGTATACATAAAATAAAAATGTAATTAATGAAGTTTGTGGTGTAAGACGAGTAGTTTTAATTATGATAAAATCAGGAAATTAGGTGCGCTACAAAATCGATACTAACAATCAATTTAATATTTCAGCAACATATAGCTAAATCATGGTGTATTAATTGGAATTTTATTTTCGAAACGTGTGTGTACCCGGCTTAGTAAAATTATGTTGACCTCAAAATAAAAAGTGCGATTAATGTCTTTATAGACGATATTTATCGTCATAGCTACTATATAGTATAAACTATAAAGTACATTGTTTGAACACAATATACTTTGTATGCTTAGATAATTGAGACGTAGTCAAAGGAGTAAAATATAGTTAAATGTTTTAAACAAATAGCATATAATACACAATTTAGATATTGCATTTTAGTTTATCAAAGTAAAAACAGAGTTTTTAGCTTTTAATTTGCAAATTATGTTGTTTAGCTGTTAAGGATTTTTTATATAGATTTCCAACCAAAGTTTAACTATTAATAATATTGGATTTGTATAAGTTGAAAAAGTTTATTTCTAAAGCTCACATAAAAATTGAAAAGTTTAAACGTGTTTTTAATAAGTACGTGAATATGGTACCACAATTTTATTATGTTTAAATTCGTGAAACTGCGATTATGAATTCAGCCAACTAAAAAAAGTTTTAAAATACTTTTAACGGTCTTTATAATTCATCTTTATGTGAAGTACATTTTTGCTTCTACTCCTTGTTTTCATAAAGTCGAACGTGAAGGGATTTAAAGTATTTGATAACGATTTTCATGGCGGTTGATATTGAAGTTTTGAAACATTTTAGGAACTAGAATTAATAAATATTCAAATTTGTAAACTTAATAATTCAATCAATTAGAAATGTACGAACACACCTAAATTAATCTGACCTTTCCTGTAAATACCTAAACTCAACTATTTTATTAGAAATCACAGAATTTAGTTAACTATTTATATTTATTTGATGGAGCCCTCTGACATAATGCAAAACAGGGCGCGGAGAAATTGAAAACAAAACTTACACATAGTTAATACAGTTAAACAGTAATCTAATATGTAATCATATTAACGGATGTAAAATACGTAATAAAAAACATAACTAAAGTTTCGTGTATCGATAACCTGGTATACATAGTTGTAATTGTCCAGATTTCAAAAAAATAATAAAATGAAGTATGTAAAATATATAACAGGGGAAAAAAATTATATTCTTTGATCAAATTAATTCAGAAAGTTAATTTTCAACTTTCTCGCTATAATAAGCATTTATGCAACGACTTTGGGGTGAAAATTGTAGAAAAATTGCAAATGAACGCCAAATGATTTGTTTGGCGTTCCTCGTATGAAGTTTCCTTTATATCACCGGCCGAACTCCTCGCAATCGTTAAATTATAGTTTATATACGACTGGATTCAATATGAAATTATAACATCTTTCATATTCATACAATATAAAGGAGAACTAACTCCAATATGAAACTTACTGAAAAATCTATGCGCAAAATTGGAAAATTAGTTGGCCGAAGTCATTCTTCCAAAAGAAATACAGATTCAACCTGAAGAAATCGATCGAAAACGGGCAGCGATCAGGGCACAAACAACATTTTCCAATTGGGACGAGCAAAAGATTTTCGATTTGGTGAGAGTAAATCCAAAAACGAGCGCTCCAAAACTAGCGTCAAAAGTGGAAAAGATACTTAATAAGGCTACCCACTCCCTAAATATTATAAGCGTTTTGTGGAAACATTGATATCATGGCTGTGTCCCACGCAAGAAGCCATTAATTTCGAATGTTAATTTGAAGAAAAGAATTGAGTCTACAGAAAAATTAAAAACAACAGACTTCAACTTCTGGAAGACGGTTGTTTTTACGGATGAAAGTAAATTGCCGATGGGAAAGGTAAAATCTGGTGAAAACCAGCTAGAACGCCAGAGCCAAAACGTATTATTCCAACTATTAAACATGATGGTGGTTCGATTGTGGTATGAGGTTCGATGTCGGCGAGTGGGGTAGGTGAACTTATTTTTATAAATTGAAATTTGGATCGCTGGAAATTTATTTATTTATCTTTATTTCATACCATTTATAAAAATTGGTTACAACATTAAAGTCTACAAACATTATTTAAAAATTAAAATAGATTATTCAAATTTAGATAAAAATGGAATGAAATAAGTACATCAATTAAAAATGATACGCACTTGTGTTAATTGACGACAAGAATTTTTGATAATATCATAAAACTTTTAGAAATTTGTGCGATGTGAATACGTTTTCATTAAATTTACGTGGATTTACAATTCTTTATATTGGTTTCAATTCGTGTAGTATTTGAATTCATAATTTGACTGATACGAAAACTTGCTTATAAGGTCTTTAAATAAAAATAAACTTTTAAATTTACACATACAAAGCAAACTACTTTTAAAAATGTATCTCAATTTGGACGTGGTTATCAAAGGAAAGTAACCATGTCTCAAATTTCTCAGAAATTATAATTTTGATGAGCTTTACTTAATATGCCATGGTGAATTATTATATAATTTTGGAGCTATGAAAATATAGAAACGCTGACAGTATTCTTTTCTGTTGAAGTTTACAATGCATAGGTTATTATCTCGCAAATAATACCTATCAATCGACCTAATCCTTTCATAGCTTCCCCTGTTGAAAAAAAACTTTAAAAAATTTATAGAAATATAAATATCTCAACGGTACTATTTTATTATCAACGAATAATAGTATTTTTGCGCCACAATTAATTTTTAACGACTCATATACAGCGCCACCCCAAAGATCTAGACCATAATCTAATCTCGAGTGGACTAATGCAAAGTATAAAGATTTTAACAGAGCTCTGGGACATAATTATCGCAAAGATTAGAAAGCTTTTCAATATGGGGTCCAAAATTTAATTTGGTATCCATAATGACTCCCAAGTACTTGAACACTCCCACTTTTTTAATCGATATACACTTATCACCACACCGATTGAAAACACAATAGAACTTTAGTTAGTTATTACATCAGGGGTACCATCAGTTTGGTTGCGCATCAAAATCGGCATAAATCGAGTTTTACAACTTAGCGAGTTAACATCGTCCAGAAATAAAATAGGACCCAATACCAATCCTTGAGGTACCCCACAAATAGCATACTCAAAATCACTGGACACGCGTGTACCATGTGATTAACAGTATCAAATGATTTAGTTACATATATAAAAAGACCGTCAACTTTCCGGTTTGAATTCAAGTTAGTATACACATCAGTAAAGTAACCCAAGACAGCATCTTCAGTATTCAAATGAGGTCGAAAACCAAATTGACAATTGCTAAGAAAATTTGTTTTGTTTAGGTACTCAAGAATTTTTGTCCATAATTTTCTCCAGAATTTTAGAGAATCCAGATAATTTGGAAATAAGTTGGAAATTAGACATGTTAGTTAAATCGCCATTTTTAAATAGAGGTATGATTACAGCTCTTTTCGTCCGAGTCGGGAAAATTCCTTTCAACAAACTTAGGTGGAAGATATGTTTCCCGTGATTGGCTTGAAAGTCCTATTTGATATTTCATTGAACCCACTAGAATCAGTATTTTTAAAATCATTTATGAACGATAGAATTTCACAACCATCAACAGGCGAGAAAAAACAGGTGGTGTGCTCGATGAAATTGGAGAACTTCATATCATATTCCTCCTGAGCAGTAAAGGTAACTTTATCAATGCTGTTGTTGAGATGAGTTGGTATTTCCACAAATAATTTATTAAACATGTTGTGGACTACCGCATTTTCAACGTGTTCAATGCCAGCTTCATCTTTTATGCAAAATTGATTTCTTTTTGCATCTTCACCGACCACAGAGTTAATAATTTCCCATTACTTTTTATTTGGAATTTCTTCGTGTAGTATTCTTTCATAGTTTCCATATTGATGTGATAAACCTTTTTCTTTAGGTCAGAATATTTTGATTTAAGAAAACTATTTTGCGGATGTTTCTTTGCTTTTTAAGGATTGTAAGTGTATGCTAATTTTCATTGCAAAAATACTTTAATTTTTTTTTTGTTTATTTATTCTAAGCGCTAAATGAATTTCTATTTTGCATTTTTGGATTTGTTAATTTGTAAAATTATTATTATTGCAAAATAAATTCTATAATCCGTATAATTTGTAAAAAAAAAATCAAAACTCAGTGTGTTTGCCATTTTCGTTGCTCTATGTAGATAGGTAGTGCTTTCTGGAAAGGTTGATGTGGTTGATGTGTACTATATGGCGAAACTGGCAAGTGATCGATCCTATGAGTTGGCCTTATAAATAACATACATTATTTGGAACGATTGTTGCACACGAAAAATTTTTTATAAAAAAAAATCGAAAGACTCTACATATGAGCCGTTTATTTTGAAAGTAAAATAAATCACTTTTTTAAATCGAGATATTTAAGGCTTTGCGTTTTAACACGTTTAAAAATATTGATGCCAACTTTCGAGAAGATTTACTTGAATTTGGTATCTCAGGATACTTATATTTTTCTCAGTATAAATAATTTCGTATAGTCATTTATAAATTACCATTTTTCTTAACGGAAAGTGACTTGTGCCACTTTCAAAATAAATAGTTTAGAAAAATTACTGACTTATATTAATTTTGTCCGTTGTATTTTACTGAAGTGGTCTTTTGAAAGGATAGTGATTTAACAAAATTGAAGAATAAATTTCATATATAATAATTGTCGTACTCTGAATAGGGATGTACACGTTGGTAGTTTTAAATGATTCACTCAAGATTTTATAACAATCACGTGCAAGCACGTATAGTCAATCACATAAGACTACATACGCTACTAAAATTTACAAAATCGAGAAACGAACTAAAAGTTGTAATATTAATTAAATAATATTTTTAAACAAAGAAAATAAAAAAAAATTATAAAATTTATATCACAACGTTTACATACAGCAAATGAAACCAAAACGATCATGTTCAGACACACTTAAGAACTAAAATTAATATTTAGTTGGGCCACCATTAGAAGCAATAACACCGCTTAGTCGCATGAGCATTGATAAAATCAGGATCTCAGCAACCGCTGCAACTCGAAAGGGTACTTTTTAATGAATCCCTATTGGAAATCCTATATTTTCGGACTCTTTCTTCCAGTTCATACCAGATGCTTTATATACATTTTGAATCAATTATTATCTTGATATAAGATCCTCTGGTTGCCTGTTTTTAAGCATTCGACCGACGGTTGTAAATTGCAACGCAATTTGTTCAAATACATTCGATGATACATAGTACCTTCTATAAATTCCAATTTTCCGATACCAGCCGCAGCCATAGATCCCCAAACCATTACATTGCCAGCGCCATGTTTAACGGTGGGAAGCAATTTTTTGGTGCCATAACTTGGTTAATTTTTCGCCAAACTTTTCCTGTTCCATCTGATCTGAATATATTGAAAAATCAGTGCCTTCATTAACGTATTTTTTGCAAATTCAAGCTTTTTCTGCTTATTTACGAGGCTTATAAATATTTTTTTTCCTTAAACCCTTCCTTTCGTAAAATTGGACGACCTGTTTCGGGATGAACATGCTTACCAGTCCTATTCCAAATCTCAACCTTTATTTTTGGAGCACTAATCTCCTCGGATTGGATGCAACTTTTTTAATTATGCTTCGAACTTTCCGTGCGTCTAGTTTTTTAGGTCGCCCAGATCGTTGTTTATTTTAAATCTTCATCTGTTATCAAAATTTTGCACTACTTATTGTTTGTATGGTTGCTCGACCTTTACTAATAATTTTTGATATTTCTTTATAACTCTTATTCTGTTCCCGTAGCTTTATTATTATATTTCGTATTTCGATTGACACTTACGTTCGCCGCACCGTTTTTAATGCCAAAGACGAAAAATACTCCTCACTCAAGACAAATGCAAAGTTAATACTGGAAGTGTCGATAGACGGGCGTAGGTATTTCTATAAAAAAAAGATACTGCACGGTTGGTACGGTACCTTGCAATGATTTGAGAATGAATAGAAACGTGCAACTGTATGTAAACTTTTATGATATAATTTTATGAATTTTTTGAAATTTATTATTTTTTTTATTCAATAATAATCTTTATAAAATTAATCATTTATGGTAAACTTCGAGATAACCTACATTTCCTCCGATATTAGGAGATATTAAAGATTTATTACAAATAAAAAAATTATCCCATGTTTTTTATTGTACTCATCTCATTTATAACGAATATGGCTTTTCTTATATTGGTATTCATAAAATATTAAATCTAGCTCTTCCAGTATTCCACTTCCAGGATTTTTACACAATGATAGTGATTTGTGAAAATATCTAAATGTGTACTTTATAATGAAACGGTCAAGTGATCGATCGTAAAGGTCCGGTTATTCATATGGCTGACCCCTATGATCGATTACTTGACACTTTCAAAATATAGTACACATCAAGACCGCTGTCTTTAAAGGGTCCTTTGTGTTTTTTAGTACAAAATTAGTAACTGTAATTACGTAGAGGACAACGGGGTTTGTTCGAAACCTATTTCTAATTCAAACCAAACAATCTTCAATGAAATTTAATTTGAAACGAAAACAACTGTTAATCGGTTGTTTTGAATCGTTTTTTCGAAAAGTTTGATTTTGAATTTAATTAAAATTTTAAAAAGTCACTTGTGAGTCCTCACTTTATTTTACTAGAAATGTACGTATAAATGGCGAATTTGATTTTTAAATTAGATTACAAAGCCGAGTAAACGAAATTTACAAAGTGTTATGATTATCGCAAGAAGTTCACGTCTCAAAATTCTATACGACACCAATTTCATACTAGCCTCACTGGTTTTCTCGTGGCGTTGTTTTTTTTTTTTTTTTGTTCTTTGGAGCGACATAGAAATTAACCATTATCATCTTTCGGTAAGTCGAACTAATTTTGTTACCTATTTAATTTAAAATCCTTTTGTTCATTCAAAGCAGGAAAAAATTCCTATGTAAAATACTATTTCCGTTACACCGATTTCCTCCAAATATAGTTTCATCGGGATCCCAAAATTTTTGTAGAAAGCATACCAAATGAAATTTCATCCAGTGGCCCTATTCTGGTAATTCCCCGGGAATAAGGAATAATTTATTTTTGTAGTAGCTATTCCCCAGACATTTTCTCCAATTCCCCGTTTTACAAAAGTTAATTCTGGCGATTGGGGAATAAATTTACGGGAAAACAATTTAATTACTCGAGGTAGACATGCGACTGTAATAAAACAAGAAAACAAATGTGTAAAAATAGTTTACTACGTTTACTTGGTTTTAATTAATATTTTAATGGAATTTTACTTAAAAAATTAATTTTGTTTATTAAAATAAAAATTGCATATTGATATTTCTAATTGATATTACTAATTTTTATTATAAATTTACAGCAATAATACACAAATTACGTATATACAATAAATTTCCGTTAAATCCTATTCCCAGTTAATTCTTTCCTAAAATAGGTATGGAATAATAAACGTCAAAACTGCTATAATGGGGAATAATTTTTTCCCAAAAAAATTTTTCCCCAAAAGCCGGAATACACTTTTGGGGAAAAGGGAATAAAACTACTATAAAATTTAAAATTTCCATTCCCCGGGAATTCCCAGAATAGGGCCACTGATCAGGCAAACTGATCGATATGTAGAGAGGCCAAATTTTTGTAAACGATTTTTTTTCCAAATAAAGTTATTTCCTCTCATTTTTGAAAGACCTGATCTGGACTAATTTAGATAAATTTAAATTAGAATCCTTTTGTTTTATAATCAATTTTATCGAAAATTCTCTACTTTTTTAAAATATAGGCAAAAATGAATAAGCTGCTATGGAACTCGATATCGAACGCTTATCTATGAAGTTTCCTGAAAATTAGTCAACTCGTCTGGCCTCCAGAGAGATCACCAAGCCTGACTTTTATACGAGGTACACCTGTATCAAAACAAATACACTGTCATGAACTTGACAGACTATTATTTAACAATAAATATATATTGGAAATTGGCCATAGAGACGACGACACATCAACATCATTTTTTGTCACGTATCGTTTTGTATATTTATTATGATTTTAAATTTATTTTTGGCTCATATTCAGAAATTTTTCAATTACTATACTCGTTATTTGTGAAAAAATGGGAACACCGTTGGCACTCTTAATTTCATATTATGTTGTATGTATTTTGTATTTATATATACAATTTAAATGCAGAACAAATTATATTTTAATTATTGTTTATGGTAAATTATAATATTGATGGTATGAGTTTCAATATCTCCTATTCTATTTTTTGTTATATGACACGCACCTTATGGTTTTGCGAGGGAAGCTTTGAGCCACCTCTACCCAAAAAGAATCGCCAACTGTCACGACCTGATTTTCAATTGATATAGAACGATTAAAAAAAATTTTAGTTTATAAAAAGATTTTCTCGAACGCATTTCTGTGTAATTTACATAAACGAATTGATGAATACTTAAGAGCACTAAATTTCAATTAATTTTCAACGTAAAACAGCGGAATAATCTGCTCGAATCTATGCAGAATGAGCTACTCGTCCTCCTTTCTAACAATGTGACAGAAATTCCGGATGATGCTAGTACCAGTGCTATATGACTTTGTGCACGAATCGAAGCTAAAATCAATGGAATTAGAAACGTTTTGCCAGGTGCATCGAAGCAGAAGATTCCTCCAGAGCCGCCGTTGGCTGCTGTCATAGACGGTTTTCTGCTGCTATTTCAAAAGTCGGACTTTCGTACTAATTGACTCAAGGCATCTGAATCGTATTGCCGTTCTCGTTCAAATTATCGGCGCTGGCATCTATAATTCATGTAACATCTTGCCGGACATCATCAGACACAAATCCTCTACAGAAAACAAAGCCTCGTTGTGGATTTCAGAGTCAAATTTAAGTTCGGGATTCGCTGTAGTTGTACGCACTCCATGCAAAATGTTTTCAGCCATATTGTCTTTGTATTTATTCCACAAATGAAGTGGGTTTGATAGAAATCACGTTGAAATGATGATGGCAAAAAGTGATCGAATTTGATACGCAGTAGACGAAATATATAACAACATCAGCGAGTGTACCATTCCAATGAATGTCATTCTCGAGCAAATGTAAACACTGACAGGTTTCTCGATATGTTGTGCACAGCTCACCATTAACAATTTGTAGAAATAACAAACACATGTAAAAACATTCGTCACTGCTCGGATGAACTGTGTAAATGCGCCCCAATGCATCGGTTGAATATACATTCACGTATCGAGGAACAGGCTGTCCGTGCTTCCGACGTTGGAACTTTTTTGATGATGCGTTCCATGTGAAATATCTCGGCATCTCCGAGTAAAGCAGTGTTCTTGCAAATGAATCACTTGCGCGTGTAGCGATGGTGACTTTTAACGAAAAAATATGTATCAGAAAAGTCGCTAATATCAAAGTAGCTGTGATATAAGAATCTACTGTATATTCTAATTATAAATATAATTAAATTTTGATTTCGATAAAATTTTAGAGCAATGAAAGAAACAAACGTATCACGAGCCGGTCAGTAAAAGCAACATTAAAAAGTTTATTGGAATAAATTCTGTATACATCTGATTTACTTCGATATTTGAAATGACTCATGGAAAATTCACAACTTATCGAAAAATTATCAGCTGAATAAACGGAAGGAGTTCTACGAGGGCCAGTAGTCTTAGAGGTTGTGCCCCAAGTGTTATAAAAAACAAAACAACAACAAAGAAATGGAAATAGAGGCGCAGTCGTGAGTTTATTTTCAATAAAATATTTAAGTATTACCTTTTTCTTCAGTTCAAGATCAGAAAACGTCCCGTCTCCGAAAATTTTCAGCCGTTTCGATATCAAATACAAGGCAATTTTATTTTGCACTGCAGCATAAACAGTAAGAAAGTTATGAAAATAGAAATGTAAAACATCAAAGCACTTAAATGTAAGAAATTTACTGAGTGTATTATTGCCAAAAAAGTGTGAATTAAAAAAAATAAATTTCGGTCGAAATGAAGTACCAACCACGCCTGCTATACACAATTTTTCGAAGAGAGTCCCAGTGAACGTAGTGTGTACACCTGATAATATTCCTGCTGGAGCTGAAAGTGTGCCACTCAATCCAGGAATATTAAGTGGCCACAAATCAGAGAAACTTTACATTAGCCGTACCACTCTGGGAATATTTATGCACAAAGGTCTTGGATTGTTGGCTTACAAGGTCCACTTAACTCCACTTAACTCGGTCACAGACACCCACATCTATATGGCTTGTCCGTTTGAGCCTTACACTCAGCGTGATTAGTGCGTGGTTTGTGGAGTGGCGTCTTCATTGCCCCATCGAAAATGATGTTGGAAACACCGGTACAAACCAGCCACCAAACAATTAATTTTTGTGCAATAAGTTTGGGAATCATGTAATCAGCCGTTTTGGTGATGTCAATTGGTCTCGGTGCAGCTGTGATTTAGCGCAGTTAGACTCCTTTTTGTGTAGTGTAGTGTCGGGAAAGATTGATGTTACGCTAATCATCGATTTCACGATTCAAGCCCTGAAGCACAAGATTGCTGCGGTTATTCGCGAAATAGACCCGAAACCATCGAAAATGTACTGAAAATTGGGTTCACAGTATTGGCTACTATCGACAGGGCAGCCGCTTCCATCAATAATCGGAAAGTTTGGTCTTGCCATAATAACACAACAATATTTGGAAAAATGTGCATTTCGGAGAGAATAATTTTACTCGTTATAGTGAAGAAATGGAAAAGGATACTGTAAATCAAGTTTATATCAATTGAAAGAAGTGCTATTGATAGAACTGATTTTATCCTCGTTATTTAGAATGACTGAATGGAGATTCATTTTAGTAAATATTAATCGTAATGTTATTCAAGGTCCTGAGTCTCATTCCATGTGGTAACCAGGAAAAATCTACGATTGGGTGTGTTTCCTGTCATATGCAATATGCTGATTACGTTCAGTTTTCAATTGACCAGAAATAATTAACCGAAAAACTATTTACCGATAAACCGATTCAATGAAAACTACAATTATCCGAAAAACTTAATAACCGGAAACGAAAATATTTTACAAACAGTTAATTATGAATATACTGAAATCCATATTTGTATGTTGTATCATGCAAAATTACGAGACCCATGTCTCTAAAAATATAAGGACTTTGTCGAAATACGATCATAAATTAGACGAATGGACGAAAAAATTCGATATTTTGTATTTTGATTATAACGGATGATCCAATAAGAGCTACCGGAAGTTTTTTTGAAATAAAACGCATTAAAATCAATAATTTCTTTTAAATGTTGTCCGCGACTAGCTCTCAGATGATGCATTCTATGACTCCAATTTTCGAGCACTCTTTCGAGCATTTAGACCGATATTCCGTTAATTACACGTGTTATGTTCGCCTCTAATGCAGAAATCGATTGTAGTTTTATCGATATAAACAAGTGATTTCAGATACCCCCATAAAAAGTAATCAAACGGCGTCAGATCACAAGATCTTGGAGGCAAATTCACTGGTCCGTTTCTTGATATGATGTTCTCATTAACATTTTCTTTCAATAAATGGATGGTTAGGGCAGCTGTGTGGCACGTTGCACCATCTTGTTGAAACCACAAGTCGGCTACACGAATATCTTGCATTTTTGGCGATACAAATTCATTGACCATTGCTCTGTAGTTTGCGCCATTGACGTTTACATGCTGCCCTTCCGTATTGTAAAAAAAAAATACGGTCCGATGATGCTACCAGCCCATAAACCGCACCAAACAGTGCATTTTTCAGAATGCATTGGAAGCTCTTGAATTTTATTTTATTTTATTTGTTGACGTATCCATTCAACCAAAAATGAACTTCATCGCTGAACACAATTTTACGATAAAAAACGGATCGGAGCTGTTCCAACGCCTGGTTTATGCATAAACCAAAACGATGAAGCAAAGGAAGGTTAACCAGCTTCAATTCTTGAGCAAGCTGTATTTTGTATGCATTCAAACCAAGATCTCTCTTCAAAATACGCCACAATGTGCCACATGAGAGACCCAGACATTGAGAACGGCGACGAATTGATTGATTGCGGCCTACAAGTACACTTTCAGCTACAGCAGCAATATTCTCGTTAGATCGACAGGTACGTACTCTAGTCGGTTGATGAATATCCAATAATGAAAAAGTGGTACGAAATTAATTGATTGTTTCGCGAATAGTGCGTTCAGTTGGACGATTATGAACACCATAAAATGGTCGAAGAGCACGAAAACAATTTTTCGCGGAACACTGATTTTTGAAATAAATTTCTACAATTTGTAAACGTTGTTCTCGCGTAAATCTATTCATGGTGAAATATCAACGAATACTGAACTCAAATGTTATATGAACATGACAGTTGTCACACATGAATCCCAATGAGAATCCCAATTGAAAAAAGTACCTCCTATTGCATCACTCTTTATTTTTATAAAATTTTTCTTTCGATATTTTCGTTCCGATGTTTCCGAAATCGACCTTTTAACCCAGACCCTAAGGTATATAATCTTCTTTGCATCAAAATAATTAACATCCCAAACGTTATTTAAAATTGCGGTCGTTATTTAAAATTTTTCAGTAAAACAGCCATATAACCCCTTAAAATGAACTTTCTCTGAAATTAGGATTTCATTGCAATCGCATCTTGGAATTTGAGCGCCCTACATACCTTTTAGTCGGAGTGGTTTAAACAAAACACCATTTTAACATGTGTGATAAAAAAAGACCTGATGATTAAGTTAATCATTTCACCTAATTTTATGAGAATTATCATTTTCGGTGCATGACTTGCAGTTTCCCGCAGAATTAATTTTTTAGGTAAATTGACGTTTTCAGAAAACGCTATTTTTCCGATGAACTGTGGTTTACGGTGAATAGCCTTTCATTGATTTTCGGTAATTTGCCTTTTGGTGAATTATGTTTTTCAATTAATTGGTTGTCCTTTAATTGTATTTCAATCAGGTGTGTGACGTGTAATTATGTATGAAGCATGTTGTATATGGCATAGGCATAACGGATAGGACGTTCTCATTTCCGTCCATTGTAAATTTTTCTCAGTGCTGTCCCCAGCTTTATATTGCACGTATCAAAGAACAGTCACACAACTAAAAAATTAATAAATTACGTAACTACTATTTTTTTATTTAAGTCTTCTAAAAAATGTACAGCGTCGCATGATAAGATGTTTCGGACAAAACTTGAGAGTCATTCGATACATAATAATTTTTGGAAGGAATACTATACCTCGCATAAAAGGTGAAATTCAACAAATATTCCTTACTAGAAATGAAGGTCCTTTATTTATTTCGGTGTCTCCTAATAATTATTTACTGCTAAATTGATAGCGTACAAATATAAACACCGTTTATTCATGTTTATCGCCAAATAGGCAAACATATAGAAATTTATTATTTTAGGATGTTGCTTCTTACCCACCCAGCAGCTTTAACGTCACTATATTTCTAGACTCACCAAAAAGTACATTAGAATAAAAAAGGTCATATAAATATTTAAAGACATCCTAAATAGATCACAGTGACGTGACGGTAAACTATTAGGTTAGAATTATACATTTTTTCCAATTTCAAAAAAATTTAAAACTCAATAATATTACTTCGTTTAACATGAATTGTCCTGGACGGCCTGACCACACAGACTGAACGGAGAAACCCTGGTTGTGGTAACTAGTTGAGAAAGATGCTACGTCAAATCAATAAATAAACTTTAATTATATTAATTTGCAGGTAAATTTAAAAAAAATAAGATGAAAACTAGAAAAACCACAACTTTAAAAGAGGGGGTTGAACCAAACCACGAAACAAGAAACCGTTTACAGTAATACAAATCGAATACGATCGATTAATTTTGATACGTACTAAAGAATGAATTTATATATAAATGTATCACATAACCTACAATTTTTTCCATATCCATGTTTCATCAAATTTCCCACAGGAAACGTTTACATTTCGTCAATAATTAGTAAAAGCATATATTGAAAGCTCTCTTCTATCTCTATCGGTACATTTTAAATAAAAAAATATTAATTCGTACAAAATACACAAAACTATACAATTTATTCTTTATAAATTTTACTTTATTTCAGTTTAAATTAAATAAAAGAAAAAAAAATTACAACAAAAAGTTCTTCCAATTTAACAAACATAAAATCAATTTTAGTTGTATTTTTTTTGTTCATCGTCATCTGTTCGAAGCTTTTTGTTTGTTCATTTAATGTTAACAAACAAGTATTGCATCCTTATTATACATAGAGTTACCTAATATAGATCTAGTGTTTTTGTTATTATATTAAAAATATTTCTATGCTAACAGCTCCATGTATATATGTAGTATGATGCAACTAAATTTTAATTTTATGGAAATGAATATAAAATACTATGATATGGAGCAATAACAATAACAAGTGAACGTAACGAGTGTTTTTCTTATTATTTTTAGATAAAAACATATGATGATAATGGAGCTTTGAACTTTATTTGAATTTCTTTTTTATTTTTCACCATATATTGAAATAACAAGACTATTATTTTGTAAATAAATATTGTTTGTGCTAGGTTCTAGCATAGCCAAAATTGATTACGACTTCTCTAGACGAGCGCGTATAATAAAAGCCTTAATAGAACGTTATTCAATATAATAAACTTAAAATAATATAGGATGATGTTCTTGTTATGTGTACTACATGAAATATATATATGAACAGTAAAATGTGTTTATATAATGCAGAATTTTCATAAATATGTTTTTCTAACTGAATATCGTTCCAAAATATTTTTAATGAATGAATATTAAAATACGAAAAATGAAATAAGAGAAGTATATAAACTTGTATTCAATCACTTAAAGATGTTGCAACTGATAATATACTCGTAAAGCATGATGAAAGTTTATAGTTTTTTTTATAGATATTAATATTTTTTTTTAAATTTCGCTCTTTATAAAGCTTAATATTTTTTAAAGTACAAAAAACTTAAAGTTGGAGCTTTTATTAATCCGACTGTATCTACACAGTCATTTTATTGCAACAAACAATTACAAAAAGCTGAATGTTTGGAATTTTTTTAAATAAATCAAGCTCATCTGCATATAATAATATATCAACAGCGTAACGGCCACTTGTTAATCCTTTTTCTAGATAATGTAAATAACATTGATACAAATGCTGATAAACGTTATACTAACTATAAAATTAATATTCACTTAATAATTATTTTGTTATTGTTGAATTTTATAGTTCGTTCTAATGCAAAAATTTATAATAATTTATTTGTAAACGTAACACAAACAAAACTTTATTTATATAAGTTCATCAAGTATAATATTATGGTATACCGGAAGGATTAAACATAAATTATAGCTTTAAGTTGTTTAGAGTTTTAATTTAATTTATCCATTGGCAAGTTGTTAACATGCTTTTATTAGGATTATTTAAATAAATTGCATTTTTTTTTATAAAAATTAAACTCACCGGAAGTTTAAATAGTAAAGAAGGAAGTAATTATGTTTAAAAAGCACAAATACAAATATATTCTGTATTTTCAAAAATTTCAACAAGTTTAAGTGTTGATGTTGATTGTAATTTAATTTGTTGTTATTACAAACAATTTATTCCAAATAGATTCTTCATAAAATATTTCTTCCTGAATGTATTTAATGGATAAGACAGAGTTTTTCCATTACTCTGTCGCTAAATATTTCATACTCTCGTAAGACAACCCCCTAGCGATCAATCGATTTAAGCCATTACATAAACAATACAAACGGTTCTTTAAAAATATTTAAATTTATGAACCCGATTGCAGTGTAACCTACTAGGCACACATTTCTTCTAACTAATTGATAGCGTAAGATGTTAAGACCTGTATAGAACAATAAACATAAAATTTCAAAACAAAATAATTGTTTTTATGTTTTTAAATCCATTCGAACTCTAATTATTTAACAATGTTAACAAGCGCCGAACAATACTTGTTTAACAGGGGGAAGAGTAAACCATTTTCTCACAGTTATGCAAGTTATTTTTAGTTAACAAATATTGTACCCGCTGTATATAAGAAATTGAAGCAAAACGTAGTCCACAGTTGCTAATTGTTCGGGCGGGGATCACATTAGTTCCGCAATTTTGTATGTCGAATATTTTTACACGCGGCACGTTTTACTATAACAGGGTGTACCAGAATTGGACGATCAAACGAAGCAAGGAAATAGGGGAGATCATTTCCAACCAAAACAGCCAAGTAAAGTTTTTTCGAATTATTGGTGGTGCAAAACTTATTCCATTTTTAAACTTAATTTAAAAAAAAAACCAAGAGTTCTTTTGTTTAACTTTCTTTTTTACTACGATCTAGAAATTTTCCTTTCCAATAAAATCATTTTTATAAGTTGTATCACTTCTGTCAAATAAAAACAATGGTTTTGTAAAGTCTTCCTGTTTCTCAAAAAAATTTCTTGATGTTTAAGTGATGCCAGCGGGAAAATAATATACTACCGAAAGTTGACTCGCTATCTGAAAAATATGTGCCACTAATTCAAATTTTAAAATGGGTTCACACACCGGGCTATTTGAAACAGAATGTTTTTTATCGATTTTTTCACAAAGTCGTATTTATTAAAAAATAAATAACAAAATTACGAGTTTTAAAACAGAGGCTTTGTCAAAAATAAGACAAAATGATGAACACAGTAAACTAAAGTATACAAATTCTTTAAGCAAATCTAGTAGCTTGAATTAAACAAAATTAGTGGTATACAAAGAAAAACATTTTTTAATTCATATCAGTAGTTCCATACATACTCGAATGCTTATAATTAAAATGCCAATAAGCCAAGGGCTTATTTTCATCGCGAATATGCAGAAATGAATTTCATTTATATGGTTTACGTAAAGGCAACGCCCGACCTGCAGCAAGAAAATACCAAAGACGATATCCAAATCGGAAACGCTTTCTCGATTACAAGTGTAAGTGTACATTGATTATTAAGTCGTTCGGGAGTGGCACTGTTCACGTTGCATCGTATTTAAAAAAGAAATCATGGGGGCAATTATGAAATTTTTCGATTTCGATTTTTTTTCGATATCGAGAAAATTCGCCCTATTATGAACCTTTAAAAAAAAAAATTGAAGCTAATCTTTCCGAACGCACATGATATCGAGAAAAATCGCCCTATTATGAAACTAAAAGAAAACATTGAAGCGATTTTGGCCGAATGCACTGTGGATGACCATTTCGTTGACGAATTATAAAATTATATGGTAAATTATAAGGTTAACTAAATATATAGAATAAAATTTAAGGCGACATAGCACCTTCAAATTTTCAAAAAATCGAATTTTTTTTATGATAGAATATGTTAGAATGAACGTTTAAAAACATGATTTTAATGATATAAATATGAAAATCTCAAAAAAAAAAAAATACTTATATATTTTATTTTATTTATTGAGAAGCGCGCCTAATTTAAAGCGCGATAATTTAAACGCGATTATCTCGAAATGACGTTTTTCAACCAACAAGGTCAACTCTGGTTGGAAATTTAATCTTTAAATTTATTCGAATCAAACAACAAAATCCAGAGCAAATAATTAAATGTCGTCATTGCAAAAATTGAAAATCTCCTACAACAGCTGCCACTTTTCGGCGGACTGTGTATTGGCAATTTTTTATCGTAATTTTGAAGCAAAACTATTTACTTGATTTTTTCGTAAATGTGGCAAATGTAAACTGGATTCACACAATTGTGCCAGTTGGTATTTATTGCCATTTATTTATAAAAATTAACGCAAAGTATTCAGCTCGCGCAAAGATAAGTTTTAACGCGATCTCCACAAGCCTCCAATAAATTACAGATAAATTACTAAGCTAAAAAGTTTATGTGGAGATACATTTTGACGTTTGTTTTATTTGTCGTACTAGTGCATTCATGACATCAGAAGTTATAGATAGGAAAAAATTCCATGCTATCAAACAAAACGCACTAAAACAACAACAAAGTTAAAACAATTTCCACTCGAGTTCGGAACTAGTAGGCGAGGTATAAAGCATTTCATGTAATTTGATTGGTTTTAAGTTCGTTTGCGAGTATACAACTATTTATTTCCGGTGCCATGTACGTGACTTTACAACAAACAGAACTATAGTTCGAAACTATTTTCATAGTCTAGAAAATTATTTTGTTCATCCATTAAAAAAAAAAAAATACATCGATTTTCAGAATTTGCTGTCAAAATTTTTTTAAATCTTATTGTTCTAGGCAGAAAAATTGTTGCGAAAACGTTTGTAGAGTTTATATGTGAATGAGATAACTACAAACTTTTCACGTCAGCTGCGTAGCGCATCTGCGAAATCGTGAGCAAAATATTTTCTTGTTATTTGGCTAGCTAAATTTAACGTCAGATTTGTATGTACAATTCATTTTAGCGCAAGCTGGATACCAACCAAAAATTCATAATCACTTCCTTTTTTCATTAAAAGTTAGTGTCCAGCTCGCGCCAAGATAAATTTTACATACAAATTTGACATAGAATTTAGCTAGCCAAATAACAAAAAAATATTTAGCTCAGGATTGCGCAGATGCGGTACGCAGCTGCGTAAAAAGTTTGTAGTTATCTCATACACGTATAAACTACACTAGTGAAAACTCTACGTTTTGGCAGTAATTTCTCTGCCTATAGAACAATAAAATTTAGAAAAATTTTGACAGCAAAACATGAAAATATATATTTTTTAAAATGGATGAACAAAATAATTTTCTAGACTATGAAATTAGTTACGAACTATATTTTTGTTTGTTGTAGCACAAATAAAAAAAACGTCGAAAATTATCTCTACATAAACTTCTTAGCTTACTAATTTATCTGTAATTTAGTGGATACTTGTGGAGACCGCGTTAAAATTTATGTTAGTGCGAGATCGATACTAAGCTTAAAAGTAAACAATGGATGCTAATTCAGAGTGACAGAAACTACATCTAAAATAGTTAGCAACACAAGAAACAGGATACTTCGACTAATGCAGATTAGCATGTATCTTATCAAAGCTGTTTCGACGGTTCTTCTTCTTAGACTCGCTAAATCGGAATTTACTTCTAATCGAATAACCGTGGATAAATAATGATAGAAAACATCACCAGATAACCTGAGGTAGATAGTTAACTTAGTAGAGAACAACAGTATATTTGCGGTTTGAATGTGGCATAAATGCATCATATCATTTGGCGTACAAATATTAATAAAAGCTCTGAGTTACGACCAAAGAAATATTGACCTGAACCAAATTTTTTATTATAAATTATCTAGAGTTCTAAATAATTAAAAAGTAAAACAACTTTTTCGTCACATGGTTAGGAATGGAGTTGTTATCACTACGAGTACATACTTGTCCTGTTTGTTATCTCGACATTCACTTTACTATAATAGTGAACTAATTTGGGTATATAAAGGGTCTTTCAATAAGAACGCTCAATTTTAAATGTAATTGAAACAAGTTGTGTCTGAGATACTTTCGGGGCTTTGCTTGGTAGCTCGAATTCTGGAGGTCCAATTTGAAAAAATTTTGTCACATACATCTGGCTGACTTTGCTGGATGGCGTCTGTAATGTTGACTTTGAGGGCATCAATTGTTTGCGGTTTATTCGCATAGACCAACGATTTAAGATATCCTCAAAGGAAGAAACCTAAAAAGGCATTAAATTGTACGATCTCTGTAGCTAGTTCACGTCGCTACCATGTGTCGGTATCCATATCATCTAGTGAAGGCCTAAATAAGTTGCTTATCATGCATTTGGTGCTGATGTGTCTCTGATGAAGAGATATTTGATCTGATGTGTCTCTGATGAAGTGAACGATGATATTTGGGTTACCTTCAACTGCTTCAGAACCCAATCAGCGAACACACGGCGTTGCCTGTGGTCGTTTACCTTAATTTTCTAGGTCAGTTAAGTATTTGAGTTTTATACGGATGTAACCTTTAGTCTGGACGGAAGTGGCAAAAACGCCAAGAACGACGAAAAATTAACTCTCTCAGGTTTTTTTGTACAATTTCACGCACAGCAGCGATGTTTTCAGGTCGCTGCGGTGACGTACGTATATGTTGGTTAATTATTTATTGAACCGGTTGGCTCGAATTTGACCACGAAACATCAAATACTCGACTCGGGAGGACGGTTATAACGAGAAAAAAAGTCACGTAATAGTTACAACCATCCATGTTGATTTGCCATACACTACTAGAGAATTCACAACCAATTTTATAAATGTTGCCTTAACCTAAGCGTTTTTATTGGAAGATGTCCCAGAAGCAAGATAATGTTTCCAAACCTTATGCAAACTATACCTTGAAAGGAACATTAATAATAATCAATCAAACAGTCTTACTATTAAATACCCCAGAAAATTGATTCGACAATTGCTTATCAGATTCAGATGGGAAATTATCAAAACCGCAAACAAAGTTTTACATTTTTTAATCTCACTATAGTAAGTCTTCTTAGCCCTAATAACTTAAAATATTGCAAATATATGTACACAGCGCAATTCTTAAATAAAATCTTGAAAATGAAAACAAGGAATTCAACTTTTGATTAAAATTTATTTGGGAAAAGTTGAATACGGTAATGCCGTGTCATATATGCGATGTTGATTTTGAGCAGCACTGTTATCCCTAAAAAATTAATAAATTTTTGTTTGGTTAAATAATCCTAAAATAGTAGCCAACCCTAACACACCACTAAACGAAAGGTGCGTTTATAACTCGTCCACCTGAAAGCTGATTGATTCACATAATTAGTTAATGTCCATAGTAGACAATACAAACAGACAACGTCTATAAATAATTAAATGGTATTTCGTTAGAACAATACTCGATATTGTTCCGCCCACTCGATATAAAGTAAATACCAAGGTTTAATTATTTTATACGAGTGGTTATAAATGGTCGTCCCAAACATAATAACGATTATCAATAATTATTCAATAATTTTCCATTTCAATGGCCACACGAAAATAATAATCTTCTACGATTATAATTTGTACATGTTCAACAAAGAAAATAACTAAAATTGTCCAATCAAATCATCATCTTTTTTACGGTTACATGAAAATTATAATACTGGGATTTTATATTATTTTCCCATTCATCGAATATTTATGTCATAATTTATCGATGAGCACGTATGTATGTGCCAGAAATAAAAACTTTTTAAAAGAAAATTTTAAAAATTTTCGTATTTAATTTTACAAAAACTCTTCTGTATACTGCCAACTCTGTAATTTAGGTTTATATGTATATGCCATTATCGATAATCAGCTATTGATTAAAATCATTAAAAAAAAATAATTTGTATGCATCGTATAAATGTGCGGGAAGTAATATGTATTTTATATACTCTACACTCGCAGCATTATTAAGCTCAATTTGACCTAGATTCGTATCCCTGTATACAAGTATACAAATTTTCTTGTCGCTGAAGCATTTAAAATACAAAATCTTAATTTATTCATTTTACTTACTAAATAAAATTCTACATTAACTTTCAAAGCTTTTGTTCAAATAAATGGGTCAAGGTCAATAATAAAGCATTCTTTTTATAATAGTTTTGATTTTTTTATGATTATTTAAAATATAATCCCTTCACGCATGATTGCCATGAAATGGGATTTATACAATAACTGCATACCCTAAAGTCAAAATAATTTGCGGTAAAACTTTTTTGACAGATATACATTTTTTTATGTTAAACGAATTATGTCAGATTATATACCAAAAAAGCTTAAAATAATTCAAAGAGTGAGCAAAACTAGAAAGAGAAGGATTAAATCAATATTAATATTTACAACAAAAATAAAGAATCATTCGATTTATGAGCTTTAAGCGTTTAATTATAACTGTCGCTTTTATTCTTGTTTTCTTTATAAATTATTTATTAAAGCTCGGTGTAATAATACTCTTTTTACTGGAATTTTGTTATATTCGGAGATATGGAGAGGGCTCATTTAGGTGCAGAAATTACTAAGATGTAAGAAACGTAGTAGAGCTCAGAGCCCCAAGCATTGAGCTAAATAGGAGTGAATTATCAACAATGTTCATGGTAAAAACTCGCACTGAGAACCGAATAAAAAAGTTTCAAAATGTTGGCAAGCAAGTAAAAAATGATAAGCAGGTGCAGCCAAAATATAGTGGTAGATTGCATATTTGAATCTACGTTACAATGCAGAATTTCGAAAATAAAGGAATTAGCAGATTTGTCATTTGTTACAGATATCAAATGTTATCGAAATCGTAGAAGCCCAGAAAATTTATTTTCTGAATGGCGGTGTTTGTTGGCAAGTCTACCTACAGCCCAGGTAGTGTACCTACCAGCCATGGTACAAATTTAGCAGAACCAGCCCACCAGAAGTAGCAGCTTACGGTATAATTCGATTGAAACAACTACCACGGATTTACAGGACACTCAGTGTGGTGCAGATAAATTACAATAAGTAAATGACCTCATTATTTACAAGTAAATGATTCAATTTTTTACAAACAAATGTTTAATTACAAAATGTAGTAACTTTAAAAAAAAAATGTTAAAATAGGGCGCCATCTTATTCAAAAAGGTACACGAATATCAGAACTAATTTTGTTATTTTTAGTTGGGACAACAACTGTTTCAACTACTTCGTGTTTAATAAAACGTTGATTTAATTAATTGATATGTATTAATTAGTTTTAAATTAATGGCTATTTTAGTAAACAAAATGTTATTTATTGTAGCAGGCATTGCTTTATTTATTACATTATTTACTATTTATTTCCGAAATTTACTATTATTGATGTAATAATGTAAAAAATATATTTTACGCCAAAAAATATGGGTCTGATTATAAATAACCTATAGTTAACATTTTTAATGAGATACTACACGCACACTTTTGTTAACGATTGTACCAATTTGGTGTTTTATTCATAAGGAGGGTAATTTGAATTTATAAGACAGGTATAACAACCCTTAGAGTAACAAGACCAATTTTTCGAAATCAGCACTCCAAAAAATACTAGAAATTAAAATGCTTAGCGTACAACTAGATAATCTAGGCTCTTTATATGGCATAATTTAACGGCATTATATTTTACCGGCATATTTTATATGGCATAATTTAACATTTATAAATTTTCGTTTTATTATTTGTTTCAACCTAAAAATAAAATTAGCGTAATTGCCTCAATTTCAATTTATTTTAGAGTGGATTTATTTAACTAGTTTCAGGAATAAGCAATAAGACAAGCGATATGAATTTTCTCCTCTGAACTCAATATCTTTCAGAGTTGTAAATTCCAACAATGAGAATCACACAAGGTAGATAGACAGATTTTAAGAAAAACAATTGAAAATGTAAATATGTTGTGGCTAACACCAGAGTTCCATGTATACATATATTTCAAATATACCACACTTGATTTCTAAAACTATAAAAAGTCTTTCAACAGGGACGCCCCAAATTAAATGAATGAGTAATATTTTCAAACTTACTCGATCAAAATGGTTAAAATTTGCTACAGAAGATGAGCGGTGGAGGATAAATGTATCTTAAATTACATTTTGATAGTAGAGGTTTATTTATTAAACGATTTTTAAGATTAATCTTTGACAGGAAAGTGATTTCCATACAAAGTTGCTCGACAATGAGTAGATTGGCCGGGCATAATTTGCTTTGTAAAATTTTTGTTTATTTATGTTATTTTGGAACAAATGATTTTTCTCTTTCAATTTTATGATGCTGCCTCTGAATATGATGACGAAAGAGAGAATACTAATTAAATTTTAAATAAAAATCGTACATGGGGGCTTACTATGTATTCCGAAACAAAAATTGCTTTTCCAGAGAAATTCGTCATTTTCGGTAAAACTAGAACAGTGATTTAAACTAATTTTGCTTCAAAGTTAACCTACAAGCGTTACATTTTAAAAAGCTTTTTCGTAATTGCTATATGTGGTGGGCCATTTAACACTATGTTTTAAAAACGCTATAAAATGAGTATACTTCTTTATTTTGTGGACATTTTTTTATTGTGTAGGTTGGAGTCCCCAATTTAAGCATGGAAAACGATTTCTTTGATGTGGCTCCTTCTGCCGGCCTTACAGTACACCATCCTTCATTTCGCGTATGACGGTCGCAGATTATGTTTTAAAGCTCAAATTTTCTAGATTATCTGTATAGCATCTATCGTTAACGAAACCCTATAGAAAAAAGTTCACAGGCCTCAAATCGCAGTTGGCATCTCCAAAATGGCAGATAATTCGTATTCGGTTTGTATGGCATGGGACATAATTTTTTTTTAAATATTGGAGTCTTACATAAAGAGAGCCATGTTGCAAAAACACAAGTTTACAAATTTCTATGATATTTAATGTTTTAATGAGAAAAACTGATAGTCCCTACACACATTTGCCGTTTATTACTTATTTTTGTATTAAATTATTATTCCATTTATTCCAATAAATTCATACATTCCTTTGCAAACTAAGCCTCCTTCATCCATTAATTCGCTTAAATTTATTACATTCCGAGGATGTTGAACTTGGATCTGCATTGGTTGTATCTTGCACAAGCCAATAACAGATGTTCAACATTCTCTACACTTCCACACAACTCACAATCTTTGTACTCACTCAATTCACGTTTCCACAAACATTCCTTTCAATTTCAATGGCTCACCCTGTATTTCTTTTGAGCAAATTATGTAGAGTAAATACTTCGTTCCTTTCGTTAGACTTCTCTCGTTAAATTCACTCTTCCATTTTCTCCTCAAATTCATCTGAAGCATTCGAAGTACGTCTCTTGCATCTTCCTTCAGTACTCCAGAACCACGCCATTCAATGCACCCTTTTTAGCAAACATATCGACTCGGTCATTTCGTTCGATCTGTCTATGTGATGGGATCAACAGAAAATCTATCACGCAGAAACGGACACATTCAAAAATCATATTCACATACAAATTCCCTTCCCTTCCATTTACCCTTAGCAAGAATAAACCACTCTTGGAATCGGAAAATATTACTATTTTGCTTTCCCCTTCATTCACAGCTAATTTAATACCTTCAAATAGTCCAATCAATTCAGCGTTTATTATTCAGAGGCTATGTCCAACTGGGCATAAAAATACCAGCACCTGCTCCATTCTCACTTAAACTAGCATCTATATAAACAACATCTTCTTGCAAATACCGCTGACATGATTTTCCCAAACATAAATATAGCAATAACTTCATTCATCCCCTTGTTACAATATTCATGCAAACATTGAGATTATTAGGTTTGGATTTCGTACCGGCCTTGCCTATACTTAGAAACATGTTCGTGTTTTCAATTGCAATGCTTGCTCTTAATGTTGGTTTGTACGCTGTCCTACGTTGCATTCCTAATATCATTTCATCATGTCAATTTTATCATTCCAAAACAAATTTTCTTAGTTATCATTCTCAGTGACTCTATCACTGTGATCTACTCTGTCTTGTAATCGAGAGATGAATCACCCATTTCAGACCACAGAGAGTTTATTGGGGTTGAGTTAATCGCACCCAATACCACTCCATTCCTATACACGCTAATACAATATCCAATTTTTGAAACCATCTTAACAAAACCAACGGTTGTTGACACTCATAGCGTCATTTTGAGGACATATAAAGTTGCTCAGCATGGCTCTGTAATGGTCACATTTGACGGTAAAAGTGTTTCCAGCAGAGTTTTTCAAGAAAAGTGGGCCAATTATGCCACCTTTCGAAAATCCACACCAGACAGACACTCGTGGAGGATGATTTGGATTCTCTACGATTACGTGTGGCTGTTTCAAACCCTAAATGCGGTAGTTCTGCTTTTTTACAAAGTCTCCGAGATGGAAATGCGCTTCATGTGAAAATACCATTTTTCGACCAAAATCGACATCATTATGAAGCTAGTCTATGGCCCACGTTAGGAACTGATATCGAAGCTGATATTCATTTACTTTCAAGTGCTGAGGCTTGTAGTGGAATAATCCGAGGTCTTTTTGCAGTATTCATGAGGTCGTTGGATTCTATCACAGCCAAATATTTTCGTGCGTGCGCACTATTCGAGCTCGGAGATCACTTCTGTCATCCTATAGCAAGCCTTTCTCACAAACTTTCTTCATCAATTTCACTACAGCGGTTCTGCTTGGCGCTCTTCACGACCCTTATTTCTTTTCAAAATCCGCACGGTTTCAGCTACACAACACTGACTTTGAAAATACGTTTTCAATACTTCGAAATGCTCCTCAAGCGAAAACATGAATTTTTCGTGACGCGGAATTTTAGACTGATGGTTTCAAAATTTAAAACAAGTCGTCCAGAAAACTGTTGCTTTAGCCTATGATTTAAAACAAAACAATTGATGGATCACCCTGTACTTTTCAAAATATTTGCAAAAAACGAAAAATCTCATAGGGAAGCTGGCACTTCCGGTGTATCGATTTCAAATAAACATTAGTAGGACCTCCCAATTTATGGTAAATGGTTAAATGTAAAGTTTCATCTTGGTCAATCAATCAGTCTGAGCAGTGACCAAATTTTTGGAAAAAAACTTTTTTTTTTCAACAAAAAAGTCGTCATGTAGCAGGTGAACTGCCAAGTCGTAAAATTAAACAGGCATGCAAATGCAACTAACAGAACATATAATGTAAGCACAGAAAAGCACATTCATAAACTTCTTCGAACCAAAAAAATATATTAATTGGTTATTTATTTATCTTGCTACTCGTATGAATACTTTTGAATATTAATAATATATTTTAAAACCCAAAGAACGAATCCCCTATAAAATACGACATACATTTTTCAAATTTAAAAAAATTTTTAAAAAAAAAATTAAAGACTTTCATGGAAAAATCACGCGACAAAGAACTAATTTGTTTGAACGTAATTTGAAAAGCTTTCAACATTATTGTAACGAAAATAATATTTCAGTTATATATGAAAATTAATCGCACTCGGTCGTGGTCTAGATCTAGATTAAAAATTATATAAATAATTGAAATTACAATTAGTTCAGTTTTCTTGGCTAAAACGAAAATTGTATCGGTATAATTTCTCTTAGCGACAAAATTCTGTGACCTTGACATTTAAAACTAAATTACCAACTTTCAAAAAAGTTATTTATAAAATACCTAACAAAATTATAGACCTCAAGTAAAAAAAATTGGTCAACTTTTATTTTTTGATAAATTTTAGTTTTATTCCCATCCTAACGCACTAACTATAAAATTTCATCTAATAAACCCAATTTCGTATACTTACATATAGAGACATTAAAGCTAGATTAAATAAAAAATTGCCTAAAGAGAGAGTGACACATTTTTCTTTCAACCAAACAAGAAACAAAATATCGACTTAAAGTAATTTTCATTCTCGAATTTTCAAACACAACGACAACCAAAAAAAACGCAAAATGCGTGTTGAAAATAAATTTGGCCAGGTAAAATATTAAATTGACATTCACATGAGAGAAAATAGAACAAAATAAAAACCCAAAAAACTAAAATATGTATGTATTAAGAAAGCTTTTGTGTTGTTCATTTTTTATACCACTAACATTTATTATAAAGCTTTTGCATATACCAACGATCAATTTATAATATCAGAACGATAACTTACCTTTTAATAATATATTTAGTATATAATACATTTAAAAATAATTACTAGCTCAAAAGTATAATATACAAATTATATCAAGATTTAAGTTATGAAAGGTAATGAAAAAATATGTAATAAAAAAAGCTCAATTAAGCCAAAGAAAAATTACTTCTGTTCTGATATATAAGACATGAAATAATAAAACTTTATAATTTCCCAAAATTTATATCTGTACAGACATTAAATTTCTTATTTTATTTAAATCACTGGTGATATACATACCGAATAAGTAAAACTTTAAAAAGCTTTTCCTCCAAATTGTTTTCATTATTTATGTGTGTGTGTGTTCCACATTTTACATGTTTCACGAATAAATATTTAAAATCTAATCGACAATTTTTATTCTTCTTATGCCGAGCTTTTTATTTTCTTGTTATTACTATTATCATTTTTTGTGCTTTCATTAAAAATGAATAAAAATAATTTTTAAGTTTGCGAGAGTGAATAAAACAACAAAAAAAAATTAAACGAAAGAAGAAAATATTAAAGTTTCGAGAGGAATAATGGGGTATGAATTTTAAAAGTTGGGTGTAGTTTTTTTATCAACTGTATAACATATTATGTATGTATATCGTATTAAAGCATTAAAATATTACATAAAATAAGCAACAAAAAGTTTCCTTGTGGGATGATAGTTCGTGTCCTGCTTGTGCTTTATACATAAATACACACAAGTATATATTATACACAACACAGTGTTGATTTTAATCTGTGTTGTGTTCTTGTTGAAATGAAATACTTGTTGCGATATGTGATTGTGATAAAAATGTCATTTGATTTCGTATTTTATTACAATGCATTTATATTTTGGGTTTATAAACTTAAAGTTAAATTTAATACGATTTTGTCTAATGTACTGAATGATACCGATTTTTATTTTGTTATGTTTGCTTTACGAAATAAATCTCTATATACCAAACTGGCTCATCAAGATATGGAAAATATACGGTTTACTGTCGCTAGTGTTAAATATGTTATATAGTTCACATGCCAAGCACATTTTATTTTTTGTGCCACTTGCTAAAATTTCAAATTAAAATTTTTAATTTTTCCAACATAGAGTCTTTAGCCACGGTTAGATAACCATTATTTGTACAAAAAGCATAACGTTGCAATATATAGAGGGTTACTCGTATGCGTTTCAAAATTGAACTATGTATAGAAAGTTTTGTAATGACACCTATTTCCTTGTAAACATTTTTATTTAGCTGGGCCACAGTTCCTTGTACTGATTAAATCAGATTGAAATTTGTATTCAAGTTATTTCATATGGACCGGAACAATAATAGAAGCCTGTTGACTAATTTGTGTAAAACTATTTAAATTATTTTGAAGTTCTATTCCCCAAATAATTATTCTATTATTGTTTTGTATCCTGCTTATCGATTTTGTCTCGTGAGTCGTGAGTTACTCATTTAAAATTAGTGAAGCAAAAAAAATCGAATACGTACACAGTGTATAATACACAATTATGTCTTCGTATTTGTATTTTTCTTTTGTTCGTATTTGTGTCATTTGTATGATGAACAGTATCAAAATAACGCGATCCGGGCGAATCGGTTTAATTTTTAAGGTGCTTATTTCCTTCCCAGCACATTACGTCTGCTCTCGAGCTGTGGAGTGTGATTATTTAACATGCTAATATATTTTATATTAATTTTTTTTATCATAAATTAATTTTATATGTTTTAATAAAATTTAATAAATAAATTTATTTTAAATTTCATAAATTTTAAAAATAAAATATTAAATATAAAAAAAATCGAAAATTCATAAACGACACAAAAATATGGCGTTTACAATGGTTAACTCTTTGAGCGCCAAAAAGCGCGATCGTGCTCCTCAATACACTAGCCGAAATCACGTTGGCACTCAAAGGGTTAATATGAATAAATAAAAAAGAATGACACGTGGTTTGCATATGCAGTAAAACAATCATACGCATGAAACTAACACAAACACAAATGCTACTACTATATCTTTACGGTTACACTCATTTCGTTTCACACATTTGAGACAAAATCCGTATACAGTTTTACGATCGTACGAGAGATTTTTTTAAATGCGATCTTCAACGATTGCCAAACACATCACTTTGATTTTTTGGTACAACCATATTTCTAATTTCCCAATGCCTAACCCGTTCGAGATTCTTATAAGATTTATTTATTAGAATCGGCATTCTGCTAAAAGTTGTTATATCTCAGTAATAACGCTTCTATGAAAATTATTATCTTAAGATTTTCACCAATTGGCAAACATGTTTCTATGATTTTTTAGTAAACCAACATGACTACTTAGCCGTTGCCAAGCCGTTTAAGGTTCTAATACGATTTAGATATTAGAAAGGGTATTCTGTTAAAAGTTGTAATGTCTCAGCTTGATACGGTTTGGGAAACATGTCTAAATAATTGTTTGATAGATCATCATGTTTAATTTTCAGATGCCAATAAGATTATATATTAGAATTGGGATTCTGCTAAAACTTGGAACGTCTCAGCAATAACGCTTCTAAAATTCATATTTCAAGATTACCAAAAAGTGTCAAACATGTTACTATGATTGCCGTTGATGTCAGCATTCAGTTACATGTTAAAACGCCTTAGTAATATGTAGACGTAGTTTCTAAGAAAAATCATATCTTTACATTTTCAACAAATTGCAAACAAGTCGCTAAGATTTTTGTTGGACGAACCTAGATGATGATGAAATCCAGGTTGAAATTCTATTAAAATTTACATATTAGAATAAATTCTTCTAAAAGTTGGAATGACTCATTAATAACGCTTCTAAACAAAAATATCTTAAGATTTTCACTGATTAACAAATATGTTTCTATGATTTTGGTGGGTCGATCAATCAGTGATAATCTTAAGATACGAATTTTCTTTTCTTTTTCCCGAAGTAAATTTGTGTCACACGCAAATTAGAACTAATATTTAATTGTGTATTAAACGGCTATAGAATAAATCAAGTCTTCTAAATTTTGTTAATTTTAAAAACAATCATAAATCATAGCAATAATCATAAATCAAAGCACAAAAAATTAATGGATCAAATTTTCTAAAAAATTGCAAAAGAAGTTTTCAGGAACAATATTCTGCTTGAGAATTATAGTTGATTAAATCTCGCTTTATAGGAGATTGAGGAGCACTAGACCTATACCACCGGAATTGCTAAAGTTTTGACTACAAACCGACGGATCTCCAGAAAAACTATATTTGGAATTATCTGGATATAATATTTTGAATCACGCCTCACAAGCAATTCGCGAGCACTTCAAGTACAACACAGGATTCGTTGAAACCTTGGTTACAAAACTGAGATATTTTCAGAAAAATTAATCGTTTAAATCTCGCCTCCTAGTCGATTCTCGAGCACCAGACAAATACAGCCAGATTCGTTGATGATTTGATTAAATACTATGAGATTCACATAAAAAATTTCTATCTGGATATAGTCCTTTAAATCTCGGCTGTCCTTTAAATCTAGCCAATCCTTTAAATCTCGCTTTTGACTATACAAACTGACAAATTTGCAAAAAAATGCTATCCGGAATTAACGGGATATAATCGTATGAATCTCGCCCACAGGCGATTCACGAGTACCTGACATGTATTGGATTCTTTAACGTTTTGACAAAAAACTGAAAGATTTAAATGGAATTTAATCATAATTATATTCGTATGAATCTCACTTCACAAGAGATTCATGAACACTTGACATATATCGCAAGATTCGTAGGAAGTTTGGCCACGAACTGAGAGATTTGCAGCAAATTTTTAAATTGAATTATGTGAAAATTGTTGAGTATTGGACATATACCGAAGAATTCTTTGTAGAGACTATAAACTGAGAAATTTGCAGAAAAATTCTAGATTCTAGAATTCTAGAAATTCCACATAGAAGTTTTCTGCAAATTTTTTAGTTCATAGTCAAAACATCAACTCTGGTTGTATTGTCAAGTGCTCGTGAATCGCTTGTGGGACGAGATTCAATCGACTTTATTCAGATAATTCCAAATAGTTTTTCTGAAAATTTCTCAGTTTGTACCGGAATACCGGTAAATCGATATACCGATTTACCGATAAGTTGAATAAAATTTAAATCATCTCTAAAATACCGGTATTTCGGTAAATATTAGAATTTTAATTACACAGCATCATGCTTAAAATGTAGTGGGACTATTAAATGTGCTAGCGGAAGATAAAGCGGGATACACAATGTTTTAAAGAGCCAACACCAGATAAATATCATAAAAAGAAAAACAATTCAACAGGCTTCTACAAGTGAAGCCGGCCATTCCAGTAGTTTCGCACATTCTAGTAATATATATAAATAACAAAATAATTTAAAGAAACTGTTGACACTAATTTACAAGCCGTAATCGCACGTCTAACTAAGTGATTGCATTTATTTTAATAGAAAGTACACATCTTATGATTTGCAACAATTACTAAAACATAAAGGATATAAAAACATTCCGAAGTTGCCGAACACAGTAAACAAATGGTACTAGAATATGGTTATTCCATATACAAACTACATTGAAAAGAAATGTCGTTAAGACTAAACCAAGGAGAAGCTACTATTCTCACTTTCGATGAGTGTGCATGAACACGGAATCATCGTTTCCGATTCATTTTGGAATCTCGGTTTAATCCGAATTCAACGGTTAATGTTACCTGAAAAATGTTGCCAGTTGTTTTCTTACCGTTTTTAATAATAAACTAATCGAAACGCGGAAACCAAACATTTCGAAATAATAATAAAAAATAAACACAAACTAGTTCAACATCAACAAATCGGCCCAATTATCGCTAAAGCGCCCACATGTTGTAGGTTCTTATTATAAAAAACGATATTCTTCAAAACCATATCAAAAACGACGAAGAAAGAGCTTAGCGTTCTTTGAGATACTGAGACCCGTTGGAACAAACTTCTGATGATGCAGAATTTCAATTATTGTTAACAATAATAACAGCCTTGTTGCCAATAAAAACAGCTGGATAGGCATTATGCCGTAAGGATGTAAATCTTGATATTGTGGATAATACGTTAAAGTTCATGCTCGATGAATTAACTAAACAGAATGCACCCTTCAGCGAGGAACTAAAAGAGGCTCTTATTTTTGAATTACAGAAATACGAACAGTTTTTTCCGATGTATTGTCTTATCTATTTGAGCCAAAGATTTTAAATGGATTAGGAAATTATGGAATATTTAACAAAACCAATAAGATATGATTGGTAAAAAAAAAATTATTGAAGTGCTTCGAAAATTTGTTTACAATATTACATATTTTGCTTACAAAGAATTGGAATTCGAAATGACTCAAGCGAACGAAAATAATTCAATAGAAGAAATTGAGCCAACATCACAAAGAAACGGCTGCATTAACCTTTAAAGAAATGTTGGATTTGGCAATAAAAAAGAAGACCAGTATCCAAGTAATTGATCAACCAACTACTATCTCCAAAACGAGTACTGGTTTGTTAAACATAGGAAAAAGGGAGATGGCTTTCTTCGAAGAGCAACATATAAAGGGAATATATTTAAATATGATTCATAAATACATTTTGTTCGTTCGACCAACAAGCGTGGACAGCGATAGAGCGTTTTTTGCTGCTGAACTAAATGCAACAAAATTTAAATCCAGATTGAACGACAATGTCTTAAATATGATTTGTTTTTTCGAGTGCACTTCTCCGAATAGAATAATTTAGAGATCAACCATTCATAATTCTATTATTCAGGGATTTATCTGAATTTAAGTTAAAATGTTTTTAACCAGCAATGAAATTTTGTTCCCTTTTCCAATAAAGTAAATGCAATTTTTGAAATAAATTAAGCTCATTTATTTTACTTATATTTTCATTACGTATTCATATATTCAGATTTACCGGTATATTACCGGTTACTCGGTTTATTCATCAATTATTTAACGTTTACCGGTTTTTGCAAAGTTGCAACATTTGCGAGCCCTAATGTTGATCAACCACGTAATACAAATGAAATTTCAGCATTGTCGTTTTCAGTTTAGGTTAAGGCTGTCTATGCTTTCCAACAATTGAAAGAGTATTTTAAAAAAATGGACAAAAGCCAACAACTATGGCTTGAGATAAATAAGACAATGCACAATGTAACATATAACACATTAAAAATGCCCAGTCGACACTATTTTGTCGCCACCAGGACCAAGAACACCCAAACTACAGAGATTCCTTACTTACTATGCTATAGAGGGCGACACAAATACATACAAGTAATATATAATTTCGTCCTGAATGTCATGACAGATTATTATGAATAGTGAACTGGTGAAAGAATTTATATATAATTTTTATTTAAACTTTTTTTTTTGGCATACTGAGGTAAAAAGTTAATGTTAATTTTTTTGAAAACAAATTAAATTGGGAAAAATTGTCCCTGCCAATTTAGATATGGAAAAATTATTCCCAATTTATGAATTTTTACATCAAACTTTTTTCCTGAGTAGGCCGGAAAAAAATACTTGAATAGGAATTACATATAAATTCTTTCCCCATTTCCCTATTCCCGGGGAATTACCAGAATAATGCCACAGGGATAGTAAAATATCACGTTAGTGATAGTTTTGTGTTGCCATCGCGTTTTTTCGGGCTAGCTTCATATATGTAAATGCGTTATAACTGAGCCATTAGAATTTTTAGAATATTATATAGTATGCAAATCGTATTAGAACTTCGAGCGAAGTAGACATCGGTAAAATTGACACGTTGGTCTTCCAAAAAATTTTGCTTTAATTGCGTTTTGTTTATGCATTTATTTAACTTTAACTTCAAATATATATTTATAGAAAAAACAATTTTTATAGCTTATTTACCGAAATGCTTACTATTTTCAGCAACTGTTTTGTGCTGAAACAAAACATGTTTGAAGCCTTTGTGGTTATCATGAGTGTTTGTTGCCAACCGAAATCTATTGAATTTTGTGTTAACTGTAAGTAATTATTTGATTGTATCTGATTTTGCGATGTAGTTCTAATTATTATTTACTAAAAATTGTATCTAGTTTCACCAGTCGGCTAAATGTATTACAGGTTTTATACAAATACATGGGCCACTCGGTTAATGTTGTTTATTTAATTTTGAATTATTTTAAGCGGACATTACTGAGCAAAGTAATCTGTAAAAGTTTTTCTCGTTGTATGAATTTTATTTATAATTATAACAATTTTTTTATAATTATCTATTCAAAAATACGCTATGGCCATTCGATTCCGAGTAGTTCTTTTCCGTCGACTATGCACTGCACTACAAGTCACAAGTCAGTAAAAAATCATTACGATGGTTTTTCCCATTCACCCTCTTCCCCGGATCTCGGTCCCAGCGACAGGAAAAGAGATTTTGCCAAAACAAACGGATATTTTGAGGCCACAGATACAAAAATGCATCGAAATGTAGAAGCAGCGTTGTATCACTTTTGAAGGAAACAATGTTGTTGAATAAAGTCGAATTTAAAAAAAAAAACAATGTTTTTAGTAGTTGGTCTAGACCGACGAGGAAATGAAAGCTTTGCCAAATTTTGTTAAATTATGATTGTGGTTCTTAACTCAAAATTAATTACGAATGTGGTTCTTAACTCAAACTAAACGCTACAGTCAGTCGATCATTTTGTTATCGAGATTAGGCCATAATATTCGTTAGAAAATCAATTCAATAAACACTTTTGATTTCTACTATTACTCAATCTACGAGTAAATTTTGCTTAACAGTTGCTTCAAAATACTTTACGTGTGACATTAAATTTTAATTTTGCCAGAAAAATCTGTTAAATTAAAATTTCCTGTGTAAGTTTGATGAATCAAAATCCCCGATTCTTTCTATATTGAAATAATAAATAATAATCATTGCTTAATTGCAAATTCCAATGATGATTTTTAAACTCCAATTGTAACATTAATGCAATGAGCATTTTTTTATTAAAGTTGTAACAATAAATTAAACGAGTTTACCGACCAAACGCCACGGTGGTTAATGCTTTGGAGTTTGTATCAGAAGTACGATGGTGATCCCCTGTTGGAGTGCAGAATTTATGGATGACCCACCTTTCATGTCAGTATTATATACTGAAGCTATGCAATAATGTACGGATTGTTCTACGAAACCCGAACCTACAGCCGCACATACTCGATTTGACTACTGCGAAAAGCGACATGCGAAAGAGTTAAAATGTTTGGGACTGTGAAAGTGCTTAAGTGGGTTTAAGTTATATCACTTGCGCTAGATCACTGATCCCAGTGATGGATTGACGTAAATATAAATAAATTGAAACTGTTGATAAATTACAACTTACCTCACATTACGGATACTGTGGCGGTTTTTAAAACATCCGATCTTGCATAAATATTTCATTTTAGAAATCCATAGAGAAAAAATACATTACTTTAACCTGAGTTAATCTCATATGACAAAGCTCTTACTGAAATCTGAATCCAAGGTCTTTGAAACTTTCAAAATAATCCTACCCCAAATTCAAATTTCCTGAAGGAATAACAACGCCAGATAAATATTTCCATAACTCATATATGAGGAGTATTGTCATTAACGTATAATCCAATTTTTATGTAAATCTTAATTAGTTTTCAGTTTTCTACTTTGGCACATACCTACATAACATCAGACCTACTAAAAAGTAAACCCTTTTTATTATACCCTTTAATATTATAAATAAACCTTTACAGAAAAAGGATATAATCTCGAAAAAATCTCATTGGATTTAAAATTATTGGCCAGGTTTTGTACGCCACACAAAACAAAAGTAAAATTTGAAACTAAAGAGCTTATATGAGATTTTGAGAAATGTTAAAACAACAAAAATTATGTGTGTGTATATAATTAGAACAAAATTTGACATTTTCACACAAACACACAAAAATTAAATCCATACCATTTTCTCTATTTTCAGAATTTTCCTATGTGCAATAATATTTTGTACGCTTTTGAAACTACTTTCGGAATAGAATTTAAATTGAACTGTAAATGGCATGCGCATTTTTCGTCTCCACAATATACTATTTGTAACGGTATAATGTTGTACATATTTAGACGTGTGCGGATAGAGAAAGCTTAACGCTAAAATATTTAGGAATGCTTAAAAAGAAAATAAAAAAAGAAAAGGGCAATTATGATAGAAGTATAAAATCATAAAAGTCATTGTATTTATAACACAAAAAGATTGTCGAAACGCACTGTTTGACCTTTCCGCGAATTTTTCGGGTGTACATGTAAAATATCAACTTTATATTAGTGTTGGTGTATAGTTGTATACACTATGACACATTTTAGAATTAGTTTTATATTCACAAACCGCCTTATATGTAAAAATTTTTGTAAAATCAAAGTTCAAAAAGTATATAGGTGATAAAGTGAAAACAACTCAAAAAAACTTTTTGAGAGACGATGACTGCGATATGATATTAATATTACAGTTTATATTTTTACAGGTGTGCGTGTTCGCTTTATTGTATTTGCCCCATTTTTATTTATTTTTTAGTTTGTTTATTAGTTTTTCTTACAATTCATATTTTCAAAACTGTACATACAAATTCATATTAATAATATAAAAGCACAATGAAAAGCTTTGATTTCCATACATAGATATTTAACAAAGTAGTATGGGGTGCTAACCTACACGCGGTGGAGGGAGTATTAGGCAAAATCGGTTATATAATATTCACTTAATTTCAGACCAGCATCATGCCATCGAGTGAGCTTATCAACAAAAGCAGCAAATAAGAAAAAGTGGAAAATTTTAGAAAATCTTAGCAAAGTATAAATGTTTGGAAAAGTGGCGAATTGAAGTGTAGTCGAGTTTGAAGGGTAATTGAAATATCGGTAAAAGTATAGTGTTTTGGTAGGTCCCATGCCACTAACTTATGTTTCGGAATTTTTCTAGATATTTGTATTTTGTTAGACTTTTCGAAATTTTCCTTATTATTTTTATTTTTGATTTTGTTTGTTCATAACCTTACCTTAAAATTAGAGATAACATTATTTAAATAAAATTAAAGTTTTTAAAATGATTTTAATGAATTAAAATTTTAATTAAAGTGAAGATGATATAAAAAAATGTGTTCAGAAAATATGCTTATCTTCTAAAACGTCGAATGACTGATAGTAAAAAGGATTCGCTTTCTTGAAAATGGCTTAGCACATTTTTTTCAAAATACAAGACCATATTCACCACAAATGTCGGTTTCAAAACACACTCTAGATACTAAAGATTAAATACTGTCACTAGGCAGATACGGGAATTTTTGATGAGTCTGACAGGGTGTTTTCCAAGAGATTAAAAAATATATTTTTAATGGATCTTAGGTATATCGCAGTCGCCATAAGTAAATTTCAAACATCAGCTTTAGTCAAGCCTGAGCTTAAAACAATATATGTATTTTGCAAATGTGCCTTCGATACACTGCAAAGCCGAAATCTGTCTTTTCCAGGCATCAACCAAAAGTGTGTACTCAGGCAGTTGCATCTTTTTCTAAAGTTTCTATATGCAGTTATATAACTTTCTTATAGGTCCGGAAGGTCCGCTTTCTTATTGGTCCGGAATAATAAAACAATTTTTAAATAAATAGATCCAAATTTACTCGAAATCACATGGAAAAATTATCGCGATTATCTCTAATCGCGATTGCACGCAAACTAAATAAAATCGCAATTAAAAACTTATAGTAACATACAGAAACAAGAATTTGTAACTCTGCCAAATTTCCAAACTCATATTTAGTTATTGCAATACGTTTTAATACACATTTGAATTATGTCGAACCGATTACAATAACTTAATTTAATCTATATATTATAAACAATTCTTGTTATAGTTTTATCTAAATTAATTTAATAGTTTAGCACTTCCCTGCACAATCAATAAAATTACATTTAAATTCAAAGCCCCTCCTCAAATAAGTCTCCAGATTATTCTTATATTTCACATTTAACATGTACTCTAATCCGATTGCGATAATCTAGTTTTATCAACGTAATAATCTTGTTCCTGCGGCGAGTAGGACCAAGTAGGTTAATACAAATTTTGGTGACCGCATGGGAACACAAAGAAGGATGAACAAAAGTGGAACCTATAATGGAAAAACCTACCTAGAAAAAAAGAGTTTTCTTAGACTATTACAGCAGTTTCTAGTGAGCCTGACATGTATTTCATAACAGTAAAAAATTTAATTTTTCACGTCTGTCTTTACAAAGTTATTTTAAATGTTTTATTTGAATTAACCTTATCTTGAACTTAATTTGATTTGCGGGGTTGGTTGGATTCAAAAATGTGTTCTAATGCAGTTACTTGATTTTCTATGGATATCAGAAGATGTTCAATGAGATTCCATAACTAATTTTTTAAATGTACCTTTGATACATTCCAATGGCAATCTGAGTATTTTCCAGGCATTTAGAATACCTTCAGTAATATTGCAAGACTCCTTAGATTATAAATATCATTCTTTGGATAGTTATATGAAGTTTTATTGGGTCTACTATGTAAAAAATTAAACTATTTTTGAAAAACACAATTTATAATCATTCAAACATCTTGTAAAATCCCTTAAAATATTGTAACTGCCTAAGGACTCTCATATCTAAGAACTTCTTACGCCTAAAATGCCTGAAATACTAAGATTCACTTTGCGACTATATCTAAGGCAATATTTTTAACAATTAAATGATTTAAGTTCATTGCACAAATGCTTACATCTACTGATGTAGTTTTGGAATAAGTTTGGATAAATTTCATTAGCATGGAGTCTTATGTTTGAATAATCTTACCAAATAAGCAGTTCCGAGTTCTGTGGCCGATTGTGTTAATAAGTTTTTAAGTTATCAAAGCAAGATAAAAAGACATTAGGAATTAAGTTTATCACAAGCGGTGATTCTTAAACCGTTTTTCATTCTAGAAGTTCTCTCTGCTGGGTGCCGATTATCCGCATCTTCAAACCCCGTTTTATTTAAACATGCTAATTAAATTCTTAGTATTGAACTAAATTTATATTAATAACATCAATGATGAAATGTGCTTAGAAGATGATAAAGCTTGTATAATTCTGATATTTAAGAGCTCTCGAAGTTCCTAAACCAAAAACATTGAGCGTGATCAATTAGGTATGGGATTAAGGTAGACGGGAGTGCGAGTCTATTTTCTCTCGAAGACGAAGAATGGAGAGAATGTTCCGTTTGAGTTGAAATTTTTTGGGTAGTTTTCTTTACATTTTCACGGGGTGACACGCCAAACATTTAATTGGCAAACTTGTCAATATTAGAATTATTTATAAAGAAGAGGCATAGATAGTATCATTGAAACCATATACACATAACTGATGTAGTTTTGTTCCATTTTAGCGATCCCTTAAGAGTTGAACAAATTGGAACTGCGACGCATAATTCTAAATTTTATCTAAAACTTATTTTTAAACCCTACCCACCCACCAACTATTCATAATTCATATTTTTCAGGTATGAATTAGCCTAGTTTTTTTCGAACTTTTCGAATTAGCCTATAGTTCCATTTTCATAAATTTCATGAATTAATGACATTGTTTCTTGCAAAATAAGATCGTCGCAGTTTATCGTTATCCATAAACTTCATCTGGGAAATCATTTTATGTTTCAATGTTAAAATTCATTTCCAGTTTTTTTCAGTTTCCAACTACTCCGAATATAAAACAGTTACTATAATATCTGTTTGTAGTATCAGAGAGAAGAATCAAGAAAGCTCTAACTGTTTTGGTTTCGTAACACAACATAAGTAAATGCGCCTCAATTAACTTTCAAATAAAACCAAAACAAGAAATTGGGCTTGCAAAATTAAAAAAAATGGAACATGCCACATAGGTGGCACTGCAAAATATGTCGAGAAACAACAACAACACATTATTCCATTATCCCATATTAGTCCAAATTAATTTTTTTGTATAAAATATAAACTGCTTAGTAAATATTTCGAATGATGAATTTGGAAAACAAAAAATTGTTGGAAAAATAAAAAACAACCGTTATGTACCTGGTACGAGAGTTCGCTGGGTCAGAAGAAATTAATTTATTTCGTTACACAAAAATTTTGTTTCGTTATATTTTATTTCGTTTATAAATTCCAGCAAGGGTAAAAAATCAAATAGACTTCAAGTATTATTAAAGTAGTAAAATTATTGTTGGCAACTTTGTATGTATGCATATTATTACTATTTATATTTTGTTTTTTGATTGTGAATGAAATAACGGAAAACGAGATGTGCATAAAGTTACGTTACATTTGCTACAGAATGTAAGTGGTCTACTATTTCAATTTGAAAATTGTCAACAACGTTGTTCAATGGTAAAAGATGTCGATGGTAAACTAAAAAGTCTGCCTGTTCGTATACTTCTACTATGACCAAAATAAATTTTTAAATAGCTCACAGCGATCTGACGTCTAAACTCCTTATTTATCATAGAATTGTACCCGTTTATTTTTTTGTGAAAAATGTATGAATTCACAACTCAAATGGGTGAATAAACTGCAATACCATTGTTTTATTTTTATTGCTATTTTGTTTGACTCAAGAAGCCAGTCATTATGATCAACTCCTCCCATGTTCCTACATCTGTTGTCATGGCACTTGGCAACTAGTAAATTATGTTTGCTATCAAACATAAAGTCATGAGTTCTTTTCGGTAATTTTTATACTTCCTTTGTTTTTTATTGGGCATTTCTGCGTTCGGTTGTCTCTAATTGTTTCGGCAGCCCGAAATCCCATTAAAAAAATTTGTCGAAGTAAACACAATGATTGTTGGCAATGAAGTTTAGTACAACTGTTGTACCAAGCGAGTTTGTCGAAGATTCTTCATTTTGAGCTTTTCTACAATATAACGTAAAATTTTAGCAATATCCAGTGGATCCACATAACGCCATACCAAATAATACTTTAAAATCATTTCATCAATTGATAGAAGTGAATGGAAGATTTCAAACTATCAAGATTTGATGATAAGCATTCCGAGTGAATGCATTTTTAACAAGTGGTATCCCTAAATTTTCACAATCAGACCAGTAATCTCTTTCACTTGGTCAGGTGTGATATACCCACTAAATATCAAATATCCAATAACAATTTTTATTTCGCCGCTTGACATAGAATATATTATACCCTTATTTGTTCTTTTCTGATACATTTTCATCAAAAAAAATTTCAATCACCACTAGACATTGGTGTAGAATTTTTAAGTGTGGTTTGTACATTTTCTAGTGATTTGTTAGATTCGTTTTCACGTTCTGAACAAATGCAATTTGCATCCGCTTTTTCCCCATTTTGCAAGTAGAACTTCTAATTTTCGGTTTTTCCTCGAAAAATGTGCTAAATGAATAACATCTTTCTCGCTTTCAGACGACTCCATGTCATTTCTGGTCAATTCAAAAATTTCTATAGGGCCCGTAATATCATTTACCTCACTAGTTCAAATATTATCATCAATTGTGTTTTCTTCGTCGGTTAGTTCGTCTACATCAGGTACTAACGCTTTACCCAGTTATACTATTGAGCACTTTGATTTGATAGCGCTACTTAATCGATCACGGTGATCGCTCTATTTTGCCTCATCGTGAGCATCACTTTACACCATATTTCGCGTAAATATTACGAATTTCTTTCACTAGGTGTTCTTTTTTAAAAGAAAAAGTATATGCCAACCCATTTATCGGATATTGTATTCTATACATAACCTCCAGGTCTACACTGTTTATTACAATAAAAACATCAGTACTTTTCAAATAAACACTACGCTTTTTTAAATTTCAAAATAGGCTGTCTTAATGGGACACCCTATGTGCTAAGATATCATTCGCATAGTATGTTCACCTCAATCACTATTAATCAATTCTTCAAAGTATTCAAGTATTTAACTCGGACGAAGTGAGAATATAAATTTAATTTACATTACAAATGTTTGGCATCTAGGTTACCAATGTACATACATTAATTTGTAACTCTAGATTGTCGTATTGAAATCATTTCCCGATTGTATAATCAATGCATAATGTTACTAGATCGTGATTTGATGATGATTTTATTTGTAAATTGCGTAAAAAATCCCGCATTACTTAACTAATGCGTTACCGGACAAGTGGTGCAATGGTTAAAGCTGCGGCACTTGCGCCGGGAGGTACTAGGTTCGAATCCCATCATAGGCTAGATGCAAATCGAAATTTCATCATCGATTACAACCGTTGATGTTAATAAACACAACTAGGACCCTCTGATGGAGTGCAGAATGCAGCGCCGACCCACCGTCCACTTCAATATACAGGTTGACATGGAGCTTACAATTTGCAGGTAGTACTGTTTTCAGTGGTACTGTAGTTGTGTGAATCGGTGAACTGGTTAATGATGTGGCGTGAATGCGTGATGTCACAATGGGCCAAAATTGGCGGTTGTGTCAACCACTGAAAACTAAAAAAAACCTAACTAATGCTTTGTGTAAAACAGGCAGGCTCGCTTCAAATTCACACAGTGTTCTATTTTCACCAGTGTGAAGTTTTCAACATTTATCAAAAGTATAGCTACACAAATTAACAAAAAACAAAAATGTAGATACACAATTTAACAAAAAGTGTAGAACTACATAAAAAAATAATGGCAGGGTTCAATTTATTATTTATCGCACTAGAATTTTTAAAGAAAATTGAAAAATCGCTAGAGATAAATTTGAAATAAGCAAAATATTACAGAATTAAATTGGTGTCGATTCCGTGTGCAAGTTCGATTTTTCTTACCGTCTTTATTCTTCTAAAATTTGCTAACCAACTTGTTGTTCAATTCAAATTTTGAACCTGGGGGGCTATTATGAAAATTCGATATCGAATCCGCAAGTGGATTTTGTGGATCCGATATCGAAAAATCCGCTATTATGATACTATAAAGAGAAAGCGAACTCGGGTTTTTCGAAAATTGTATGTCAAAATCCGACTGCTATTTTGTTGACGAATTTCATTTATTGTTATCGAATATGTGTGTTTCTTCGACTTTCAATCAATGGATGTGTACCAATAGTGGTCAATTTTCTGATCAGTTTGCCGTAGTGTTTCACAAATAAATGAATTTACAGAAAAATTTACTTAAAGTTTAAAAGTCAATTTGGCCCGACAATTTGTACGCAGTGTCTTTACGAAATATAAAAACTGAAAATTTAAGAAAACAATATTTAAAATATAAGAATAATATATTTAAACAAAAAATTTTCATATTTAAATGATAATTATAATTAAATTATTTATTTTGAATTTATTATGACGACAACAACAACTGGAGGACAGTTTTAGTTACTTGTCCGTTTTATGGAACGAAATGAGGGAATCGCAAAATATTATTTATTTATAACCTTTTTATTTATATATGTACATATATTCACACGCCCAATATTATAGAAAATGAAATATATTTCATCTGACAAGTCATTATCCAATTAAAAAACAACAACAAAATAAAATTTAGCAACTTCGAGTCAATTATAAAACGCATTATTGCTAACTTCATGCTTATATTTGGCAAATTCCACCAAACAATTTCATAATAGGAAAATTTGCGGCGGACCGGATTTTTCGATATCGGAAAAATTTGATATCAGATTATTTCAAAATAGTCTTCTGAAGATATAATTTGGTCGTGTATTATGCACCGGGTTTTCATAGTAGAAACGGCAGAATTGAAGAAATGTTCACTGTTTCACAAAATATTAATATTAATACCAAGATTATTAACTCATAGTCAGCGTTTACTAAAATGATTTCAGGTTCAAGATACTTCTACTTTCAACAAAACACCAAAATTTTCCGGTCAAACCGGGCAGATTTGCCAACTTTATTTCCAGAAATGGGGGCTAATTCTTTTAAATGGCACTCCTACCTGAGTGATATATCTTTTAATAGATAGTTCTGTTCTGCGTACAAGATCGGGGGATCGCAATGAATATCAAGGCAAATTACCAACGGGTTCCTGACGCAAAAGTATTTACAAATATCTATAGAAGCCTGCAAGATATCGTAACGACATGAAATACGCGGGCGGATCCTCTTTCTGTTTTAGATATAGTTAGTAATGTAACAGTAAATCCATATATCAGTATAATGAGGATCGCTTTACAATTGAACGTCTCGCGCTACCGAATTCATTAAAGTATTGCACAAGAAGAATCTTCATTCATACCATGAAACACCCGTTCAAGAACTATGTTACGACTCATTGGTCATAACATTTAATTTCTTTTTCGATTTTTTTTTTTAAATTTGTAATTTACTATTGATCGTTAAGGCATTGCTCTCTGTGTATGAGTAGCAATACTATGGGTTGGTTTGATGGAGATTGGATGTGCTATTTTTGGGTTGTGTCAGTTTACCCACACTATAGCATTACAAAAGACATATTGTTTTTTGGATAGAGACCAATATGTGCCCTTGTGCGTGTGTACGTGCAGTTAAGATTGCGATGAATATTTTTTTTCTGTTGTTTTTTATTTTTGGCGAAACACGTTCGTTCTCTTTTTGCACCATGCATCAACTGCATGTGTGAGAACAGGAAACATATAAATAGAATTGTCTGCATTTTGGTTATTTGGTGCGAGATTTTTTTTGTTTTTTGAGTCTCATTTGAAATTTTGTGGAAATTAGAGTCTCATTTTTGGTTGTAGTTATATAACACAGACAAATCGTTATTTTCGAAAAAAATAAAAATAAAAAAAGGTTACTTCTGGATGTAAAAAATAGTCCGGTTAAACATTTTGATAAGAATTAGTTGAGTTTTTTTTTATTGACTCGTTTAAAATTAAAGGATTTTTTTTTGATTTTTGTGAACTTAGAGCGAGGTAGCGCGCTCAAGTATGGAATTTATAAAAAGAATTTAACAAAAAATTGTGGTAAATATGTAATTGTCGAAAAATTTATATAAATAAAAAATATACATATATTGAGAATTAAATTGAAGGTGTTTTTTTACAAAAGTGATTTTCTGGTATTTTGTGAAATTCTGTTGTGTAATGGTGGTATTCTGTTGTGTAATGGTTTTTACAATTCTATTGATTTTATTTGTGCAAAAGAGGGTACAGTTTATTACGTTCCCCAAATTCCTTTGTTTTGCATAAACTGTAGTGAGTGATATTAAAGATTTAATTTTGGAAAATCGTTTGTGTATATAAGTGGCCTTCCCGATTGTATAAGCCTCCAGCATTGATCAATTTATTTCTACGGTTACCAGAACGCCCTTGATTAATTTGTTTCTATGGTTATCAGAATGAAATTGAATAATTTATTTCTACGGTTAAGGCGGAAAGACGCCTTACGGTTAACGGATGGTCAGTTAAGGCCATCTATCTTGTATTTACGGTTCGGCGAGCCAACACCAACCACTCTGATACGATTAAAGGCGGACAACGCCCAGCTTATTTTGGTGGCCGATCAAGGCCAAATTTACTGTTTACGGGTGGCCAGGTGAGGCCACTTAATTTTATTTTTTGCAGTTTAAGGCGAGCATATTGGTTAAAGGCATCGTAACTTCGCCATTTACAGGTGGCCAACCGGTCAGTTGTAAACTTTCATTGGTACCGGCCTCGCAACGTACTGGTAGCCAACCGACAATTCGTGTTTTTCGTATCGAGGAGAGACCTGCAACAGACAAGGACTCCACCGCAACCACCTTACAGGGTGATCTTGTTGAAGGTCAAGGTACAATTTTTTTATTTTTTTTTTTATTTAAACTTTTGTTTTATTCATTTTTTTCTCTTCAATTTTATTTAAATATTTCAATTTAATTTTTTTTCCAAATTTTCAAATTTCTTTGTTTAAAAAAATATTTAAATCGTGTACTCAAGCACATTTCTAATTTATTATTTTACGGAATTTTCTCTTCATAGTAACCATTTTTGATCAGTAATTTTTTCTTCTTCTTGTGGTATAAATTATTATAATAAAAATACAGCACGGTGACATATCCTGGCAGTCGGTTTAATTTTTTTATTCAACAGACTGGGTACTTGTCATTCGGGGAGACTCGGTCGCCATCGGATGGGCGCATTCGGTTATAATTTGTTTATTCCGTTCTTCAAGTTTAATTCGAAAAATTTCGGCGGAACATCCGTTTTTATTTATTTATTTTTAATTTGCGTTTTTTTTAAATTTTTCTGTAAACAGGGTGTAAGCCAGAGTCATGCAACCCCCAAACCTTGTGGGGATTTAGATTTTTATTTATTTTTATACCCTGAGTTTTAGCCAGCAAAATCGTAAAAACTATTACCGATAAACCATCATAAAATGTTGGAGTTTTTTAATTGGTTGATTGAAAAGTATTTTCACAATGATAGTTTTGCGAAGCGTGTTCTATGGACAATGGGTGCTGCAGAAAATCCTCATTCGAAAAAATAAAATTCATTTCAGCAACAGTTCAGTCTAAACGTATGGGCGATTGTAATTGGCGATAATTTATTTTGACCATTCATAGTACAATCGACATTAAATAGTGTACGTTATTTACAATTTGTACAAAACGATATGCCCCTCTTCCTTGATTATGTTCTTATTTTAAGTAGATTCTAGCACACATACCAACATGATGGTGCACCTAGTCACAACGGCATAAATGTTAAGAATTGGTTAAACGAATATAATTGAAATAATTGGATTGGAAGAAATGATTCAATTCATTGGCCTGCAGGATCGCACGATCTAACTTTATTATGTATGGGGAACGATAAAAGCGTTTGTATACTCCAAAGAAATTGAAACAAATGATCTCAACAGATAAGGGAAGAATTACCAAGAATTGAAATGGCAAAAAGCATACTTAAACGAATATTAGCCTGCATTCAATTAACAGGAAGACATTTTGAGCCAAACCTTGTATTAAGGGAGTGTAGAAGAGATCATAGCGAATTAAAATAAGGTAAAAAAAAAAAATTGTAACCATTTTTTTTTTTTTTAAATTATTCTTTTACTTTAAATCATCATACCTCTCAAACGGATCCAGATGTAAGATAACCAATAGACCTATGCAATTACCAGTCAAATACGACTGGTTGCTCTTCGATAAATATTTTGGAAGTTACAGTTTAATATTTTCTGATCAAATATTTTTTAACGACCTATATCTCGAAGAATATCAAAAATTGACCTTCCCACATTCAATTTTTTTAGAGAATGAACCAAGTGTCAATAATTTTCAGGTATTTTCTAATTTAGATTTTCGGAATATACTTTGCTTCCTTAATTGCTATATAAATTAATGCAATAAATCCAATGTACATTAAATTTCAGTTTAAGAATTATTATTTCGTATTTCGACACAAATGAGAAACTAAAATTTTAAATCGGAGAACAAAAAATTTATAGTGGTGATTCATTTTATAATTTAACATTGCAAATTCAGCTATTGCATAAAATGAAACTGGTAACCGATGCAATGTTATACCTTGAGAACCACAATTTATTTTTTCTGCAATCAATGCATTCAAGCTCGTATTTTGACATTTTATGCAAACAATTGCTCCCGCACGTAACTACTAGAAACATGACACAGTATTCCATAGTGAATATCTTAATATCTTGCAAATGCAGCGCATCAAGAAGAATTGAATTTCATATATTTCCAACTTATAATTTGATAAGTAATATCATATTTTCTAATTCAGTTCGCATCGTGTAGCATTGTATTCCAAATTGATTAACAACTCATTAATTTTAGATGAATATCGAATTATCATCTATAATTCAATGTAGAGAACATTACGTTTATGTATAGCCGAGACACAGCATCAAAATTAATTTTATAAAATAATTACATTACTCGCATACATGATAAATAAATAAAATATAAAACTATAAAAATAGAGTGGGTGTCATATATACATTGATTTATACAAACAATCATGCGCGTGCTCTAATATTAAATAGTAAAATACTAAAGAATAATTAAACTAATAATAGTAAATAATTTGTATTACATACTGTTTCAACGGTCTCTGGTAATTTTTTTTCAATATGAAAACTGTCAACTCGACAATGACTCAGCAGCGCCTCTTTAGCCGATGTTTTTTCATTATCACCACTGGTGCCACCGCCACCACCTCCGCCGCCACTCCCGCCTCCACCACCACCAACATCGGTCCCTTCATGGGCCGATGATGTTCGACGTGAAAATTTTCGTGCCAAAACTTGTGGCGAAAATTTCGATCGGGTTTTAATACTGGACGACGACATTTTATCGATTTTACTAAGATTAATACAATCGAGCGTATTCTCATTATTCTTATTACTACTACTACTATTGTTATTACTCTTGTTATTTTTATTTTTGGCATTTATTGGTGTCCCAGTTGCGGTACTAGTTTGTACTGCTCCTGATTCAATTAAACTATTTCTACGATTAACGGCTAATTTACCACCACTGCTACTAGTACATTCCATAATGTTTGCATCCATTTCGATATCATTAAAATCTAAATTATCATCATGCAATATCATATTATTGTTATCACTATCGTCATCATCATCATCATCCGCATTATCAACAATAACTTTTATGTCGATTTCGGTACTCTTGATTTTCACAATTTTTTCCTGTTCCCGAAAATATTTTCCACATTTTTTACAAATTTTCTTAAAAAAATTCTCATTATCGATCGACGTTTGTTTCTTTAACAGTGGTTTCGATAGTTTTGGTATTGGTGCGTCACCGGTGGCTGCATCTGCTCCACTCGGCGGACTTATAATATTATAATCGTCACTCTTCACCGAGTGACATTTACCAAAATTTGGTTTACGGGAACAATTTTGATTTAAATTATTACTTAGGTTACAACTATTATTGCCACTATTATTACTATTATCACTATTTGTATTTAATAAATTTTGATTTATTGCACAACCACCACTACCACTACGATCATAATATTCAAAACTACTACTATTATTCCGTTTATGTCGTAAATTTGAACAACTTCGCGTTTTTAATTCACAATCAGTTGCGGTTTGAACACTACCGCAATCACATTTATTACTCAGCAGATCACATTCTTTTGAATTTGTAATTAAATTAAAATTTGAATTATTAAATATTTTATTGTTTTTATTAAATTTATTTTTATTATTCGATTGCTGTGGTTGTTGTTGCTGTTGTTGCATATCCATTATAAATGAAAGCTCGCTTATATCAATTTTATCGAGGCTTTGAAATGTGGAACAGTAATCGGAAAATAAAATATTTTCACAGCTATTTGATTCGCACTGGCTCAGTAGTTTATCCAATTTTCGTATTTCAGATAATTCAATGCACGAATTAATGGAACGTAAATTCGAATCTGACATGATTTTCTTTAATAACCGGAGGGGGTGGGGAGGAGGGTAAACAAAAAAGAAAATTTTGTTATATTTTCCTTTGTTTTGATAATCACAATAATATTTTTATAATACTGTGTGGTTTGTATACTCGAACCGTTGTATACTTTCGGTATAATTATGTAATATTCTCGAATTATTAAAATTAATTGTTTGTGGTTTTGAATCTAGGTACAACAAACAAAACAAAAAAAAATATTATAATTTCTAATTTAATTATGTTTTATGAATATAAAAAATTTATGTAATTATTTTATATCAGCCAACGTTTATTCTGCGTTATGTTATATGGAAATACATGGAAAAACCAACATCATGTGTAATCCACATTGACTGTGGCACTACTATGTATTGCTGTATTTGTACTGTGAAATTAGGGCAAAATTTAAATAAACTTGTTGTTAAATAACAATTTGAAAACAGCCGTACATTTAAAAGGTAGAATCGAAATGATTTGTTTGACACGATAGATATCAATAAGCTTATCATTTAACCGTATACATGACAGCGAAACAAGCATTTTACAAAAGTTTGTAACATGAGATAATTAAATAATTTTAAAGTTTTGCTTCCACTATGTATGCTACTTATATCCCTAATACAAAACAGAGAAGGGAACAATATTTTTACATTATGTGTTCCAAACTGTTTGCATGGATAGATTTTATTCGGAAACCAATTTGCATGGATAGATTTTATTCGGAATTCAAAATTCTGGATATCAAAATTCCGACTAATTTATTAATTTCGGATACTGAAAAAAATGTTTAATTTGCCGGAACTTGAGCCACTTTGAGTTGGAAAATAACCTAATTTTTTTTTTTTTTTGAAAAAACAGAGGTCTTCCAGAAAGTAGCAAGAAGGTAATAAATATTCTTTTTTGGTAAATTGAGATATCTCCAAGGCTTCTTGCTTTAAGAATTTCTCAGTACAAATTCGACCAATCACAGTAAGTTGGTTAAACCAAACGCCTTATGGACAGCTTGAAGTGGAAAACCTTTTAGTTTTCAACAAGACTTCCTTCACCGAAGACTTCCTCCAGCTTCGAGGGCTGCACTAATCGACAAACTCGCTCAGAATGCACAGCAGATAACAAAAATTGGATCCTTGTGAGTGCTGATGTGCCAAATTCCTCTTCGCTTTTGAAAGGCACTCACTTTTACTGATAAAGTGAAATTACTGAAGTGAAACTGCTGGAAAATGATGGGATGGTAGCAAAAAGTTTACTATTTTAACGAGATGAGTGGTTATTTGAATATCCAGATAGTCTGGGTCTCTGGTCACTTGCTCAAGGTAGGGCGAATAAATGTGCCAACGACTGCCCACCGGCAATCGGAAAACTTATGGTTGTGCTTCGGAAAGAGACGAACATCTTCACATACGAAACTTTGAATCGTGTGAAGATGATGGCCAAAGATTGTTACTGATTTAATCCCAAGTCTTACTTTATTTGGTTTAATCTGAATTAAAAGGTTTAATGTGTATACGAAAAATGTCCCCGTTACCGTTCACAGTAGTTTGATGTCCCAAAAATGTTGGTCTTTGTTATATTGAATTTGAAATTTCAGATTCCAAAATATCTTGTCCTAAAAAATCTAATTTTCAATTATTTTCCCCAAACCCAGGTCGAGTAGTTAAAAAATCACAGTTAGAATTTTGTGAAATATTAGGATTCTGATTTTGTGAAGCCTTTCAAATATACCCATTATTTCTAAATTCGTTGAATACGAAATTTCTGAGTAGAAAATATAGTTGAGACAACGAGTTCCAGTAAGATTAAAATAGACTGGCCACGTCTATATGAAGTTATTACACGATTATATCTAGAATATAAAAAAAAATCAGATAATGCTAATCAATAAAAGAAATAATTGTTCTGTGCAGGTTTGAGTAGATCACATTCCTCTCCTTGTAGGAAAAAATTGTTTTGTGAACTAAGCGAAATTTGGTCTTGGGCCACATATATCCATTCAACTCTTATTTGAAATAAACTTACATTAAATTTTCCTACATTAAAAGTATAAATTTTCCGGATTAAGGCTATACAGTTTTGAGATGGAATTGGGCTCTGATCCAGGTATACAATTTTAGTTCATATACGAGTTGTAAAGGGCCCAACGCCGCTATGCTGCTTAAAGACGATTTTTTACTTTCATATTTTCCTAAGAGCAGTCTTCACCAACAAATTTATTCCTTTATCGTGTCAAAATTAATTATAATTTTCGTTCATTGAGAAAGCACAATGTTCACATTTTTGGCAAGACCTTAATTCCGTCTATCATTCAAAATTTATGTTACCTTCCGTACAACTGATGTAAGTTAAATTTCGATCAAAACTAATTTTTTTATCCCATCTCCATCCTGAAATTAGAATTTAACCACAGTGTGTTCAGATCTTCGCTAAAATTACAACCGGATCTTATAAATAAAATATGAACAAAATTAATTGTTAAATTGGTTAAAGTTAAGTTCTACCAGCACGCATATTCTAGCAGGTTCTAAAAATCATTTCATAATCACAATGCTGTCGTAATGCATAGATTATTTGGCGATGGTCATTTCAGAAATAATCAAGATCGATTCATCAGTCATCCACAACTCTAATTTCATCCCGAATCCAATCGACTAAGGTAAGTTTTATTTAGCATGCCCAAGATATTTTCGCAATCCGATCATACAAATCAAATCCTACCAAGATGTTAAGAAATTGCCAATTTCTAGTTATCATGGCTATTTAGGAAAAATTGATGCATATAATTATAACGTATTTTAAAAAATTATTCTGCCTTCAAGCGGTTTGCCACATGACTAGATCGGAATAAAAAGAAAATGTATCAACCAATACCAAAAGGGACTATTTAAAAAACTGAAACCGATTCATTTAAGAGCAAAACTGTTTTTTCACAATTATTATATTTTTCAAAATATCTGCGAAACACGACAAGCTATTACAAAAATGTTTTCAATCAAAAATTGTCATTTCCGCATTAATTATTAAATCTAATAGGGACCACTTTTGTTTCAATCCAGATTCTTTTAATTTTTCTTCCCATTAATGAGGCTATAAAAGCTTTTACTTTTGGTATACATCTTCGATTTACGCTAAATTCGTCAATTCATTTGGCAAAAGCTTAAATGCTTCCAATAAAGCATGGTTGCAATTGAAATTATCAAAAAACAAAATAAAATAGAATTATTTCAACTGTTTTAAAATCTGTGAGAAAGAAACAAATGATATTTTTGAAAACGACAAAGCGATCGTTTGCTTTAAACTCTTTCATTTTAAAATCTGTAAACTATACGAAAAATCCTATTTAGGCAGGGACAGCCTGAAGGGAAATTTCATCCTTTGTGAACGTAAACATTTAAATTTCGGCTTCTTCGCATGCCGATACAAAGTTTAACGCAAAGTCACAGATATAACGATGAAATTGGCATGCCTTTGGTGGCACTGCCAAATAAGTCGTGTTCAAAGCTACAAAATTACAATACGTTTATAAAATCACCTATCCCGGAAGCAAAGGAAATTTTATTCAGGCCTGAAATTTCTGAGGTGAACCGCTCAAATCGCTTAGTCATTCATGACCATGGAAAAATCAAAATTAATGAAAAATTAAATCTGATCGAAGACATTCCAAATTTTGAAAAAGTTACATTAAAGCACAATAGATTTGTGTAAGTTTAAAATCGATTGTTTTGTATTTCTATGTAAGATGAATGATTTCTTTTTTTAATTGGCAATTATACAGATCGTGTTATTCACCAAAATTCAACGAATTTATTCGTATTTTGACGAACCCGCATAATTAACCACGTTTGCAATTCGCATTTTGTGTGAACCTCTAAACGAGGTTAAAATTACGACCTAATCCGATAGAAGGTATTGTTATTATCCAAGTAACATTGACTAAGGCAGTCATCAAAAATTATGTTCCAAAAAGTCTGACAGTGGCACTATTCTTGTAATTCCCTGGGAATAGGGAATTCGGGAAACATTTTATATGTAATTTCTATTAAAAAAACGAATTTCTGGCATACTGAAGTTAAAAGCTAGTGGTAAGTTATTTGAAAACAAAATTAAATTGGGAATAATTTTCTCTGCCAATTTAGATATGGAAAAATTATTCCCAATTTCTAAATATTTACATCAAACTTTTCTCCTCAGTAGGCCGCAAAAAAAATATTTGAACCGAAATTACATATAAATTCTTTCCCCAATTCCTTACTCCCGGGGATTTACCAGAAAAGTGCCACAGAGATTAAATTAAATTTTTAGAAGGGAAAGCAACGCTTGCGGGGCAATAAGTAATCATGGTAAGGTTTCGCGCTGCTAGCATTACGAGAGTACAACAATACATTAGAAAATTCGTTTTAACACGAGTGTCTGTAGTGGATTTACCAGAGCAATTTTTTAACGTTTGAATTAATAAACAAAAGTTTATTGAACTAGCAATAAATCTGTCAATACACCAAGCGGGCATAATGAAAACATGCGACATCGACATTTTTTCAAATTTACCATTCGCCACATGAAGCCTGGTAAAGTGGTTATCAAAAATTTATATATGTGTATGTTATTCTGAACTTCAAAGTTAAACTTTTTCGGAAATGTGTGATTCTGAACTTTAAACTTAAACTTTTTCGGAGAGTGTGAAGATCCTAATAATTTTTTGTTGAAATCGGTGCTTTGATAGTCGTTAGCTTCCATGGTAGCTTTTTCATTTTTCGTCAAATATTTTGAAAATTTTACCATTTATGAGGAAACCCGGTTAAGAACAAAAATATTATAAATTATATTTTCGACAAAATTTGCTTAAATTTAAGCTGATGATTTTTGATAAAATGCTTTTTCCGCCAAACTTGGCCTTACAGTACAGCCCAGATTGATTAACTGATCAGAGTAAAACTTCATTCTTAATTTTTTTTCATAAATTGGTGAAATCTACAGGAGCTTTTTTATGTTATCCAAATATTTTGAAAAGACTACGAACAAAAAGTTCTAAATCAAATTCGCAAGGACATCGATTGCCATCATTATTCTACGGTTCTGATTTAGATCCCATAACTTCAATGACTACGTACAGATGATAAACAAAATTTCGATTTCAAGCTACACACTACTCCAAAATGATCTTGGTGCTTGTGCAATGAGTTGAATGCAGTAAAGTAGTATCGTGTTCTAGAAACCACAATAAAGTTTGATTATGCATACTAGATGTGGTCTCTTTTTCGCGAAAGTCTGCGTAACATAAGCACAACTGAACTGTTTGGGGGTTGGTTTTCACCGTACCTATTATTATAAATTCCAACTCGTCACACGTATACTTCACTAACAGATAGTAAATCCCTTATTACAAAAATCACAATTTATATATGACAAGAACTGTTATTGTCATACTGGCCTAAGATTATCTTCATATTGTCAAATAAAGTTTTTACTGTATTTCAAGATTTACGTGTCTTTTTTGATGATATGCTAAAAAAGTGACTCATCATGTGCAGTCAGGAAGGGGGTAAATAGTATGATTAATAAATACAGCTCAAACGGGTTAACTGATCGACACGAAATTTGAAACTAAAGTTTAGCTTTATTAATTTCACAATTAAAACAGCCCGAAACAATTAATTGCCCATGTATTACTTAATATTTTAATAATTAACGTTGGTTTTAATTCAAAAATATTTAGAAATAAAAAAAATTATCATAGGCAAACATAACGCACGTTTTAAAATAACAAAAAAAAGTATTGTTTGTCAAGCAACAATGATTAAACAATTGTGGTTATAGTTATTCTAAGATGTTGAGAGTAGAAGCACATGCGATGATAGTACGTCTCGAATAATTTCGCGGTCAATGATTTTCGATAAGTCATAGGTTCCATATATAAACACGAGTAGTTTGCTTAGCTAATGGTTTAAGATTTTTATTTAAGATACATATTATGTTTCTTGGCAAACATCATGTTTTTAATTTCTTAAATTTTGTTTCAATATTTATTTATGTTTGTTAATTTATCTATTCAAATTTAAGAAAATTACTTTACTTTATAACTTTAACACCAAGGTAATTTTTAATGAAATATTTAATAAATTACAAAAATATTTTATTGTTTCTTATGCCAAATTTATAAATAGCTAATATTAAAGATGTGATACAATCAGGTTAATATTTATCTAGAGGTCTAACGAAAACAAACGTGCGAATAAATATAAATTTTATTAAATTCATTTTGTGTTTCAGTAAAGCGAATATTACAAGATATACAAAAATTACAATGAAGAACCATCCTACGAAAGGCTATTAAAAAAAGTAGAGCTGACCTATCTTGGTCGATAATATCAACTGAACTTATACTCCTAAAATTTTGATTTACCTAACCCATTGCTAAGCTAATGATTGATGATTTTTCTAAACCATTGAATATGAATTGAATATGAATTGGATATGAATTGCATATGAATTGAATATGAATTAAATATAAATTGAATAACATATTATGTAAAACATATTACATAAATTGAATATGAATTGAATATGAATTGAATATGAATTGAATATGAATTGAATATGAATTGAATATGAATTGAATATGAATTGAATATGAATTGAATATGAATTGAATATGAATTGAATATGAATTGAATATGAATTGAATATGAATTGAATGTGAATATAATATGAATTGAATATAAATTGAATAGAATTGAATATGAATTGAATATGAATTGAATATGAATTGAATATGAATTGAATATGAACTGAGTATGAATTGAATATAAATTGAATACGAATTGAATATGAATTGAATATGAATTGAATAAGAATTGAATATGAATTGTATACGAATTGAATATGAATTAAATATGAATTGAATATGAATTGAATATGAATTGAATATGAATTGAATATGAATTGAATATGAATTTAATATGAATTGAATATGAATTTAATATGAATTGAATATGAATTGAATATGAATTGAATACGAATTGAATATGAATTGAACATGAATTTAATATGATTTTAATATGAATTGAATATAAATTGAATATGAATTGAATATGAATTGAATATGAATTGAATATGAATTGAATATGAATTGAATATGAATTGAATATGAATTGAATATGAATTGAATATGAACTGAATATGAATTGAATATGAATTGAATATGAATTGAATATGAATTGAATATGAATTGAATATGAATTGAATATGAATTGAATATGAATTGAATATGAATTGAATATGAATTGAATATGAATTGAATATGAATTGAATATGAATTGAATATGAATTGAATATGAATTGAATATGAATTGAATATGAATTGAATATGAATTGAATATGAATTGAATATGAATTGAATATGAATTGAATATGAATTGAATATGAATTGAATATGAATTGAATATGAATTGAATATGAATTGAATATGAATTGAATATGAATTGAATATGAATTGAATATTAATTGAATATGAATTGAATATGAATTGAATAGAATTGAATATGAATTGAATATGAATTGAATATAAATTGAATATGAATTGAATATGAATTGAATATGAATTGAATAAGAATTGAATATTAATTGAATATGAATTGAATTTGAATTGAAAATAATAAACTTGGAACTCCTAATAACCGAGCAATCGCGCGACCTCCACTGCTAGTGAGGGATCGACATATATTTAAACGATACCATTTAAAACGAAACATTCTGAATAACTTTCAAAATATTTCGCACTATCCATTCAAAATTACTCTAAGGTACTTTGCGTCTATTTAAATTGTAGCATTTCAAAACTTTCGGAACGAATCTCTATCGATTTAACAAGGTAGATTTCTTCCACGTGACTTTTCTGTGTATATTTCGCGAGTTATTTTGATTGGAGCGTGCGATTTAATTTTTTGGGAATTGCGTGGATACCCCAACTTAATTTGGAAGGAGTGGAATTTTCAACGTTAAAACATAGGCATAGACATGACCTATTTAACTACAGAACGGAGGAAACATATTTTTCAGATAAGGCTAATTTTACTCGAAAGAATATGAATAATTTAAAATATACAATTGAAACATTTCACAAAATAAAACGAGCGATTGAATTAAATTCACTCAATGTCATGTATTATATGCGTTAATCAATCAAACAAAACTACGCTAGGAATGTTCTACTTAGAACGTACTACATACAAAAAAAGTCATTGAGTTGAGACATCTGATTGTGTCACGGTACAAACATAAATATCCCGAAAAATATAAACGAAAGCAAATTTTCACGGTTGTAAATCGATTTTAATAATTTTGCTAATGGTGCGTGTCATCGCGTTATTAAATTGATTTCGAAAACAACAACCGAATAGATAGATGTAGGTATACTTTCGATTTTAGTATTCGTATTTTGTATATTGAGCTTTTTTATAAATCGATTTGAATATCATAATAAATATTATCTGTATACATTTTATAATCCTATTATCCGATATGTTAAAATTGAAGCTTTTAAGCTACCACAATTTCGTGGTTTATTAGTATATCCCAGAATTTTAAATTTATAATTTTAATGAGTTGCTGAATATTGCAATAAATTTTAAATGTATACTCCTACATAAAGGAAATATGATATTTATATGAGCCGAGAAATGTTTTATGTGTATTAAAAAAATTAATTTTGTAAAAAAGGGATGTCATCTTATTCTTAGAGTTTTTGTTTAATAAAATACTAGTTATTCATATAACCTAAATTTAATCTGCAGAAAAATCTTTAATTTTATATTCTGAACCGGAAAAAGCCGTATACCGGCAACAACCTAAAAGTTCATACGCATATTCGCATACTTTTTTTTATAAATATTTCAGTACATCTGTACCCAGATCATACACGAGACGGTTTTTGGTAAATATTAGTAATGTGTAATATACACACAAAAGGTGACCACGTATTCCTCCGATTTAATCCTTCAATTTTACCTTCAGAAAATATATTATTAAAAAAAACGAAAAACTAAATTTTTCTCATACACACACCCACAAAATACAGAATATGTATAGTTCTTTCCTAGAAATCATAAATTAAATCAGTAACATGATAAACGGATATATATGTACGTATACATACACGTATAAAACAAAGGCTCGGGGTATATGTACCCAAGTAAAAATGACACACACAACCACTTTCTTGGGAAAAATCGAACTCAAAAAATATTAGTCTTTTACCTGACTAACATATATTATATTTTTAGAAGTACAACATGTAGAAAAATTTTCAAATTTAAATGCCATTTAGAACACATAAAAAATTAAAACGCTCTTTGTTAACCTATACAGATACAATATGCACTAAACACCAGAAAAACTGAATGCTCGGTATTTCCATATAACATAAACAAAACATGTTGATCCCTTCTCAAATTATATACTTAGTATTCTTAATTATGATTAAATTAGAAATTATAAATTTTTTATGACTCGTCTCTTTTATACAAACGAGTAAAACCCGCGTACGCAAATCGGCCTATTGGCGCACCGAGGAAAAATTGTATGAGCTTTAAAGTTGTTTTACTTTTTATTTAGTACATTATTAATCCGTGTATGTTCTGTGCACTCCATTAATGATTTACAACAAATATCCTGTGGTGCTTTCGTATATACATATGTTTAAAGTACACTATCCATTTTGTATACTACTTTGTGCTTATATCCGATTTTAGATCGTACAATACAAAAAAAAAACAACTTTTCTATTCACATAAATCACTTTAATAAATAATTTTATTTATGAATAATTATTTTGATTATTTATTTTATTTATTCAAACACTTTAATCAATTTTCTCGAATCACAAAACTCACAAACACAGATACGTATTATTATATATACACACACACAAAAAAGTAATAATAATTAATTAAACCAAAATAATAATAAAATAATATAAAAACAAAAAACACTTCGGAAAATTATTTTTCGTTTTAAATTTTTCTATCTTGAAACATATCCACACCCGCACACAAAACACAAAACACCGAAATAAAATTAAAATTAAGCAGCACACAGCAATCGCTATGATATTGAACGGCGGCGTACAACATTTAAATACAAAACTGAAACGAAAAAAAAAACACGATACACACAGAGTACACCACAAAAAAAAAATTCTGAAAAACTATTGTAAAAGAAATGGAAAATTGGAAAACATATCAACCGTACATAAACCACCACATGAAAATATTTTATATTCTCTCTCGGTGTGTTTGTTGCTCTACTACAAACTGTACTACATAGTCGGGTTTGAAATGCTGTTGCCCTTCTTGTTGTTGCCATATACTGATTATAAAAAACAACTGAATAAATTACACATATACACACACACACACAATGTACAGGAAAACGAGACTTTCACGAAAGCTTTTCGAGCTTTATTTTATACATTTTTTACTCATTTTTATTACGTTCTGTTATACTTTAAAACTCTTTGTTCGACGTAAGAATGAGAGTAAGTAAATAACGAGAGAATTATATATATATTTTTTATTTGCATTTTAAGCTTAATGGCAGTGATGGGTAACCTGTTGTGTATGGAATAATATTTACGATACAACGCACAGACAAAACAAATTAAATTTATACATTTTTGTTTATAAGTTGGCAAATTCAGCATTTAATCGCTTTATTCCAGCGAATGCTAAATGATTACGGTTTAATTGAGCTGACTCGTGCATTTTCTACACAAATTAGGCTCCAACTATTATTTTCGATTATTATTATCTTCCCAATACATTAAATACTTAGAGGCCGTCGATAAGCGGTCTTTTCAACCTTAAATAACAACTGATTTTAACATGTTAAAAATATGTAAAAAAAAAGCTTTCATATCATGCACGACAGCTTTTCCATCACCTCTCTTTCAACGAAGGAGTTCTAAAGGGAAGAAAACTTCAATATTCGAGTAGTCATTTAATTACTGACAGTGGGAGGTTCTCTTTAGATTAAATTTTACGTTAGTGGAACGATGAGTAATTAAAGAGATTAGATATTAAAATTTGCAAACTAATTTTGAAATTTATGATTCGACTATCATAAATATTGTAACGGTTAGCAAATTTTAGTATAACGAGCAAATTTTAAATAATCTGCAGACACAGTGGGCCTTCTACGAATGATATGATGAAATTATTTTGATAGAATTCTGAGGGACCCTAATCGACGAAATTAATTTAATATAATTAATTCAGAAAATTTAAAAGCCGATAGTTAAGTAAGGTATACAATATATATAAAAATTAAATGAAAAGTCATCGAAAATTAAGCTCGTAAATTGATTTTTCGTCGGCTGCGTAATAAAAAATAGCTGATGCAAAAATATCGGCGTGAGACAAAAGGGATTATTTCTTAAAATATAATATTTATTTTAACTATAATTGTAGCAACATATATTTCATTATCATTATTTTAATATTATTTATTAATTGTTATTTAATTTCTTATGCGGCAAGCTCCCGAATTTTATTACAATTTGCTTTGCTAGTATTTGTGGTGTCGCTTTTTTGTTTTCGGTTTGGAATAAATATTTGTTCAATTTTGTAAACATATTTTTGACCAAGAATTGTGGTAAACAACATGGATGGCGATTTGACAACGAGCCACGTTTTATGTTGTATACCAGTTACACGTGGTAAAACAACCAGGTAGCGATTTAAAGTTGTGCCATTAATTGCGTTGAGATTGCGATTTACGATTAGAATATTTGGTTGGAATACTTTAACCACTTCATTTGAATTAAGGATGGATAAAAATTGCAACCGAATAAAATTTTACTTCGATAATTGCAATTTTAATAAACATTGTTCGATTTCGCGAATAATATTATTCGATAAATTTTCTTTTTCAATACCTTTAAAAAAAGTGAAAGGTTTACAGTAAAAGACCTATATATAAGACAGTGTCGAGGAAGACAAGCAAAATAAAATCTACCGGATTTGATTCGCCTCGTTTAACAAATGCAAGGAAACAACATTTTCTCTCTTTTTAAATTTAGAATATAAACATAACCTTGAATATTCATAAGTTGTTAAAGTATAACTAGTGTGATTTAGTTTAAATTATAAAAATGCGTTTAACAATATCAAGAGTTAAATAAATGAAAGTGTAATTACAAAATACGCCAATTCTCATTTCGATCCATTATCGAAGATTAAGGCTATCAAATCGTGTGATGATAAAATCCAAGAAAATACGGGGAAATTTAACGCTAATAACGGCTCGTTCACAGGTTTGAATAAATGACATGAAATTTGTTTACTGAAAACCTGTGGAGAAAAACTATCAAAAAACCAAGTGGTGTTGATGATTTTAAAAAAACTATTGCACGATAAAATGAAATAATTGAATTTATCATTGGCATGCGGATGATTCTGGTCTATTTTGGAGAATTTTTCTAAATAAAACACTTGTTCACCATAAAGAAATATGTGCACGGATTTCTTTTTTGGCATACACAACATCGGACACAAATTAAAACATTTTGTAATCGGAAAAGCTAAGCAACCGAGAACTTTTAAAATTTTTATCTGTGATCCGGTTACATATCCGGTAAACAAAAATACATGGATGACCTTAGTTGTTCATAGAATAGTTTGAAAAACATTTCATTACGGAGGCAAACAATTCGGTCGTTTGATTTACTAACAAAAACTTAAAAAGTATTTTTTCTTGATTTCGGTCGCTCATTTTTAAAACAAAATGGACTGGAAGAAAAGGCACTCTTATTGTTAGATAACGCTCCCTGTTACCCAAAAGATTTAAGTAGTTTTGACGGACTTATACCTATAATGTGCCTTCCGCAAAACTTTATATCGCATCGAACCAGCCAATGTATCAAAACGTAAATTGATTACCAAATTAACGTATAAAAAATATGTTAAATCATTTGCACAAGAAATCAAGTGAACACGATTTTCAGACCACATTAAAAAGGATTAATTAGCACGATGCGGTTAATTCCCTCTCCCTCCAATGCCTAGGGAAATCTCGAGTTAGCCGGAAATTGACGATTATTACTCAGAATAGGGCATCCCGTTAAATGTAATCTGTAATAGAGTGAAAGAAGAGAGAGCAGCAAATTTGTATCCAATATTAACTTTACTATATAAAATTTTACCTAACGTAGTATGTGAACATGAAGTTAACGAGTGGATTACTTTAAATCCTTTGTCTAAAGAGATTAACGGGGTTAATTAGAGTTGGAAAATTACTCCGAAAAAGAAGTCAACATTTTAGAAAATGTTCAAGTTAAACATGAACAAGGCGTTAATTGTTTTAATGCTTGTTTAGTTCGGGCAGAACTCTTGGAATTAAATTAATTTTATTCGAAGTTATAATTTTCTATTATTTTAATTTTAAAGAATCATATCATTGTTGAAAAATCGACAGTTTTCATTAAATTTTTCATTGTTTAACTTTTACTCGGACTTTAATTGGTTGCAATTATCGAGTTTGTACTGTTTTTAATTTATACCGTTCGGCGTAAAACTATGACGACTCTGAACAAATCATGGTTATAAAATTTCAGCAAGATTCATTCGGGAAGAGAGTACAAATATTTGTAACATCGAATGACGCCAATTTTGCACCATTTGGTATATTAGCGTTTCGTATTTTGCCGACTAATTCTAAATTATTTTTGATGAAATATAATCTTCGTTCATGGTTTAATATTTTGGCAGTTTTATATACGTTGGTGATGTGGCCACATTTATTAATGGTCGAATATGGTCAAAGCGAAGCTAAATATTTCTAAATCTGGCTCGATAAGCACGGATATTTGAACCGATTTTCAAATGGAAAGCTTTCTGGGTGTACATAAATTTTAAATTGTACCTCGGTATTTTAGGTGTGTTTTAGTTGTCTGAATCCTACACTGCCGATTACATTAGTGCTGAAATATTAAAAATTCTTGTGAAAAGCGAAATTAATATTAACCGTACGGTGCAAACATGGTTAAGACACTTTCAAAATATTAGAAAAATAATCGCTAATGGTGTTTTGGAAGGAAAGAATGTTAAAACTCGGTGGAATTTCACATGCTACAATATATGATTACTATAGGCTTATTGAAATGTTGTCATGTATCCACCCTATAAAGTGGGCTAATATAAAAGCATCGCAGATGGTAAATGTTGCCGAGGTAGAACCACTAAAAGAAGTGTCAAAATTACTACTTTCTTTCTTTTGTCGAATTAAGTGGCCAAAATTGTTTAACCCTTGCAAAAATTATACCTCTGCTGAAATGTGCAAGAGAAAGCTTTAAAGGCATTTACAACCACCAGAACTTCAAGCGGCGAAAAATTCTTCTAGATATCAACAGAGTTTCAGAAGAAAATTCGGCATAAGGGTGAATAAATTTATTTAGCTGGTATTTCTACGATACTTCACCCCTATAGATTTAAAATAATACATTTTACAGATCAGCTTGATAGTGATACTGTTACAAACCATGTACGGGAATAAATTTACACCTTAGAGCGTCAAAATTATTAGATATTTACCAATGCCGGTTATTAGTCTACAAGATGCTTCAAGGCACGGGCTATTACCACGAAAACCCGCAACAGATTAACAGGAAAACACCTATCAACATTTCTATTTTTAAATTAAATAAATAAATACAAAATAACACTGAAATAAAATTTTCGTATTAAACACATTGGACATATTTTTCCCAACTCTGATAAATTCCTCAATAACTAAATCCAAGACTAGACTATAATCTTAAAGCACACATAAACCGATTTTTAATTTTCATAAAAATAAAGTGCTGCACATATATTTCCCCCTTGTTGAACAGATAACACCTACACGTAGAGTAAAAATGTGTATATAGGAGTGGCGGAAAATCACAGAGCTCATGAGTGTAAGAGAAAGAGAATACACAAGAAAACAAAATACTACTTTCATGTAAATGTGTGTTATATTAAACTTTTTTCTACACTCGTATGATACAAATACCCACAACAAAAAAATGTACATAAACAGCATATAGCTTTACTGAGCTTTCAATAATTTTGCTTTTGTACGATTTTATATGGAAACTTGAGATAAAAAATAAATAATTTTTAAGTTTTCTTGCATGTTTTCCGTTTTGAGCTTTTCTATCGGGAAAACAGGAATCCAAGGAATGAAACTAATTTATAATGTATACACAGTAGTGGATTTACTTGATTTATGTATATGGCGATCCATTCTCATCAGATTTTTCTCAATTACACAACCACCTGTGCATAATTTAAATGTCATGTTGCTGTGGATATTTAATGAGTATTTTTTATTTATATCGTTAACATTAATTTCCCGCCTTGGTTTACATAACATATATGGTGTACACAACATAAGAAGGTATGTATAATAAATTTATTTGTGTACTGTATTGTATATCATATGAAAATTAATTTGTCATCGACTTCAACGAAAACATTCTACATACATATATATTATTACTGTGTACATTTTGTATTCCGAGACGACAAAAATAATATGACAAATCGAATCTACTTGAATTTGGATAATGGCCATTAAAATATTAAATATGTTATTGATGACAATCATTTGTCAATTTGTCGAAAATACTTTGATTTGAAAATGAATACATAGAAGGTCGAATACTAGAAGAAACACTGAATACTTGAATTTAGATGAGAAAAGATTGGCGACAAATTGGATTTTATATTATAGAAAATGGGAAATTCTGAACGAAATGAAGATGAATATTTAAATGGTATTGAAATCATTTCCACTCGGTACTTAAGCAAAACAATTGTCGTCTGTTTGTTGCAATTTAATGAAAAGTTTTCTCAGCGTTGGATGTTTTATGTAATTATACCACAATCCAATCTATTCAGTAAGATCAGTTGAAATATTTTAATCAATGACGGTTTTCCAAAGCTATGTCGCCAACCAAAATTAAATATGCAAAACCCATGCAAATGAAATTTTCAAAAACGTCGTTATAATTATAGTACACCAATTATCTTTTAACTGATTCGACATGAAAGTAGTGTGCTTACACACAATCAGAACTCTGAGAATAAACGGCGTATCGTGGAATTAACTTCTAATTTTCTGACCAACTTGTATAATCTAGTAATCGAATAGTGGAAATATCTAAACAACCAAAAACTATACCAATAAACGACATTTACATGGGCGGTGTCAATGATAACGTTAGCATGTTTTAAGGGAAATCCCATACATTTAAATCTATCTCTCTATCTCGATCTCTTTATCAATAACATCGGATCTCGGACCAAAATGGGTTAGTGCCGGTCCTTAACAACCACCTAACATAAGATCCCAATGAATTTGCAGCGTTAACACCCCCACATTTTTGATCTGAAAGAAGCTGTGAACCATACAAAACCAATGTGATTGCAATTTTTAGTAAAAATGTTTACCCTGGTTTTTTTTTGGTAAATATAATGCTTTTTTGCAGTTACCGCTTGTAGGTCAACTAATTTTGTGACAATTATACACATTCCCGTACAACTGATAGTGGAGCTGCATAATAGATGCAATAAAACGCAACCAATATACTAATAGAGAAACTAGCGCTATTGTAGAACTATGATTGACGTTCCGAACAAGGGTTTTCTCAAAAAAAATTTCAGGGTCTTGGTGCCGGATGATGGTATTTTTAGAAACTACCATTGCCAGAGGAAACGGAAACGGAACCAGCTAGGGCTATCATTATTGCAAAATAACACAGACTAATACCAATATTAAGCTCTAATGATATCTCTGTTTCAATTTGTTAAAATTGTTTGATACTTTTGTGGTTGTTGATTTTCAGAGCATTTAAAAAGCTTTAAATAAATGTCAGCTGAATTTAGTTCTTTCTAATAAGAACCAGTTCAAAATAATATTTTTAAATATATTTTTGTAAATGAAAACTTATTTTATCAATGTCAATCTAATGTTTTATGAATGCTATATTGGATTTAAGGACAATTTTTGAGATATAAACTCACGTACCTTGTTACGAACCCAAACAACTGAACAGACAGTTAAAAACATTAAAATTATGCCTCTCGTGACAACGAGCAATGGGTTGAACTCAAACAGCGACTGCATACAGTATGGATTTATCCTAGTTAAGAAAGTAGTACTTGTAAGAATTCGGGATACTAGTTTTCAACATGGTCGTCGTTACTGTCGAATAAACGATATTGAAGAATGGCTTTGTGCTGGATCTTGAACGAGGGGTCATGAGGTACTCTAATATTGAGATGCAACTTCAAACCAGTGGTTCAAATGTCACAACAATCAGGCGAGTAATAATTGATCATTGAGAACACCCGTCCCCAAATACAGAAACAATTATTTTGGGAAGATTGGAGGGAAGTTTTAAACTCTAAATAGTGAAATCCGGACAGAAAATTCTAGTGAGAAAAGTCAATACAGCAGAAAAAAATAATAGGGCAACTTATGTAGAATTACAGAATATCTTGTTAGGGAGCAAACACATGAAATGAAGCGATTACTAGAACGATGTCGATTTTTTGTGGTACACCAGAACATAAAAGAACGAGCCCTATGGTAAAACACAGAATTGGTACCGGAACAGAGGTGGCGATGTGCCAAGCACCTAGTGACTACCTTTGGCAAAACAAGAACGAATAGAAAAATAATCGAGCAGTTCGTGAAGCTCGCCAATGGTGTTGGTCGAAAAGGAAGTCAGCATGAGATTTTGTATAGACTATCTGTTAACACGAATCGATGATGCATTACACATTGCCGGGCGCTAGAATGTCTTCCACATTAAAGCTCAACAGAAATAAACTCAAGCGGAAGATCGTGAAAAACGAAAATTAGTGTAGGCAACGGGTTATTGCAATTTAATGTAATGCTATTTGGATTATGTAATAATGCCCAAACGACTTCTGAACGATTAATGGAGCGTGTACTAAAAGGATTACATTCGAGAAAGTTTTTCGTATATATAGACGTTATTATCGCCATGGGAGAACTTTCGAAAATCATGTGAAAAACCTAGCTGAAGAAGTTTTTGTACGAATACAATCCACCAGGCTAAAGTTGACCCTAAGAAATATGATGTATAAGATAGCGGAATTTTGACAGCGGAAAATAAGAGATTACGCTACTCGCCGCAAGTGGCAGCACTATCACTAAAGAGATTTTTTTGTAATGTAATTACCACCGGAAATTTTTTATTCATTATGTATATATTTTTTCACTAAATAAAACATCTCAGCGGAATAAAATATTAGAAGTGATCCTTAAAATGGCAAATAGATTGATCTCCGAAGTAAAGGAACTCGGTATATGAAATGTTGAAATTTAACAATAATCCGCAATTCTTCCAATAGTAACCAATATTTTCGGTTGGTTTTGTAATAGCTTAGCTCATACTGAGATTATACGAAAAATTTGGGGAAAATTCATGGACTAGAATTTTCACTAAAATTTTTTGATTTTATGCCGCCATATAAGTTATTTTCAGTTTTTGGTCAATATATCAAAAATTTCCACTAGTAACCAATACTTTCGGTTGTTTTTCTAGTAGTCTCAAAATGACCTAAGCTACTAGAAAAACAACCGAAAGTATTGGTTACTAGTGGAAGTTTTTGAGATATTGGCCAAAAACTGAAAATAACTTATATGGCCGCATAAAATCAAAAAATTCTAGAGAAAATTCTAGTCCATGAATTTTCTCAAAATTTTCTATATGGTCTCAGTACGACCTAAGCTACTAGAAAAACCACCGAAAGTATTGGTTACTAGTGGAAGTTTTTGAGATATTGGCCAAAAACTGAAAATAATTTATATGGCCGCATAAAATCAAAAAATTCTAGTGAAAATTCTAGTCCATGAATTTCCCCCAAATTTACCTTATAGTATCACATAAGCTACTAGAAAAACAACCGAAAGTATTAATTACTAGTAGAAGTTTTTGAGATATTGGCAAAAACTGAAAATAATTTATATGGCCGCATAAAATCAAAAAATTCTAGTGAAAATTCTAGTCCATGAATTTTGCCCAAATTTTCCATATAGTCTCAGTATGACCTAAGCTACTAGAAAAACAACCGAAAATATTGTTTACTAGTGGAAGAAATGCGGATTATTGTTAAATTTCAACATTTTATATACCGAGTTATTTTACTTCGGAGATCAATCTATTTGCCATTTTAAGTCTCCCTTCTAATATTTTATTCCGCTGAGATGTTTTATTTAGTGAAAAATATATACATAATGAATAAAAAATTTCCGCTGGTAATTACATTACAAAAAAATTCTCGTTAGTGATAGTGCTGCCACTTGCGGCGAGTAGCGTAATCTCGTATTTTCCGCTGTCAAAATTCCGCTATCTTATACAGCATCTAAGAAATAATCACTCTTTAGAACAGAGGTAAAGTTTTTGGGTCACAAAGTAATCGCAAATGGAATTCATATGGACGCAAGAAAATTATCACCGGTAAATGAATGGCAATCACCCAAAAATTTACATGAATTACAGAGCTTTTTTGGATGGTTTATGAACCTATTATAGACGATTCATGCCAGGATTCGCCTATGTTGCAAAAAGTTTACACGAATTACACGAAAGAACAAACCGTTTGAATGGAAGGAAGAGGAATCATTCCTTGAGTTACAGAAGTAGCCGTGCTCACTACCAATACTTGCGTAACCTATAACAATCGTGAATTTTATTTTGGATATTGCCACAAGAATTCGATTAGAGAGCTTTATATATTACTCAAAAATCTAATCGAAACCGTAGCGTAAATATTGCAAAGTTGCTATAATTCAAGAATCCGGAAGGACAGGTGGCACACTGGATAGAACGTCTACAAAGCTGCGACTTTGACAAGGAAGCGCACATGGGAATACCTGCGGTCATGTTAATTTGAATGTTAAGACAGGTGGCGAATGGAAGGAAAAGAGAATATAAGCGATGGGTGAATCAATCGGGAAGGAGCAGCTACTACACGCCGATTTATCAATAATATTGAGTTATAAGGAAAAGGATCGCCGACCAACATGGAGTGAAATTTCGGATAATACACCATTAGAAAAGCCTTCTCTTACAAAATGGCTGTTTAAAACGAATATGGGAGAGCTCAAATGGAAAAGTGAAACAATTATTAAAAGTGTTGCCGAAAAATAGAATCAATCTAATACAGGTCTAACCCGATTTAACGAATCTCCGATTGGACGACACAGATTCTGCCACTTCCTATTGTACGAAAGAAAAGTATCCGATTTTACGAAAGCTAATAAAACTTGATAGTTTATTGCGTATTAACTCACAATGAGTTACATAACTCGTCAGAATAGCAGAGTTTATGGTGACAACTGATAAACAGCTCATTCTGCACTGCATTCTAAACAAATTTTAACATGGAAAAAATTCTTCTAAAGCAAGGGAATCTATTTATAGTGTTCTTTCCCTTTACATAAAATTGATAATGAGCTTTTTCAGCAAAATCGTCGGAAGAATATTATATACCCAATAAGGACATAACAACTATCGTTGATGAGTTGAGGAAGATATTTGATCCAGTACTATTCCAGGAATTAAATTGGTTATTCGCGGCATTAATAAGACAAGAACAACATCTTTACGTATGGTGAAAAGATTTAATAGTATAGAGAAATATTAAACAAAGGGTGTGAATCAAATCAGGGCAACTAGGGATCGACATATACAATTGCTTATCGATCAGCAGTAGATGGCACGACCGAGGTTACATCAACCAAAATAATTTTCGTTAATAATTTACGATTACCAGCAGATATTAAGTTTGATGCTGTTCCATTATCAGCGTTATATTCGGTCAATATTACGTCGGTAAAATGAAGGCTAGGTGTGACATACTTGTAAATATTAAAACTTTGGAAGAAGGACAACTGGTGTGGTTCTACAACCGGCAACGTATAAAATGGTTATTACTGAAGCTCCAACTGGTCTGGGAGGGACCATATACTGTCATCGCAAAGCAAAACCACGCACGTTACAGAATAAAGGAAAGTGCATTTGGAACGGTAGGCAGTTATACAAAGGTTGTTTAGATTTTGATCGAGAGACGAAAGAACAGAACCGAAATCCTCGAAAGATGTCAAATATGCAGCGCTGTTTTTAAATACGGGTGCAAAAACACAAGATCAGTCATTCAGGAGAAAACTCTGCACGTGCAGGTTTTATTTGCAGATGGCCATGAACTTTATGCTTAAATATGAAGCAATAAAATTAATATATGTTCAAAAATCTTTTGAACGAATTGAAGAAATGACTTTGCATCGAAAGCATATCACAATGAAAAAAATATGTGGGGATTATTGCCGGCGTTGAAACGTGTATGGCTTAAAAAATAGGTAAATGAATTTGAAGTAAATTCTAATTCACTTTAATCTTCTTAATTGTTAATTATTTACGAAAACTTAATTGTCTAAAATGTGAACTTAAATCAGCCTTAAAACACAATTACAGTGCATCTACCTAATTCAAATATTGGTTCTTCCTTTTACATGAAATAATACTAAAATTAAATAGCAGAGATTCTAATGGAAGCAGAAAACTTTCTAACGAGTTCCTCGAAATATACAATTTATATTATCAACATATGACCATTTTCAAACGCAGAGTAAAATTGAACGATTTTTCTTCTACATACAAGGAATGCTGTACAACATTTGGGAAAATACAAACAACCTCGTTTGATCTTTCGTATTTCGAAGACAAAATATGACTCTTCAAAAATTAAGATGAACCGAGTTCTATAAACCACATTTAAGTCCTCAATTTTATCCGCATATGAGAAAATTGTGATGATGAAATTATCTTTTTTAATTCAAATTCTGGAAAACAAAACATCTCGCTTGAATTTTGACAACTTTAAAACTCCGGTAAACTGCCAAATTAAATTATTTTAGGAAATTTACCATATAACACTTATATTTAGTGCGTGCGTCAAGCAGAAAACTAAATATTAATTTTCATTTCATTTTACTTTAACAGACGTTATAACTTAGAATTTTTTGTGAGGGTGACTATTTAGTAATAAGCTTACAGATCATTATAGCAAAACTGATTCCCTGCCATTTCAATTTTATAATTTTACAAAACTGTTACAAACCCGAACAAATAACTATTCAGGTATATTTTAAGCAACCCAAATTGAGACTCGTTTAACTTGAAAGTGTATAGTTGCCTGATAAATGACGCTTCAATAATTCTACTAGGAAACTGATGAAGCCATTTTTCTAATTTCTGGATCAATAGATCTTAGAGTATATTACTGTGATGTTTGTGTTGAATTGAAAATGACAAACGTCTTTGCAACAGTAAACTAAAATTTACTGAGATGTAATTTAATAGAGTGTAATCGTTAACGATAGTACAATATTTATAGCAATCTATTATAATCATCTGCAATAAAAATTTGAATGCTTCGTCTCTTTGAGAGTCATAAATTCAACATTTACGATTTTCAGTGAAATGTTAACACAAATATAAGAAGAAACTTTATTAAATAAATTTACTATCATGCAAGTCAATAAAATTTTAAAAGCTCGTAAATTCCCATTACTATTGAAGACATTTAGAAATGGGAAACTATATTATACGAGTACTTAACGTAAAGTCTTAAAATAATCTCCGATATTGTGTTGTATCGGCAAATTAATTTCGTGTATTTTTTTAGATAAGAAATTCTGAAGTACCTTATTTATATTCCAATTTGTAAATAAAATGTCCACCTTTTTAATTAGACAAAGTTGATCGATATTTTAAAAAATATTGGCTAAAGTTTACTTTACGTATACATTGAGAAAATCAGGTAAGGAGTATAAATTTTAAAATTTTTTTAATGCAGGATTGTTTATCAACAGTTTTTAGGAGGGGGAAGTTAAATTTTTACGGAAAATTACCCCATTTTCCGGGAAAATTTTCACTTAAAAAAATAAAAATTTCGTATTATTTTAGTCAAAATACGTACAAATATGTAATTTTTATAAAAAATTTTGATATTAGGATTGCATCCTAACAGTTTTACGATAGTACAAGTAGTTTTTCCGGGAAAATTTTGCAATTTTTCCAGGAAAATTTTGAAACTTTTTTAATTTTTTGTTTTACTTAGTTTGACACTTAAAGAAATGTATAAATTGTGGAAAAGTGGGGGTTTGGGGGCGGCAGCCCCCATCCTATAAGGTATACAACGAATTAAAATAACATTAAAAAAAATTATATTTACGAAAGTTGATTTTTTTAACATTTGTGGGACTATCAGAAGAAGCGATAAGAGCGATAGAAACTCTTTGATCTGTGTCTGCAAGGTTGACGAAGCAATTATTATTAATAAAAATAAAAAAAAATATTGAAAAAATAAAAAAAGTGAAAATTTATCCGGAAAATCAAAAAAAATTTCCGGAAAAATTTAGCTTCCCCCTCCTAAAAACTGAGATTAAACAATCCTGCATTTAAAAATTTCCAAAATTTATACTCCTTACCTGATTTTCTCGATGTATACGTAAAGTAAAATTACGCCAAAATATTAATAATGTTTAAACAAAAAACAATAAACTGGTGGTGCAAAACGGTAAATTATGATATGCCCAAAATTAACGACACCAAGCAATTGCGGTGGAAGACATTACTATTTACACCAATCAATTAAACAAAAATTAATTAACCAAATTGTACACGACTCCTCAAACCATAAAATGTATTATTGGGACGGCTCTGCGTCCTGTGTTTTTGCATAACTAATTTGATCAGCCCAAATTATTTAAACAGTCCAATGATTAATTAAATTTCAATAATTACAAACCTCTAGGGGTTTTGAAATTATTAAACATATCACGAACAACAACTATTTGTTATTTTTTTCACAGGTATAGATTTTCGATAAATCGCGTACTTTTCGCGGCATTGTCTGTTTTACCTACCTGAATTTGCAAATTTTTCTGATACTTAAATTTCTCACACGTAAGAGGAATCATAACAAAACTAACTTAGGTGGAAATTATAAATTATTTATGAAAATCACGATATAGGTAAGTCTAACACTTTCACTGAATGATGGAAGCCGATGTGCAATTGTTGATAAGCCGTAATAAAATCAATACCGAAAAAATTTTTTTTTTTAGTTTTTTTTTATTTGCCAGTAAATCAAGTCAAACAGGTATTTTGTTGTTATCGCATTCTACTAATCTTTAAACGGTATAAATTGTTTTTATTTAGTACATTTGATCGTTCAAACGAAAAGCTTGCGTATTTGCATATTTTGTATATAATATACGTAGGTATACAATTATATCACCCACACTTCGGGCATTTTATAATGTCCTATACTCGTATGTAAATATATAATAAATATTTTAAAATTACATCACCAAATTATTTATAACTGTAAACTAAAAAATGAAATTACAACAAATCGATATTTACTGTGTATATGAGGCACACAGTGTATTGTAACCTTATTAATAAAATTTCAAATAACAGCAACAACAAAAAGTGGAAAATGTTTTCCGTTTATTTTTGTAGTTTTTCGTTTAAAGAACGAGGAAACCGCTTAGCATAATAAAGAGGGTGTGCCAAATTTATTAACGATAAACCAAGTAATGAAGTTTTTGAAATAGACATTCAAAGCTCTGCTATAACTAAATATAGTACGCCAAAATAAGAATATTTTTATAAACTAGAAAATGTCGCAAATGAAGTTTTTATACGTTCCCCCATTCCATTTGAATGTCTTTATCCACCAACTTTTAGCATATACTAAACGTATATGCGTTATGTGAGACAATCGCTATCCTTGGGGTCAAAGGTGGTTCAGTCAACGTTGACCTCATTTTATTTATAAATTCCCTCAAGCGGAGTACACTAAAAAATGTTGATCTCATAAATCGCAATATTATTTTATTTTACTATCGAGGGATGATATTAGGTTTGCGTATGTTAGTCGCATATTTGAGGAACGTTGCAAATTCTTGTGTAATCACTGTAAAACGCATGAAAATGTATTAATTCTGTTATTATAAGATAATGATATTTAATCTAAACTAAACTTGTTAAAAACATGGAGGGCTATATATGTATTTTGTGCTCATAGCCATGCCAACCGCACACACTGTTTTTCAATACGACGATGACTAAGAGGCAACTAAAGAATCCCCAACATCCACTTGATGCATATGGAGCTCTCATGTCAAAATTCTATTCAACGTTATACTTCTTCTAGCCGCTTTTTGTTATCACATGTCGTCTTTTCCGAATATTGGAATTTAATACTTTTTCATAAATTCTGTAGTCACAAATCGGTTTAAATTTTTGGTAAATGATGAGGAGTTTTGTTGCAAATGAAATTTAGAATCGATTTGATCCTAATCATTTTTTCATAAATGTTTACGTATACCTTTTAAAACATTGGCGAAAACCGTAAAAGTTCCTATATGGAAGCATCACATCCGGCATACCAATTTTCGCCAAATCTTTTTGGGATCTGGTAATTTATCAAAAAACCTTAAGTGTGCAGTTTTACCACAGTCAGTGAATCTGTCAACCTGTTTAGTTCTACTTAATTTTGGTATAAATCGGTTTATTGCAAATTTATTCTAGAATCGGTTTGTATACTTAATCGATTATGTCGCCAGATTCGCAGATGTTGTACATTTTAGAATATTTGCGAAAAACGTTAAAAAACAAAATGCTTATATGGAAGATGTCACCTCCGATGGACCGAGTTCCACTAAATTTAACTGGGACTTCTTAGTTCAGGAAAAAATAGTATGAAGTTGTATCTAAAGTTTTAATATGGAGTTTTATCGAAATCAGTCAATCCGCGTCCCCGGTTGCAAAGTGGTCAACATGCTTGCTCCAGCGACTGGAGGTCCCAGGTTCGATTCCCGGTAGTGACAAGGAAAAAATTTCACGGCTGGTTTAGGATCAATGAATTAATCACTCATTATCCGAAATTAAAATATGATTATGAAACTTCTATTGAGGCGGCCAAATGCCTTGATGGGATATAGTGCCAGAGAGAGGGAGTCAATCCTCCTGGCTTGCCCACAGGCCGACAGACAGACACTATACCTTGAAAAACATACAAAAAACCAATTACAGATTTCAGTGGCATAACGAGTCATAAATCTGCATAAATCTCGAGATCGATAAAACAGTTCGACCCACAAAACGACTATGGCAATTCTGCAAAAGTGCCGGTCCAAAAATCGATAAATTACGAAATCTATTAATGCCTAGTCGCTTCCGTAGCCCATTCTATAAAAGTGTCGGGTTAGGTCTAATGTTTTTTAGATGAGACATGCAACAACAGCATACTTGGTTAGTTTTGCGAGTCATCTTTGCATCCAAGTGGGACAATTGAATTTAAACCTTCGAAAATCGTTAAATTACCCAATTTATTTACGCTTGCTAACATCTTCATGCTGGGTATATTACTGGGTACATACTGGAAAACTGAAAGTTCAATTAAGCCGCTTGGCCGCATAAAAGTTTCAAGAAACTGGCCCAGTATAAATTTGTTAGTTTGTGTGCCCCATCTAAAAAATGTTCGTGTTCATCCGACACTTTTATAAAATGGGGTATCGAAGCAATTGAGCATCAAAAGGTTGATCAATTTAATGTAATTCGAAAATTAAAATTTCATAATGCCACTTAAACGCATAAATGTTTCATGAAAGTCTGGAATAATTTTTTTTGTTTGATCCCAGCAAACCACTACCTTCATAGTGAATCAATACGGCACTCTGTAATTATTTCTTATTTTCTTTACGAAATTTAATGGTTTTGTAATTTTTAACAGTCCAAAACAATAGTTTCCACTAATCATAGATATGTCCACGGAATCCCAAGTGCACTGAAGCATCCGAAAGCACAACAGTTGACTGGCAAGGTTATGACATAAAAACTTCTGCGCAGTGATATTACAATGAATTATTGGATAGACTCGATGCTGTTAGCAAGGCCAATAGACCACACCACGAAAAAAAAGTTCTTTCACCCGTATGTAACGCCTAGGTGTATTATTTGAGAGTCTCAAAAATTACCAAATTTGTAAAGCCCTCAATTTTTTCGAAAATAGTCGAAATTGCCTGACGCAATATCGTAAATTAATCTATACATAAAAAATGGACCACCTTCCCGCTTTTACAAAATAATAAAATATTAATTAAAATTTATTTAAGTCGTTGGCCGCTTTTCATTTTTCGACTTTTGAATCTTAAATAATAATTGCTTTACGTACGTAAGCAGTAAAAATTTATTTTACTAAAAGAAAATTAATAAGTTGCCAAATTAATCTCGAATAAAGTATTCGAGGCTTTCTATTCGGAAAAAGAGTAGGTGTGCAATTCGTTTATATGCGGTATTCACGGGCAAAGGCTGTACCTGGCTAAAGATTTTATACTCAAATTAACATGTTATTGCAGAAACGAACGCCTATTTTGAAAAATTGAGCACCGACTACTACAAAAAAGGCATGCAGCTATTAGAAACTCTTTGGAATAAGTGTATGGGGTTGGAAGAAAATTAAAGTTTTCAAACAGTCTGGAAATGTGTCGTATTCGGTAATGTCCTGTAAAAACCAAATAACAACCAATATGTAATTAAGATATCCTCTAAATAGAATTTTCTGAATCTAAGTAGTTCATACTGGTGACACAATTTTCAAATGAAAATTAAAATCTCCAATTTTGTCCAATTGTATCAATGTGTCTAATGTTTGGGATACTCGAGACCTCCAAACCAGGTGTAAATAAGCCAGTCACATAATACCATAGGGAGGTGAAAATACGATCAGAGTATTTCAGAAACGCAATAATAAAGAATCGGGATACCTAAATAATGATGCGATCAAGTGTATTAGGTAAAATTTTATCCGTCGGTTCTTTTATTTTCAGATACAAGGAGTCTACGTACCTGCTGAACAAACCAGATGTAATTAGGTCACGTATTCATCACATTTGATAAAGAGTTGGGCAGCTCTGGTTGTATTTGTTGTGCAGCTCAGGTTGTTTATGAATCTTTTTCGACACATGGGACCCTACTACGATTATTTATTGATCCGAACTTCTGAACCTACCATTGGTTCACAATCGTACACAATCATAGGAAATTCTTTCATTTAGTGCCAATCTGTGTGACAACAACTATGATAATTGACACTTACATATACACAATCAACTTCCCAACCACCGCATACTTTTCTTTCCGTTAACGCTGGATCGCGAATAAATTTGAATTTTTGACTTATAGATGGCAAATGTTGTTGTGATTCTTACACATTTGCCATCTATAAGTCAAAAATTCAAATTCATAGAACGATTGGGGTAGATACTCGATCGGCTAGCAAGCAAGCAATTTGCTACATTTTTCATTAAATTTTTGTTTATTTTTGCGATTTTACGATTTTTTTAAATTTACTGTTTCAAAAATTAAACAACAAATTTTTGCTCATTGAAAATATAATTTGAAATTTAAATTTCCTTGGTAAAATTTATTGAGCAGTCTGGATTTCAGCTAGCAAATTGCTTGTTGGCTAGCCAATCGAGTATCTACCCCATTATGTCATTTCGGTGTCTGGTATCGTGTTCGATACATGTTACAAAATCAAGTATGCTTTCCCAACCATTCAGTTGGTGACTGACTCTGATGTTATTATTATAAATAATAAAAATAAAAAAATTATATACTCGTACATAAATTATAGTTTTTGTTTTCCCTGCTATCGTGTTTGTACGCACGGTGTGCCTCAGGTCGATTTTTTCGGCTAAATTATGAACTAAACTTTTGAGGTGACCTTGCGCTATTCAATGCCAGATTACCAACGAAAACTCTCCTTGCCAGCTAACTTTTCAATTTGGTATTTAATGCAAATGTGTTATTGTGTAACAATTTTTTATATGACATTTTTTTTTATTTTTAAACATTTCGTAGTTTATAATAACATTTGCAAATAATGAACCTTTCATTTCATCTTCCATTATTTTAATTTAATTTAATATTTCCTTTATCCACGAAAAGTCAACAATTTAGTATTTCATGTACAGCTTGTTTCACTGATGTTACTGCCACCTATGAATGTTTATCGTGAATTACTGAGCAAACTAAATTAAGTCGGAAAAATCGAGCTGAGGCACACAGCATTAGAAGAGAATGGAAGTAGAGCCGTCTTAAAATTTTAATAGGAAAACCTATGACGTAATTCAACAGCAAAATTTCTAAAATCTCATATTTTATTAATTATAAGACAGTTTTCACAAATTTTTAAGGGGTTTATGTAACCGTGTTTTTAACCAATTAAAATTTGAACTTTTGCCAATATTTCGATAGAAAAATATTTTTAAAGCTCGGGGTTTAAATAAACTTAAAACAAGAAAAACACCATTTTTCATATTTTTCAAAGGGAAATAAAAATTTGTATACCTAATACTTTAAGTTTAGTGAAACAAAGATAGAATAGGCTGCTTTATTTTTCTTTATAGCAAAACCATCTATGCTATAATACACACTTTTGTAACAATGTAACCAATACACAGAAAAAGAATGATTCAATACAACATCGTCAACAAAGGGTTATTTTTGGATACAACCTGAAATGGTCGATGTTTGAAAATCTTAAATATAAAGAACAATTAGCTAACACACAATTGAACTTTTAGTTACAAATTTTGCTTTCACAGAAGAAAAAAAATCTATAAATTGCGCTATATGAAGTAACATTTGCAAAATTTGAAGAAAACATTGATCCTCTGTAATTTTGTTGAATGAAGGTATTTTCAGTACTTATAAAACATTGCTAATCTCACTCCCACCCTATGAATTGTTATAAAAGAAACTCGGCAAATACCTATCTTTTTTTGAAACACCTAGAGTTAAATTATTTTTATTTATTGCAAATTATGGATTCAGTTATTTAAAGCTCCCTATAACCATAAATATTTATTCAAAATTCAATTTCGTATGCAGACATGTATGCAAGAGATATTAAGTATGAATATATTACGTGTTATATTTATATAAAAAATCAATTAGCATTTTAATAATTAATATAAAAATAATTATATTGTACTATTAAAAAAATTACTAATTAAATGATAAAATTAATTCGTTGTTAAACAAAAAAAATTAAATAAAAGCATAATAATATTTATTTAAATTAATTTAAAACAAACTCCAAAATAAAAGTTGAATTTCATCACACAAACAAACAGTGGACGTCTATCTTGCATTTTAATAAAACTAAACAAGCACAAAACTAAGTTTATTTTTCCTGAAAGCTTTTCCTGTGTATACAAAATTTTATTACTATATTTTATTGTCATCACTGCTAGAGCTTTTTATTTTGTTTCAAAAAAAAATAAAATATATATTTTAGTTTTTATTTGATTTTATTGATTTTGTATTTTATATTTTAAAATTTATTATTTTTTGTCATTCATTCATATTCATGGATTTGTTCGATTTTATATGCTATGTAATATAAGGCATAGCTATATCTCAATCGATACTAAAGCATATATATTGAAAAATAAATTTGATAAAATATCTACTCTATTTTAAGGTGAGTTAAGACATAAAACAATGTTATTCGATAAATGAATTTTATTGAAGGAATTGGTAAGTTATATTCCGAGAATCATGCGAGTGGTCGACCAAAAGCGAAACTTTTTTAACATTTTTGCAAAATATTAAAGTTTATTGATATTTCGGGTGATAAAATGTGTCTTGGTTTCGATCCAGAATAAAGTTGCAAATGCCCGATTTCACCAACGTTAGGATGATCAAATAGTTGGATAAATATTTAACTGTATACAAATTTTGTTCGAAACCCGCGACTTGGGAGTTGGGAGTTTTTTTGTTGTTTCATCAGCACACTAGACGCAAATATAAATTTTAGTTATTATTTACGTCTAGTAGGTTAGTGGAACAGCAACAAAATCCCAACTCTCAAGTCTCACTTTTCGAACAAAATTGGTACTCTGGTGACATTTTGAACAAACCTTCCAATAGAACAATTTTAATCAAATTACTAATTATGCCAAGGCTTAGGATTCAAAGGTTCAATTGAGCTACTAAAATTGTAAACAATTTTTGATAATCCCCTATAAATGTATATACACAATATATATAGCCCTTGATTCTATGATCATTAATTATAAACTTGAAGCATGAAAAATTAACCCAAACAGAGAGAGGTATAGACTTATAATATTCAAATCTTCAAATATATACCTTTGGTATTTTTTTGATTTTATATATTTTTTGTAATTTAATATGCAGCTTTACCTCTGTTTTCTTTTATTTTTTTTCTGTACGGAAAAGCATAATTTTTGAATCAACATCTTTTAAATACGAGTATGAATAATCAAGAAGCAAAAAATTTATAGATGTCTGTATTTCAACAAGATTTTGGATAGCTGCTGTAATTCGGAAACCTACGAACTCACCGAGGTTTAGGGTGCAGCATTTAATAAAAATACTTAATATGTCTCAATTCACCAAACTTAATTTCTAAAGCGAAAAATTGAATCTAATATAATCAAAAATCACTATTCCTGCTCAAGTTTCAGAAAACCAACAAAGTCAACACTATAGTTAAAATTTAATCTTCAACGCAAAAATCGAGAAAGCTCCTATATACGAAAATTGCCACTTTGTATACGCAGGTAACGTTTTTTTTTATCAAAACTCGTAATTTCCGGTCAAATTTAAAATATGATGTTTACGAGGGTTGCCTTTTATATTTCGGGATTGGACAACCCTAGTGTTGCAATCTGGCAACTGACAGCTCTATCGTAAAGTTTGAGATTTTTGAGATTATACGTACTCAGAACGTTTTGACATTCGAGCGCTATTTGTGTTGTTGACAGTACTCATAGTTAATGAGCAACATCTCGGCGAAAAAATGGAATTAAATCGTGAACATTTTCGTGCGATTATTTTTTAGAACTTTCGACGAGGATTAAGGCAGCAAGAGTGCATGGATGAACTTAATTCAATTTTTGGCGATGAAGCTCCATCAAGGACTAGTGTTTATCGATGGTATGGTGAATTCAATCGAGGTCGTAGTTTACTCCAAGAAGAATTGCGTGAAGGTCGTCCAGAATCAGTTGTTGTTCCGGAAACCATTCGTGAGATTGAGACAACCTTACACTCAAAAAAATAATCGATGCGATTTTTACTTAACCTGTTAAGTAAATTTAAAATTGTAAAACTAACATAATATTTTAGAATATTTACCCATGCTCAGTACAAATTTTATAAGTTCTCTTTACTCAGCCTAGGTCAGAATAACATTTTTTGAAATGTAAAAACAATTTGTCAAAATAAAACGAAACAAAACCTTTTAAATAGTTAAAAGAACTTAATCATATGTAAAAAATCATGTACATCAAAAAATCGTCATTATATTCTTATACTTATTGTTAACAAGTAAAATTTACTTAGACAATGTAAAATACATTTGTAACCAAAATTTACATTAGCAAGGTAAAGGTTGCAAACTGGTGTGTTAAATTTACATCGACCATATTTAACAATTATTATTGCATTTTTAATATAATTCGCTAGGTCAGTTGATGTAAACATCATTTAAATTCATGAAGTTTGAAACGTTATGTTCGTAGTTTGATAACTACATAATCTGAACTGATGATGATGATATCGAATCTTTTAATTAAAAGATTCAAAATTTGTATCTCACTGGTTTTGAAAAGGTGAGACCTCATCTCGATGTGATAACAAATATTTTGTTATCATGCAAAAAAAATCACGATTTTATTTTTTATTAAGCAAAATTTAAATTTTACTTAAATTAAAGTTAATTCAACATTTTCATTTTACGTATTCTATATTTTCGTTTTCTTTCATCCAATAAGTTGAACCAACAAAATGCGAAGTAAATATTACATGCAACGACATAATTTTATTATAAAATATTCTTACATAGCATGAAGTTAATTTCACATTTCAAAATTTGTGAAATTTACTTTGCGCTACTTAGGCTCAATTTCAACAGCGATTTTAGGTTAAATTTACTTATATTTTTTGTAGACTTCACCCTATTATTTTTTTCAGTGTAGGCATTAGTGGGACCAGCATACATTCAATATTGCTTAAACATTTGAATGTCAAAAAAATTTGTTCGCGTTGAATCGCTCAAAAAAGGCTCGTGTCGATTGGTCGAAAGAAAAGCTCAAAAAATACGATCGCGGTGCTTCAAAACACGTCTATGATATAGTGACAGGTGATGAATCGTGGATTTTCGCGTATGAGCCCGAAAGTAAACAGCAGTCGACTGTATGGGTGTTCCAAGATGAGCCGAATCCAACAAAAGTTGTTCGCGCACAAAGCACTTGCAAGCAAATGATCGCCTGTTTTTTCGGAAATGAACATGTCGCAACCGTACCACTAGAACAACGCAGAACAGTCAATTCTAAGTGGTACACAACCATTTATTTGCCAGTTGTCTTCCAAGAAATCAGGAAAACCAACTGCCGAAGACGGATCACTGTTCACCACGACAATGCGAGCTCTCACACATCGGCTCAAACAACTGCATTTTTGAGCACTCAAAACATCGATTTGATGAGTCATCCGCCGTATAGTCCTGAATTTTTACCAAATGACTTCTTTTTATTCCCGTACATAAAAAACAAACTGAGGGGTCAACGTTTTTCGACACCTGAAGAAGCGGTGGCTGCGTTCAGAATGCATGTTTTGGAGATACCTCAATCAGAGTGGAAAAAGTGCTTCGACAATTGGTTCAAACGCATGCAAAAGTGTATAGATCTTCATGGGGAATACTTTGAAAAACAATAAAGCGATTCTCGATGGTTAATATTTGTTTTTGTTCTCTAATCCCGAAATATAAAAGGCAGCCCTCGTACTAATTTTGTGAGAAATTTAATTTACAATCATTTTATTCTAATCTATTTTTCGTAAATGCTACATAATTTTCAAAATATTTGCAAAAGCAAAAAACACCTATGAAAGCTGCCACTTTCGGCATCGATTTTGGCCCAAATTCACTAGGATCTTTCGATTTATGAAAAAATCTCAAAAATCTTATAACTGAAAATTTTGAAAAACTTATCTAAACCGATATTTTTACTAATTTAGAATCTTTTGGTTCAATGTCGGTTTTCAATTAATTAAGATTCCTTTCAAAATATTTGTAAAAACCGAAAAAGCTCCTCTGAAAAATGCCACTTTCGGTGAAACGATTTTCGCCAAAATCACTGAGATCTCCAAATTTGTGAACAAAGCTTACGTATAACGTTTATTCGTCAATCAATCAGTCTATGGGCAGTAACGGGCTCGAATTTTTGTACGACCGATTTCGGTCCCATTTTTCAAATAAGTCGGGTTCAAAATTTGTAAAAAAGCTTTAGTATGAAGTTTCATCCCGATCAATCAATCCGTCTGGGCTACACAGGGCCAATTTTTTCTTGGAAAAACTGTTTTTCGCCAAAAATCGTCATTTCCGGTTAAAATTTGGAAAAATTGTCTGGACCAATATTGCATTAAGCAACAAGCACAATCGGTGCCAACATCAAATGAAGGTTAAACATGCCATAGCAACATGGTTTAATATAAACTGACCTTAACATTAACGGATTGCACAAATACTAATTTTACAGGTGTCGAATAACGCACTAGTTTAATAAAAGCGCAAATACTTCCAATTATATCAAATGATTATAACGAAGGTTCATTTGATCACTACTATCAGAATTCAATACAGGAAATTTACATTTTATCAAGTTTTCGTTTATGATAAGTATATAGCAAAACATACATTGAAGAACCTGTATCTGGACATCAATGGGGGTTCGATGGTGATGTCTAAGTATAATTCGACATTGTATATAACTTTTTCTGAATGCCACTGAAATATTGGTAGATCAGGAAATTCATCAAAGAATGCAAGAGCTTTGTTTACAGATCGATAATAGCAAGCCGCTGACTATCTATATTCAAGGAGTACCGAAATGTAGAAAAAGATCTCGTTCTCCCCTCTATGAAGTAAGATATCAATGATGATCGCATTAGTTTCTCAGATGATTCATCCAAATCCACTTTCGATGACAAGTGCGAGACATGTCATGTCATATACATTTCTCTTTTAATGATAATATCTTAAGCGAGACGTATATGTCAGATCTTCGATGTCCCTTAGGTAATCACGTATTTTTATATGATGTGGGCATTTAGGTAAACAATCGAGAGATGAAATCTGTATTTCGACATGACTCTTTATCTCTCTTTATCTCTATGCCATCTATTGTATGAAACGTTCAGTCATTTGAAATAATACACACCTGCCGGAAATATGATTGTAACAATTTTTACACATTCATTTTGTTCCCTGCTCTTTCGCGGTTTGCTTATTCCGGCCTTACTTTTACGCCCGTCAGCCAATCCGAGGACGTACGGCTATAGGACAGATTCTAAGACCATCTGCACATTGCAAGCCTTGTGCTAGTCGATACTGACATGGAAGATGGGTCTGCCTATGAGTTTTGCACTCCCTGCAGAGATGTGTTACATTTCATCACAGATCATTATATGAGAATTAAAATTTCTGGTGCCAAAAAATTGAAACAGATAAAATCAATCTCAATCATAAACCCAACGTGGCGTTAAAATATACTTATAAACGCATCCAAATCGCCCCCATATTGGATATACATATGTAGCTTAGTCATTGCTGTTTTTATGGCATACGTTTGAGTCATTTACAAGCTGTCGTTCCGTGTGCATTAATTTTAAGAGACGGATGTCGATATGTAATATTTACGTCATTGCATTCTGTTCTGTTTTCAAATGAAAAAAATGCTGCTCAAGCTGTGGAATTGATTAATTCGACTTTGAGTGAACATTTTGTGAGTCATTCAACAGTAAAATTTTAGATAGTAATGGCGAGTATTTCGATAATTAATCTTTTTAACAATTAAATTTTCAATAAAGTTGAATTTGACCAAAAAAATCAGAGTTTCTACTTGCACACGTAATAGTTTATTAAGGGCGTTCCCTTTATATAAAATTTTGAAATTTTACAATGTTCCTTCTTTCTCCGCCATTTCTTAACGAATTATGATTAGTCAGGTATTCTAAAGTGAGTTTTGAATAAAATTATATGATCTGTCCATGCAGGATTAAACTTGGCCATTTCATCATTGTATAATTATAATGGGGTCGATTCAGGGATCTAAAATTTTATGTTATTATTGTTTTTTCAATAAAAATTCCAATAAGAAGCGGGAATTCTTTTTTGTGATAGTGCTCTGACACTTGAGGCGCGTATCGTAATCTCTTATTTTTCGCTGTCTTATACTGCATTTTGGAACGCACAGATACATACAAAACTAGAAAATTACTCTCCATCAAAATATATGAGGAATTGATGTTACCGCATCTTTACGTAAAACGGGTTGGGTAATCCGTTAAACAATCATTTTATAGTACCTGAGTTGTATCTAGCTTACCACACCCAGCACTAGCACCTCAAATACAATATTTTTTACAATATTTTTGTATATAATCGTATCGACTAGATTTTATAGTTTTATTTTCGAAATGATTTCCCTCGATGATTGTATTTTGAAAAATAATTTAATTTTTGTTTATTTTATTCGATTTGATTTAGAGTTAGTTTTATTTTCCTGTTTTAATAAATTGATAATGAAAAATGATGGGTTTGGAAATTGTTTAGTTTTCCTTGTGATTGACAAAAAAAATGTCGAGTTGCTTGAAATATCATTTAATGTATAAACTAAAGCGTGACATAAAATAAAATATAAAGGGTATATGTAGTTGCTTGATTATAAATGTGTATACGTCACAGTTGTCATTTACAGACAGACAAAAACAGGTTTTGTGCTTTTTACAACCTTACTCATCACATAACACCTATAATATGTATTACCTAGTTTTATTCTTTCAGCTTAATTGAAAATGTTGATATACTTTATTTTAATTACTTTTTCTAATTAAAAGCTTATTTGTATTTCTAAATCGACAACAACAACCACAATTACTTGAGATAACATACATTGATTATTTAATAAAAAAACGTATTATGGTTTCTTTCGAAATACATAAGAACAAAATGAAATTATACCAATTAAATTTCCCTTTTGCCAGGAAAACCTACCTACCTACATCATAACTCTCGCAAAAGCTTTTACGGTTTAGTTTTGACAACAAAAATAAGAAGCAAACTACAATTTTAAATTATGTAAATGTGTTTACTCATTTTTAAATGTACCTGCCACCCAGATATACGTCAGATATAATTTTGTATTTGCTTCATATAATGTAGGTACACATTTGGAAATTGGAAAGGTATCCACCGCAGGTTGACCAAATACCAACTTTAATACTAAAATCGAGCTTAATTGACAAAACCAAACATTATAATTCAATTTTTGTGTACTCCTTTCGTAATAATGAACACCTAATCAAATAATGATAATTAGTTGCAGTTTTTGTTGTTGTCTGTATTTTTTGCCTGGTTTAATTAATTTACCATAGAATTTATAATAAACACTTGTAGAGATTAAATATAAATATTTGTTGGGGTTTTATGCTGTGTTTTTCAAAAAAATGTAATATTTATAGTTTGTTTATTTTATGAAACAGCATAAAAATGTGGACAATAATCTATTTAAAGCGGAAACATTTACATTTTAAATAAAGCTGATGAACATTTTTTACAGTTTTGGGTTGGGCGGCGACGTGCAGAAAAATCCAAACACACTCAATTTTTTTTAGATAATGCAAACTTACACACTTTTCTCTTGATCCTAGCCGTGCCCGTTTTATGAGGGTTTCATCGTCCAGCGTATAGTTCAATTCTTCATGGGATCTTTTGTTTTGGTCCTACATATGGACGAATTAAATGAAATTTATTAATACACAAAATTAGATGGACATGGTTAGAAAATCAGTTAATCATTAATGTTTTTGAGGTTAATTTAATTAAACTTTGACTACAGATAATTCATAATTTTAGTACAAAGTTCAAGCTACATTTATTTTTCTTAGATTTCAAAATACATGTGATGTATATTATGAAACATTGGAAATTCCGATGCAAGTTTTAAAATCGAAACCATTTCAATTACCAAATCCAGGACGTGGAAAGTGAACTCATGGTGTGCTAGACAATCGCAGCGAAACAAAACATAGAGTAGTAAAAGCCCATGGCTGGCAACAATAGTAAGCATATCAAAAACAAAAGTAAGCCTTCCAAGCGGGAAAACCCTAACAATTAACGAAATCAGTATAATAAAAGCTTACTGGTTAACGAAGGAATCGATATCACATTGCTGGATGAAGCACTGCATTATGTTAAACCGAAAATAGCTGTTAATAACAAAACATTGCTGTAAAAACATCAAACTTCATATACCGAAACTTCAAAAGTTCAATCCAGAAAAATGATGATATTTCACTTTGGATTGGAGATACAACAGTTTCAGGACGATAACGCCTAACCACGGGGACGAAAAGCAACTGAAAAGAAATATCAGAGATGGAAACGAAACAACGGTTTACTTCAGCAAATAAGCTTATTATAAACAACGTCAAGAATGAAAATTTATTTTCGGGTTGTGGACCCAACAATCAGACGTTATCCGGGAACTTTCTAATAACATTTTGGAATTGCTCTGTAGCAATTAAAAATAGAGAATGTCAGTGCTATATAACAATCGAAGTACACGAATCGTAGGGAACATTCTAATAGGTGATCCACAAGTTTGCTCCAAATTATTCACCCCAAAATGTTTGCTTCAATTTTGTAGTTTCATTCAATATTCTAAGTTTTAGAAGAACAAAGTAGAATTTAATTTAGTAATGAAATTCGATCAATCGAAATGTTTTATTTTGTAATCAAATCATGTCCCTCACACTTTATGTGTTCCCACCTGCGAAACAAAAAGTGTTCAACTCGTATCAAATTTTGACGTGGAGATACCAACTCAAAAACTGAAATTTTTTTTATTGATATTTATGAATTTTGTACTATTTAATACAGAAGTTATTTCTTTTTCTTGGTTCGCTATACTTTTAAAAACGTCGACTGAAAATAGGAAGGACTATTGATTTTTCTACCAAAGTAGAAAAATAAAAACATAAAAATAATCATCTTACTTCATTTCTAAGTGCGTCAAACTTTTCCGGAAAGTAAAGTCGCCTTAAATCGGCAATACAATAATAATTTATAATTTGCAAAAGACCAGTTGAATAATTATTAAAATTGCCTAGTGCTCAACAAAAAAATCTGCTAAGAAGAATTTGCTTAACTAAATGATAGACGCCCGCCAAACACCTTTATTAGAAGGAAATTTGGATTGCATTGCTGCATAAAATCTGAAAAAAACTTTCAATGTATTATCGTACAGACACAATATTCGATGTACTTGGTTAATTGGTTTTATTTCAACAAAAGTTATGTTTTTTTTTCTAACTCAAAGGTTTCAAAATAATAAACATTTCCAACTATAGCTGCAGTCGAATTACTGAATCGCAAGCCTAATTTTTATTTAATTATATTTAATTATGTTTTTCTGAATAATAAATTCCAATTTATTTTCTCAACACAAGACAATAAGATTACACAAATGATTTTGTAAAATGAGATAAGAACTCACTTGTGACGATAAATTACGAAGAAGTACGAAAGTTCATTAATTTGTACTAAATTTTTCAATATTCTTTTAATTCTCCTTAAATTCTCAAAAATCCTTAAAATATTGTCATCGGAAATCGGACTTTTCATTATACTGTTAAAGTTAGCCGAAAGTTTCCAGCCGAAAGATAATGCAGATAATGTCTTGAATACAGCAAAAATCAGTCATGAACTCGAATTTAGGAGAATTTAGGATCGACTTACATCATTCGGGTGAAGGATAAATTATTTCAGTTTATAGAAATTTAAAAATCGATAGGGGCGTGAGTATAAAGAGAGTTTAAAAATAGTCAACACACTATCTGCATTATCTTTCGGCTGGAATCTTTCGGCTAACCTTAACAAGGTCTTTTCATTAGAATTTAGTGAAAATTGATAAAAATTTCAGTGGAAGTTCAAATAACTTGATTTAAATGTATTAATAAAAAAGTAGAATTTATATAAGTGAGTTGGGGTCGTTTACCTGTCTTTCAAAATCCCGATTTTCAAAATCCCGGTTTTCAGTAGCCCGATTTTCGAAAGCCCGATTTTAAAAAATGTTTTTATGAATTCGGTGAACCCAGAAATAATTCTAAAAAATCGGGCTTTTAAGTTTTTTTTTGTAATGAGTGCAATCTAGTAACGGGGTTGGGTACGATTCGTCAAATTCAAAATTCCTAAAACGAAATTCCAAAAACGAAATTCCAAAATACAATATTCCAGAATACAAAATTCTGGATTTTGTAAACTTTTCAATACACAGAATTCCAAAAAATTTCCATTTTATTTCCATGGGCATATTGAAATTTTTTTTTTTAGGAATTTATAATATATTATAATTATAAGAAATATTTAATTAAGGCTTATTAAAGGTATCTTGTAATTTGCTATAGTGGGAATTATTGGTATGCCTGTAAGGGAACAGTTCGGCATTCCAACTGTTTTAGTTTCTAGGTGAAATGGAAGGTGAAGCGAGGAAAGAATCTCGACAAAAGAATTAAAGTGTGGAATGGCGGAATGGGGATTATGTTTGAGTAATAGTTTCTAAGACCAATTAAATTTAATTAATTGAATAATTATTTCAATTTATTAAAGTTAATATTAATAATACAATAATAATTATTAAATAAATCCATTAGATTGTTTGCGAAATGCTGCAAATATTATTAAACTAATGAAATAATGGAATTTTGTTTATGGAATTATTTGTTTTAAATAAATAAAATTTGTCAATTGGAATTAAGAATTTAGAATTTTATCAACTAGTATTAAAACACACTAGTTTTTAATAAAATCTTATTATATCACAATTTTTTTTTTTTAATTTATTAAAATATAAAACATAATTTAACAAAAAATAATTATTATTTTGAAACATCGATATTTCATTATAGTGATATTGTTTTTATTTATGGAATACCGGTTTCAGATGTATCTCCTTCTTCAGTTCCAGATTTCAACTAATTATAAATTGAATATCAAATTTATAATTAGTTCAAATCTGGAACTGAAGAAGGAGATACATCCGAAACCGGTATTCCATAAATAAAAACAGTTATCACTATAATGAAATATCTATGTTTCAAAATAATAATTATTTTTTGTTAAATTATGTTTTATATTTTAAAAAATTAAAAAAAAAAAATGTGATATAATAAGATTTTATTAAAAACTAGTGTGTTTTAATACAAGTTGATAAAAAGTGATAAAGCCACAGCAAATCAAAATAAAAATGGTTTTATGCCATCATTATAATACCTAGAATTTTATGTTATAGTATTTTGTAAAATGGAATTTTATATTTTTGTTAATTGGGGTTTTGGAAATTTAAACCAGTTGGAATTTTGAATATGAAATCAAATATATTTTTAACTTAGTTATGTAAGTATGTAATATTTTCTAAAGGGTTAAAAAGGATTCAAATCCAAGGGCAATAGTGGGAGTAGCCTTACAGGCAATTTTAAAAACTTTTAAATATTTATTATGACTACCTAAATAATAAAAAATATTAAATATGTTGGAAAAATATGAAAAGCAATAAAAAAAATCAAAACAAAGATCTATACTATTGATCTTACTCCCACTATTCCGTCATTTGAGTAGCCAAAATGACATGAGACATTACGATGACTCACAAAAATCTACCTGAAACAAGCAGATTTTTTTTTTTTTTATAAATGTGATTTTAGTTTTCTGACATTAGAATTTTGTAAACAGTATCAATACAGTCTATGGAGTTCCAATTATGATAAAATAAATTTTATTAAATCAGTAAATAAGTGTTGTTTAGTAAAAATGTTGTGTAAAATATTTTAATTTTTCAAATAAAAAAGTATAAAATATAATAAATATAATAAATAAAGCAAAAAAATAAAAACAAATAATGAAAGGAGCAAAATGAATATCTCATTGGTCAAAATGAAAAAAATTAAAGAAAATCTGATTATTGATAGTTACGCTTACCATTTCGAAAAGATGGGCGATAATCAAACTATATCTATTGTGTAAAATAAGAGCAACCACTAGGAGAAGGAAACAAAGGAACCTTCAGCTCATAATAATCACGCTCACTCGGTGACTTCCAGAAAACATGTTTTTAAGGAAAATTGAATAGTAAAAAGTTTGGCAGGTACCAGGGTTGCGACCTTCTTAAATAATAAGATAAATTATTGTTGAGTGCGACCCCGATTGTAAATTATATTTGCCTTCAAACGGAGCACAAAGCCAGAAAATTGCTCGATAGTGAAAGAGCCAGAAAGTTAAAATGAAATTTCCATTCCGGCAAACATTAAAGTTTATTAACGAAGAGCTATTTTTGGAGAAAATAAAAATATTTTATTAGGAATAAAAATATCTTTGATTTTGCTAGCAGAGGCTGGATGCTGGCTCTTGGCTCATGGACGATACATTCAAAGTTGTTCCTTCTATAATGAGACAGTTATTCTCGATTCATGGTAAAATTGGCGACCAGATCGTGCCATTATTTTGTATAATGAGCTCAAAATCAATAGAAGCTTACTCGGAGATTTTTATGAGCTTTTTAAAATTGCTTGTGATTAGAACATCACGTTAAATCCAAAGGAAATTGTGAGATATTTGCCGTTGGCTGAGTACCAATTTCGGCACAATATTATGGAGAAAAGTACTATCTGAACACTTTCAGGTTAAATTTGGAAACGATGAATCTTTTAACATGCGAATTCGAATGTTGAAAAGCTTCAACTTCGTACCTCCTGAAGAGGTTTCTGAGTATTTTGACGCGATCAAAAAAGAATTTGATCCAGACGCCAAGTGAATTGCCAAATGGCTCCATACAAATTATGTAAGGTGTGTTCATGGATACCAAGGAAGACCCGAAGAGTTCTGGATTATATTCCAGAACCATGGAGATAATTTCACTAGAACACAAACCTCGGTTGAGGCCTGGCACGCCAAACTAAAAATAATAATCGGAAGACCTCATGTTGGGGTCTATAAGTTAATCGAAGAATTGGCAAAGGGGATAATGATAAGCAAAACACGCATTGAGAAATGGAAAGTTGGAGAACGCGTCCCATTAAAAAAATGTGGAAAGAAACAGGAATATTTTAAATGTTGTTGTACAATACTGATAACAACAATACTGATAAAGTTAATTATTTAAAAAATATTTTTCATACTATAACGTTACATTAAGGGTGCTTAACTTTATTTATTTTTTCATTAAATATTTTATCAAAAACCCAAACGCTCATTTCAGGACAACAAATAAATATATTTTATTAAAAGAACGTACAAACCGAATTTTGTTCACTCACATTAAAATGCAAATTATATCCGGTAGCTCAAATTTAACCAAGATTGCCCAGAGAAAGACCGAGTTCTTAATAAAAATGAAGAAAAAGAAAATTTAATATTTTTGAAAAAATCCCCAAAACTTTTGTCGGGATTTTTTAAAGTTCCAACAACATCGGGATTTTGCAAGACGGGATTTTTTTTGTCGGGATTTTGATAATTCGGTTCTTTGTAATTCGGAATTTTGTATCGACGCCTATATAAGTAAATCTAAAGTAAGATTTTCTCTCAAATATTGATGACTACTGCTAAGATAATTTTGTTTTTTTTTTTTATTAAAATTTTAAGATTCTCTTAAGGAGAAATTCTTAAATTAATTAACTTAAAATTGCGCCCAAATTTCAATTAATTTTCACTCAAGTTAAATTAATTATTAACCGTTAGATAAAAAGTAAACTGAAGTCAACGAATTTTAACTGAAATTTCATCTAAACAATTTGTCTGGATTTTTACTTTTCATTTTCAAAAGCACTACCATAAATTCTTTTAAAATGTTTGTAGAATATTGTGTGCCAAAAAAAAAAAATTAGTACGATGCCCCCCATTTTATGTAAATAGTATCAGAAGAATGGCAATTCAGGATTTCGAGTGTCTGGATGAGTCAGGGTAATGCAAATTACGGAAGAACAAATTTAAAGTCAACTTACGGAATTTCGCTAGTCTAACCTTCTATAATGGGCTTCTGTAACTGTCCACTACTTTTAATGAAAATCACTTTATAAATCATTTTACACTAAGGTTTACACTAATTGAATATTTTTTCTGTGCAATAACATTATTTTACAATGAGTTTGTTTTATGCAAATTGCTTTATAAGAAATGGTTCTTTGTTATTTGATAATTACTTTTCTTATTGAGAGTTTACAACACGGCTGGTCCCATTATGAAGTGCAAACCGTACATTCCTCGTGCAATATACTACTGCAATTGTATCACCACTACGTTAAACATATAAAAAATTATTGCTTAAGATGTTAGACAGAAATCAAATAAACTATCTTCAATTATATTTCCACCATCATAATATTATTGTTATGACGCAGACGATGATAATGGTTATTTACTTGTTGACATTTCGGTTATTACACTAGTTTTTGGAAATTTCTTATAAAGCTTTTCTCGTGCAGCCACAACAAGAAGAAATAGAACTGTAACCTTGTACTCTTATGTATATACGTAGAACGTACTCATGCTACACAACTAATAATTATAATTTATTTCCCTTTACAGTTTATTGTTGTTTTACGTAACATCCTTTTGTTGGTATGTCGTATCATTAAGGTTGTTGTTATTGTTGCTGCTGGCACTCAGCCAACTAATTTTTCGGACGCCTCTCTAATACAACAATTTATTTTGATGAAAAACTTTTTTTGGTTTAGAAATTATCATAATTATCTTAGTTTATTACATTAATTATGATAATAATAATGTAAGGAATTTATAAATCTTGCTAGTACATTTCATAATATGTATCTGTAAAAATTTGTAGGTAGCCAAAATCATAAAAGTAAAATAAATAAACCAACAAAAATTATTTTGGCACGGTGCACTACTTAGTTGTTAGATTTTGGTTTTGCGCTTTGTGCAGTTTAGATTATCATCAAAAAGCTTTTTAGTTAGTTTTTTTTAAATCCGATTTTAAAGTGGAACGAAAGTTTAACAATTTAAATAAAAACATAAAATTGTGGAAATGCTTCATTCAAAAAGTGTAGTTTGTATTTGTTATAATGGTTTGTGGTACATCACTTATGTATGTACAGTTGAGAGGAAAACAAAAAATCAAAGTAAAACATTGTTTAAGCAGATTTTTCCAGATGACGAAATTGTGATGGAAGGGAAATTGTTAAGTCCATATACAGCTGACTATATATCAACCGCTGTGGAGTAACCCATGATTCATTCAAATATACAATTTATATAGCGTATAGTTAACTTTATATTTAACTTTGAGCTTTTTGCGAACTTTCATATCTAGAAAACTAAATGTGCTGTGCTATTAACAAAGGATTTATATTTTAAAAACCGAAAAACACAGAACTGTCAAAACTACTATGGGCTGATCACAAAAATCTACATTGGCTCTCCCTTCATTTTCTCCAATTTCTCTAAATAATGAGCTTTGTTCTCGTTCGTTGATGTACTCCTTCTAGTCAACCAGTTTGATACTCAGTAAGTTGAGAGATACTCAGATTATCGCAATAAAACATTGACAAGGAGACAAGTGCTTTTGATAAGGTTTATAGAGGTCGAAAACAAGACGTTATGGAAGGTAATCCACACAAATCTGATTCATAAGCAAAAATGTCATGACTTAAAAGTTAATGTGTCAATCAACGTTCAGTTTGTTGCGCTCAATACTTTAAAATTTTTATGGCGTCTTATTCGTAAAATTTTCGCTACTAATTTATTTTATATTTACACCAACAGAATCTTCTTTACTTAATAAACACATTTTTATTAATCACTTGTTTTTGTTTCGCAGAATATTTTGAATATTTTTCAAAAAGTTTAAAAAATCACTCGATCGATTTCGACTTGTTAGGTCATCATCAGGAGTATCTACTCCAAGACGGCAAATAGCGTAAAAAGTAGAATCTTCTTTGTTAACCATGTGTAGTTGAAATAATTTCTCTTGATCTATTGAACGTGTTATTTTTTATTGGAAGTTTTAGAGACGGTGGAGTACCGAAGTAAACCAATATATTAAAAATTAAAAACTTTTAATAATTTGACTCTAATATAAAGGCGGAAAATCTGGAACATTGTACTTGTAGTAAAAGGTCGTAGTTGTGTTCCTTTTTATCACAGATCGTAATCTGTGAATGCAAATTTCCTTTGTATCCTCTGCCCTTCCGATCCAAACGCCAAAGATTTAACCACTGTGCTATTTGGTCGGTAATTTAAAAAATTGTTCACTTGTAAGAATTTGGATTAACCTTTTGAAACCACAAAATTGTCAGTCCAAAACGTTAAAATCGTTGTTCAATCAAAAATCATCGCTTTGGAAAGGTCAAAATAAAACAGAAATTTTTCCTCCAAAAAATTTGACAACAGCTGTAGCTGTAAGGGCAAACAAGATGTTAATGTTAAACCTTATGTTTAAAACATAACCACGAACAATTATTATCCTGGTAAATTTTAATTAATGATGAGAATTTATGTATAAAATAAAAAATACAATTTTATTTTTATTGTTTTCTCTACACGTTCAACTGTCACATTGTTATTTTGGCGTTAGAGGAAAATGGTCTATACCGTAAGACACAATTTGTAAAGTATTTTGAGTGGTGTAGGTCAAGTTCTTTGATTTAAATTTTAATAAAATAATCTGTTTTTTCGCTCTTAATGAAAAATTTTTAACGTGCCCTATGTTGCCCCAGTTTCAATGGGCACAGCACCGGTTGCGAAAAACTTTAATAATTTTAACATTACCATTTAACAAAATTAAATAGTAAAAAATTTTGACATTTTGTTCATTATATGAACATTTTAAGTGAGAACTCAAATCGCACCAATTTTATGTGTTTGCCCAAACGGAAATAATTTACAACCTACTCCAAAAATAATGATCTCGTTTTTACAAACCTACATAAGGACGGAGAAAGTTTCCATCAACAAGTCACCATCTCTTATCTAGTCGATATTATTGATTAAAGTATTTCTACCATTGTGATGATCTCATATTACTGGCATTTTTCGTATCAAGAGCCCAACTGCCTTCTCTTGGAAATAAGAACCAGGCCTTAAAATCGTTTTAATCATATATTTATGTTTTTTTTAATTATCTTACGGAAAAATCTTCTAATCACATAACCCTCAAACATAAGGGGGAACAAAATTTCAATTAATTACTACAAGTACGATCACGACCTGAATTACCTAGAGTCTACAATATGCAAATTCACTGATATTTTCTATCAGGGTATCAACGCATGTGTGTTCGACATAAGTTCGATATAATTATCAGGAGGCTATTTCACGATAAATTATCATAAAACGAAATGTCATCCTTTTGTGGTTATGTTTCATCATAATAAATTTAATTTTCAGAGAGAACACATACATTTTTGTTATAGTATATTTATTTAACTCTGTATTATATGTTAATATATCGAAATTCGTGTTAACTTTCTTTAATGTATTTTATTTTTTCAATAGATATGTACGTATGTCCATTATTATTTTTTTCCACGAATCGTCACGAATTTAACACAGACTGATGTCTTCACCGTTTAAACTTTATTTATATGATGAAACATAACCACAAATAGATGACATTTCGTAATAATTTTATGATAATTTATCGTGAAATAGCCTTCTAATAATTTGCGGATAGTGCCAAAATTTATATAAAATGCTCACACATACATTGATACCCTGATAGAAAACATCAGTGAATTTGCATAGTATAGACTCTAGGTAAATACTTAACCATGGGTCTATTTTTTTGCAGGCTTACACCGGGTAGTGTACACCGAGCAAAGGTTGCACTGGGTAAAATTATCCGGTGTGCATAGAGTAATAAATTGTTTTTTATTTTGCACACTCTTCGTACACTGATATTAATTTCAGAGTAAAATTTGAAGAACCGAGTATGCACTGTGTAAGCACAGTTCACAAATAAAAACGCAGTGTGCAGAGTAAAATTACACAGGTTGAATAAAAATATACGAAGTATTTTTTGACAGTGCACTGCCTGCTCGGAATGAATTAAAAAATAGGCCCACATACAAAAAAAACTATAAAACAAACGTATTTGACAATCAAGTCAGTCTGGAAAAGCACTAGTACTCTGTAGTGCATTTGTTTAATTAAATTTAAAAAAAAATGATTAAATTTTGATTTTTAAATTTTTAAAATAATTTTAGTAAACAATAAGTTCAGTTTTGCAATACTTTACCTTTTCCTGCCATTTAATACTTTTCCTACCATAGAAAGTTTTAGCGAAGATTCGAAGAAGAGTACTAATAGCATTAAGAAAGAATCACCGTTCTTAGAGCCATATAAAGAGAATATTTCTTAGAGTAAATCATTTGCTTCCTCTGTTTCGTGAGCAGTTTTAGATAATTCCGCTGATTTGCTGCATTCTATTTTTCAGCTTCCTTAACAGTTATGCAGAGTCTGTAAATTTTTTATCCAAAAAAGCGTATGGAAGCCCGCACCCCAATAGTGGAAGTTTTACGACTACAATTCTCTTTAAATCTCGTGAGACACTTAAATAATTTAACTTTCAAAATACACAGTAAGATTTCTTGAACCTAAGAAATACCATTAAATATGCGACCTTTAATACACCAACCCAATAAATTAATTAATATAATTTGAATAAATTATAAATCATTGGTGACGAACTGAGATCCATTCGATTCGAACGAAAGTGTTGGTGAAAAATGCCATATTTTAAATTACATTTTGTTGCACGGAATTTGTTGAGTACAATAAAAACGATATAAACGTCAGAAATAAGTTATTTTAGAAAACTACGATTATTTAGTTAAACTATAAACTTTAAATATTAGCTACGATTTTTTCTTAATTTGAACAGCAGACACGAAATCCTAAATTGTTAATTCATAACCAAAATAATTTAAAATTCTTCTAAAGTTTATGATGAATTTATAGACATTTCTTGATATAAAAATCGCAGAAAGCTCTCATATGCGCTATTTTTATAATTGTATATTTTGAGAAGTGCATTGGGCCCAGTCTAACAGTGATCTATATATTATATAAAATAAATTAAGCAAACGAAATTGAAAGGCAAAATTTTGTTGTGCAAATCACTTTGATAAATATTTTCGAAGCGTATATCCACTGCTATCAGATAAGCCTTACGATAATTATATTGATGAGTTATGACACAATTGGCGCGCCACTAAATTCGACTTGATATTTATACGACGTATCTTTCTTATTTAAATATATATTATGTAAGGTTATATTTATATACAAAAAATTATTTAAATATATACGGTAAACAAGATCCACAATAATAAAAATATAAAAGATTTTAGGTAGGTAGATTATTAGATTAGACAAAAATACATAGATTGCATGCCGGATATTAGTTATACAAATTTATACGATTAGTTATACGAAAACAGAAAAAAAAAATAAATATTTTTTACTTTTATCCATCTTACCTGTGCAACTTTTTCACCCATATTCGATGCATGCCGGCTACCTTGAAAATATTTCGCTGATCCATTGTCCTGAAACAAAAGCAAATTCGGTCGGTATTCTATAGGATGATGATGATGTGTTTGATTCGTATTCAATAGTTTCTTGTTTTGTGTACCACCATCGGCATCATCATCGTCATCGGATCCTTCCAATAGTTTTGTTAGCTAATTTCATCGTGTCGATTTTTTTTTTTTTATATTTTTATGTTGTTTTTGAGATGCAATTTTTTCAAAGTATTTTTGTTTTGTGGATTTTCATTTTCATGGATATATATGAAGAAAACAAAATTATATAAATAAAAAAGGAATAATGAAATATCCTTAAAATATTGATATTCCTATGCCCCTTCACATTGTGAATAATTAGTTGTATACATATTATAGTTAATAGTAGGAGAAAAAATTGGTCTTTAAGAAATTATAACAAGTTTAGTGGCGCCTCAATAAAAAAAAAATTTAAACCGCAACCAAAATAATAAATAGTTAGAGATAGAGTTTTGTATATAAAATAGATAGATGATCTGAAGTGGTTCATTCTCAATTTGCTGTTTTTCTTGTACATAATTAAATTTTGTTTTTTTGTTTAAACTTTTTTATACGTTTTTGTGTAATGTGATTAAATTTAAAAAGAAAATGAAATGAAAACAAAAAGTGGCCAAATCAAATCTTTTTATAAAATAATAGTAACTAAGAAACAATTAAAAAAGTTTTTTATTGTTTTGTTTTCTAATTTGCTAGAGTTTACCTTGCAACGTTCTGAAATTTTATCTGAAGGCACATTGGACAATGATGAACTCCCGTGGTGTTCACCATTTGTATTACTATTTGTATTATTATTATTATTGTTATTATTATTTATATTTATAGTTGTATTATTATTTTGGTGAAATGAAATTGCTTTATATCGTTGTAAATCACTTTCGGATGAAACATATGGAAAATATTGTCGCGTTGTATTCGTTGTTGTTCCTTTAAATACAAAAAACACAAAAAATTAATTTTAATTTAAAAAAAAATCATTATTCGTTTTAAAAATTATATTATTTTAATTTTACGATTTATTTGTAATATTTATAAATGAGGTACCGCGGCTTTTTTAAATGTGGTACCGCGACGTTTTTGGTGAATTGTTTGGAATTTTTGATCTGAGAGGACCAATGGCTTGACTAACTCTTCCTTGGAAATAGCAACAAGAAGAGCAACAAAATATTTCAAGTATAATACAAGCACAGACAATCAAACCACTATATATTTGTAACACTATTTGACGTGTGCAATTGACCAAACATTCTGACATTTTATAAACACATTTTTAAAATCATTTATTTTTGTTTCAAAAAAATTTCAAAAAGTTTCAAAAAATTACTCGATCCGAGCATATACTTCTGACGATGGCCGAACAAGCCGAAATCGATCGAGTGACTTTTTAAACTTTTTGAAAAAAAATTTAAATATTCAAAATTTATTTATGTGAAAAAAAACAAGCGATTAAAAAATGTGCTTATCAAGCACTATATAAATTTATAGACTCGCCTGGAAGGCAGTTTCCTCTCACCATAAAAAATCTTTGAACTAAGTTGTTATTTTTATTTTATCCTTGCAGTTTCAAAAACTAATTTTAGAGTTTCCTAAATTTTATATGAAATTTGCTTAACTCCGTTGTTTTTCGAAATGTGTTTTTTTTATCTTGAATCTGGAAACGACACGCCAGCACAAAAAATAAACTTTTGAAGGATAGTTTGAATTTACCGGTTCATTATTGTCGTTAAGATCTGTGTGAGAAACAATATCTGCATTAAGTAGAGATTCAGTTTTATGTAGTAAATCCAATAAATATATATATATATAGATCTTTGTGTAATCTGTGCTGTGAAATTTGTATTATAGACAAAATTAAATAAATTGAAATATTTAAATATCTAAATAACTAAAATATTAAGATGCAATTTCTTGTAATTAGATATTCCATCAGTCAAAATACCATCTCAGTCAAAAAAACCAATTTTATATTTTAATTTCTATAAATGATGACTTAATATAATTTTAAGTGTAAAGCTGCCGTTTTGTTGGTGTGGCTGAGATTTAAATTTTGAATTGTAGTAAGTTTTATTTTGTATTGATTTTGATTCTGTAGATTTTTTGTTCCAATGAAGCATAATGATCCTATAAAAAGCAAAGCTTTTTTTGTTATATGTATTATACTTAAAGCGTTTTAAACTTAAAGCTAAATGAATTACTAGTATGTGTGTGTAGTTAAATTTACACCATATACACCTTGAAAATATGTTTTAAATAGGCTTGAGCTGATTTCCATAATGAAGATTGAAGATGTCCATGACAGCATTTAATAAATGATATACTCACCACAATTATCGTATTAAATTATTTTGATTTGTGTAAATATTGGGTTATTATATAGAACAAAGTGATATACATGCTGGACAATAACAGAAATGCTTTATGCAACACTAATATACCAAGCAATGCTTATAAATAAATAATAAAAGCATTAAACAAACAAAAAACCTAAAATAATATAGCAAATAAATCAAATCCGAAATCGATTTAATTTATTTCCGCGTTAACTTTATGGGACTCATCAAATACAAACCTTTCATAAAATCATCAACCGTATGCGCCCGTTTCTGTATAAGTCCACGACAATTTTTCGCATTTGTCTCATAGATTTGTATAAGTTTCTGTTCTGGATCTAAATTAATTATATAAATACATTCGGATATATCCATACTCTTAATTTAAAATATTAATTATAATATTTATTATAAAATTTATACAAAATAATAATTTAATATTAAACAAACATTAGCCAACATTTATAATTATAATTTCAAATACATTTATTTAAACTAATAATTTATTTAGAACATATACGAGTAAATATTTAGGGAAGAGGCTTACAGTAAATTTTTAAGTACACATCGAGATAATTGTATAGGTCATGCACCATTAATTTTCTTTAAATATTGAACACTTATAAATAAAACACTTAAGAATCGTTATAATTTTTTAAACCGCATGCTGGACCAAACGAACGCCGCATGTAATTTTTAAAAAAGGAACTAGATAAACATAAGAACACATCTTTTTATTAAATTACCTAACAGTTCTGCTCATAACAATTGGGAAACTGCAATTATTTCGAAAAAATTAGCCATTATCAAATTTTTATAATACATAATATAAATTATTTTGTTAATCGAATTTAATAAAAGCTCAATTTATATGAGTGACTGGCTTTTGTTTTAGTGAAGTTTGCAGTTTATAGAGAATTTTACCTTTGAAATTGTGTAAGGAAGTATCGATAAATCTAATCACAATTCTGCATTGTGGCAACAATTATCAAAAACGGGGACAAAACCATTACACATTAATAAAACAAAGTTAACGAGTTAAATATCGGTAATAGTCGTCATCATCATCATGAGAACGCAGTTTCTAGTGATCATCAACAAGTTGGAATTTCCGTTCTTCTAAATTATCCCACCAAAGCATGCCGAAGATTAATAAACCAAACATACCAATCCGACCGTTAATAAATTTTATCACATCGGCTTACGCACAACATCGTGATGAAAGACGAATATTCCATGAAAAATAATTTAGGATTGGTCGATAAAATAAGGAACGTGAAAATCCCAAGCGGTGCAAAATTTGCGTTATTTGATGTCACAAGTATGTATATCACCATTCCCGTCACCGAAACTTTTTCACTGTCACCAAACAACTACTAATGGAATACAATATAGATCAATAAAAATCGGTGACGCCATTAAATTAATCAACATGATCACCAGACAACATTATTTTCGGCAATTATTATACACAGAACGACGAATGACTTCCAATCGGCAGCCCATAATCCGGAACGCGGGCAAATATATATCTAAACAATTTTTACAAAACACATCCAAAATGGTCCCAATAAATATGAAACTAATATTATCTATTTTCAATTTTATTTAAAGGATCCAATTGCCAATTATCTTCACATGTGTTTAAACAAAGGGCCGAATTTCAAAGGCCGAATGTCGAAGGGCCGAATGTCGAAGGGCAGAATGTCGAAGGGCCGAATGTTGAAGGGCCGAATGTATCAAAGGGCCGAATGTGTCGAAGGGCTGAATGTCGAAGCGCCGAATGTCGAAGGGCCGAATGCGTCGAAGGGCCGAATGTATCAAAGGACCAAATGGGTCGAAGGGCCGATTTTTTTTGTTTAATAATTTTTTAAGTTTGTTGTTTTAGAGCCCGTGAAGTATTCCACGGATTTTCCACGGCTATACGTATACAAATATAATTGGAATTTCGTTCAATCCAATTAAATTCTTATTGCATGTATAAGTATTGGTGTATTGTACTGTTATAATTTTTTATTTTCAAAATTTTTAATAAAAATGTAAATTAATCGAATGGGTTTTAATTCAGAACATGTTTTTATAGAAACTACAACATGTAAAATTGAGTGAACATGTAAAATTGAGATAGCAACAAGAGACAGATACAGCTATCATGAAACTTGTACTGAATAAAAAATATACGCACATTAAAATATTTTTTCCAATTTTCTGCATTTTTATTTAATGAACTTGTAGGATTTAAGTCAAATTAAAATAAAATTATTAGCTAGAGTAATAATGTAACTATAGTTTAATCAAAATAATTTAATTTTTGTTATAAAAATTGCGATAAACTAAATTGGTTGTTATTTTTTGTCTCATTCCTGTAAAGAAAATATTACTAAAACACCAAAGACGACAATCAGTTAACCATATTTGCAAACCAATTAGTACACGTTAACAAAATCCAATATGAATATTAAAATCTAATTCAAAAATGACTATAAAATATTTATAATTCAACATTGAAAGAAAAATATTTCACGAAAATATCAGAAGAATTTTATATTTTCAGAAATTGTTATATTTTAGAAAACGCCACTGCCTGAACTTCCGCCTCATAAGAAATTTCGTGATCATGCACTAACTGAATCAATAATTTGGAAAATGTCCGATAATAACAACAATGTAAACCTAATATTTTTTAGACTTATATCGTTTTGCATAATCCTATTTTAAAAAGTGCCATAACGAACTTTATAATTTTTAAACTTTACACCGTTTTGAAAAATTTAAATATGAAATTCGACCAGGAGCCAATTTGCAGCCAAAATTGTTAATTTGTAATTTTCCTCTATTTTATTAGTGTTAATTTGTTAATTCCAGGAAGGTAATGTAATAATCTATGCCTAGCATCAATAAAACCTGAAGCACTATCTCTGGGGCAACGTTCCCTCTAATTATTCAAAATCATGCGCGGCATAACTGCATTATGGGCAAGTATTTTAAATTTAGCAAAACTTAACAAAATTACAATACAATAATTTTTACATATAATTTTATTTAAAAATAAATTTAAAAAAACTTTAATGCGTGAATTTCACAGTGAAACAAATTTTATCAGTAACATGAACACGAGATAAAAATATAAAGCCTTCACTTGTTAGCGAGAAACAAAAAAATTGTTCAGTAAAATTTACTGGCAAATAATAGAATAGTGGGGAAAATGTTGCCATAAATAGTATGAAACTCAATACTTTTTATGGCAACATTTTCGATACACTTTCAAAAAATAGTATGCGATGAGGAATATTTTTCGCACACTACGACAATTTTATGGTTGGAAAAGTATTATAGTGAAATGTCAAGAAAAAATGGAACTCGCTATTAGTTTTTGTGCCGCTAGATACAACACGTCCAGAAAGAGATACCCTACTCTCTTTCTAAAAATTTTCGTTAAAATGGTTTATTTTCAATTTTTTTTAGTTATGTTACCCCCAATCTGTCACTAGTTTGACTATAAATTTTGCTATAAAAAAACAAACAAAAGTTGCTGTCTTTATCGCTCTAACGTAATTTAAATATACTCTTCGCTTTTCGGTTTCCCAGTATTTTTTACTGGAAAAATTTGTTTCACTGTGGAATCCACGCATTGTAATATAATTTCTGATTTTTCCCTTTCACAAAAATCACTGTCAACTTTTGCTTCAATACTTATTTTACAAAGTACATCACTTGTTTCAATTTGATAACTAGAAATTGATAACGACAGGACTTCTGTTTTAACGAGTTCATTTAACCATTCTACTTTAAATTTTGAAGCCGTCTTGTTTGTTCGGGGGTCTGTTATTCGGCGGTCTCGGGTTCGATTCCTGGTGGTGACAAGTAAAGAACTTGCGAATGGGTGTTTTTTAACGGGTCATATGTTATTTATATGCTTGTCCATTTTCAGATTTTCAAGCCATAGTAGTTACAGCTTCGTCCTTTATAATGTTTTGGTGGAGCTTGAGCTTACATCTAATTTTTGTTTTGTCATTGCAGTAAATGGAGTAAATTTTTTATAAATTGTTTAAAAAAAAAATCACATCATATACGTAAAAAAAATTAAACTGCGTGGGTTTACAAATTTTTAAATTTTGTAACTAACACGAAAAAAAATGTTAGCAATATTGCAGATGGGCGGACTAAAAATTATGATGGGCAAAATACAATTTAAATCTGGGCGGCCGCCCGTGTGCCCAGCTTAGCGGGAACGTTGCTCTGGGGATGGCCGATATTGGCCATTCAACATTGCGTAAAAGTTCAGCAGATAGTTTCCTATCAAATTGTTTAGTTTTCCTGAAAGGTAGTGTAATTATCTATGCCTAGCACTAATAAAACTTAAATCACCATCTCTGGGGATGGCGATGGTGATTCGGGTTTCATTGATGCTAGGCATAGATCATTACATTACCTTTCAGGAAAACTAAACAATTTGAAAGGTATATTGGGCAGATTTTTAGCTACAGGCCGTTTTCCTTGATTTTTAAGGGGTGAATTTTACGCAATGTTGAATGGCCTTTATCGACCATTCCCAGAGATGGTGATTCAGGTTTTACTGATGCTGGGCATAGATCATTACATTTTTTTTTTCAGGAAAGCTAAACAATTTGATAGGTATATCGGGAAGTTTTAGTAACAAGCCGTTTTCCATGATTTTTTATGCGTAAATTTTACGCAATGTTGTATGGCGTTTGTCGGCCGTCCCCAGAGATGGTGATTCACATTTTGTTGATGCTGAGCATATATCATTACACTATTTTTCAGGAAAACTAAACAATTTGATAGTTATATCGAGCAGTTGTTTAGCTACAAGCCGTTTTCCTTGGTTTTTAAAGGGTAAATTTTACGCAATGTTGAATGGCCATTATCGGCCATCCCTAGAGATGGTGATCCAGGTTTTATTGATGCTAGGCATATATCATTACATTACCTTTCACGAAAACTAAACAATTTGATACGTATCTCATGCAATTTTTTAGTTACAAGTTATTTTCTTGTATAAGAGGTCAATTTTACTCTTATTTAATTTCGGTCCAAATTTTTACGCATTGTTATTGTAATTTAGAAAATTTAGTTTTTTATCATTTTTAATTTCTTTAAATTTATAGTGCAATAAAGTTTTTGAATAAAATAATTTTTAATCTTTACATTTAAGCTGCGAAATTATCACTGTAACTTCCTATTAGAATCTTAATATTTCTTATTAGAGGCTAACAGCTTCCATAGCTCTCGCGAGCTTTCCGAGGGGCTTTAGATTTGAACTTCGGGAGACAAAGAAGCCGGGATCAGCAAACATGTTGCACTGCGTCCCGCACGTAGGAGTGGATTATATAGAGTCTATTAATGACACTTACTGTCGTAGGTAGGTATAAAAAATATTAAATTTTGTTTTTTTTATCTATAAAAAAAAACAAAATTAAATATTTAATATTTTTAAAAAAATCACAACTTTTGTCGGGTTTGAGCAAAATCGGGATTTCGACAATTGGGATTTTGAAAGTCGGGATTTTAAAAGTCTGGATTTTCATCAAAGCCGAGATTTTTTAGTCGGGATTTTGATAATTCGATCTTTGAGCCGACCCCAAAATTTTGTCATGCGCTACCTGAGATATTCGGCCCTATGTCAGCCTTCAGATAATATTTATATGTACACAAAATAAAAAATAATAATTAAATTAAATAAAAAAATTAAAAAAATTAAAAATATATATTTCTAAAAATAAACAAAAAAATCGGCGCTTCGATCTATTCGACCCTTTGACCCATTTTGCCCTTCGACACGTTCGGCTCTTCGACATTCGGCCCCTCGACATTCGGCCCTTTGACACATTCGGCCCTTCGACAGATTCGGCTCTTCCACATTCGGCACTTTGATATCATACCATTTAAACAATATACACACGAACGTCAAATCAACTTTCGAGAGGGAAACAAATAAATCCAGGGCTGGGATGTTCTAACATCACCATTTCTCGATATTTTATCGAAGTATACGTCTCTTTCTTCTAGAATTAATTTGACTTCTGTTTCGTTTTTCAATTATTTCTTCTCTATTGCTATCACGACCTACTAGATTATATTTGAACAATATCTATTTCACTTATTTTCGTTCTACAACCGAAAAAAATTATTTGGTGATAGAAGCACAGTAAAAACATCACAATATTGTAATCTAGCAGGCTGGTAAATGATATAAAAATTGAAACAGAGATAAATTTTATTCTACAGAAACGAGAAATAAACTTCGATAAATTATCGAAACATGGTGATGTTATAACATCCCAGCCTAGTATTTTTGAAATCTGTCAATTTCAAACGTAAATCAATCACACCACTTCAACCACAACGTACATATATAAAAAGAAAAGAAAAAACCACACAACACTTCATACCAATACAAGTTCAACACAAACCTGTACCTTATTGGTGATAGCACCGTTTAAATAACATTCCATTGAATGAAAATCATACACAGAAAACTTATAAACAAATTCTACAGCAAACGTAAAAAAAACTTCATCAATCTAGTTCGACGTCTTTCTGCAAAACAACACATAGTGGCAAAAATACATTGGGCGCTATTTGGTCCGCCAACTGTTGCTATCGTGATTTATAAAATCATCGCACAATTTGATTTGAAATTTTGTGATACTTCAAAATGTGATTTAAATCAACATGCTGGCAACTGTTCGGCTTTTCTGCTTTGTTTTGTGTCGACAAAAGAGATGCATTATCGTGTCGACAAAAGAGGTGCAGCGCGTGATGAATTCCTGTCATATATGATCCTAAATATCTGAAGTTTAATTTCATTCTCATTTCTCCCGTGCAACGCCGGGGCAATGCAGCTAGTGTTTATTATTAACAAACAAGGACCATTGCGTGTCCGTTTTATTTCCGTAAGCCCGGACTAACAAATCTCCACTCAATACACACGGCTGCTATTTACGAAAAATTTCACAAATTTTTAAAAGTCGGTAATGTCGGTAACTTTGAAAAGCTAAATATGGCTTATTTGCCTAGAATTTGTATCGCCATCCCTATACCCTAAGTTTATTACAAACACATGAACTGTTATTTAAAAGTAGAATACTGGTGTTTGCGGTGCTAAACTTTTGTTTATAAATTGCCTATAAATTAGTAAATCGTTAGAAATAGATTTAAAAATTACGTAATTCATTAACATTTAATTTCGAAATAAACGGACCCTGAAAGCTTTATCTAAAATTTTAAAATGGTATGAGAAACACAAATTTCTTAAATAAAACTCCCCTTGATGGTGCTTAACAGGCAATAAATGTTTTGTTAGCTCCAACAACTGAACAAAGTTGTTAGTATTAAAATCGATTTATTTTGGGTTTCCTTATACTTCAGTGATTAAAAGAAACGGGTCTCCAGCGCTAATTTCTTTAAAAAGTGATCAATATTATTTTCCTCGCCTTATGATGTAAATAAGCCATTTTACCTACCGATAAAGACTTAAAAATTTACTGTATAAACCCCCTGTTGGATTTTCAAAAAACCATTCCATTATATCCAATCCAAAAAACGTGAAATTCATATGATTAGTACAAAGGATAAATCAAAACAACATAATGTCTGGAAGACTTTACAAAAAACAACACAACAATTAAAAATATTCTTAATATCAAAAAATTCATTGAAGATTCTCCAGACAGCCATATTTTTTGTTCGCATATTTGTTAAAAAACCAAAACCAAAATCATAAATTATGATAAAACATAGAACATATATTAATAGACATAATATATTTATTGTAGGTGGCACAAAAATTTCCTTTTTATAACAACACAAAATATAACTTTTTGTTTTCTTTGGTCTAAACTTAAAAGAGCTTTCAGCCAATTGGTATACATATTTATTATGAACTTTTTCGAAGAATAATTTTTTTTATCGAAGATTTAAACCAACAAGAGCTTTTTAGTACTTATAAAATAAAATGAACACTTACTTTTTGGTACTTGGTTTTCGAAATCTAAGCTTTTCGTGTGTCCAAATTCCTGTTTTTTATATGTTTCATGTTTCTAAAATAAAAAAAATCGAATTATTTATAAGTTTTGTGGCGGACTATAATAAAAATGTTACAAAGAGCTTTAGACCATATCAGAGCTGTACTAAAAATTACTTGGTTATTGAAACGTTTTTTATTGTTTTTTGAACAGCTCTGATTTATTTGACATACCTTTGGTACTATTTTAATTTCGTCTAAACCTAAGGCATCTTTTGGTTTCAATGTTTCAACTTCAACACTACGTGGAATTGCTGGCGTTGACATTGGTGTCCATGATTTTTCATGCTCGACCTTTTTTGGTAGCCTAAAATTATAATTCATAATAGTTTACAAATAAAAGATAACACAAATGGTTGATTTTGACTTACCCCTCATTTTCTTCTTCTTCCTGCGTAACATCCGATGGTGGCGTTAGATAACCGGCTAATCGTAACCCTCGATCTCGGATTCCCATACTACCAAACCGTAACGATTGACGAAAACTTGCTCGCGCTCGATCAACTAAAAATTATTTATTTTAAATTGGGTCATGTCAGAATATAATGGGGGGTAGATTGCAAATTTAGCAAAATTATATTTTTTATTTGTATACAATCCAAACTCACATTTACTCAACCGTGTTACTAACGCTGATTCAACTTGTTGTGGATGGGTTAAATCTTCAAAATTAACTATAAATAACGATATATCGTCGGCTTCGGAACGTATCGGTGCTATCACTTCGGAACATAGGAATTTTTGTCCATTTTTACGATAATATAAAATCTCAAAGTGTTTCTCGACACCCTTGCTCAGCGATTCTTTTATTAAATTAACAGCTAATTGTGATGTCATTGGTCCATGTAAAAATTCTGTGCTGGCCGAACGTTGCATTACCTCGGCCCGGGTAAAACCGGTCATTTTACAAAATCCATCAGAGCAAAAGATGATATGAAAATTTTCTGAGAGCGCGTTCGCCACCAGAAAACTACGATCTGGAAAAACAAATAAAAAGCAAAATTGTTAATATTTTTAAATCACGCACTTTTTTCTATTTTACAATTAAACGAAGTATCGATTAAACAGGCTCCCACACCTAGCACATCCTTAACCATAAATTTAAAGTAAATTCGAATATTGTTTTTGTTTGCATATCGAATCCCATAAATTACAACCGTTGCGCGTTCATACGCCAATTTATGTTTTATGTAAATTAGATAGAGGAACAATATTTTTGGATGATTTATTCAACATGAAGATTATTTAACCCTATAGGCATTACAATCCCAAAGATTTAAGTACAAGTAGATACAATCTGGTCATTTTGACGCCGCGTTTGCTGCATAACAGATAAAACTAAAGATTTTATTAGTCTTCCGGCAACAAACTGCTGTTAACTACATAATACTTATGACAATGATTAAATAAGATCGATAAAAAAATTGTTGTTTGTATATTTTTGCTTAAAAAAATTGTTAACGGAGAGTGTAAAATAAAAAATTCATTTGATGCGGATTCGAAACCTAAATTAAATAGTGCGGTCATTTAATTTTTATGGCTAAGTAATAAAATTGTGAAGATGCGAGTAGTCGATATCTTCAATTAAATTTTTTACATACTCACGTATACATATATACGTTTGAAGTTAGAACTAAATTATTCCTAAAGCAAAATAAAAAAAGGATAAATATAGCCAAACAATGACATTTAGGCGAATTCACAATTGACATTTCAGGTAATATTTGAAAAATTTTAGCAATTTCCCATATGTATATATTAAACTAACCAAAAGCATTAAAAATAATGCTACATTTCTTAAGAAAATCCTAAATTCTTATATCACATCCTAATAAATGTTGAACTTCTAGTTATTTATTATAAATTGGAATTCAAATAAGTTTACAAATTCAATATTTCGCCTATCGTTTGTTTTTGTTGGTTTAGGATTAATTTAGGCCTAACTTCAAAAGCTTCTTCAGATAGTAGTGGCAAAATTATGTATAGAAAAATGATGCAGAGTGTAAAGAGTGTGCTATTTTATCGAGATCGCGACTATTTCATAATGGTCAGTTTTCTTTCCACAGACCAAAGAAATCAGTTAGATACGATGATACGTCTCATCTGTAACCGGAAAGGACAATCGTAGGAGGTGTATCACGGCATTTATTCTTGTGCTTAAGAAATTGAGAGAAGTCTTGGTAAATGAAAAGTGGACAGTGAGTGACTGTCACAGGCTTAGTATAGCAAGGTGTATGGTCAAAACTGTATTTGCGCTCCCAACAATCCGTAAATTTTCCTGTGAAGAGGATGGTCATGGTCAGAAATACCTCACTACTTGAATCACAAGCTTTACTCTCTAAGACGAAATAAAATGGTTTCTAATAAGGGTTTCACTAACGATTATTCAAAATTGCTTTATGTAAATCAAAATGTAAATTTAAAAATGTGAATTACGGGGCATAATTTTGATCTAAAAGGCTTAACTATTTGACAAATGTTTTGAAAGTCATTCTTGTGAAAATGAGTTATTTGTTATTCTGGGTAATAGTCAGATAATTCTTTTACGTCTCTTGTGAGGTTACCAAGAAGTTTTGCAGTTTGTGTAAAACTGAGAATCAGATTTTAAATTATTTATATCAAAAATTTAGTATTCTCATTAGCCGACGACCATAACCATGGTTGAAATATTTTTCGAAAATTATTTTTAAAATTTTTCTTTCAAAATATTGGTCGCTGTATTACTACATTCGTTGGGTACATAATTTGTGAGTAAAAATATTTCTGCGAGTCAACGAGTACTTCGCAAGTAGATGATTTTACATCGGTCTGTAAGAACCCAGTTATTGCAATCCTGATTTAAAATTATGAAACATGACCGTGGCTCTAATCAATTTTTCTCGATTCTTCTTATCTATAATCTGAACGTAACACTTTAGTTCATAAACTCACCGTTTTGAGACTAATTGGTAATTTTTTGTTTATTATAGAATAAATACTTTTCGTATATCGTTGAAAAGGTCTGAATGAAGAATGTCGTGTATTCTGCTAAAACACCTTAGTACTCGAAATTACCGTTAGCGTTGAAAGCAGTTATTTAACTCATTTTCTCATTACCAAAAAATTAGATGATATATCGTTTGCAAGGCCTAGGAAAACGATACAATTTTGTTATGAGTCCTTTAGTTGATAAATCCACCGTTCTTGGCGTTGGCACTAAAACAACAATTTTTTTGCCAGCAATTTAGCTCAAAAATTTACAGCATTTGGGTATAGAATACATAGTAATATTATAACATTTTTTTACAAACTCAATTAAGAATCAGAATATTTTTCTGAATTGTTTTTTGATAAATGGTTTGATGAAAATCAAGCCTCTGCTTTGATTTAGTGAAGTAATTGTTATATTCGGATTACCACTTGTGAGGACCGAATTGATAATTAACGTTGGAAGTATTAAGTTTTACTACAAAACTTATGTATGGTAGATGGTGGCTTGTGCAACTCCAAAAATGCAACACATCGTGAATATTGCTAGTGCCGGTAGCTTGAATAATTTTGTGATTGGCCTTTTATTTGTTGCGTCCTGACATTTTACTGTGGCGACTCGAACAAAGCCATCCTTCCCAGCGTGAGTTTCAAGAACCCGTCCCAACTTCCACCGAGTAGCAGGTGATCATCATTTATTAATACTAAGTCGTCTACCAACAAGTTAGGCTGAATCTTTGTCCACTTGGTTCGCTGCTGCTGGTGAATATAGTTAGAAAACCATCGTTTCCAGAAATGTTGTATTAATTATTCGGTCAGGTGCCGTCTTGTTTTCAACCTCATAGTTTCGATGTTTGCACATGGCGGCGCCTTCAATGAATCACCAATTAAGAAATGCCCTGGAGTTATTACTGCTAAGTCAGAGACATCATTTGAGAGTAATGTTAAAGGTGTTAAGACACGCTCCAATTTGAGTTGTTACGGTGCACAGTTCCTCGAATGTTAATGTTGAATCACCAATAACCCTCTTGAGATAAAATTATACTGATTTAATACCTGCCTCGCAGATACCTCCAAAATGAGGAGTGTGAGGTGGAATGAAGTGCCAATTGGTTCTATCAATAGCTAACCTAGCTGCAATGTCACTCCGACAAAGTTGTTCCGACAAAGTAAGTTCCATTGTCGAACAAAATATCGGTACATAAGCCTCTCCTGGAAACGAAATGTTTGTAGGGGGCAATGAAGGATTCCGTTGTAAGACAGCTTACTATTTCGATATGGATCGCCTTAGTTACCATACATACGAAATGAGCTATATATCCTTTGTAGGCCTTGTGCCCCCTTTCTTTTGATGTTCTCAATTGGATGGGACCGGCATAATCGATTCCTGTTTTGGCAAATGCTCTTCTTAATTGCATTCTGGCAGCAGCCAAAGTTCCCATTAGTGGTTCTGACATATGTTGCTTGTGGCGGAAACATTTTAGACATTTTTGATTCACGCTTCGCACCGCTCGCTTGCCATCAATAATCCAGTATTTGTTCCTTAAATATGACAAGGTTAATTGAATTTCACCGTGTAAAGTGCTGTAGTGGGCATCTTCGATAATTCGCAACGTTAATACATATGTTGTGCTTGTCCAAGATTATTGGGGTTCGGCTGGCGGGCTTCAGGTTGGAATTTTGTAGCTGACCATTCCCTCTTAGTATTCCATTATTATCTAATAACGGATTGAAAGATAAGAGTCTATTTCTTTTGTCTAAATGCCTAAGGGATTTCAGGCACTGAATTTCGTTATGGAAGTCTTGTTCACTGGCTTGTTGACTGTGGGAGTTTTGTCAGATTAACTATTGAGTTTACTTTTAATTTCTCCAGATGTATGTCATTAGGAATGTTGTTTGGTCTGGGTACATCAAGATCCAACCGTAATTTAGTAAGAGCTAAAGGGGTTGTTCCACGAGACGCTTTGTCTGCCGGATTTTCAATTGTCCTTACATGATGCCATGTAGTCTTTGGCAGCATACTTCTTATTGCAGAAATCCTATTGGCCACAAACCTTTTGAATTGGTTTGGCTCCCCTCTAACCCAGCCTAATGTAATAGTTGAGTCAGTCCAGGCGTAAGTCTTGATGCCTTTAAGTTTCAAGGCACATTGAGTATGGCTGATGAGTTTCGCCAGTAGCAAGGTTGCGTTAAGCTCCAGACGTGGGAATGATAATTTGGTCTTGCGACACGTGTTTTTGCTGTAAGTGTGTTGTAATGTGGCCCATATTGTCAGTTGCAATTGATGATTATTTTGTTGTATCAATCCGCCGAGGAATCATTATCTGCTTCATTGTGAACATTTCTTCCTTGTAGTTCATCTATCTAGCATTTAGTGTCGCTGGTAGCGAATCATTCCATCTTATTCCAATGGTACATGCTACTTGCATCATTAGTTTTGCCGTGATGAATTGAAGGATGATGCCCGATCCCTAAGGATTTTACGCTACCGGATAGTTTGATTTGTACGTTAATCTGTGATGTTTTGGAAAGGTAGTTATGTCCACTATATACTACAATTTTCTTATAGGTTGAGAAAATTATTTAAATCATTTTCCTGTTCATTTGAAATTGAAAAATTGAAAAAATATCGTTTTTATGTAAAACATCGCGCTCAAGTCGCGACCTCTAAATTACCTTCGATCGTCCCTAAATTTTTTCGGTTTAAGTTTTTAGCCTACTCTCACATTTCTAAGGGGTGTCCCGTTAAATATTGGAACTTTCGAAAACATCGTCACCCTAATATATATATATATATATATATATATATATATATATATATATATATATATATATATATCTCAAATGATGAGATGTATAAAAATGATTCATAGGATTTTGACCTATATTATCATCTGTATTAATTATATAGATGATAAAATAGGCCACAAACTAATCGTTTTTATTAAATGTATAACTATATAGATTTCTTCGTTATGATATTGTTAAACCAATAAAATCAAATTAAAAATTAAATTTTTGTTTGTAATTTTATTGATTTCGTTTGTCGCTTTCTATTGAACAAAAGCAACATCCTCAGCCTAATTCATAATTCTCACCACTTTTGCGTCACTCCAGTACACTATCCATTAAATTTAATAAAATATTAATGAAAATCTATTATAAGAAGAAACTAATAACAGAAATGTTGTATTCGTAATGAATATTCGAATACGTAATGCAATAAAAATGGGAAAAAAAAAACTTTTTCAAAAGTTTATTTTGAGAAAATTAGTTTACGGTTTATTTGCTGAGTGAAAATTGTACCACAATAAATTTTTCTGACATCACAACAAGAAAAAATATTCGGATAATTGCTTGGGTGCGTTTGTTGTGAATTTATGAATCAACAGGTTAAGGGTAAGATTAAAGGTGGTTTAATAATTAATATATTTTTTTGCAAACTATGTAGTTCCAGATTAAACATTTTAATTGAATATTTATTATTTATTACTTAGTTGTGTGTCATTTCCATTGTATATGTATACATAGGTACATTAACATATCTCAATAAAATGACAGCACTTCTATACCATATAGCATCATATTTTATATAAATTATAGTTAAAATTTATTATGAATTCTGGCGCCGTATAACATAACCTACCATATTACAATTCAACCATGTTTTAGTACCAGACCATGGTTATGCGGTAACCTAAACCAATCATAATTTATTTTTTACTTCAATGAACTTTATAAATTAAACCGCATTTTATAGTTGGTTTGTACTGGACAATGGAAATAAATTAAGGATATCTTGTAGCATCACGAAACTTTATTATGTTTTTCTTTCTGTTTGGTAACTTATTGTGTGATGAAATAACAATTAATTTTAATTTGGGTCAAATTTATATAAATATTAGATTGGCGACGCTTTACTTTTGTATTTTATAATATACTCTTTCAATACAGAAATACTTCGTTTGAATGGAAACTTTGGATAAAAATGCGATGAAGATAAACAGGAATGTAAATTAACACATATTTGTTTTATGAATGATGGTATGACAGAAACTGTACTTAAATTACTTGTAGTTAACCTCTCATAGTTTCTCTCTAAACCAGATTTTAAAATATACGGATTAACAACAAATAACTGTCAAATTAATAAATCTTTCAACGAGACTTTTATTTTCCCAAATGAAAACTTTCTTCAACACGAGTCAGGCAAATATCCAATCTAAGCATAACATTTTTTAAACAAATTTTCAATCCGAAATAACTTTCATTTCCCTCCTTCGAGAATTTTACGTATAAACTCCCACTCAGTGAAACAAGCCTTAGAGCAATATGGGTCATGCCCGTAAAAAAACTAAATCAAATGCTTTATATTATGTTGTATTACAAAGCAAAATAAACTGAAAGTAACCTTAATAAAAAATAAAAAATGCAATGAAAATGGTGAGTAAATTTATCGCAAGTCTAATAGTGATTGCAGGAGAAAATTACCTGCAGTTAACTCATGTTCAACATTAATAGTAGCATAGTAATTATTTTATAGGAAAATCAATATTGTACGTGTGTGTATTATTAAAAATTATTATTCTCAATTGGATAATTATACGCCTGTTTCTGACTAGTTACATTTTAAATTCATGCTGTAAACTAGTTTAAACCATTTTCATCTATCGTGCTGCTAAAACTACACCTTTCGACATCTGTTTAATTATTGTCCTGAATGTCATCGATCTTGTTTTCCGAATGAATCACTCATGTTTCAAAGTTCAAGGCAAGTTACGTGTATCGGTATTATGTGTACCGCACAGTATTGTTTTTTTAAAAAGCGTAGTCATAATTCCTATATAAAACGCGCCACATAATTTCCCATCCCATCATCAATTTTAAACTAAATGACACAAACTTATTGTATTTATTTCGAACAAAGTAAAAAAGTTAGTTTTAAGTTACTTGTCCAATTATTATTTGCATGATCCATGTTATGAATTTTTTTGTGTATTAATAAATAATTGTTATTAATTTAAAACAAAAAGTTCCTTGGGAAATAATTATATGTGAACCTCACACGATGCTTAATTTTCACCAATACAAACATCGTTAACATTTCTATTGGGATGGATGGTCTAGCTCTGTAGAGAATATTATACAACGTTGAAATTTTAATTTTCATTATTCGTGCACTATCATGCATTACACGTAAACAAACATACAGACAATAAAATATGTTGTTGCATATTAAAAAAATTACCGCAATTTTGTAATCGATCCGAGTTAAAAGCTTGGTTCATTTACATCAACAATATATAAAAAAGGATCTTTGTACGGCTTTGTACAAACTGCAATACCAATATAAAGACATTTTATAATATTTAATTTAATTTAATTTTCCTTATTGAGCTTTGAACGGAAATGCCTCGTTTGTCTGTGATATTGAATAGACTGGTTTTTTCAGCTTTTATGGCAATTTTAAGATAGCATCGATTAATTTTTATGGTCCTTGTTTAAATCATTAATCTATTTTATTTTGGATTGCAAAACCAAAAATAAGCTCGTTATTACAGAGCTTTTCTATTTTAAGGTACATGACCTTTAAATTAAGCCAAATTAACCGTACCGTAAGGAATATTATTAAAGAATGTACAACTTTTGAACAGTTTGGCCTTTTACTAACAGCTTCTTGCTTTATGTTTGAAATGGATTATATGTGTCCACGAAAGTACGGGTTGCTTATTTGGTATTCATAAATACATCAGCTTACTCAGTGCTCGAGTGAATCTCATTAGATAGCGCGAGCTATTGCTAAACAAATAAATTTTCTATGACTGGCTCTTATCATCAAATATATAAGAGAAATGAAGTAGTGCAAATTGTATAAGCCAGTTTCTTCGAGGTTAATCTTATTTTATAGTTTTGATATATTTATATACACAAATTTATTTCTTTTCTATATAATCTCGTATACGTATTTAATTTTTATTTCATTTTAATTCGACTCTTTTTCGGGTAGTACGCGCATTCGATTGTGACGATTTTGCTTGAGATTCCTGTTTTCATCGGAAATGGTTTTTACAGTATCATATGTGTTCTGTGGCAATTCATTTTCTCGTAAATCAGAGAAATTTTCAGGCAGAATTTTGCTCGTATCAGATTGATTTATTTTTACAGCCAATTATATAATATTTCGCTGTGTTTTGATAGTTCTCCGTAAAGTTCGTGCAAGAATTTAAATCCGATTTAAAGACCTTCAAAAATTAAACTGGATTTGCCAAAAGTAAAATAGATTAACCTCGGAATCTCTACATGAGTCCTCTTATGTATATTTTGCTTTATGATTTCATCGGCCACGTTTGCTGGAGCAGAGTCTACAATTTTAACACAATAGGGCTAAACGTTCTTCCAGCAAGCATTCAAAGTAGATGGCCTTATTTCGGACACGTACAAAACTGCATGTTTTATACAGTCCAGGATTGATTTTTTTTTCCACACGTCAACAACAGTTAGCGATTCATCCTCATCCATTTTATTTAAATATATTTAAATAATCTTCTTACATAATATACTTTAAAAGTTACAATTATTCCCTAGTGGAGTAGCTGCAGAGGAATAGCTGTATTAGTAGTTTTTGCTCGAGTGAATCTCATTAGATAGCACGAGCTATTGTTAAACAAATAAATGTTCTATGACTGGCTCTTATCATCAAATATATAAGGGAAATGAAGTAGTGCAAATTGGGTCGATTAACTATGAGAGATTATAAAATACAATTTTTTGAGGCATTGCTGCAAAGCAACAACGTAGTACTATCTTTTGTCACTTTGAAACCACTAGTACTCTTTTCCGTTCTAAACACAAATGTTCTGCTCGCCATTCTCTTCCAGAAATGGCCGGTTTTGTCGTCAATGATAAAAATAACGTATATTCACCGTCTTCAATTATTTTGGCAAGTTTAGTAGAATATTCTGTAGTAGCTGCAGCATCCGCAGATGCTATTCCACATTTAATTTAAATTATTAATAACAATTACATGAATTCGTAAAAACCCTTGTAACCATCCGTTACTTGCAATACATTTGTTTTGGTCTAGTTGGGATGACGTTGATGGTTCTAGTTGTTTCAGTTTCTCAAAAATGCTTAAGGCATTCTCCTTAACAGTAAGACAGTCCAAAGATACACGTTTTTGGCTATGATCTTCAATAAATGTAAACAACCCCTTTCCATTTTTTCAATGGCCGCATCTCTAGTTCATGAGCACGAATTCTCACTACATCTGGTACCATCTGACACAGAATTACGAAAACCTTTCTCCTTTTTTAATTGTTCGAATTGTACCTTCGTTCAACTTAAAGCTTTTGCTGTCCGATGTAGAACCTTCACCTCTTGCAAATCGGTCTAATATATTTATTTTTGTCTCTAATGGTCTGCGTTATGAAAATCTTAACTTACCCAATACACATAAAATTCAATTTTTAAATTTAACTAAACGAGCAACAGTGCTTGATAAATCATTCAAAACTAATTATTAAAATTAAATAAAATTTTATTTTAAGTAACACTAAAACTAAGATTGAAAGAATGGCCAATACATTATTTTTTCTCTGTGTAAAAATAAAATCGTGCAAAAAAACACCGTTGACGTACATGTTTGGGTGTATGTGTAAATATTCAATACTTTTTTTGTAGAGTGATTTAAAAGGATGAGACCTCATGTGTGTTACGGCATGGCAAAGAGAAAATGGGTTTTAATTTTTATTTTCGTTTGTAACGACAAGCAAATATTTGATGTTGACTATTTTTTAGATTGTTTACTGCTGGCACTATTTTCGCTAATATAATTTATGGTATCTCGAATATCGATTGATTTCAGTTCTGGATCCTATTCAACGACTTGCTCATGCGCCAATTATGTGAAAAACCTTCCACGCGGCCCTATCTTCCGTTCGTGTCGTCACCTCACTTAAATCATGATCTTTTTTGTTTGATTGAGATGTGCGGAATTGTCGCGTAATATATTTATAGACAGTATAATGCGGAACATGCATAAAATGTTTTTTGGACTGAATTGGAATTCTAGCAAATTTTAGTTTTGGTGCGGCTGAGTTTGGCTTGGTCATCTCTCAACGGGTTGTCTTGATGGGTAAGTGGAGGAATAGGCTAATCCTTGGCCGATTGTTTCAGAACTTCATCCGGGGTTTATGTTGGAGTCCCGGTTCAGCTCGACATACCAGGTCCGAAGATTATTAGTTAAGAAAGTGTTTAGCACGGCCAAATTCCGGAACTCCTCCAAAAACCATTTTTAAATTCTCATCCAATTCTGCTTACCTGATTTGACAATAATTGGTTTCGATATGGCCAAGTTCTATTCAGAATGGTCGAATTTTAGAACTTTATCATGAAGACACGATACAAGCCTAATACACAAGCTGAGCCAAGTTTATTAGAATCATAGCCCAGCTTTCCAAGCTGGGTTGGAAGAATTTCAGTTGAGAAACGGCCTGGTTCCATTTATTGTAAACCTTGACTTTGCACTCCGTATTTGATCATCATTTGTTGAGAGATGGCCTAATTCCATTGAGCATTATGCTACAGTTCCAATCCAATTCTGCATACCATATTAGACAGTTATTGTTTGAGGAATGGGTGTGTTTATTAACATCACCGACTGCAATCGATGATGAAAATTCGATTTGCATCTAGCCTCTGATGGGATTCGAACCCAGTATCTCCCGGTCCAAGTGCGGAAGCGTTAACCACTGCACCACTTGTCAGGTTGGGAAGCCTATAAGTTTCAACAAAAAAAACAAAACTAGATCATTTTTTTTATTTGTTATTAATTGTGCAATATATTCTAGGGCCCAAGCACTCCCAATATAGCGGTTCGGTTATTTGCGTCCTACATTATACAGTAGTAAAATCGAGATCGTACGGCTATAAGCCCGATTTACGTAGAACCATCTGCACATTCCATTCCATTACAGTTACCCTATAATTTATATTTAAGAATATTTTGTGAAGAAACTAAAAATTTCAAAACACTGAATATGGATTTCAAAGTCTTTAAAAATATTACGTAAATAAATCTATCTAATGCCATGATCTAATGAATTGTTTCGTGTTAGAGAATTTCGTTCTTTACAACATTTCGAAAAATTTAGTTTTCAAAATTATCCATCATCATTCAACATACATTGAAAGGTGTTAAACGGAACGCTATAGCATTTGGTGCCGAGCAACGCCATTTCGATTCCTCAACGATCTGTTATAAAATATAGTGGGAGATATGCAGTCAGCCAACCAGCAAACAATTTGCTAACCGAAGTCCAGTTACTCAATCATTGTCAAGAAAATTTCAATTTCAAATTATATTTTTCTAAAAATGTTTGTTTAATTTTGAGAATGCACAGTTTTGCGGTTTCGTAAGCGTATATAAACGTCAACAAGCACATTTTTTAGATTAAAAAAGTACAAAAAACTCATTAAAAAACAAAATATAATAATACGGATTCCAGTACCGGAAAGAAGACAAAATTTTCTTCAATTAGAAGCAAAATTATTATTTTGCAAAGTATTATTTCACCAAGAACAAGCGTTCAAATCTGAGTATTTTTCCGAAAACAAATTCTGTTTCGATTTTGTTTTTGGCGCAGTGTAATAAGCTGTAAAGTTCAAAAAACTTATTTCACCTTTTTCCGATTTTTTAGAAATTAAAAGTAACATCTGTTATTGACCATATTCGATTGAAAACTATTTGTACATTTTATTAAATTTTACAACAATATCAATGTAGATCAATTTTCTAAAATTTAAACAAAAACGTCGATTTATAGCAAAAAAATGATTTTCAACAAAACTTCGACCTCTATACAGCCAATACCGATAATTAATAGGAATGAAACACTTACGCTTCAATAAATCCGGAGATCTCAGTGAAATTAAGTTAAAATGCCAATTTTGACTGGGATCAAACATCATACTTAAACCTTTTCTATAAATTTGAACAACCCAACTATTTTTGGTCGAAATCGTTTCACTGGGAGCGGCAACTGCCATAAGAGATTTCAGTTTTTTGTAAATATTTTGAAAAGTATTTCATTTACTAGAAAAACAACCAGTAATTAAACGATTCTAAATGGGAAATGGTTTTTTGTACACAGATTGATTGATTGATTGACTTTTCTACATAAATTAGAAGGTCCAACTGATGTTTGACCGAAATTGGTTCATCGGAAGGGGTATCTTCCACGAAAGCTTTCTGTTTTTTGCAAATATTTTCAAATATATAGCATTTACGAAAAAACGATTGAAACAAAAACAATTGTAAATTAAGTTTAAAGCAAAATTTATTGAAAACTTTTTTTAAATTATTTCGGGATGACGAGTTTTGATAAAAAAAAAGTTATTTGACCAAAATTTGACAGCTCTACAGCCCAGAGGGGGTTAATTCTGAAAATTTTTTTGAGACTATGTTAACTGACAATTTTTCGAGACTATTTTATGAACACTTGTCAGTTTATTTTTAATAGCAATAAATTTTTCATTATGATTCTTAAATTTCACAACTAAATTGACATTTTACACCAGTAAACTTTCAATAAATTGTTATAAATTTGGAATTTACCAGTGTTATTTGATCAGGATCTACCCTAGGCGGATCGACTATTCGTTTTACATAATTAAGATTTTTTCATAAATTAGGAAAGAACAGTTTTTTCCAAAAGTTCGGTAAATTTAAATTTTTGCTTCAGAAATTTTTTGCTTCAGAAGTGTAGCGTATTTGTGGTCTATCTATGTATACATTCGTGATAAATGAAAATCTGGTGTTGGCCACAATATATTCACCTCTTCAATCTATTCGCAGAGATTGCAGCTAGACATTTTGGTTAGCAAACAGTTGAATACTATTTTTTTGTATCTCAAATAAATTTGGAAAGCTTCAAAAAAATTGTGTTCCACTGTTGTGCAAGCAAAACCACTAGCTACAAACATAAATAAACAGTAACCATTAAACGACTAAGTTTTTAAAATAAATTAAGGTGAATTTGTCTTCAATTTTTCCGTTATTATCTATTTGATTGCAAAAACTATTACTTTCCTTTTCAATGAAATACCAATTAAATTTAATAAAAAGTATTAAAATCAAATTAATACCACTTTTGTTGTACAACGTCTTGTCGGTAAAAAATTTGACGTGACAATTCATAAACATATTTCTATCTAATTCATATAAATTATTTTATTTCCGCAATGTCTTTAAATGTTTTTAGTGCTTAAGCGATTTTTATACGTTATTGACATGGCAGAAGACCGACATTTACGTTTTATATCTTCAGTTTCCGAATATTTGCTTTTTTTTTGAAAATTCGAATTTCACCGGTTGTTCCCTTTTTTTGTTAGACGTAATTTTTTAAGTAGCAAATGGTTGGCGATTATGTCAATAAATAATTAAATTGTTGTTAATTTTAAATACGATATGTATGATCTACAGTTATGACAGTTTATACAATGTAAATTGTTATTAGAATGGAATTTTGAACTTTGAAGAAACTTTGAAGAATTATTAATAGTAAATCAAATTGTCTTAAAATTGAAGAAAAGAAAAGTATAAGATTTACACATTGAATTGAGATTACATCACTTTAACATTTAGATCTATGATATTTAAATGCTCTAACAACAGCAGTATTGTTAAACAGAAAACAGGGTTGTTAAACAGAAATACTAAAATAATTAAAAACTTTCCGCGTTAGTTGATAATAAAATGTAGAGTAATATGAGTTTTATTACTGCAACTATATTCTTCCATTAAGTACTTTTGTTTACAATGAAACTCATGCGCAAAGCATAATTAAATTGGGCAAGATTTTGCATATAAAGTGTTTGTTTCAAAATTCTAAGAACTTTAACATTTATTGAATTAATAGTGCTAGAGACTCTTGTTTTTATTTCCAGAAAGTGTATACCCGAATCTCGAGGGTGTTTTAAAAATAAAACAAATTTTATATATTTCTGTCGTTCGAACGGCAAAAAGGTGTGAAAAAATGCTTTTATTTTTGTTGAATTAATTAAAATGTGTATGTTATAGGCATGTAAATTAGAAAATATGATCCAAATATGTATATATATATATATATATATATATATATATATATATATATATATATATATATATATATATATATATATATATATATATATATATATATATATATATATATATATATATATATATATATATATATATATATATATATATATATATATATATATATATATATATATATATATATATATATATATATATAACTACAAATTTTTAAATCTATATTATAGTATACTAATACAAATTTTCCACTGCATTGTATCCGAAAATAACTTGTACAACGATTTACATTATTTATCGTGGAAGTTGTTGTTTTTGCGACACTTGGAATATTTTATTTAGTCGAAAGTGATAATTCCGCAATAAAACTGTTTGTACAGTATTTTTTTCACCCAAAAATTGATTTATTCACATTTGAAATGATTCATTAATATTTGAGTTCAATAATATACCAAAAAAAAAGCTCAGAAAAGTAAAAATATTTGTAAAAGCGCTTTTCGTGCATAAAATATTGATTTTTATTTTAGTTGTTTAACTGTCGCATTATACTACAACAACGCAATACATATAAACCAAACAACATGTACACATACGACGAAAATGAACGAGATTACCTAAAAATACTAAACTAAAATAAACAAATTAAAAAAAGCAAAGAAAAAGCTCATAATAATAAAATATTAAGAACATTTTTAAGTTACATAAAAAATGCTTTTTTTGTATTTATTGGGTTAGATTATAAGTTTATTAACAGAAAACTACTAACTAGTACCCTGTTGATGGTATTTGGAATTAGAATATGATATAACATGGCTGAGTATTTTATTGGCAAGTTGTTGTGGTCTATTGCTCTATGCAAATATCATAATCATTTCTAATGGATATGTTACGGTAAAAAAGTATAATTGGTTATTATATATAATTACCAACTGCGTCGGTTAATATGATAAATTTTTAAGAATTATTCACTTTTACCGGTGATCAGGTAAAGAGTAAAAATTTAGAAATTTTTAAATGTAGGATTGTTTATCAGCAGTTTTTAGGAGGAGGAAGCTAAATTTTTCGCTTTTTTTATTTATTCAAAATACTGTAAGATGTTAATTTTTTGACAATTTGTGACGTTTCGATTGTGCATCTTTAATTTTTAAAAAGTACAAACCAAATTCTCCGAAAAAATGTATCTCAATTTCAACGATAATTTTACTTTTCCAATTTTTTTTTTATAAAATCATGTTTGCTCAATTTTTATGTAACATGAAACATGGGGGCATTCTATATCCAAGTGACCTTCATAAAAATCTTTAACGAAGATCACAAACTTAATACAAATGAAAGTGAAGATGAAGAACAAATTGACGATAAATTCGATTTTGAATAAATTAAATTGAAATTTTTTAATTACATAACAAATTACTTTTAATTTTATTTATTTTTATTAATAATATTTGCTTCGTCAACCATGCAGACACAGATCAAAGAGTTTTTATCGCTCTTATTGCTTCTTGTGATAGTGCCACAAATGTTGAAAAAAATCAACTTTTGTAAATATAATTTTGTTTTTAATGTAATTTTAATTCGTTGTATACCTTAAAAGAATGGGAACAGCCAAACCCCCGCTTTTCCAGAATTTATACAATTATTCAAGGGTCAAATTTTATCTATAGTTTTAAACAAAGTAAAAAACTTTCATATTTATCACTTTAACGAAAGATGTTTGGTAATTATTTATAATATCCGGTTAAAATGATAAATTAAAGGAAAATCATTGGTATATCACAAAATTACCAAACACACTATTTATTTAATAAGTTATTGTTCAGTAGGTCCCATTCTTCAAATTTACGTTTACTTCCCCCTATAAACCTGTGCAGATCTTTAAATACGTCCTTTTCTGTTAGGGGTATTTCTCTTTGGAATTCTATTCCATTAGATATTAAGAGGTCAGCTTCGCCTAAATCTTTTAAAGCGTGCTATTTAGCGTGGCGCGCTTGAATGACAATGCATATAGTTCTATTTTTGTAATAATACTTTTGTATTTATTTGTATTATTTTTGTATGTAGTCTATAAGTATTCACTTCTTGCAGTGTTCTCTGTAACAAATGAGCTTGAGCTCAATACGGAGGGTACTAGCATGGAGTGGATTTGTTTTTTGAAAAAATCTGAGGTTTTTATGCCTAATGGAAGTATTTTTTTTCTTTTGTTGTTCATTTATATTGCTTCCATATGTGCTTTTCCTTTACCAAAATTTTTAATGTCAATGAATAAATAAATAAATAAATAAACACTGGGGATTATATATAATGACCGGTAATTATATATAATCACCGGATGATACACTTTAACCGTAACAGATATACAACTACAAAACTTCATGACAACAAACACTTTTAACAAATCACATGGAAGCAAAATTTCTGCATGTACGCTTTCAATGTCCAAAATAACAAGCCCCTGTTTGGGATTCATTAGACGATGCTACTTTTACCCACTACATCGGAGGTCTTAAAACTTTATAAGGCCCACGTTAGGCATGTAAATTTTCACTCTATTGTGGGAGGTTGGCTTAATAAATATTGCCGCTCCAACTCTAATTTCATTACGATAGATTCTCTTCAGAAATTAATTTTCTAATTCTATCCGGTTGTGTTAGTAGGGTCAATACTAAGTTTAATATAGAAAATTTCCGTTGAATAACCCAAAATTTTAAGTAATTTGTCCTCTAAGTTACCTCGATGTGAAACCTAATAGACGACTCCGTATTTCTCGGAAATATTGTTTGACAAAATCTAGAAAACGATCAATAGTATCAGGAAACCACCCACTATAATCCGAGTGGGTGAGCTTTTCAGTGCACAGTAGCAGCCAAATTAATAATGGAATCACGCTGGACTACAACTGATCTTGGAACGATGAAATGCCATCGGTTATATCCGAAACTTGGTCCATGTTCGGGGTAGCAATTGCCGTCAATCCCCAAAATTGATATTGTTTGTTGTGTAAAAACTTCGCGGCTTCGCAGACGCTTCTGAAAAAATACATGAGTGGCAGATTTGACAAATTTCTTTATTATGCGCAAAATCAAGGATATAGTCCTTATAAATTGGCAAAGCATAATACGGCTAGATTTAAGTACGCCGCGTTATTTTCATAATTAGTCGGCAAGAGCGCTTTTACTATGGTAATTTTACAACAACAGATTCATATAATTTCTGTCCAGAATGAAAAATTTCTTTCCACCTAAAAATAAGTTTACAATTATTCTACTCTTCCTCTCCTCTTCTCAATATACGTGAAAAGTATAAGTAGTAAAATAATTATATTCTTGTCTTACTTTGGGCACAAAATTTCAAACCATTCTTCGAGAGTTGAAACGTACCAAAGTAAGACGACTCATGTAGTTCAAGTTCAAGTTATGGAAGTTAAATTTGACAGAATTATTATGTTGCCACATTTGGAAATCACCATATTAAGAATAACGTTTATTACATATAGTTTCATGTAAGTTTTGGTGGAAAGGCCCTTCATTTTTGGAACTGGATGAGTACAACTATCCAAAATCTTTGAAAAATAAAATTAGTTCTGGACTACTATAGAGTTTAGGAAAAGCATTGGTTCATAAAGTTAGTGTAGTTTTGGCATGAAGTTATAAAAATATTAACTCAACATGAAGCGATCTGCGCTAAAGCTTTACAAAAATCGACAAACTAATTTTTCGTGGAATTATTTATCTGCTATATTTTGGAGAACAGCGAAAATTTCATTTCACATCAGCTGCGTATTAGCCTTTACGATTGAAATGTTGATCTAGTGTGAAGTAAATTTGTTTGTATCCTCATATTGAAATTACAGTAATTTTAACGCGAGGAGTTATGTAAAAAGCAAAATTAAATTAATAACGCAAATGATTAAAACGTTAGTACAAACGAAAAAGAAATACGAAATAATAGTTTTGTAGCTCCATTTTGGATGCAGTCGAAGACCAACGCAAAAAATAAAATATGAATAAACAATAAAATGAAATCTATAATTATAAATTAATTTTAAAATTAAAATTGTATAATGTGTTTCATATCGTTGAAAATTTCTTGAAAATGCCATAGATTTAACTAAAACACCTTAGTACTCAAAATCATGGTTACAGACAGCTCGGAAAGATAATTCACAAATTCACTATTTTTCCACTGGTGGCAAAATATTATTGTATTATAGAATATATCGCTTATTTACTGCAAGAGTGACACAATCCAAAATTTTTAATTTGTCAGGAGAGCGATTTGAAAATGTCACTCAAAATTGTTTGTAAAAACGGCGTTTTTCAAAAATAAATATAAATACATTCTGATTAGTAAAATAATTTTTTCCTGTTTCTACATCTTCAAACGGATCTTAATTTTAATAATTCTTTAATATTTTATAAATTTTCTTAGGATAGCTTCCAGTATCTTAAAATGTTAATTTCTTTCGCAAATTGAGTCATTTTTTGTATGGAATGTTCCCTACTTTTCTAGAAATAACTACATAAGAGAGTATATTTTGATGCAAAATAATAAAAATATGAATTATTGGGAATCGTTTGATTCGAATACCTTAGAAATGAGTGAATTTTGAGTTGTGTTGGCATATTATTTGAAAAGTCCTGAACCAAGCAAAAATTTTGGGGTGTGTAATGAAATCTCGGTTTTCAAAATCTTGGTTTTTTTCTAAATCTCGGTTTTCAAAATCTCGGTTTTCAAAATCTCGATTGTCAAAATCTCGGTTTTCAAAATCTCGGATTTCAAAATCCCGGTTTTCAATATCCCGGTTTTCAAAATCTCGAATTGAATTTTTCCCGGTTTAAATTTTTAAAATTTGGCATGTAGGAAAACGGGAAAAAATTCAAAAATGAGTTTGCGATAAAGTTCTAGAAAATGGCTACTAGGGATGGAATTTGGATGGGGGAAGCCGTCAGCCTCTACAATTATTGAATTTCAAAATGTTGCATTAACAAAATATTACATTTTTAACGGAAATTTTGAAAACCGGGATTTTGAAAACCAGTATTTGGAAATTCGAAAACCGAAATTTTGAAATCGAGATTTTGAAAACCAGGATTTTGAAAACCGAGATTTTGTAAACCGAGATTTTGAAAGCCGAGATTTTGAAAACCGAGATTTCGTAGTACACCCAAAATTTTGTTATCATTACTTTAGTTCACAAATCCACCGCTTGGCGCTGCATATTATTGTACACGTAATGTATTGAAAAATGTTTCAAAACAGTATCGAAGTTTTCCATTCCTAAATTGGATTCTATAAATATTTCACTTTTATAGGAACCCGGGCAAGCTTCGTGGAATGCGAAATATCGCGTATATTAAAAATAAATTTTTACAAAATCAGTTGTGGTTAATGTACAGAAAAAATGTGGTAAATATTGTACAGCACACTGCTTCAGGTTTCAAATTGTTAATTTTAATAAAAGGATTTTATAGGACCAGTGTTTCTTTATTATAATAAAGAAAGATGAAAACGTTGCGCAATAAAACTAAGAAGTAGAATTCTAATGGGACTAAGGAAAATTGAAAGCTGAGAGTTTAATTTAAAATTTGAACTGTTTGTAAAATATGAATATATTGAACTAATGCTTTATTATTATAAATATACAATTAAGTAAATTTCAGTTGATATAAAACACCAACACAAAAACAAATAGTTTTCAAACGATTTCGTTGATAAATTATTATTAAACTTTTCAAATTATTATTATACTTTTCATTTATATCGTAAAACCATGCGGATTTTTTTACATCCTACCCATAAAACAAAATATTACATATTTTTCATCGGCTCCAAAAAAATGCATTTTCCGATACCGTATAGATCAGCAATTCGCAATATAACTGGCGTGGAATTTTGTATAAACGAAATGATCAAAAACCACTTATCAGACACAACACATAATTTACAGCTCATCATCATCATCATCATCATGCCTCAATCAAAATCAATTAAAAACGAGTGATTTACATTAGCATTTAAACTAAATGGATCATCCCATAACAATTTCGAATTATAAACAAATTTATCTTTTTGTTAAAACAACACAAATAAAGTAAAATTAATGTTCACCAGAAATCACTTTGAAATACGTCATAAGTATACAACATGTGTCTGTAAGATAATAATGTATATAGTAAGTGTGTGTAAAAAACCAGAGCAAAACTAACATAATAATTTTTGCCAAGATTTTTAAAAATTAAAATCGATTCATTCAGTATTGTGCTGTACGAGTATGTAAACTAGCGGCAGCGCGTACTCCATTTATCGGCTATAAATAACGCGAGCGCACCACCAATTCTTATAAATTTGAGCTAATTATCTATTTATTGTATAAATAAATTTTTAAATCGCCGATCGTAATTGCATTAAGCTTCTTTTTCTTGTTAAAAACAAATAAACAAAGTGTTGGCATTAAAAGTGAGTAACTTTAAAAAATTTTGTATATGGTTCACATATACACACAGACAGATTAAATAGCAAGAGATTTACTAGTTTACAAATTAATTAAATTATAAATGGATATACACATACATAATGTATTTTGTGTACTAATTCTAATTTAATTATTTAATTTGTAATTCGTTTGTTTTGGCATTGGAAATTGTGATGTCCCATGAGATTTCTATCTACAAATATGTATGCAAATAAAATTAACTTGACATGATAAAATTTAATGGTCCGAATACGCTGAGTATCAACATACGAGTATAACTATATAACGAGAGGTATGATGGAACGTGTTAACGAAATTTAAACAGAAAATCGATTTATTTATGGCGTCCATTGCTCATCAATAAAGCTAGATTCAGATAAACTTTGGCAAATAGTTTTTAGAGCACATGTGCCAAATATTGTGATGCGACAAAAAATCTTAATTTATTTTAAAGAGAATTTTCAATAAATATAATGTACAAAACAAAAACAAGGCGCCAATCATTATTTTTAATTTGGGAAATTTAAAAACAATAATTTTTGGTCAGCACACATACAAAATGTGTGCTGTATTTGAGGAATAATGGATTTTAACGATATTGTTCACAGGGTTGTTCACCTATTGCTTTTCGTAATATATTTTACTAAATGGCGGTGGAAGCTGAAGGTACATGTATAAGGCTGCGATAAGCATTCCTTACGAAACCCCCGCTTCGTTTCAACACTTACAACAAAATAAAATGCTGAGATTTGAATTTTAACATTTGTATCATAAATAGCAATTACTATGGATTAACTAATTTAAGTAACCAATACTCAATACGTAAAGTGGTTCATAAAATAACGGTTAAATTATAAAATTGCGTAAATTATAATAACCACCAATAAAGTGGCACTTAGTCAATTTGTATGTGGTTTCGAAATTTATTTCTTGTCCGGAAAGTACAATTTGGTCCATTTATGTGGGACTTGACATGGAACCAAACTAAAAATTATCACTAGGTAAGATATTCCTAATAGACCTACGGCACTTGCTTAAATCGCAGAGAAACCAAGAGGACTTAAGGAAGAAATGGATATGTTATTCAACAGTAGTAGCCGATCAATTTCCAATTGGAATATTGGCTATCTGAAACAGCGAAAGTCTATAATATTAAAAAATATTTGACAACAACGACGTTATCAGCTCTGGGTTCATGATATTGGAAGTGAATAAAAAAGTTATAAAATTATGTTTAGGAACTCTAGCAAAACCAACTGTGATATATTTAGATCCGTTCGAAGGAACTCACTAAAGGGCAGCGTTTAAAATTACTCTTCACTTTGTTTCTATTCATATGAATTATTCCTGTAACAAATTTTACTTTTCCTTTTCTTTCTTTCGTTCACAGAAAAAAAAATTTTTTATTTGTAAATTTTCATATAAGTGAACGATTCACAAAAAAAACAAAATTATCGATCATCGAACAGAACGGAAAATGGAATAGTCTATTATTTTACTCGCTGGTTATTGAATAACTCACACATATTTGAATATGTTGATGATCTTGTATTTGATAATGAATATTGATATTATATTTCGTTTTAATACGCAGAACTTGCAAGAAATCATTACAGTTTGTAGTAAATGCAAGAAAAATTATTAAAAATTTAATTTATAGATTAAAAAATGTGATATGATCATTTAAGTTTACCGATTCTTTTGTTTTTGTTTGTGTAAGGGAATAAGGTACATTTTGCAAATGTAACGAAACAAGGGAGATCCGTTCATTACAGCATGTTTTAATACGGCATATTTCATTACAGAATATCACACTACGGCATGTTTCAGTATAGTGTGTTTCAATATGGCATAAGGTACACTATGTATAATTTGTACGTATAATTCATTTATGTCGTAGAGTGTATGTATAATTTTTTGTTTTGCGATTCTATTCATTTTTTTCTATTCTATTCCTATATTCTAATTTTTGTCTGTATATAAAAACAAAACTAAAAATTCCTTTGTAGTATTGAATAGTAAAAACATTTTTAGTATGTTTTTATAGTATTGAACAGAGAATACATTTTTGTTTTTTTTACACCAACTGATAAATTCTTCACACTATATTTTGTTCTCTATTCACTGCTCTGATCGATCAGTTGTAAAAAATTATTATTCGCTCAGTAAAGAAGGAATAATAAATTTTAAAGAGCGAGTTTTTGAACGCTGCTAAAGGGACATGTCCTTTAGTATACCATTGAAAAAACATAGGTCCTCTATGATAATATTCTCCATGAAACAATGGCAGACCGGGGAGGGGTGGTGGTGGAGGGTTTACTCTGATACTAAGATGACTGGGAGTCAGAATAGCGTTCTTAGTGATTACAGATGCAAATGGGCTAACTGTTGTTTAAACGTAAATTCCCACAAGTTTATTGTTTTCTGTTTTATTTTGATTAGAGAAGAGAGCCGACAACTATGGATTAAGAAATAAAGAAAATATGAATTTATATAAATACATTAAAAACTCGTTTTTTCTGATCGATTTCGGGAATCGAAGGGAACCCAATAACAGAAGAGCAACACTGGTCGTTACAAAATTAAGTTTCTCATGTCGAGCCCTTTATCTTGTAACATCGATATGATAGGATAGATAGGAGAAAAAGATACTACTACGTTTATTAAAGAACGGGTTGAAATAAAAATCGCTAGTACCACCTCTACATATATTATCAGACGACCAACCGCCGATTTACTGCTACTAAATCACCAAGGCTGATGCTAATAGATCTTAATAAACAATTTTGATTTTTGTTATTTACATACATACTTGATATTTTGGTGAGTATTGATAGGCGAGCGTTGTTGTATAATCACGCAACCGGAAATCTTTTACCGGTGGAAATTTATTTTTGAAAATGTTCTAACAAAAAGTCATTGCTTTTTCATCTATGCATCAGGTCACATCCACCAAAGCTAATTTTAGTAAAGTTAATCCAGTATGTTCGAAAATACTTTTCAATCCGGTTAAATTTGCCGGTCATATTTCATGCGCTTTGGCCGCTGCTCTTTGTTCTCGCATTGTTTACCAGATTTTTATTGGAAAATACGCATCCCATATTCGTCTTATTTTTATATATCAAGTGGTTCGTAAAATAAATATTTTGTAAATCCTTTAAAGTACCACTTTTTTACTGCATTACAGCTTATTATTGTAGCATTTCATTTTAATTTGATTAATAAAACCCCGAAGTTTCGACGATATATTCCGTAATTCTCAAGCGAAAAAATAATTTATGAAAGTTTGACAAACAATTTTTATAAAAAATTGAAAATGATTGATCTGACATGAAAATTTGAAAGTGACTTGATTCAAAAATCGAAAAACATAGTGCAAATTCGATAGATCAGCGAGCGTTCAAATTATACAAAGTAACACCGAAACCTCAAAAAATGTATTTTACGGCAATACCAATTCGAAATAAAAAATATCGAAAATATTTTGGATGCATTTTACAATTTTACTCCGCGCGTATAAAATTTACAAATGAATTGGAAATTATATGTTAATCGTTTAGTTTTTCTAGACGTTGTAGTGATACGAAATGACAATGGAAGTTTGAGTACAGATTGGTATCGTTAAAAAATGTGGTAAGGCCGATATTTAAATTATGACTCTTGGCTTCCACAGTCCTATAAATATAATACAGCCTTTTTGCAAGTTAAAAAATTTTAAGGTTGTAGGATGATGTATTTCATTCTAAAAAATTTAAAATTTTAGCGGAAGTATGGAAAAATGGTTATCTCGGAAATGTCATCACTAGGAATATTAGACAGGCTATCGACAAAAAAATCATTTTGGAAATTAATCGCAAACGTTTTATTTCCATTCCAAACTTAAAAATTATTTTTGAAAAATTAAATTATGATATACATCTCGTTGGCAGACCATTTGAAAACTTAGACATGATTTTGTTTAACAAACGAAAAGTCAAAATTTCAAAAGTTTTTCGATCAAATTTAATATATAAATTTTAATGTTCATGTGGAAAAGAATATGTTGGACAAACCAATAAAATTTTAAAGATGAGGGTGCGCCCCTGAATAATAATATGGAGGCTATATCCCCCCCCCTCTCCCAAAACCACCTACAAGAAAGAGGTTATTTAATGTTTATGACGCCGTAATACTTAATAAGGAACAAAATCTTTCTAAACGGCTAACTATCTAAAGTATGTAGTTATATAAAGAAAATTCTCGAAAATTATTAAACGTACAAAATTTTTGTTGAAGTACTATACGATAACATTATTTTATACCAAAATGTTGTTTTTAGTCAAAATTCAAAAAAAAATCAGCGGTGTTAGTTTGTATAATTTCAAATTTTCTTTTCAAATCAAGTTTCCATCATTTTTTATAAAAAATTGTTTGTCAAATGTTTATAAATTATTGTATCACTTGAGAGTGGCGGAATATACCGTCGAAACGTCGGGGTTTTATTAATAAAATTATAATAAAACAGCGATAAGCTTTATGCAGAAAAATAAAATAATACTTTAATTAGAAAAGTTTATTAAATTAAAATATCCTTAACGGTTATTTAAGAAACTTTACAATTTATAGCAGAAGAAAGAAACTGGGGAGAAAATTTAACAGACACATTTATATTATTTTTGGCGCCAACCGGCAATGTATAAATGATCATTATTGAATAAAACCTATAGCTACCGGGCAGAAATAATCATTCATATACAATTCCATAAATTTTGCCATCGTAGGCAAAAATGTTCAAATAAAATCAAATCACATTTTGAGTTATAACCATACTATCATATAGTAATAGTTAATAAACGATTTTCCAAACTAGTAACTCGTTCAGAAGGATTTATTTATCTGATTCTGCACAAATAAACTTACAAAAAACTATTCTCATAATACTATTACAATATTAATTTGACCAGATTTTCTTCCTATACCAACCGGAAAATTTTCCATCAAAAACAAATATTTGCGTCTCCATACAAATTATTTCCAAACAAATAACTTTCTGAGTTTAAATCTTACTGTTGGCGTAGTATAACTTTTTTGTCCTTTTATAAAATCTGTTGGTTAACCCATAAACTGTCATTTAACAACAAGAATCTCAAAATTTTAATTACTTTATAATTAAATTTGTAATAAAAATGTTTTGTACTTACTGTGTGTATCAAATTTTCGTATGATTGTCTCGATAAGGGTGGTCTTTGGTGCAACATGTCCCCTTCGAACCGGCATGTTGATTTTTTTATTTTAATTTATACCGAAAATAAATTATTCTAATTCAAGCGCACGTACTCACACTCACACGCACACACGAAAAAAATAATATTAATTAATAAATAATTTAAAAATATATTTACGAATAAATAACTAATAAAAAAAATATTGTTCTAATGAGAAAAATTAAATTAAAAATTGTTTCTTGTAATAATAAACAAATTTGTTTTTTAAACAGTGAACCGCGTAAATTATTTATTTGAGTTTCATTTTGCTATTTTATGTGATATATTATTACTATTCCATTGTTATTAAAAAAAACATAATAAAATTGTATGTTTTAATTATTTACTACTAAATTTTTTTTTTAAATAATATAAATTTATTAAACTTTTTTTTATGCATTTTTATTAATATTTAATTAATTAATCGATAATAATTTAATATTTTTTATTTGTATATAATACGAGTAAATAAACGTATAATTTTTGGTTTGGGTTAATTTTTATTATAAATTTATTATTTATACTTAATTGTTAAATGATTTTTTTCATATTTTAATTAAATATTACTATTATTGTTTAATTTTATTTTTCATATTTATCATGTAATAATGAATTAATTATTGTTTGGAATTATTTTGTGTTCTCCTTGTATAAAACTATATACCCGTCTTTTTAACGCTTTTTGTATGATAACGAAGCATTAGATCTGAAAATAAACAAAAATATCCAGTTAGTAATCTGCACATGTAATTAGCTATATTTTTTAGAGAAAATAAGGTATAAATCACGGTCAAAAACATCAATTAATTATTTATTGTATGTACAAGTTGAAGATATTAGATATTCAATAAGAAAAAAGTGGATGTGATATCCTTGTGCTAATATAGCTTTGCAGTGAAAAATTTTACCCAAATTTTAAATCGAACTTTCAAATTTTTAAATTCTGGCTATTGGTACGTTTACCGAAAAAAACGTTTTCCATTGCAAGTGCATTTCCTTAAAAATTATTTTCGCCAATAATGCTTTCCCAAACATCGTTTCTCAAACATCAGTCCAGTAGACTAGCAATAATTTCCCGCGATTATCCCTGCTGTAGCTACCCTAGGCTATAGTTTCAAAATCGTTTTATTTCGTGTTTAGAATTGAGCTTTTGACCCATATTCAAAGTGAAGTTTTGTATTTTGGCTACTCCTAATCGGCGATAACTGACTGTAAGGACTGACTCTCAGTCTTATGATATTTTTCTATTAAGTGGGACTAATACCGTTATCGGATCGCTGCATAGTTTTAAGAAAAAATATTTCAAATTTCACATTAAAGATTTAAATTTAATGAATGTGTATACCGTGTACGCTTCGTTTTTACTTTAACTAAACTTTAATACTATAATAATTTTTTTAAGTGATTCTCAACTGCTCATTTTTTTAAGCGTGATTTACTCAACGCAAATTATTGATTATATTTGATTCTTAGATATTCGACTAGTTACACCGCATTTCAATTTAGCTTTCAAAGAGCACTAAAAATGTTATGTTTTCCAGCATAGTCCTTAAAGTCGTGTCTGAACACAAGCCGACCTGTAGTAGGAAAGCAACTTGAAATAAGTAGCACGTAGGGGCGTTTGATATATAAATTCTTGGCCTAAAGTCGTCTAGGATTAATCAACAATTTGGCATACGGCAAAAATTACATATTTGGTAGAAAGTTCCTTTATACCGGTAGCAGATAAGATGGCTGAAATGATTTCTTGAGACTAAGGATTTTTGGCAAAAAATACATTTACATTTTCTGCTCTATTTTATTAATTTGCAATAATAATCTTACAAATATTTACTTCCTAATCATGAAAAACTGAAACCAAAAAAAAGCTTTATTTAATAAATAAATTTTACTTATTGTATTTTATTAAAGCTTAAAATTCGTATTAGTGGATTCTCCGATTAGTTCAAGTTTATTGTCAAACAACCGAGTCAATCAATTCCATATCGATAGAATCTAAAATCTAATTATTAATTATAATCTAAAAACCATTATGATTTCCACACGAAAATTTAAACCAAAATTATAAAATTTAATTTACAAATCTCAATTTTTGTTATAGTTATTTAGTAAGAGTAGAATCTGTTGTGTATATAAACCAACCTACAAAACCAATTTTGCATTAATCTCAAAATACGAGTAGTGTTACTCTATATCGCTCGTTATATACATAAGTCTGAGTAATTAAATCGAAATACAAAGTGTGTCGAATTTGATTTTTCTGGCGAATAAATATTTAGATTTTCCTATATACGAGTAAATATTATATTGTTTATGGAAATTGGAACGTTATATGTATATACACGTTTATAATCGAGTATACAACACACTCACTCAGCGAGTACACAACAAAATGTTATTATGACACTGAAATATTTGCAATCCGGACGCAAGTGTTTTCCCAACAAAATAAAAACGAAAATATTTTTAAATTCATATTTTTTTAATATTCATCGTAATTTATTAAAAAAAAAAAAGTCGCGTTGACATACAATTTACATATGTAGATAAATCGCGCGATATCTAGCAACATATACCAAAACATATGCTGGTTAAATTAGCTATAACATGTTGTTGCTCCGCAAACTAAAAAAATTTATTTTATTAGTGGTGTGTAGCATGTCAATGAATGTAAAATGTACTGCCAAATTTATATGGAGAAAGCAAACAGCTGATTATTGCTATTTTTAAAATTATCATTTCGGTTTATCTCGCGACGATTATATACAAAACAAGTTGTTTTCGACTACCCGAGAAGATCATATTCTTACTGTTTAATTTACGTTATTCGCGGTTCATATTTACGTTATTTTCCCAATTTTTTTTATTTTTTCTTACAATGATGTGATCAAAAAATATTGGTTTTTATCGAAATGCGGGGAGGTGAAAATTATTTTGGCTGAAATAGTGGTGACATTTTTGATAGTTAAAATAGTCAATAACTTATTTTCGGTGGCAAAATCGAATAAGATCCGTTCAATTATGTAAATAAATCTCAACAATTTTATTGGGGTAGGTCTTAATTAGGAACTTAATTATGGATGTGGAATAAGTTCGAATGCAGATGTAAACTCGTAGTATGTACTAAAGTAAGGTAAAATAATAAAATAAATCGAATGTTTTATAATTTACTATTACAAAAATACGACGCCAGACACCCGGCATTAGGTGTGGTTCATAATTAACGTATCATGTTAGAATATGAACATTTTATAATGTTACTAAGATATTTCAGAGTACAAAGATCTATCGGAAATAACGGAACTGCTCTATATATTCTATAAAATTTAAAGCCGAACTGCTTGCAAAATGCAATACACCATCTTATCATCTAAAGTTTAGATGATAAGATGGAGATTTCATTTTTCTTATCGTTACATTTTTAGATTACTCACAAATACTTTCAAACAAAATATTTGATTAGTAATTGTAACTAATGTAACTTTCTAACATTAGTTACAATTAATTACTAATCAAATCTTTTTTTTTGAAGTATTTGTGAGTAGCCTAAAAATGTAACGATTACATAAATGACGATAACACAGTTCTTCTGACTAATGAAGGTGAAGCGTGGGCCTGGGACTCTACTCGAGACTCGGTTCCCTGCCAAAACGTAAATTTTTAATTAAGATTTCCCAATTAGATGTTAAAAAATATAAAGATGAATATATATTGCGTAACGATATTTAGAAGCCTAAAAGGAACATAAAACTTAAAAATTTGAAAAATTAGGAAAAAATACCAAGCTTCTCTTTCTGAAAGGAAGCGCACTATGCTTTCGCTAGCATCCGTACAAACCCAAACATGTTGTAGCATTTACCGATATAATAGCAGATAGTTCAGCATTTCTAAGTACAAACAATTCTTATTTTATGTGTTATTCTTTCTATTTCGCAAAAATACCAGAGTGTTCTCGAGCTCCACCTATAATTTATGATAAGGCTCAAGACATGAATTTTATTTTATCATGTACATATGATTATTTTAACTTGAGATTTCATGTCCAGCTCATTAAAAGTATAATTGAGTCGCGAGAATTTCCCGTTCCTTTGGCCAATCTTCAATAAAGTGAAATATAAAATTCCGTAAATGAATAACGTTATTTTCATTATTTTTCGCTGTTTTTGGTTTTTGTCTAAACGACATATGTGACAAATTAAGCTTTTAAACGAATACTTAAACCCTAGGTGATGGTAACTTGCACAACAAAGAAAAACTCGAACTGTTTTGGCTACTCCACTTCGGGCCCAGCTGAGTCGGGCTGCATTTTTATTTTTTATAAAAATATCACGGACTCTAAAGTTCCATTGCTGCCAACAAGTCTAGCTTGCATCATTTCCAATGATGCAAGCTAGACTTGTTTTTGCACCAAGATTTCTTTTTACGTTTAGTTTTAATTAGATGCAGGGTGGACTTTTAGACTGTCTTAGGTCCTTGTAACTTGAAGAGCGCCTTTCTTCTTAAATACCAAAAATGATGTAGAATTCTAAATTGAGTTATTCGAAGAAGCATCTGTAGTGGCATTATAAATTCGAGCTCAAACTAATTGCAGTACATACTGGTCAATATTAGCATTCGTTCACGTAGAAGATCGCTAAACTTCATACTGAACTTTAATTACAGGCGCAGATGAAGGTCAAGATCATTCTCCCGACCTTGACTCTGCAATCTGCTACTATCAAGCCGTGCAGTTTCTGATCTGTAGCTCATGGAGAAGCTACTTCCAAAAACCTCAATTTGGCAAACAGCGGGATTAGTTTGTCTCGCCGTTTTTAATTATCGATCATGAAAATCACTTACAATTTCTGATCGATTCGGAGGCTGAAGTATCTGTGACCCCCGTCAACAAATTTTCCCGACATGCAAATGACATCTTTGCATTTTTACTGAAAAACGAAACCCCAGATTTCACTTATACGGTACAAATCTTTTGACGTTTAATCTCGGTCTCGGGCATTCCTTACACGTCCTTTCATCTTCGTGGTAGTAGACAAGCCGATAGTAGATGTTCACTTTATGTCCGAATATGGCCTCGTGGTCGGTATGAAGAACAGAAAACTTTCAGATTCATTTACTAACTGGCCATCCCCAAAACAATTCAGCGTAAACAACAAACATTGTGTAATTTTTAAAAAATAGTCTGCGCTCATTGAGACTCCGAATTACAATCTCCCGGTGAACCATAACAAAGTTCATTACAATCCCCCAGTGAAGCATACCTTGTGCCAGATCTCAACACCGCGACCAACGAAACGTACAGCTTCGAAAACGGAATTCCAGTTTACGACAGACATCGAAATTGAAAGTGATCTTGAAGAGACTATCGACGTAGTCTATCATAAACACAGTTTCTCGTTTAAACTCGCTGATGCCAATATTTTCTTGAAAATAGATTTGGGTCGGGCTTTTGGGCTTTTTTGAATTTACCGAAGCCATATGGTCTTCCCAACTCAGCCAAGACATTCCAGCGAATCCTTAATGAAATGTTAAAAGAGTTGAATTTCGTCGACGATATCCTCATTGCGAGAACACAGTGAACATTTTGTGTCAGTATTTAAACGTCTCTCCGCATTTAGAATTAATATTAAAGCTGCGAAATGAAATTTCGGCGTAAACTCACTCGACTTCTTCAGCCAGACAAGATGGTAGTGAAAAACTCAAAATTAGTGGCAACTGATACTTTGGCCAAAGTGAGTTCTTTTGGAATTCATTGGGCTGAAACAGGTAGTATCTTTGACTTTTAATATCGTTAATAAAGATAAGAAAAATAACATTCAATACAAAGAAACGCGCGATTGACTTGCTTCACCTACCAGCCGGAAGGCGAAGTAATTTATTTGTGAACTTAACCTGGACAACGATTTAACCTGCAAAATGAATTTTGAGGGCAAAAGTTGAACTAAAAGTGATAATTTGACATTTTTGGTTTAGTCATATGAATGTTTTTTATGAAGTGCTTTTCATGTAAGTGATATTTCAATTAAATTTAAAAAATTAAATTAAAATATATTTCAATTAAATGCTGTAATTTAATTTACATTTTTCAAAATTTATGTATACATCAAAAAAAATTGATTTTGACACAAACGTTATTTGTAACGTAAACGAGATAGAAGATATTATCCCCCTTTCACACAAAACCTAGTAACTCGTTTTTTCAAGTATGTGGAAAATCAAGGTCTTCCATTTCATATTTTTTCCGAATGTAATATTTAATTTTCTAACATTAATTGCATGTACATACAATTGTATGTACATATTAAATATTAAACCCAGAAAAACTATTGGTGTTTTCGATTGATTTTTACCCCTCACTAACATAGTGAACTGATTTTTTGCGTCAATCGAACAAAACACATTTTTACCCTCATTTATGTGTCTGTGTGTGTTAGCTGTTGAGCATAACGTACGTAATTTCAAATATAGATATTGTCACAAATGACAATCATCAAATCCAAAATGACAGCACAATGACATTACAGTTGTTGGTGTGCGTGAAAAGAGGAGTTACTCTACCGAAAAACCCAGTTTAGCAAAAATTACTCGATGTAATAAAATTTAAGTGTCAGTGCAATTTGTTTTGATCAATCGAACATTTTCGGGGTAAAAAGGGTACTCTTTTTACACTCAGTGCAAGTTATTATGATCAATCGAAAACTACATATGAAATATAAAACATTGATTTTTCACACACTTCAAAAAACGAGTTACTAGGTTTTGTGTGAAAGGGGGATTATTGCGCTCTTTTTCTAAACGCATCAATATACGACGTGACATAATTCAAAGGATTCATTCATGAATTAAGCTACGACAATTTCTTTTTATCACACTTTTTATCACCAAATGTGATAAAACACCACAAAATGACCGTCCTGATCTTATAAATGTAAGTCTTTCTTAAAAGAGAGCCTAACTATGAGTTTTGGCCTGCTATTCTTATCAGTCTCGGCCATTTTGTACTCCAATTTATAACGAATAAAGCGTGTTCTAGATTCCTTGTGTGACAACTATATTACTGAGCGCCATTTTGAGGTAGCCTTTCTCAGTTTCTTAACTAGAGATCTGTGATTGTAGATCAATATTGTCTTCTCTGACATGGTTGAAGCTCATGCAATTTGTCAGAGCTCCAGAGGGTGATCCATTGTGGCAGTATTGCAGAATCTCTTTGGGTCACGTCCACGAGTCAACTTTAATAATAATATAAAGCCATAAGGTTTATTTTCATCGTTTATTTTAATTTTTTAAGAAAGGTTTCCTTTGTTCCACTAAGCAATTAAGCTTTTTATTTTATTTTGCATATAAGACAGCTAATCATCAAAATATATGATTAGGCTGAAATTACCGTAATTGTATTGCAAAAAACAAAAACAAAAAACAAAAAATTCTTACATGAAAAGATTTGGATCGATAAAAGTTTTGAAAAATGCCATCTATGCGTCACTAATAACAAATTCGTCGAACACATTTGTCACGAAGTAGGATATTTTAAACAAAAGCTTTTAAACGAACTCTTAATTAGAGTTGGAAAAAATAATGTCATGCAGAGATTTCATTTAAAAGGTTTAAAACCCAAACGAACTCATCGTTCTGGAAGGCCAAAAGAGCAAACAACACAGAAATGGTCGGAAAAGTCTATGAAATCATTATGAATGATCGACGTATAAAGATGCGCTTGATTGCTAACATTGTTAACTCCTCATAAACGTGTTCACAGCATCCTAGTCTCCACGAAAAGTTGCACATAACAAAGCTATCAACCAGATAGGTGCCACGTTTTTTAACAAATGTTCAAAAAATGATGAATTTTTGCGTCAATTCATATTGGTTGTTGAAACATAGATCCATCAGTACATGCCAGAATCAAAACAATCGTCAAAAGAATGGTATACGCGAAAGTTCTCGCATCAGCTGGTAAGGTTACGGCTACTCTTAAAAGGGGTGTACAAGCATTATATTTATCGAATATCTTAAGAAGGTTAAAACCATCACAAGTGGACTGATCAAATTAAGCAAAAACGGCTACATTGGAAAAATAAGAAAGTACTGTTCCACCATGACAATGCACCATCACATTCATCTTGGAGAACACGACAAAACTTGGATGAATTGGACTTCCAATTGCTTCTCCACTCACCATATTCACCTGAGGCTCTTGAAACTTTCCGTTTTCCTCAAACATGAAAAAATGGCTGGGAAACGAACGCTTATTTTGAGGAGTTTCATTTCAGTCTATAGACTTATCAATCCACCCTCGTAGATGGAGAATCTGAAAAAATCGATATCGAAAGGCTAGAAAAATAATTCACTATACACTCTAAAAAATTTGATCAAATCTAAACTAAAGATCAATTAAATTTATTTAAATTATTTTAGCAATTTCCATACAATAAATGTAGTAATGAAATTTTTTGTTAATTATTCAATAAAATGTTGACTTTTTTCAATTAGTTGTTTAAATTTCATCACAAATATGTTGCAAATTTAATTGTTGTTGGAAACTAAACAATACGTTTGTTGAACTTTAATCAATTGATAAATGTTCAGTAGAAATGTTGAATAAAATCATTTTGTGGTAAATATTAAACATAAAATTGTTGAATATTCAACAAAATTCATTTAGAGTTAGATGCATTAAAACTGAAGCCACAGGACTGCAGAACGAACATCAAAAATTATGAATCAAGAAAGTGGAATTTAAGTAGTTTGTGTGATATTTTTTCTTAAAGGTAAGTACGATATAAAATGTTATTAAAATACTGTAATAATTCTTAGTAAAAATTTAGTATTAATATTAAACAAAGTCGTGTTTAATACGTGTGAGATCTTTCGTTTCGTTTCGAATAGTTTGCGTAAAGCAAGCGTCTATAACGGCAAAAATTGTTTTAAAACAATTGTGTTTTTTCTTAAAATTTTATCATTTATAGGAGGGTACAAAAATGGAAGACGTTATCAAGACCATTCCCACGAATAGTCCATGGATCGCAATAATTGGTAAGTGATGTTTTCCAGGTTCGATGTAAAATGTAAAACGTATATTGTTACTCCTTAGATGAAACTTCTGAAACAAAAACCGGGTACATTTTTATTGAAAAAATGAAGTCAGCAACACTACAACAAATACATCACTATTTGGATTGATTATCGAAGTGATTTTATTACAATTTTAATATAAGTATCCGAAGGATATTTCACAATTTTTGGATTTTATGGTTAGATTTCTGCACCAGCAAAACCTCGCGGACCTAAAAAGTCTAAAAGATGTATCTGTGGTCCAAAATAAGTAATTTGGTTCGAAAACTGGATGCAATGCCAGGAAGACGCAAGTTATAATTTGGTTTTATTCAATCTACCTGAATATTTAATTTTTTTTTGTTTTATTTAAATATTCCACTTTTATTATTTAAAATTTCATTTTGAATTGAATTAGTATGCCTATACGGGTACTATTGTATTGCATAAAAATTTTCGAAATTTTATAGATTGACTATGTATAATTGGAAAATGTATCTAAGTATTTAGTTGTTATTTGAATGAAATATTATATATAATTTAAATATAATAAATTTAAAAATAAAAGTAAATTTGGACTAAAATATCAACAATTTTGAGTTTAAATTCGAACAACGAGTGATTGAAATTTAACAAATTATATGAAAAATTCAGCTTATATCTTTTAAAAATTCAACAATTTTACATGCCAATTTCATCAACTATTGTTGAAAATCAAATTTAATTTGTTTCAATCTAATCGTAAATATGTTTAAAAAGTGTTTAAATATAATTTTATATTGTTTAAAGGTAAACACATTTTGTTAATAATTCAACAATATTCAAAATATTATTAATTTTTTTTTGTTTAAATTCTCTCCTTCAAAAGTTGACGTTTAAACAGGCAGTTGAATATTTCTTTCGAGTTTAAAATTACTAAAATAATTGAGTGTAATTAGTTACACTCAATTATTGAAGTAAAATCCAACAAAAAGTTTTTAGAGTGTAGTCTAATATTACATGTACAAGGTATTTTTTCTTTCTAGAACAAATATTTCAGTGTACGTAACTAAGGCAGTCGCCATGGCATGATGAGAATACTGATTTTTTTTAGATCAATAATGTTATCGGAACGAAACTGATTGTAGTGATTCTTCCACGTTATTTTCTTACATCAAAAAGTCAAATTAAAAAAAAAGTTAATTAAAATTCTCTGTTCCTTATTGTTATTAATTTCTAAAAGTCGAAATATTTTGTCGTTTAATTGTGTGTTTTGCGGTGTCGGTTTCTGCAACATATTTATAAAATCAAACTTTAAGCAATTTTTACAATCATTTACCGCTCTACCTATATAGGGTCTATCAATCTTTAACAAAAAATATAAAATTACATCATTTTGTCACAGCAGGACGAAGTTGTAGAACTACGAATGTTACGTATACAAGGATGAATTTAAATTTTAAAGTTAAGAATCTAAAATATGTATTGATTACGAAATATAATACTAGATAAAATTGGTGAATTAAATACTTTAAATCAATTTTTTATATATTTTGGTTAAATTGTTAAGTAAAAAATCTTCACAATTACAATACATACCAGCTGTCATTTGTACATCTCAGAAAGGGGCCAAAGTAAAAACTTAAACTATTCAGATTATGGTGTATAATGACAGCTTATACTTGTATAATATGTGTCGGTATAGGTTATATCGACAGATAAATAAATAAATCTATTTATAAGAAAAACCAAAACGGAATTCTTGACACTAAAAAAGGTATTAATAATAAAGCAGGAAAGAGGCATCTTCCTTGAGTAAAATATTGCTTGTGGAAAACTAGTTGGTAAAACAATTATTGGGAAATAGAAAAACAAAAGATGGATTATTGCTTGGCATTTTAATATTTGATAAGGGTGATATAAAAACGAACGTTGTTAAAGGTTTTCTATTTTTCAAAGATTTAGATATAAACAAAACTTTTTCCGATACAGAAAATTTTCTTATTTAGTCAGAACTGTCTAATAACATTTATCTACTAAACATGTTTGATGATGCAGATAGACAAATTATTTGGACACGTGTTGATTTTGTGTATATTATTTCAATTATTTCCATAATTTTTCCGAATTATTGAAACTTTAGAAATACTTTCTATTTCGACTGTCTCAATGTGTATAATGTATATAAAATAATAAAGTACTTTATTCTGTTTTATTTTTAAGGAAACAACTATAAATCAAGAAATATACATCTTTTTCTGTTGTATCTTGATGTTTAATTAATTATCAATTATTACTTAACAAATTTATGTGTATTGGGAGGAAAATGAAAACAACGAAAATTATCATAAATGATTTATTTATAGTTGTATTATTACACGTCAGATGGTTGTTTTATCAGCAGGTGGTTGCGCATTTTTGTTTTACGAGTGTTTCTTTTTTGTTTTGATAATTTGATTGGGGTATTATTGTGTACGTTGCTGATTTTTTTAACGGCTTTCACTTTGAAAGAAATATGGGTCGTTCATTCCATTATGTTTTACAAAATTTGGCGCAATTTCTATGGTTAGTAACAGTATAGTCTCATATCATTTTTGGACTATACCGTATTGCTAGCAACCATTTAAATTCTATTTGTTGATCCTCTTTTTCAGTTCCTCTCTTTTGAAAAATGCATCAGCAATAATCCTAACACCTTGATGTAAAAGGATTGTTATCTTTTAAAATATTTCCACTTAGAACGGGCCGATTTCCGCTAAATTCCAGTAGGACCTAGTTTCATACAAATCAGTAAACCCGTTTGGATTGTCGGACTTCGACGATATAGCAAATGGTAAATCGGCATAAATATCGAGGCTGCCAATATTTATTTTACTAAATAATTAACTCAAAGCGATGAAAATGTTCATTGCTACTAGTGAGATCGAGTAATTTAATTTAAATAAATTCATGAGGCCCAGGTTTCTCTGGTCCAAATCTGCTCCATAGTTTTTGCTCCAAATGACTCAACCGAAATTATTTTCAGTTTAAAATAAGACGGTAGTTTAAAAATTCTTTCAAATCTTTAACAGTAAAGAGATAGAATGAAATCGTAAAAATACGATTTAATCTCGAGAAATAATATTTTGAAAATACGCCTAATTTCAGCAAAAACTAAACACACAACTGGTAAATGCCAGCACATCAATGGTAGCGCGTAATAAAAAACACCCTTTCCATATATAATGATTAGAAAAGAGAAACGGTTGGAATTTGCAAGAAAGGCATAAGACAGTGATGGTCTTAAACTATTGTGCAGATAAGTTGGTGTACAAATAATTGTTTACACTTTTAGTATATATATTTTTCAAAACTGTGTGTGTGGCGACAAAATCTTGCAAATTTGGTAGTGATGGATTTCGTAATTATTTTATAGTACGTTGTAGTTGTTAACTAAACATGGATAAATTTTGACTTGTCATTAAGTGCAGTCTTGAGTTGCAGAAATGCCCTAGGAATTCTATTCTATACAAATTTAGAACAGCAAAGAACCAAAAAGCGCTGAAAAATGAGGAAAATGGATCTCAGGAAGATGGACGGATGATCATAGTCATAAAAATGAATCCTCCAGAAACGAATTAAATCAGTACAAAATGGTATTAACAATATCCAGAAATGTAAAATACACAATAATCGGAAATGTGAAATTCGTGCAGTGACGGTACGAAGAATGATTTTTGAAAAAAATACTAGGCATTGTAGAGTGCAAAAAGATCCTTGTATAAAAAATAAAAATATTCAAAAGAGACTGAAATTGGCGCAAACATATACTTAAATAAGCCTGTCTGGCAAACTTTTTTATTAAACGGAAGTTATACGGTAAAAAATTGTATGTCCTCGGCGAGTGCCACAAGAAGCTTTTTCTGAAGTAAACCATATTTTGGATCATGTCCCAGTTAAAGTATTACAAAGTCCTTCACAAAGAAATCTCCAATTAAGGAGGAATCACTTCATACTAAATTATTAAAATAATAATAATATTACTTGTGTAAACAGAACTCAACTTTCTGATGAGGTACAAATAATTTTGCTATACGAAAAATGTGTTAATTTTTTTTCTGTTATATGAAATTATAATAATTATTTTTCTAGAATTTAATTTTGGACTGAATTTAATTATTGATCAAACAAATGTTAAATTATTAGTAAGGCACAAATAATTTAATTATGACTGTACTCGTACACCGTTTGCGAAAATAACGAATTGCAGACTGAAGGTCAGACTTTTTTGAGATGCTATTATCACTAACCTCCCTTCCGTAGCCGTAATATTCAAATGTGAGTTTTTATTGAGTAACTTTAGGAAACCATAGTAATTGAAAAATTTTGGAACATAAATTTATGTTAAATTATTAGTAAGGCACAAATAATTTAATTATGACTGTACTCGTACACCGTTTGCGAAAATAACGAATTGCAGACTGAAGGTCAGACTTTTTTGAGATGCTATTATCACTAACCTCCCTTCCGTAGCCGTAATATTCAAATGTGAGTTTTTATTGAGTAACTTTAGGAAACCATAGTAATTGAAAAATTTTGGAACATAAATTTATAAATAAAAAATAAAACCATCTAAATTTTAGTTTTATATTTTTAGTAAAATATTCAAAAAAAACACATATTTGAAAATAATCTATCATGGTATAGTATTTAATTATTAAATTTAAACTAAAGCGGAGCATAAAATAAATTTTCTATGAGCATTCCGTTTAGCTGTGTAGGTTTAGTAAAGTGAGTTAATAAAGGGTGTTGCCGCAGATTCGTTTTACATCCAATTTAAAATTTAGTTTTATAAAAATTTTGCTTCTTTAACAAAGTCTGGTCCCAAGCACATCAGAATTTTCGAGATGAACGATGGATTTAATGGCAATCAAAATGATCAAATTTATAACAAAATTAACGAGAAAACGTGAGCAGAAACGATGAAACCATGAAAAACAATAATTATTATTCATATAATAAAATTTTTTCATCAAAATCTTTTTACTGGAAATGTATACAACATCGTTGATTTTCTTAATTAAATATTATTACAAAAACATCAAAATGTAGAAATCTTCAATTTTATTCGATTGCAAAACCGAGCTTTACGTAATTTCAAAATCCATTTACAGATGTCTCTATAATAAAGTTACGTGAAATTACAGAAAAGAATACAATAATTAAACAACAATTCACTGAAGCAAATAAACCATTATTAAGTTAATCACGAAATTTTTAATATAATAATTTAACATAATTAATAAAATTTAAAATAACTAGAATATTTTGAATTTTTTTCTCGCGATTGTTTTCTAAATTTATACTTAGCGACATCTTTTGATTGGTTTAGTAATTGCCAACAGCTTTATAAAACATCAATGTGTTTATTTTATGATGATTTGTTTTGTTTATACTATAGGACGAAACAATTGTGTCGATTCAATGTGAATCTTCTATTTTTCTTTTCTTCCGAGCTGCTAATTTTACTAGAAAAATTCGATGCATTTAAGCAAGCAAGCTATAAATTTAAATAAAAATTTTGAAATAAATATCTAGTGGCCTTTGAAATAATAGAAGAATAGAAGAAAAGATACATAGAAGAAGTACAAGGAATCAACATGAATATAGCTTGCAAATTTGTTGTGATGATAAATCAAATTTTTAACAGGTAACGAAAAAACAGTATTCGAAGTTTGTTCATCAATAATGTTGAAATAGAATCTAATACATATTGCATTGTTACTCCAAAAGCATTTTTTAACGAACGTTTGTTTTGCAAAAATAATGCTGAAATTTTTGATGGAACACTCTATACCAATCTGTCATTTTCTTTACATACACATATAAACAAATTCTTGTTTCTACAAAAAAAATGTGTCAAGACTAAGTTAAATGTTTCTGCTTTAACTCGACATAATATGACACAATTTTAAAATATGCTTCTCCTGAATCAAATTGAAAATTCAAACGAAGCATTTATGTTTTTATATACAAAAAAGCTTCTAAAAAAATATTAATATACAGTGATCGGTCTTAAAAATAATAAAAAGCTCATGAAGAGAATGGAGGAATCTTACGGCTCTTATTTTATTCATTGCACTAAATCCCAAGAGATTCTAGCAAGAAGCTACTTTTAATCATTTAGGCTTTTCATATGCAGGCGGTTTTGACTTTGGTTCACAGTAAATAAATTTATAATAAAAAAATCAATGACAACTAACTAATAAAGTCACGCGCTTCCTATTCCTCGAATTGTATCTTATTTACAATGCCATTTCTACGAAAATTGTGTGTGCCGTTTTTTACACAAACACCATATAATTGAATAAATTCATTACCTAGCACGGCGCATAACATATTTTGAAAACAAATTTCACCGAAAATTATAGAAAATATATTTTCAAATCCAATACCATGGGTGGAAAGAAAATTATTATTAGGTGGTATGTTCTTTCTATGTGTTAATCATAAGAACGAACAAAGAAATTTGAACTTTGAAAACTTTTTTGGCTTATTTTATCATCGTTTTCTCAAAATTAGTAAAGTTTTAGCTTTTGCGATTCAATAGAAAATTTCATATCGGAATCATGTTAAATCATTTTTATAAATAATCTGGGCCGTTTATAGGTAAATATGATTTCGCTCCGAAAACCACTTTTAACCACAAATCTAAACACGAGTATATTACGTTCGAAACCTTGTTTCCAATGATTTCAAAGAAAACATAAAAATTAATTTATTTGGAAAATGTTAATTATTCGCAGAACTTTCGTTTTAACGTTTCATAAAGTTTTATAATTACTATTATAAATACTATTTCGTAATTAACAGTTTAGTTTTTCGAGCTCTTGCACAGATCTTTGATTTTTTTTAATTGTGTATTCATGTTCAGTTAGTTCAAAGCAATGAGTTCTTCAAATGGTGAACGTGTTTTATTAGTAAGTGTCACCATACTTATCAATTATGTTATTCTGTGATTCACATGAAAGTAAGTATGCAGGACTTGTAAATCATACGCAGGACTTGTAAATTATATACATACAAAGAAATACAAAAAAATTATTGCAATAATTTCAAAGTTTATCTTCAACGACAATCACGAATTTAAGTGTGTTGAGTTTGTATAGAAATTTACGGAAAGTAAAAGGATATACGAGAAATATTGTGGTAGAATATCATATTTTATGTTGTTGCATATTTTATAAGTTTATAGAATATATAATATTACGTATTTTGTTATGACTTGATTATTTCGTATAAACTTCTTGAATTTCTTATTTTTTGTATCGTTGCATGTTTTATATTTTATGTCTTGCAAAATAAATACTGGTAATCTTCTTATTATTTGATTATCTCCCAAATTTCTGTGTGGGATGTATGTTTTTTGGTCAACGAATTAAATTTTTGGAATATTGGTCTACAGTATGTTTCTGTTCTGTCTTCTAAAATTGTGGTATTGGTAAAGACTATAACTACTACTAACTACTCTACACAAAATACTAGGAACATGTAGAACTAAATGTTAGTAAAAAACATTTGTATTTTTCAATTACTATTCAAATTTAATTTTACTCATATAATAAGATAATACTATGTACACATATGCACAGAAGATGTTAATTAGTCAAAGAATTTTATAATGAACTTTTTGAATATGAGTAATTTGTACGTATGAGTTGTGATTTTTTCCAAAATATAAAGTATTGGATATAGCGCTGGTATTAACTTAAATTTATGCAAACGATAATACGCAAATATTTTTGAAAACGATCTATAAATTGAAAAATATTTAGTTGAAAGTCAAATAATCAATATATCTTAGAGATCTAATATAATGCAAAGTCGTTTGAAACTTATGATTAGTAATCGTTATAATCAGATTTTTCAATCGGCTTTGCATTATATTAGATCTCTGAGATATATTAATTATTTTATCTTTCAAGTGAATATTTTTCAATTTATAGATTCTTACTGTTTTGTAAAATATCGTAACAAAATTTACTTAGGCATAAAATAATTTTTCCTATCGTTTTGAACGTCCTCAAATCCGAAGAAAAATATGTGGTGTCAATCTTTCGAGAATTGCTTGTGCAATTTGAATTTTTTTCGTCAATCTTCTTTCATCTGCATTCTAGAGAAACAGAATTTTTTTTGGGATCTATATGTCCCATACGAAATACCTTACAACCTAAATTCCGCAGTCGTTTTTAGTATTGCCTTATAACAAATATACTTATAATCATGAACCGTATTGTTTTAAAGTATCCAGCAGCAATTTTGGTAACCAGTTAAGTTAACAACCCACCGTTCTGGCGCCGTTGGCCAAATTTAGATGAAGCTCCTTAGTACATAGAAACTACCTCTAGCGTGATAGACGCATACATTTTTTTAATTCCGATAATATCATATGTGGTATTTCTTTTGAAAGGTGCTAGATCAAGCAATACATTTTTTATGAACAACCAAATTTGTCCACAAATCCACCGTTATTTCGCTGGCAATACATATATGTTAGGTCTTGAATTTTTTTTACATATAGTGGAGAAGTTACATACAGTTTTTTTCAGTACGAAATAATCACGTAGCCTACCCTTTAAAAAGTCTTAGGCCAATCAAAATTATGTATTAAGAAATATTTAAAATTAGGCTCAATATTGAAATTATATATGTGTTACGAGTTTCTAAGTAAATCTCCATTGTATTTATTCTAAGCCTGATTTCCAGAATTTTATGTGCATATATACTAAGTTTAGATTGGTTTGAAATATTTGTCTAGGCCTTGAAAACTTGTCATAATAAAATTTATAGTTTTATAATCAAACATATAATGTAATTTAGATTCAATTTCTGTCACAACTTCGGGAATCTTTTAATAATGTTACTTTGCTATTTAAATTCAAAATTTAGAAGAATCACAACCTTCAGTTTCGAACCGATAAATTTATTTAAAAAAATCAGTCATCTCATCAGGCCTTTACGACATACACTAAAATATTTGTCCAGATATATAGAACAATACCCCTATATTTGATATGAATCTTCCTAAGTAATTTATACCTTGAAAACGTTTCAATCCTTCTTTAATAGTCTGATTGTCCATTTTCGTGATAAATCAAAATACAATCCGATATCCATCTGAATGGGCTAAGAAACGGCTTAGTTCTCTTCTCGGGGATGATTGATCCGTTTTCAAAAACATATTCGGAAGTTGGACTTCTATTTGAATCGTACACACAAATTATCAATTCAATTTATTGCGAAATCGCTTATTTCTGCTAAAATTTCCCAATTTCCAGTATAACAACTTGAACTCATAGTGAAACCTGTTTCCTTAGTGAAACCTATTTGAACTATTTCCAGTTCCCCGAACCCTATAGAATTCACAAAATAAGAAACTTACAAAATATCACGAGAACAATAAAACCTGGAAAATACAACCAAAAAAATACTGGGCCATCTAAACGAACTCTCATCATTATCGATCGGGAGAGTTAAATAATTTAAGGTTAGCGAACTTGACGTGCAAAAAAGTGTATGAAAAATATTAATCTTGAATTAACCTTAATCCAGTTAATTTTCCAAGCTTCAGTCCAATACGCAGCGGAACGAATAAAATATATGCTGGCGTGTGTAAGAAAAATGTTTATTTTTAATACAAAACTATTTCATCTTGTTTCTTATTCGCTGTCAAAAATACAACAAGACTCTTACGTAGGCTCTCGCCTACCATATAAATGGCTTTGCAATTACACATACACACTGATCTATATACTTATGTATGTAGATCAGTGCACATACACATTGAAAAATTTTACATTTCAGTAAACAAATTTATTTACGCACAGTAAAGCTCATTCAGAACAAATTGTTTCTACAGAAGAAATATATTTATGTATTAAGAAACTATCGTAGTAGGTACAAGCGCCAATTGCAACGCTCAAGAACGTGATTTTTGAGGCATGTGCCTTGATGTTATCCTAAACTAGGAAAAGTTATAAAGGTCTCTAGTATAGTGACGAAAAATTCCGCATATTGCGTTAAACTAACGATATCTGTCGTCGATTAGTTAACCATAAAACGTTTAAAAACCAAATCACTTTTCCTCCCTTTACCCAAACATGGGCAGAAAAGTTGTGCGGTTTTAATCAACAATCAATCATTTTTCTATACACCTAACTCGGATCGTCATTGCGTTTGGAAAAATTTAAATCGATATTTATAAACTGTTTTCCAATTTACGCGTACTCTTTCTTTCGAGTAATTGCTGTAAAAAATGTTTTTAAATTATAGACTGGGCAAATTATTCCTGCATGACAAACCTAAAATTATGACTTATTGTAAAGTAGGATATCAAACTTTTCGATTTTTGATTGAAAAAAATATCAAATCTATTTCTTACCGTATCGGGTCAATTGTTAGTTATTTAAGATTATCACAATGCTAATAATCCTACATTTAAGAACATACTTTATAAAAATTATAAAAATTTATATTTAGAAGAAACATCGGGTTATCTCTTTTAAACATTTTGGAATCTGTTACAAAATATGCTTATGTGTAATTTGCCCTTTAAAAAAAATATTTGTGACTTATTAGAAACGTTAAACTACATAAATATTGAACCTTTTTTATTAACTTTTAAATAAATTAAAACCAAACAAAAATCATATACAAAGCACTTTAAATAATTTCATTCTCGTTATATTCATCTTCTAGTAGTCAGGGTGAACATAGGAGCCATCCTGTGTTTACAATTTTGCATAAAAATCGCGATATTCAGATATCCGTCATTGGTAATAGGTCGATAATATTCTTTTTCTTTTAACATAAGCATTAATCTTAAATGGCTCCTTTTGATTTAATTAATTTTTATACTGCTCTATTCCATATTCTCGAGCTAATCTTATACATTTATAGTGCGTTCATGACATAGTGAGTAAGTTCGGAAAAAATTCCATGGTAACAACAAAATGTATTAAAACAACAACAAAGTTAAAAAATTTCAACTCGAGTTCGGAACTAGTAGGCGTGGTATAAAGCATTTCAAATAATTTGATTGGTTTTGAGTTCGTTAACGAGTATGCAAATATTTATTTCCTATGTCATGAACGCACTATTAACGTTGTGCCACTTAAATTTATTGTCATCATTAGTAATATTCAGCCATATTTGTTTAGTTTTAACTGCATCCGCAAATTCAACAATTTTAGTTTACCACATTACATATTTTTTTTTTTTTTTTTTAATTCAAATATGTAGAAAGCGCTGAGAAGACCAGAATTCCCTTTTAGTAGTGAGTCTTGGACGCTAACCAGAACAATTCTGATAAAATTGAAACAATTAAATCATCAAGGCTGGAATAGGTCGGACACGTTCTACGTTCTTATGTTGCACCATAAATCAGACCCTGGAGTGGGAACCAATGGTGACCGGACTTCGCAGAAGGCCCCCTATTCAGTGGATGGACAATGTGTAGAACAGAAACTTCAAACTCTACGTTATCGTGTCTGGCGGCCTTCTGTTGCCGAACTCTTGTTGTGTTCATGGGATGTAGCACCAGCGAAGAAGAATAAGAGAGATGCCGACCACAGGAAGCTTCACAAAAACTCCTGGATTTTGCCAAAACCATAAGATTGTGTTCGATGCAGGAGGACGCAGAAGAGGAAACTTAGAGAAGAGGGAAAATTATGAAAATGTTTACCTACTCTACAGCCATCAAGAGTCGAAGCAGAATTAACAAACATTTTATAAGTGATAATGGACCTTTGAAATATTGAAATTTGATAATTTCAGTTTCGTGAATCTACCTCAGTTAAAATGTGCACTAAGTGAAGGCCCTATGTTGTCCAATCATCAATGTCATCTGATATTTTATTTTTGAATTACCAAGAAGACAGTGTATATGCAAATTAACTGGACTTAAAGAGTTCGGAAAGCAACGCACACAGGATCCCAAGATACAAATCGTGGTTTCGATCACCATTCGCAAATGAGATCAGCCTCTACAATCAAACTTCGTTAAAATAAGATAACTGAATGCGAAGTGAATCACCCAATATCATCTTTATCAGTGAATAATGTCATTCCGTACTTGGTAAATCTTTAATTTAGGTAGAGAAAGGACATAATTCCAGTATGGAGGACATCGTGTAAATCAGGTAAGTAACATGATTTTCAAAAAAAATATATGGAGGTTATAGGTGGATGCAAGCCAAAAATCGCCGGAAAATTCCTATATTTTCTAGCAAATTTTCCTTAAAATATTTTTATTTTTCAAAGAAAAATGTTTGCTTTCTTTAAATTTTTTTAAAAAAATTTTATTTGTTTTATACCTTAAGGGATAGGGGTTGCCACATCCAAGGCCCCGCTTGTCTTTGTGATTAAATTGTTGTGATAACTTATTTCACATTTGATTATTAATGGGTTGGTCTTAAAATTCAGTGTTTTTGTGAGAAATACGATATTTTGACGGGAATTTAATAACTTACACCTTTAAAAACACCAATTCACCAACCCAATATAAATATTTTAAAAATGTCATAAAAATGAATTACTTTTATTTATTTTAAACAAAATCAATTGAAAACAAAAATTGGAAAATGTTATAATTTACCCGGAAAATGTGGGAATTTTCCGTTGGCTTGTACCTCTCAACAACTTTAAATTTAACATCCTATTACAAAAATTATTTTTAGAAGAGAAAGTAAGGTATATGCTATTTGTTAGCGTTGCTTGTTTCCAACAAGTTTCTATCTAATATCAGCTATATTGTCAGATTCGATTTCCTTAAGGAAAATTGCTTCTTAAAAAGAAAAATTTGGTCTTTTTAAAAATGAGATTTATTATAATGTTAACAATATAATACAAAGAATTAGAAGTGCGAATGTACATGAAAGTTAATTGGGCTTAAAATATTCAGACTGATAAAATGTAGATGCCGATTTACATTAATTCTCAACTTATAAGACTGGCGTTTTACTCACTTGCAACATAGAAAAATGCTCAAAAAATGACTAATGTTGGCCTAGATATTTTGTATAAACACATAAAAAAATAAAAGTTTAACGACAAAATTGTAATAACCATTACATTATCGAACAATTTTGAGCGAAACTACCCGTAGTAGCGGTGGAATTTTTTTTTGCTCTTAAAACATTACATCCAAGGGAATTCTTTAATAAATTTAGTTGAGTATTTTCGAGGAGTTTAAATAGTAGTTTGCAATCCGTTTAAATTCCCCGGTCATATTTCATAAATTATAAATTATTACATTTCAGAAAATTAGTTCCAAATTTATAATTCCGGTATAATACCGGAATACCGGTAATTCTGATGGGAAATACTCGTCGGGCAAAATCCGCCATAGACGGACGCTAACGATTGAAAGTTATATTTGAAAATTTTATCTTGACTCCGCCAACATATTTAAGGTCTGCAAAATTCATATTTGAACACCGCCAAACAAACCGGTGCTCAAAAATATACTTTAAGTTAGTCATAGAATTAAACCTTTGCTTAAACTTTAGAAAATTTTAGTGCGAAACTGTAAATGTTTCTAAGTGCAACGGTATAACATTTAAAAACGTGTTCAATTGAATTTTCAATTAAATATTTCTATTTCTAGTTTAAATTTCATTATAGGTATTGGGTAAAATTGATATCGCCCGTACATCATATTTTATACTTTACATCGGTAAATAGCTGTCTTTACAGTTTTTAATATCGCTATGCCAAAATTAGTTTTAAAATTTGATCAAAATTTGTGAAATTTTCTTGCAGTTGACGTAAATTTTAAAACTAATTTTGGTGTCAGCTCATGCTTGTTTTTACTTCGGAGAGTATTGATTAGCCACGAAATGAAGAAATTTTTGTGATAGAATTAAAAAAAAAATCAGTTTAAATACTACTTGCTATAAAATTAATCAATTATGACGAAATTTTAAACTCACACAATGAAGGAATTCTAATATAAATTTTTAGGTGGTGTTAAGGAATTTGGAAAATATTCCAAACACTCAGCTTATTTATACTACACAATACAATTTTTATATATTTCTGTTTTACAACAAAACGTTTCTTTTATCTTAAATAATTTAAAATAAATTATTGCTGCGCGATTTTTTTCAAATAATAATTTATAAAACTCAATTTTTTTCGTTCATTTGAGGCGCTTGTTGAAATATTTAATATACATTGTAATGTGCGAAAATTGATTGCGATTTTGTTATGATAAGCCAATTATTTGTACAACATACAAATAAATGTATTTTTGATAGAATTGTGGACCTTGAAAACATACCTGCGAGTATACCCACTGACTGTACTCTGATTACACATTTCTAAATTACAATAAATTACTAAAATGAAAATAGGTTGGGAAAATTGATATTTATTTTTTAATACTTGTGTTTTTATTTACAAAAATGGCAAAATGTGAAACTATGTGAAATATAAGGATGATGCTGATGGTGGTAATGACGTTTGTGGTATATAATATACCGCCATCATAATGCACAGTAGTTCGGTTTTATCTTATCGTTCATGTTGTTCATGTTTTTCATTGCATTTGCAGTTTGAATATTAAGCAACAGAAGAAAACTACAAAAAAATCGAAAATAAACTACTTTTTTTTTATAATCAATAATCATATCATAATAAAATTGAGGTCAATTTATTTATTGTATGCGCTTAACTGCGCGACGGCGACTGACCACCCATTAAGGGTTAATGCAAATGGTATGTTTGTAAACTAATTGTCAACCTAATTAAATAAACCGTTCCACCAATAACAATTCCATTCAATTGAGCAAAAATTATTAAATAAATTTCTCGTTCCATTGGTACCCCCTATATAGGAAAAAATACTCAGCTGCTATAATCACAATAAAAAGCATTCCATCTCATTATGTATAATGTATACAGGAAGAAAGAGCTTTGATACTCGAAATTTTATGTGATTTGTTGAGTTTTTTTCTTATTTTATAAGACATAGGTACAGTAAGAAAAATTAAATTTTAATTTTGATACTGTAAGTACTGCATTAAAACCCATAAAATATAATTAAATATTCGTTGTTGTTTTCATTAGTTTTGTATAGCTTCTTTTTTTATAATACATATTTTAAATTAAAATTTCAATTTTTAATTTAATGTAAAACGTATCGTATACATTTTATACTACACTCGAACAGAAAAAAAAATAATTGCGGGAAAATTTTTCGTGTATACTTTAATATGCGCAAACCCTACCTAGTGTTTCGCTGGTATTATATATCCCTTAACTAGAGTCTAGTAAAATATTCAAAAGCAAAATTTCAGTGAAAATGATACAAAATTCTTGATATTCTTTTTACTCGGTATAAGTACGGGGTAATGAAAACTCAAGGTTGTCTGCATCACAGTAAATTCCCGACACAGTGATATTTTCTAATCTGACATTTTCAAGTACAAACCGCCAACAAATTGTATATTGTTGTGTATATGCATTTTATTTTTAAAATACGTGGGAAATTTCGACCATTCTGTCTGAGAATACCATACCACAATCATTATAAAAAAATACTCGAATATATAAAAAAAAAAATTGAGTGTCTCTTAATGACCTTTAAACTCGAGCTAATCCAACTAACTAGTCGTTGACATGAATTCGTTTGCGCCAATTCAACAACGTACCTTTAAAAGTAAAAGAAAAAAAATATCGCAAAAGAAAATTTTGATTGAATTATACTACAAATAAAACGTCAGTTTATAACATAATTTTCGAGAATTTATGTTTGAGAAAATCGAATTGAAAAATAAAAAATCGTTTTCTCAAAAGAAAGTAACAACAAAAATGAAACACCTTTTACTTGTCAAAGTGAAAAATGTTTTAAAAATAATTTTCATTCTTTAAAAAAAATTATTTTTAGAATTCACACAAATTAAATAAAAAATCAAGTAATAATACCACGCAGTGTGCTAAAGAAGACCAAAACGACGAAGATGAAGAAGAAAATTATTTTTCTGAATTTTTGGTTGGTTTTTCTTTGCTGTAAAACAACGAAGTGCGGGGAAAATGATAAAGTGTGCGAAAAATGAACGGAAGATGGAGGGAAACAAAATTAATTTAAAAAAAAATCTCATTTTCCAACATTACATAAAACAAAACGAGTGTCAATTAAATATTTTAATGTCGAGTTAAAAATTAATACTTGTATTCTATTGTATCTATGTAGACAGAAAATTAATTAGTCATTACCATCATTTATGATATTATGACAGAAATTACGATGGTTTATTGTTATTTGAGGTACAGTAGAAATGACGTATAATAAAATTATGCCGAAATATTTATTCCGGGTTACATGTTATATCGTAGTCCTTTTTGTAGATCGCATGTAATGATTAATACAGTGATATTATGAATGAAAATTAATATCGTACCACATCGTTTCATAAGTCTTTGTTTTGCTTTTCTCTTTTTAAGGCGAATTCCAACAATGTCCACTTACACTGAAATTGGTCACATTAAAATCACAAAGTGTTTACCAATTAAATTTTTATATTACCATACTATGTAATGCTTCATAAATTTGGCAGATGACAATAATTTTATTATTTAAGTTATTCAAGTAATAATGGATGATGGGTATCACTTTCAGTTTGATGAGACGACATATTAAATTCTTTTAGTATTCAAATAACACAAATAAGATAACTCGTGGTATTCTCATTTCGTGGTGAATCGAATCATAATTTTATCGAAAAATTTGTGTTAAACTTCTTTCCCAATTTTACTTTTCACTAAAACACGTTGTCTGTGATCACATAAACACTTCCACCTCTTGCAGTTTGGCCACAAAAGGCGAAATCACATCAAGCAATTTTTTTTTTGACGATAATCTTATAGACATTTTTAGTTTGATCGAGTTTCTCGTTGTACTTTGAGTTGTTTTTTACTTCCGATGTGACAAAATTCTCCTTAAATATTTTTTAGGTCTATGAATGTTGAATGAACATTTGAGGAAAAAGTAATAAAAATTATAATTGCTGGTGAAATAATTTTGTAAAAATGCCTAAGGCTATAAACAGCAGTAACTAGGCGCACTAAAACATTTGAAATGGGTCCTAATTGTTGGAATCCAAAATTTCAATCAATCGCGAAGTAGAAATGAACTGGAAATATTTAGAAACCAGAAACGGTTATTTTCCACATAGTTTATGACGCAAATTATTCGAACTAGCCATCTAGTGGCAAAGTAACTCATAGTAACATATCTACAAGTTTAACAACAATAAGAAATAATTTTATTCAGATGATAAGAAATAATCATTTGTTTTTCCTTCTTAATTTCTCTCTTTCAAAAATAATATATGAGAGAAACAAATTTGTCAATTTCGAATTAATGCGATATGCCAACAAATCTTAACGAAATCATTGCGTTTGCATTTTTTTTATTTTATTTACAATGCAATCTGTTTTAGGGCTCAAGACTCATCCTGCTCTTTCATGGTTATGATTTTTACGTAATAAGTCCTTCCTTTACGCCTACTCAGCCAACTCGAGGACGTACGGCTATAGGTCTGATTTAAGATCATCTGATGGAGGTCATAGATGTGTTACATTTCACCACAGATCGTAAGTTGTTGATGAAATTTCACTTTACATCCTGCCTCTATCGAGATTCGAACCCGGTACATCCCGATCCAAACGCCAAAGTTTTAACTACTGTGTCGTTTGATCGGTACGTTTGCATCTACACAAAATGGCGATAAATTGTCTAAAATGTGTAAAATTAAAACAAAAAATCACGCGGAATGAACCAAAGATAAATATTTAAAAGGCAATTTCCATCGTATGTGAAGCTATCCCACGATTCTATCCCAGACATTAAAAAAACCATTCGGCAACATCACAAAACCGTAAGACCATAATATCATAAGACCATAAGGCCATTAGACCATAAGACTACAAGACTATAAGAAATAAAAAACAAAATAAGACCATAAGATGATAAAACCACAAGAACATAAGACCATATTAACATAAGACCATAAGATCAAAAATACATAAGAAGACCATACGACCATAAGACCAAAAGACAGAATCATATAAGACCATTAGGAATAAGACCACAAGACCATAAGACCACAAAACCTTAAGATCATAAGATCATTAGACCATAACACCATAAAACCAGAAGACCATAAGACAATAAGATCGTAGGACCATAACGCCATAAGACCATCAAACCAAAAGTCCGTAAGACCATAACAACATTAGCCCAGAAGACCAACATAAGGGCCATACGAACCATAAGACTATATGACTATAATACCAGAAGACCATAAGACCACAAGAACATAAGAACATAAGACCATAAGACCATAAGACCATAAGAACATAAGACCATAAGAAGACCAAACGACCAAAAGACCATAAGACCAAAGCACATAAGACCATCATAAATAATGCCATAAGAGCATAAGACCATAAGACCATAAGTCCATAAGACCATAACGCCATAAGACCATAAGCCCAGAAGATCATAAGAACATATGGTCATACGACCAAAAACCATAAGACCATATGACTATAAGACCAGAAGACCATGAGCCTATAAGACCATAAGGCGATAAAACCATAAGACCATTAGATCATAAGATCATAAGACCATAAGGCCATACGACCATAAAGCCAAAAGACCACGACAATAAAACCATAAGACCGCAAAACTATAAGAAATTAAAATTTAAAAAACAAAATGACATAAGACCATAAGATGATAAAACCATACGACGAAAAAACCACAAGAACATAAGACCATAACACCAAAACCATAAGATCAAAAGACCATAATACCACAAGACCAAAAACCCATAAGACCATAAAACCATAAGACCATAAGTACATTCGACCAAAAAACCATAAGAAAATAAGACCCTAGAACTATAAGACCATAAGACCATAGGACCATAAAATCCTAAGACCAAAAGATCATAAGGCCATAAGGCTATACGACCAAAAAAACAAGACCCTAAGACCATAAGACCAAACGATCATAAGATCATAAGACCATACGACCAAAAAACCAGAAGACCATAAAACCATAAGACCATAAGATCATAAGACCTAAAACCATAAAAGACCATAACACCATAAGACCAAAAGACGATAAAACCGATGTTATGCGCACCACTAGATTTTACCATTATAATTAAACCATAATACTATAAGAAATAAGACCATATGACCCGAATACTCGTAACACCATGACACCTTGGCAACTTTGTGAAATTGGGTCCTGGGCCAGATATATCCATACAACTCGTATTTGAACAAAAAATAAATTTGAAATCCACACGTTAACAGTATAAATTTGTCGCATTAAAGCTATGTAGTTCTGAGATCGCGAAACCAAACTTCCAACGTCTTAGTGAGCTTGATGTACTAATAAATGATTTGTTTTTTCAAATATCGTATTCAAGAATATTTTTCATATGGAAAAGTAATTTTTTCAAAATGACGTCATAAACTGCTCACAACATGCTATAAAGGATACCATATTGCATTCAGTAGGAACTGAACTATCCTGAAAATTTGAGCACTCAAGCTAGTCGAAAACTGGTCGAAATTATGATTGCAAGATTTATAATTATTTTGGAAAACAAGCACACCCGAAAGCGGGTTAATTAAAACTTGGTAAATTACGTCAAAACAGTTATATATTTCCAGAATTTTTATTTCCGAAACTACTAACGATTTGAAAAACTAGAGACAGCAATCCCCACATAAAATAACAAAACGACGAACCTAATATTACATACATAATGAAAAAGTGATGTATTCAGAATGACGTCAAATAATGACTACAGTGTGCTATAAATGATTAAAAATAGTTTGAGCGCTCTAGCAGGTCAAGATGTAGGTGAAAATTCGATTGCAAAACACAGAGGACAGACAAAAAAACGAGAAAGCGGGCTAAGTAACACTCAGCACAAACTGCTGGCGTACGCCAAAAATGTAAAGCAAATATGTTCAGGTTGCTCAGTTATTTAACAAGCATGGATTATTTACATAAATGTGTTTTTTCAGTGCAGCAGTGAAGTAAACTCTATATTTCAAAATATTTATTAAAATTGAAAGGTCAACTAAAATTTTTTTATTTTGTAATTTATTTTTATTTTTTAATTTTGTTTTTAGGCAGATTCTCCGAAAAAGGATTTTTATTGCATTCTTCAGATCTATCAACGAAGCTCGTTTTCCAGCATTTTTCTATAAGCGTTAGTATTAACTAACAATGTTAGTGTTTTAGGTTATAAAAAACTTACGTTTCAAAACCTCTCCATTTTTAGGATTGTTTCTATAGGCACTACAGAACACTACTTTACTTAGAAGTCTTTAACCTAAGCCCTAAGCAGAAGATACTGATGACTCTAGTAAAATTAAAATTATTTTCCGACTACTTTTCTCTCCCACGCCCCTAATTCATTCCGGAAATGTTTTGATCTGTGGTCTTTTGTAGTAATTCCGCCATAATTTCATTTCTTAGCCAGCAGATCATTATCTATCTCTATAGTAACCCTAAAATCAAATAACTGAGGAATGGTAACTGGCTATTAATTATAACGTACCAAGTAAAGTTATCATGAACATTGAAGATGTAGTACTGGCTGTGACATGCACTCAGTAATGGTGGTTTTAAGAAATTTGAAGAAAACTACTCTAATTCTAGATTAAATTTGAAATAAAGTTTGAGCTTTTTTCCAATTTGATTCGATTATTATTATTTCCCAAAAAACCTTAAGTAATTCCTGTTTCATCGTTTTCTCGAAACCTCATGATCTAAGTGAAAAGTCATATTTATTCTTTTCGCATAGAATACCGTGTCGCTAAAATTTTTTAAATTATCATAGATTTTAATGACTCTGATCACCGTAATGCAGTTTTCTTAGTAAGGTTTCCATTTTGAAAGCATTTGATTAATTGAATGGAAGTAACAACATGTGATTAATTGCGAAAGATTCGAGCTTTAGAGCGGACATAGAAAAATTCAATATTTAAAAAAATGTAGTGTTTTCGAAGGAAATTAATAATTCTAAATTAAATTTAAATCAAATTTTATTAGAAAATAATAAAATTTGTCGTAAAGAAATTCGAAATTTTAAGGAATGTGATGTGCCCAAAATACATGATTTTTACTTCATAAATAAAGTTTGCCAAAAAATGTTTGATATGTTTGTCAATATTTTCCCCGCGTGATAATTCATACTGTTTTGCCATACATTGGAAGATCCTAGTGATTTTTGGCTGAAATAGAGTTGGCTGTATTGATTGGAGCTTTTCCGTTTTCCGGAAATATGTTGAAACATAAATCATGTACGACAAAACTAGCTCAGAGCTGAAAGATTCGAAATTAAATCGGCAACTTTGCGGGCAAAACAACTGTTGGGGAAAAACTGTTTTTCAACAAATAATCGGTCTTTGTACAGCCCAGATACATTGATTGTTCCTGATGAAACTTCATACTTAAACTTTCACCATAAATTGAGCGGTCCCAGTGAACCAAAATCAGCTACCGGAAGTGGCAGCCTCCATAAGACCTTTTTCGTGTTTGCTTTTATTTTGAAAAGTATATCATTTACGAAAAAACGATTAAAAACATATAATTATAAATAAAATTCCAAACAAAATTACCTCTGATCGATTTTTAAATGTTACCGGATATGACGAATTTTGGAAAAAAAAACTTTATTTCTTCAAAATTCAGCATCTCTACAGTCCAGGTGGATTGATTGACTATTCGAAATAAAACTTTTTCCAAATAATGGAGATCATTGCGAAATTTGGTGGAAATCTTTATACCGGAAGTGGCCACTTTCATTATGCTGAAAAGTTTAGCATTTACAAAAAACTACAACGCATGACCTTGATAATATTCTGAAACAGGGATAATATTTTTTGATTATACAAAACAGTTTTATCAAAAGTAGGGTGAGTTTATTTTCCGCTTTAGAAATAAAGTGTGGTGTATGCGAGTACTATGTATGTATATATTCGAGGTAAAAATGTCGAGTGTTGGCCACACATTTTCACCCCTCCCTTTCTTTAATAATAGCTACCTCATATATAAAATCTAATGATTTTAAAACTTTCACTAATGCAAACAATTCAATGAAATCAAGCCCGCAACCTTAAATTTTAGAGGAAAACAACAAGTGCAGGGTAGTTTTGCGGTAATGTTGTAAATCTTTTTTACTTATTATGTTGACAATTGTCAATGTAAGTAATTTGCTCCAGAAAACGGTCCTTATTAGTTAGAACGATTTTATGAAGCAAAATACAATCGTCAAAATAAAAATTAAAAAGGATTTACAAAATTACTACAAAACTACCCTGAACAGGTTGTTTTCCTAGAAAATTTCGCGAATAATTTTTTTATATACTTTATTTTACCTTAACTATAATTAAAATGTACTGCAATTACAAAATGATTTAAAATAATTTTGATTATTGCTCGGGTTTGTTCTTTTCATAGGGTGATTATCTTCCGACAACTACGACGAGTTAAAACTCAAAGCATCTTAAAAGTTGGTTTACCATTTTTGTTGATACACCTATTACACCTATATTTTTCTTATTTAAATTATTGAGAAATTTGAGTATAAAATAAACCAACATATTTTAACCCTTTTAACCTTTCTCTACCTTAATAAATTTTATTAAATTTTAATAGTTCATTTACAAGCTCTATATGGCTAAGGTAACATTAATTAATTTACACTCGTACATATAAAATATTCATTTCTAACCTATTTGTTGTTACCAAAAACATTAAAAATAAATAATAAAATAATTACTGTGCCACAACCGTTTCCTGCCTCCTCTACACCTATAAATACACATGTACAAAAATACCTAGCCCCTAAAAAAATTTGATGATATATCGTATACTCTTGTGTAATTAATAATGATACAGTACGGAATTGATAAGGAAATTTATTTACAAGTCCTTATCTACTACATCAACAATAACAAACCATTATATTATGTTCGGGTCCACACACTACATGCGCCTACCAGTAATTTGCGGTTTTCATGTATAGGTATATGATGGTACGCACAACACAACACAATTCACTCATTTAATTAATTTATTATTTTAGTATTGCTCTTGCCAATTCAATTAATTTTTACCTAACCCATTAAATTAATTTTAAAAAAAATTTCAAGTTTTTTTTATTTTGCTATTTTAATCGCGCACGAAATAATTTTAACACCCTGGGAACCACAGTGTATATTATGATGCGGTTAATCCGCAATACATCTATACTACACCGGCAAAATACGTTTTTTGTAAGATTATATCCAACCATTATAGTGTATCGTCTCTATCGTTTATAAAAGTTTCTATATTTGGCAAACAAAACCTCAAATTAATTTCGATTCAATCTACCTACTTAGCATAATATCTTATATATGCGAGCTTCTAAACCTGTTGATGTTGCTGACGTAAACGATGTACTATCTTTTGATATTTTTCCATGAAGGTTAATCTAGGGAAATTGATTAAAATACTTCTACATATTTTGGATTTATATATGTTTTTGTTGTTGTTATTCTATTACCGTCGAAATGCCATTATGGATTTAAAATGGATGAAAATTAAAATGGCAGAATATGTAGTACACGTATCGATTTTGAAACGGAAGGAGAATGAGTGAAATTAATTTGGTTATCGTGCGGAATTCATCCAGGATGATTTTCTTGGTATTTTAATTCTATTTTTAGCAATTTTCGTATATCGCTTATATTTGGAAACATTTTGTACTTTATCTGTATAACGGTAAAGATTCGAGTTTTATTTTTTTGTAGTGAAAATATACCTATGAGAGAAGTTAAGATTGTCAGTGTAAATTTTTGCTTGTGTGATACTTACTTCCTGAATTTTATTTTAAATATTCTGTAATAAAATCATAATAAAACAATGAGAGAAATGTATAACAATGAAATAATACCTACACGATTTAGTACTGTAATTTTCATTTTTCTCGACCAAAAAAAAAATGCTTGCCAAACATTGTTTTATCTAATTGACTGACCAAGAACAATAAAGAACTCAAACAAATGTTATTTAAAAATACGGAGTGCGTGGTTTGGCTTTAGAATAAGCGAGTTATTTTCTTGTTTTAGTATAATTTTTTTTTCAACTGGAATTACATCTCATCGAGAGATTTGGCCGCTTCTGATCATGAATTGGCGGCCAATTCACTGGACCGAGTAACGCTGCGGCAATCGTTATCTTTGAAAAAATACATTGGCAGTTATTGCATTGCATGTGGCTGCTCATCACACCAAATGAGGCAATTTTGCTTATAAACATACCTATTTAACCAAAAATAAGCTGAACACAATTTTCACTGAAACACGTTTTTCACTGAACACGAATTTTGATAATAAAATTCAATAATTTGTAAACGTTGTTTGGGTTTAACTCTTTCCATGATGACATGACAATGCTAACTGATAACAATTGACGTTGGCAGATGTCGCTAATTACGCGTGATGTGTCAAAAACATATACACGATAAACCAAAAATAAAAAATCACCTGGTATATTAAAATGTATAACTTCAACATGCACAATTGTTGTGCTATATATGAACTAAATCAAGTAAATCAAGAATCATATACGAAAAATGGGCTTTTTGGAGGCAAACCGACCTCGGCCGATTTGACCGACCAATGCCTTAGTGGTTCAAACTTATAGCGATTGGATCTGGAAGTACGAGATGTAAATCCCGATAGAGATGAGGGGCAAAAGGACTTGTTAATCACATGATTTAGACCGGTGTCATTTATAACCTCCTGTCAGAAGCGAGCTCTAGGCCAGATATATCCTTACAACTCTTATTGAACTAGAATTACATTTAAATTTGACACGCTACAGGTATCCATTTGTCGGACTAGGGCTACATGCTTTTGAGACAGTCACTCTCATACTTTACTTCTAGAAAAATTAGAAAAAAATCTATGCGAAATTTGGCCCTGACCGAAATATACTCGTACAACTCGTACTTGAATTAAAATCAAATTTAGCACGTTTAAAGTTCAAATTTTCCAAAAAACGTACGGTATCCCTCTAACTCGTATTAGAATTAATATTACATTTAAAGTTGGCACGTTAAAAGTAGCCATTTATCGAAATAAGGCCACGTGATTTTGAGATTACCACAATCGCGCTTAGCCTTAGTTCTATAAATGAATACTTTTAATGTGTCAAATTAAAATGTAATTGTAGTTCCAATACGAGTTGTATGGATGTATCTGGTCCTCTTCGTGGCCCAATTTCGCAAAATTACATCTAAACGATTTTCTTATTTTTCTAAAAGTGAGTTCAAAACCACATTGCCTTAATCTGACAAATAGATACTTCTAACGCGTGCAATTTTAATTGTAATTTTATCCGGCTCCGGTTCTGGCTCTGACTTCGCAAAGTTGTCACAGAAGGATTTTTTTCTTATTTTCTCTTTTTTTAAAGGTGTCAAATTCAAATGTAATGTTAGTTCGACTACGCGACACATAGTCATCCGAATTTAAATGTAATTTTAGTTGTGCTGGTACTGGTTCATATTCGTAATAGATTATTTTAAGACCTTATTCTGCCAACCTACTACTTTCAAATGACCAAATATAAAAATTAGTTATTGCCACTATTCTTGGATTTTCACAATTGGCTATCTTCGAGATAGAAACAATCATTTCCGGCAAATAATAATCTTATAGTGCTACGGAATATTTTTCTATCATACTTTTAACGGGTCATACAGCATTTGACTTCTGCCAATCTTACTCTACCATGGCGCTCGTTCGGTTAATGAAAGCTCTGGATACTGCAAAACTAAAACACTACCAATTATGTTTAGCAAATTATGTTCGCTAGAGAATGGCAGTTATTAATTTGTATAGTCGCCCATCCGGAAGTTGGTTGATTGCGCAAATCCTATAGAGCTCGGCTGATATATTATAGATGGTCAAGCTAACCTTCAACTATGCTGATGAAAACATAAATAATCAAACACACTTTTCTATAAGAGAACGTTATAATTGTTTATTAGTGTATGCAGATTATAATTTGCTTTAAAATTCTTTATATTATTCGAATTTTTCGCCGGCTACTTTAATCGTTTTTTTTTTTCAAATTTGCTTGGAAGATTTCTATTATTTATTTCCCTACTTAAAAAAATCGGTGGAAATTTCTGACTGGGTAAATCAATGCGGATTTATTCCCTGATTAGGGAAATACATAACAGAAAACTTCCAAACAAATTTAAAAAACGATTAAAGCAGCCGGCGAAAAATCCGAATAATATTAAGAATTTTAAGCAAATTATAATCCACACGGTAAATATCTATCGTATTCAAGAATACGCGCCCAGGTCATCTGCGTTAATTCTACTATAAACCTTACAATGTCTTAAGAGAATGTCAATAATTAATTTTACATTAGAAATTGCCCGATTACGCAAATAACTCCTAGTTACATCATTCAGTTGGGCAAAGTTACTCCTCACCAAAATAAAAGACTTATGAAAACATAAAAAATTATTTCAGAAAAAGTAGGAACTTGGCTAACTTTGCATGCTTAGATTCGAGGTTAAGGCCAAATGCAAGATATCGGAGGTAAGTATAGACGAAATGAATGCAAAATCATTTTTTACAAATCCTCCAGTGTGCATCAGGTCGATTATTTCGGCAAAATTATGAACTAAACTTTTTGAGGTGACCTTACGCTATTCGCCGCCAGGTTACAAACGAAAAGTCTCCTCGCGAGGTAACTTTTCAATTTAGTTGTCAAATGTCATTATTTGGTATTTAATGCAAATGTGTTATTGTGTACAAATTTGTACAAACTTTTCCATGACTTTTTCTTGTTATTTTTAAACATTTCGTAGTTTATAATAATATTTGCAAATAATGCAACTTTCATATTATCTTTCATTATTTTAATTTATTTTAAAATTTCTTTTATCCCCGAAAATTTGACAATTTAGTATTTCGGATAGTCAGGAACAGATTGTTTTGTTGATGTTACTGCCACCTATGAATGTTTATTGTGAATTACTGAGCAATTTTGTTTAGTTCATAATTTAGTCGGAAAAATCGACCTATGGCACACAGCATCAAAAACTGAATTCGTTCATTTTTGTATAACACAAAGCGTGGTCAAACAAAATGCGATAAAATGTGCCGACAACTAGAGCAAAAATAATGACGTGAAAAAGACGATAGCAAAATAAAAAAGACCTGTAGATGTGGTACGAGCAGTTACCAAATTGCATCACACAATAGTCACAACGATATCTTGAATTAAAACGGTTTCCATTCTATTAGAAATTATAATCCGAGCTAAAATTAGGATCCAATCAACGAAAACAGTAATGAAACCATAAATGATATTTTGAAGTTACTGCATTCGACAATGGCGTCAAAGTAATCATAACGACTATAATATAAATGAACAACGTAAATGAGTAATCAGTAAACCAGTTATTGATACAATTAAGGAAGTATGATATATTAATCCATATTTTTGTTGCCTACTAGGAATATTTACAAGAATTATTTATGTAGATTCCAGGTTTACATTAGTCAAGACAGAAAAACTTTGCATAGTTATAGCCTACTGTTTATTAAAATAGATTACCTTGAAGTGCACTTAACGATTACCATAATGTGAACCGCTGGGTGAACCCTCATTAAGCAAGAATACTGAAAAATCGACGATGTTATCTTTCATTATGCAACACTGATATACTGGATTTGGGCCTTGTTCTAATTTTTGCATTAACTCTCAATTCAGATTCCCGAAAGAAACATAATGAAAACAATACTTATTTTTCGTAAAATAGAAAATATTAAAAAACACGTTATGCATAGTACTAGAATAACGCTAATCTAAGTATTTATAATCTAAGAAATCTATTAAAAGACAAATATTTCCAGGCATTTTTTAAAGTATTCAAAAGGCAATCAGTCACGTTTAAACTCCAGAATCATAACGTTCATGAAAATGAACAAATTTTCGATTACACTTATAATACCAAATTCTACATTCTTTTTTACAAGCAAAATGTAAAAAAGGAAATAAAAATCTGGTAATTGTAGTATAATAATACTATACAATCCTATTAACCAGAGAGTCCGCATGACTAATCCCAATTTTCTATACACTGGATATAAGAACGAGTACCTCGAGTATTATTCAAAAAAATAAGCTTAATACCATTGTTGCTATATTTTATCCAGCTATTCGTTTATATAATAATACCGAAGCAAATCTGTATATTGATATAAAATACAATAGATTTTTTTTTTCATGAAAATGGGAAAAAATATTTACTCCATACCTAGATAGAGATAGTGGGTACTTGTGTATGCTTTAAATTATAATTATGAATAAAAGCAATCGATTTTATCATCAGTTTATTATATAAACAAGATGATACTTTTCCTCATATCTTAAACTAATACTCTTCTTATTATTATTGACCAGCATGAAGAAATTATAAACGAATAAACACGGCAAACTTTTAGCTGCTATTAACAAATTTGAATACTTCCTCTCCGGAAATATCTTTCATTTATACCAAATACAACTATTGTGTTATCAGATTCAGAAGCCGTACATTATGTAAGCTGTTGGGAAACAAACATGAAAAATCTTTGTCGTATATTTTCTTTTACGCGATACCTCAACATCCTATATTTACATGTATATCATTCTACGTAAAAATCGTAAAGAACAGGAAAAACACAATTGTAAGCATCGTACACACGACAAGACACTTGTATTTACATATAGCAAGTAAACAAGATGGGGGAATTATTATAAAATAACTTTCATAATTAATGTAAAATGTACTACACAGTACACATATTCCTGTACTATAAACATAATCTCATTATTTATAAGTTTTCATTGTGTTGTTATTGTAGGTACTCGTACTTTTACGACGAAAAATCTTTTTCAGTTTTCATATCTAAATATTTTGAAAATTTAATTATCTTTACAATAACAAGAACAAATATTAAATTTTTTAATTTTTCTTTTTAACACATATTGTTGTTGTAGTTTTACACTAATTAGTAAACTTATTGCCTTTTTTTAGTTTTCTTGGAAAACACATAAATATTTTGGCTGTGTGTCTGTATATTCATTTACATTTTGTAGTTTAAGAATGTACCGTTCCTGTTTAAGTTCCTTGCCCGGATGCTGTACACAAAACGTAAAATTCGGCCTTAACACACTTTGCTGTGCTCTATAACTTTTTGTTTGTATAAGTATATGTAAATCCGTCTTAATTTTGATTTGTTTATTAATCTTCGAGATAACCGCAGCACACACAAAATTTCGTTTACAAGATTATATTTTATTAGGTTTTGTGTGTGTTAATTTAATAAATTTATATATGCGCTCTAATCTGAAGATTGTAAAATTAACGATACGACTATAAAGGAAGAGATTTTTTTGGCATCATTTCAAGTTTGGCGTTTTTGTGCACGTTTATGCTAGACACAGATTTTTTACGATTTTTTTTAATACAATCAACGAAACTTTACTTTACTTATGAGTTTATGACACTTGAATTTTACTTTTCGTTGGCTTCTCGACGTAAAATATTGAAAAACAAATTTAAAATTTCTACAATAACCTTCCAATGCCGTTTCGTACTACGATGGGCTAATTAAGCCGAGCCCTCGATTTTCACCACCGACCAAAAAACTACAAATTCGTTATACGACATTTATATAATCAAAAGTGAATCTTTCATCAGTATAACAGTGTTAACATTTTCAACCGTTCCATAAACAAAAAACGACTACCGCAAATATGCGGTAATCGTTTTTTGGTACTGCATTTTTTAGGACTGTTCTGCCGGCTATTTGATATATAATTTGAAAAATTATGCCAACAAAAGTTTAAAAAACTAATTCATCCCCCTACTGAATTCCCGTGGAACTCAACATCAAAAGGGAAAGGACACATCAAAAAGAGAGGAAAGTTATTCTGGAAAGCAACTATTGTTAATTTTCTACCTTTTGAAGTTGTCGATGTATGGTTAGTTTTCAGAGGTATCAATTGTCAAATTTTTAACAGATGAAACAATTTTGTTTTTTACTCAATAGTTGAGTTGTTAATGTTTTTTATCGGTAGATTTGAAGTTAATATAATATATACTGTCGCATGTTAATAAGGCGCGGTCTAGTAAATTTTTGTTTAATTCGGTCCAAAGAAAATAACCGCTTTCAAATGAGCTTTCTTATTTAGAAATTATTTTAAAAATATATAATTTCTGAGAAAATCGGTTACGGAAAAAGAAATGAAATATTTTTAATTAAATTTGCAACAATATCGTTCTTCATTAGTTTCTCAAAATTAAACCGGAAATGGCAATTTTTGAAGCAAAAAACTGCTGTTCCACAAAATTCGAGTTATCTACAGCCCAGGCGGATTGACTGATTGAGTGATAATTCATGGATACACTTTTCCGTTAATTAGGAGGTCTCAGTGAAATTGAGCGGAAATGGGCAAACCGAAAGTGAAAGCTTCAAAATATAGCATTTATTAAAAATTTAAGACATTTGAAATGATTTAAATAAATAAAGATTAAATTTTCCAAAACGGTACTCAAGATTTATATATATTCGTGTTAAAAACAGTCGATTGTTAGTCCTAACATATACATAATACCTTATATACCAGATGTATATACCAGAAAAACGATTTTAAAGAGAATTATATATAAATTTTGATGATATTTCCTAATACTAGGGAGTCGATGCAAAAGGGCCACTGAATCATTAACTTTGGTAAAGAGAACTTTACCTAAAGTTTTATTGTTATACTCTGGAGTCGCCACGATTTCCATTTCAATTAATTATAAATGTCAACTCGGTGGCAAATTTCCTTATTGAAACCACAATCAAAGATTTAAGAAAAACGCAAATTAACAAATTATTAAAAGTTATTAAAAATATTTTTTTACTATGTAGGTATGGATAATTTTCTAACTTGTGATCGTCATCAGAAAAATCTTGCAATTATAAAAATTTATTTTTCTTTTCATTACATTTACATACTGTACAATTGAATACATACATAACAAAATTTATGTAAACATAAATGAGAGTGAAAAGAGAGTAAAGGTACAAATAAAAAAAGAAATTGTTTGATTACATAAAATATAAATTTGATAAATTCAGCAACTTATCAAATTTATATTTTCTTGGGTTTGTTTTCAAGGGAGCTTAATGTGTAGTGAGAGATTAGCATAAACAAATGTCTAATGAAATTTACATGAAAAATCAAAAGAAAAATATAAAAGACTACTGAATGAATAAATTAAAAATATTATGAATAATTAAATTATATTTATACGATAAATAAATTCGAGATTATTGGACTCCCATCCGTTTTCGTAAGTTTTTCTTGGTTTTTGTGCATAAACAGTTTTCTCGTCCAGTTGCCGTTCACCTTCCTAGGAGTTTTTAGAAGTATCCTGTCTTTGGTTTTGCAGCAAAATCTTTTTTGTGTAAAAATTAATACATTGTTTTATCGTGGCTCAACTTTGTTCAACAAACAACGTTAATTACAAACATCTTGATCAATTGATAAACGATTACAAGAGCACAGATACACTACCGAGGGCGCAAAACTAATCTTGTAAATTCTAAAATCACCGATTCGGTGAACAACAACTAGAAGTTGGATGCTTATGGGTTACCACTTATGCACAAACATCAAGAAAATGAACACGGAAGGGAGTCGAATAATCTACTATTTATTTAACGTATAAATTTAATTTATTTTTCCATAGTATTTATTTTTAAATTATTCATTTAGTAGTTTTTTATATTTTTGTTTTGATTTTTCATGTAAATTTCATTTAACATTGTTTATGCTAATGTCCCATTACATACTAAGCTCCCTTGATAACAAAAACAGCAAAACATCAACTTACCAAATTTATATTTTCTATAATCAAACAATTTCTATTTTTATTTGGATACTCTCTTTCACGTTCATTTATGAGTATATAAATTTTGCTGTGTACAGTATGTAAATGTAATGTTTCACATTAACTTTAAAAAAAAATGAAATTTGGAAAACTATCTAATAGTAAAAAATAATTTTTAATAAATTCGCAGTCAATCTTTGATTATGGTTTCAATAAGGTACCTGTGTTGACCTGCGTTGACCGAATTAACATTTATAAAAGCTAACATTTTCAACTGATAAATAGCAGAATGATGGCATGCATGTTTTCTTGCGCAATGAACAAATTAATAGTTTACTTAATCACTATCAGAGCCAGCAGTATCGCAGAAAAAAATATATGTTAATACAAAGAAGTGTTTAACAGCTTACGTAACTCGTGACAGTTTTCTTCAAAATGATAAAACATGTTAGGTCTCTGAGATCAAAGGAATCGGTCTAAGGAAGAAGTATGAAAATTAATTTCTTAAATCTGTATATATTGCTCTTCTGGTGAAGCTAAATGAAGGTCGGACCACATGCTACACAGAACTTGGTAATTTCTTAACCGTGATAATGCGCGCATTATAAATCAAAATGAATCATTTCTTAACTGACTATGGTGACAAACTTTAGCTCGAACGTTTGGATTGGGAATCTTTAACCCGGATTTTACATGCAGATGAAGTTTCTTCCATGATCTGCGGAATTCGACTATTAATTAACCAAAGTTGATGAAATTTGGTTTAATTTATAGTCTAGAATGATTAAAGTGGTATATTGGATAGGTGTCCGGTTGCAAGGTTACATTGAGATATATAAGAATCATTGCCGGCAGATAAATTATTTGCCTAATTAATTTCCCGTGTGTAATCGTAAATTTTTTATCTCTTTTTGGGAACTCTCATACTATATTTTATTTATGAATTATGATTTATGATACACGCAATAATATGAATATATAGTTTTTATGATGGCGTGGCAGTTGCTACCATTAAATAAAAATCCTTGCATTTTTTTCAGTAGCGCATACCTACGGTTAAAAATAATTTGTAACAGTTAAAACCAGATTTTGTTTTGATCAGATTCAGATTTTAAGCTTTGTTCATACAACGGATAAAAATCCCGGATTTGTTATTTCGGCGTTTTACCCGGTGTTAAAACTGAATTTTGTTTATAAATTTAAATTTTGTTTATCAAAACAAATTTAATTTTTTTGTCTACCAGGTAAACAAAATTCATCAAATCATTCCATTCAACAGCTCACAATAACAAACCACAAGCCCCAAGATGTAAATATTCACAAAACTGGTATTGTTATCATGGAAGCTTTTTGTAACAAAGAATCCAAATGCATCACGTTATGTAATTTTATTACCCAGCACAAGAGATCCACAAATACCGATTCCCGCAAACCACCAAGTCTTAAGCTCACAGCGGCAGATCTAAGAACCGCAGCAAAACCGCTTATTTTCCCGGGATTCAAAAGCAATATCACATTCTTGACTGATACAGGCGCAGCAGCAAACGGAACTGCAGTAAATACTTACGGTACCAAATTATTGGACGTTAACATCGTATGAAGATGTCCATTCAAACACGCCTTCATTCTTGAGAATGTTAATCGACCAATAAAATGGCGCGGATTTTATGGCAAAATTTCAAATGCTAGTAGATCTGAAAAATCGCAAATTGATTGATCCATCCACTAAGCTCTCAATTAACGCAATATCAGCAAGCGTTGATAAAACTTCATCATTATTTTTACATCAATACACATTACATTCTTAAAAGCTCCACCAAACTTCAAACTCTCCGTTAAGGCAAAATGTAACACAACACATCGCGACTGCAGGCTCAAAGACAAGGACTGGACACCCAGTTGGGGACTACGTAAGGCTTAACGCACAGTCACAATTGCTGACTGTTACCCAATTCGACTTATACAGAATTTATCATGCAATTACATGGATGCTCGATTTTCTCGAAAACCGATCTAATGATAACGTGCCTCCTCATTCCAGTCGCACCCGACGATATTCATAATTACCGCACATTTTGTCTTATTCGGGTTCACCCAAATACCATTTCCTCTCAGAAATGCTGCACAAATATTTCAGCGTTTCATCAAAGAATCATGAGATATCTTGACTTCGCCCTTTTTAATATTGGCGCATTCTCGTAGCATCAAGAAAAGAGAAGCAATATTTACTCCATTTAGAACAACTCTTCCTCATATTACCAGATTACGGTGTCCATATTAACAAAGCAAAATGTTTGTTTGGGACTAGCAATATTGACTTTCTCAGTCACAAAATTACACATAACGGTGTTCTGCCGTCCGAAGAACGAATTAATGGAATTCGAGAATTCCGAGCGCCGTAAAACGTCAAAAAAAATCAATAATTTGTTTTTTTTTTTTTGGTAAACTACTACCACCGAATCATTCCAAAACTCGCTGAAATTCTCTCCCCAATTTATATAATTGGCAAAACTTCTCAAGAAACCCAAAATTTTTATTTTAAAATGTTGTTTAATCTTCAACAAGGTCTATTTAGCGAGATCGTGCCCTCGCGAATTTTGACCTATCTATGTTGAGAATTGAATGTGTATAGTTTTCAGAATACCCAACCCAATAATAATCAGTAAAAAACTGAGTTTTGGTCGCATCATCTATACTTTCAAAATTTCGACCATAATTTACACACAAAATTATTTAATTAAACAAACTAATTGACGAATTCCGTCAGCATGGATAGATTCCAGAACTTCGTCTAAAATGCATGTAAAAATCATAATTAAATCTTAACTAAATTATGACATACTTCAAACCAACATAGGGGAATTGGAGTGAAAGAACATGGCCACGTAAAGTAACTGTAAAGCCACGGGGATACATTTCATCTGAAATGCACAGCATCCGAATATTATATTAGAAATCACGATAGCGTATGTTACCCGCTGGATTTAGTCAAATACATCAGTGAAAATACAAAAAACTTAGTTCAGCATTTTTAAGTGCATACAACCCCGAATAAATAAGAATAAGTCATTTATGACAATTTAAAAGTAAATTAAATATGAATCTATAGGCATTTTTATTAAAGCCTACTTTGAGCTACTAGTTTGGACGAAGAACGTTACCGACACCATTAATCTGTTGCAACTTTTTATTTTAAATAAAACGCAAACCATATTTGAGATATCTCGAAAATTTTATTATTGGCTTGAAGTACAATCAAAATATATGTATGTATGGAATTCGACTTCGTTCATATCTCCACCACGGGCACGTTTGCAGGTGTCGATTCGTTAGACCTAATTTTCGATGACTCGGCCACACATTTTAATGGAAACGGCCGCTATCTCTCGCCCAATAATGGATCTGAGCTCCTCCAGGTTAGGCTTCAGGGGTTGCTATCGCACACTTAGGCGAATTTTGGCCCATTGTGATACCACTCATTCATGCTATATCATTAACCCATTCACCTATTTACCTACTCACACAACTACAGTACACCACCTGCACATTTCAAGCTCCATGTCAACCTGTACATTGACATGGACGGTGGGTCTGCGCTGGATTCTGCACTCCATCAGAGGGTCTTAGTTGTATTTATTAACATCACCGATCGTATTCGATGGTGAAAATTCGATTTGCATCTAGCCTCTGATGGGATTCGAACCTAGTACCATCCGGTCCAAGTGACGAAGCTTTAACCACTACAACACTTGTCCGGTTGGGCTCCTCTAACGACGCCGGCTTGTTGGAATAGACCAATGATTTAACGTAACCCCATAAAAAGGAGTTTAGAGGTGTTAAATTACACGATTTAGGCGGCCAATCGATAGGACCATTTCTGGATATAACACGTTAATCGAATTTAAATTTTAATAAGTCGATTGTTAGACCCGGTATGCCGCAACGTCTTGTTGAAACCACATATCATTATTGTCTAGCTCATGCAATTGACCAAAGAAATAACGTTGCAATATGTCTCTGTAGCGATCTCAATTGACTGTAACGTGGCGGTCACATTCATCAACGAAAAAAAAACGGTCCAATGACACCACCAGCATTGAAATCACACCATATTTTTGTGAATGAAGTGGTGTTTCTTGAAGTACAAGAGGGTTTTCACCTGACCAATAATGCATATTCACTCAAAAAAAATTACAAAACGTTTGTAATTATACAGCACACAAAATAATTTGTAAATTTTACTGTAATAATTAGGAATTTTTTTGTAATTTAACAACGTACCTTTCAATTTTATTGTTAATATTTTGTATATTTGACGAAATTTTTACTAAATTTACAAATTTTATTGTACTTTTTCAATGTTTTCAATTTTATGAAAATTTTCTTGCATTTTTAAAAAAAAAAAGTTGTTATTGTTACAATTTCTTTATAAAGTTTACAGTTTTTCTCAAATTTACAAATTATTTTGTGTGCAAATTTTGTAAATTTTTTTTGAGTGTTCTGTTTGTTAACGAAGCCGTTTAGCCAAAAAAGCGCTTAATCACTGAAGATGATTTTGCGATGAAATTGGTCACCTTATTCCAAAATTGATGATGATATTATGATAAATGCAATCATGTATTTATCATATTTTTTACTGAGTGTATGATCGCGTGGCTTTAGTTCTTATGTTAACTTGATCTGATAAGAGTGCAAGTCAAGATCCTTTCGCAAAATACGCCAAAACGTGGTCTGCGCGATGCCCAATTCTTGAGAACGCCATGGAGTCGACTGTTTTGGTCCGTTTATGACTCTTGAACGGCAGCAATATTCTTGGTTATTTATTTAAGGGCACGTTCACAGTGAAAGTTCAGTTGTCAAGTTCCAAATGGAAAGCCTGACATTTCGCTGTATATTGATTGTTTTGAACACAAGTGGGCTACCATACATAGTGAATAAAAAAAACCTTTACTTGTATTTTAAGTTTTATATTGGGTAAATCTTTTCAAAATGTTTGCTCTATACTTCTGCATAGAAAGCTTACAGCACCACCAAAGCTCGATAGACATATTGGGTTGCACGACAAAAACTAAATACACTTATCTATCTGATATCGAAATCGAATAAATTAGACTGTAATTCTGCAATACATGCGACATTCATGCCACTCATCAACTCGGAGACAATGCATCTGATCGTACAGCAGCAAAATTATATCACCGTAATTCTAAATAGATATTGGCTGATGTTGTGCAAACAATGATTCATAGATTTTCTCTGTTATTGAAATCTCCTGAATATTTGATTCTACTAACCATAGATGTGAGCCGTAATTTGTTAACATCAATTACAATATAACTGAACCTAAATATAACTCGTCGGTCCCGATGCCTTTTTTGAAGAACGATTTATCTTTGGCCTCAGTATATTCGTTTGTTTTGGCCAAATCTGTTTTTCTGGACCATTTTTATGAGTTCTGCTGAGATTCAGAAGGGCGAGCAATTCGAACTGCAATTCATATATAGTTTTGACATCGTAGCCAACGAATTGTGACACTGGCTATTGTCTTGGTAAAATAGTACTTTTTCTGTTGCATTTGGGGCTAGTTTTCTGATGATCTTTCCTTTCCGAACCCTCACCGCCTATGACACTTGCGTTTTTGACGGAAATGGATTATTTTTCCCCATCAAAAATAGTGTTTACTCAACTCAGGAAATTCATTTTTCCATTGTTTTGAAAATAACAAAAGTATCGTTACTAAATCAACTTAAGTTGTAATGGTCAGATTATCGGTCAGATTAAATTTTGACACAAATCGTTTGAAGGTTCGTACTTCCTAAAATAAGTTTTTATTAGATGTCAGCCTCGGTCTATATGTCAGCCTCGAGACTTATTGAAAAACGGATTAAATAATGACATGACGAGATCGATTGGGCAAAAACATTCAAATTTTTTAACACAACTACCTCCTACATCCAGCTGAAAAGTCATTGTTTAATGTACTATTGGATATATGTCGATACTCTGAGCCGTTCATTCCAACACATTTATTTCGTTTTGAAGTTACCCCTTTTTCTGTAGCTTAAGCTGGACTTGAAATAATTTGTTAATTGACAGTTTTGCTGTTCATTCGCAAAATATATTATGTATAATTTAAATTCTGCCAAAGAATTTCGTCTAATTCTGGACAATTTTATTGGTCCCAGGTAATAATAAACAAAAGGTATATATAACGATAAAATAAAACGTTCTAATTTTAATCAAATGTTTACTAACTTATACCAACCAAATGGTCAATAGCAGCCAACGATACCAAGGAGCTTAACTAAAGATTAAGTATACAAATGCGGTACGATGGTTTATTTACACAAACGTTTCGAGTTTCTGAAACATAATCTTGACAACAAATCAAAATCGGTAATGTCAATAAATTAGCCTAAGGTAACATTGTAAACGTCATCGGTTTATTTACAAACAATTTAACCTTGTCTTACTTTCATCAATTTGTAGGCTACGTATGTAATTTCGCTAAAATAATTAATCGATAAGTTTCGGGCGATCATAATACACTTGTAAGTTATTTTCACAGCAATACAAACAAACTCCATTCAAATATCTAATACTATATGTTTTTAAAAACACAGATCCGTACAATATACAAATATGTAATAAAAATTAATTTAATTTCCGAGTATTATCCTTTTTCATCATCGTATATAGAAAAACAGAAAAGACAAATCAAAGATATATTATTTATCAATAAACTAATAAATTCTTATATTGTTTATCATAAGAACAAATAAAATATTTATTGTTTTGATTCTGATTATCATAAAAAAATGATTGAAAATATACGAATGGAAAAAGGTTGAATCAAATCAAAATAATGAATAAAAACAGGATTGAATTCAAATGAACTCGCTGTTATCTAAAATGCAGCTATTGAATTTCGTGAGTACAAATCTGTTTATTTTGGTTGTGCTTAGGTTTTAGGCAAATACCTGTGAAACATGAATCCAATTAAAATTTAAGATTCTTTTTCGTGAAAAATGTAATAAGCGAGGAAAATTCAAAGCTAGATGTCAAGTAAAAATATTTACCCCAAAAACATGATGCAGTACACTACTGTTTTGGTGGTTAAATATCCATGGTGCTATAAATATCGATTTTTCCCCCCATTCTCTAGATGTGTATGTCTTTGTATGGGTAGAACTTGTAGTAATTTTCGTTTTAGTAATTTTTCCAATGTTATCAGAACAAAACATATAGACATAGTATACTAACATGTACATATGTATTTTGTAAGTAGTTTACTGTAATCAAATCAAAATGGGTCAAAATTGGTGGAATAACAACGACGAAAAATTTTACTTTTTTGTGAATTTGAAGGATCTATTAAATTAAAATTCAAGACAATATTTATTCAATTTATTCAAATTACGCAATGGCATTGCTATCGCAACAGAGTGACATGGATAATCAAATTCAACTGTGTAGTGGTATACATAAACAACTGCTATAATATGTTTGATATGTATCTTTCATATTATTATAATCCAATTATATCAATATATTTTTATATAAACAAAATGTATAATTTTATGTTTATCAAAGGGTGTAATTTAAATATTTTCACCACTTACCATTCAAGTAATCATAATATTTTACATATAAATTATAATTTGGTTTAAATGTTAGATCTAAACTTGGAAAAATGTTTTGGTTTTAAAAATTTTATTAGTGTATTAGTCGTTTTTCATGTCGCGTATTGCAAATTGACACGTCGGGTTAAAAAACAATCGAAAAACATGCTTTATGTGCGCACTATGACTTTGTTAGATTTATACTGATGGATTACTATGTTGCTTAAAGGCTCCGGTTAGGCAGATTGATTTATGTCATTAAATCTGGCATAATGCGGTAATTGATGTGAATACTGTAAGAAATTCAAGAGCTTTTAGGGGGAAAGCATGCTTGGGAAAAATACGTGTTTTGTAATGTTATTTAGCTCGCCGCGCTTTACACACTTGGATTCATCTAAAAGGGTACAAGAAAATATAATTTCAATTTTTTTGTATTCTTTTCGATAAACTCAAGTGTGCAAACCATTTAAGCAAGCCTTCGCCGTTTGGAAAATATGTAAAGTAAGTGATTTAACTAGACCTTATTAGAGATCGAGCCTAGGTTCACTTCTTTAAGCAAACTAACGTATAATCCGCCTTCTTTTGATACCTATAAAACTTATGATGTTCATAATTGAAGAAAATTTTCAACAAAAAAAGTCGTTTCGGTATTCACTGCTAGAGGCAGCACCACTAAGAAAAGAATATTGTTTAAAATCAATAGAAAATTTCAAAATCTTTGAAATTTAATCTAATACATTCTTCCCAACAAAAAATTTAATTTTATATTTTAATTTCAAACAACATCCAAAATCCAAAATAATGGAAAGCCAAACATCCACTCGAGTTCAGTATGAGAACCACCAAGGATTCAAAAACTGAGTCCTATCGAATAACAAACAACTCGAACAACTTAACTCAAAAATGGAGGAGGTAACATATTTAATTTATAAAAAACTTAAAATTATAATCAATGGCCTTCTCTTAAAGCTGCGAATAATTCTATGTGCCTCTTCTCTTTGGCAGCTTTCTTTTCTCTAAATCTTTTAAACCTATTACGGTCGGTTATTTTTAAAGCTTTTTCTTTAAATTTAAGCATTTTCAAGGTATATTTCTCTTTTTGAAGCACGTCTTCTATTCACCGTTGGAATATTTTCGGGACCTCTATTTGAAGAAGTTCCCGCGACCACCTCCGGAATAGAAATTTCAATCATTGTCTCAAAATTATCATCTAGCAATTGTTTAAGGTGGGGATTTGCATCTCGCCTGCCTATTCCAATACTACTTGGACTCACCACACTTGTTGTGGCAAGATTACAATAACCATAAATTTCATCAAGCAAGTCCAGTAATGGAGCAAGTGAAGGTGCAGTTTTATTATAAATCGTTTTAATTGCACTTGAAAAATTGAAACAAATGTTGTAGTGTCCTTCAATATGAAGGATTGCATAGCAAATTGTATTCGGATTACGAAATTTTCCACCAATTTCAAGAAAAGGGTCCCGGTGGCAATATTCTGGCTTTCCCTGGGAATTGGGAAAAATATTTTCATAGCATTTATGTACAAATTACATTTTTCAATTACAAAGTTGACTGGGAAACTTTTGTTCCAAAAAATGTTTATAGGGAAAAATAATTCACCATATATCTTTGATTCAAAAATATTTACACCGCACTAATTCCAGCAGTAGGCCAGAAAAATATAATTTAAACAAAAATTCTATGAAATTATTTTTCCCAATTCCCAATTCTCAGGGAAAGCCAGAATAGTGCCCCATCCATGTGCTGGAAAATGACGGCTTTTGGATAGAAAACAGTTTATTTTGAAACGAAAATCGTCATTTACACTTAAATTTTGGAAAACTGATTGCTGGTATTGTTAAAAAATTTAATTAGAATCTTCCAATTCGTAGTCGTTCTTCTCTTAACTGGTATACTTTACATATTTGCAAAAACAATAAAGCTTCTATGGAATCAGTCACTTCTGGACCGGTTTCAGCAAAACATCACTGATACCTCCCAATTTATGGTTTCAGATCAATTTATGGTTTGAGATGAAGTATGAAGCGAAGGCTGTATAGGGGCCAAATGTTTCTTAAAACACAGTTTTTTGTCAAAAATCATTAGTTCCGCATACATTTTTGAAAACTGGTGGCCGTAGAGAAGCCACATACACTTAGTCTGCACGAAACAACATTTCCGTTTGAGCAAATATCTTGAAAAGTATATCACTTATGAGGAAAAGTAGTATGCACTAAAAGATACTAAATTAATTTTGCATTATTTCAAAACTTAAGCGGAAATGACGATTTTTGAAAAAAAATGTTTAAGAGCTTAAATTTGATCTCTGTAGATCCCGGTCAAATTAATTAACACAAAACTTATTAATACAAAAAAATTGTAAAATAAATTTCAAACAAAATTAGTTCATTTTTTTTTCACTTTACTGGATTGTCGAGCTTTCATATAAAAAAACTTTGTTTCGCCAAAGTTCGGCAACTCAGTCAGGCGAGGCGGATGGATTATTCAGAATCAAATGTCATACTGTAACTTCTTTCATTGAAGGATCCTTGCAAAATTTGGTGGATATCTATGTACCGGAAGTGGCATAATCCATTGGACCTTTTACACATTTTGCAATGACGTGAATAAGTTTAGCATTTACAAAAAACGACACAAATAAATCTGTTGAACTTTTTGGTTTTCTGAAATGTAAGCAGCAGTAATGATTTTTCACTATAAAAGATCTTTTTTAGGCCTGGTGGAACTTGAAATTGTAAAAAATAAAACAAAATTTTTTTTTGAAAATTATACTCTGGCAGATCATCATGAATAGACTCACGCTTGAACAAATACGAAATTATTAAACATTACTTTGAAAATCAGCCGTCGATTCACGCAACTTAAAGACGACTTCGTTTTTATGGCGCACATAATCGCCCATCTGAGCAAGCCCTCCGTCGAACTGTGACATTGATCCGGACGAGATGTGGTTTCAACAGGAAGGCGCTACGTGCCATACTGCTACCACAACCATCGACTAATTAAAACCAAAATTTGGCGATAAGTTGATTTCGAGAAATAGATCTGTCAATTGGCCTCAAAGATCGTGCGATGTGAGATCTATCGATTATTAGACAGTAGTGCTCGAAAAAGTGGCCCAAAATTGCACGTTCAGAATGCGTTTCGTCAAGAACAATCGCGGTGCGGGGTGTCCATATGCCGGAAATCATTTTCAAATGTTAATGCCATTATTGATCTATCGAATAAAAAAAATTTTGATTACAATTTAATTGTTTGTGTTATTTTTTGCAATTTCAAGGTCTATCGGGCCTAAAAAAACACCCCTTATAAAGTGTGACATCTTTTCTGCGACATCTGCGACATAGTTTCTAGGCCAACTCTCGGTTGGAAGAAGATGAGCATTTTTACCAAAAAATCGTCTTTTGCGACGAAGCTCATTTTCACCTGGGCGGTTATGTGAACAAAAAAAAATGTCCAATTTTTTGGCACAGAAAATACACATGTTACAATTGGGAAGCCAATACACACAAAACCACAGTTCGGTGTGGAATATGGCCAAAAGGCATTATAGGGTCATATTTCTACAAACGTGCGCAAGAAACTGCGCACCGACAGTCAATCCAGATTATCATCATGTCATGTTAACTGACATTTTTTTTCCTACGATTGAAGTGAGAGACTTGGCCGATGTTTGGTTTCAACAGGACGGCACCGCTACCCACACAGCCAAATACAATCGACGTTTTGCGCCCTACCTTCAAAAATCGAACTAAAAGTTGCCACTGTACAAGACTGTTTTACCAAAAGTCCAATAAGTAGAATTTTTCATTTTAGAAATTAAGTGTGGTGTATTCGAGATTTTTTGTATACATTTGTGGTGGCAGAAAATCGGATGTCAACCACAACATATTCACCCCTCCATTTTTTTTTCTGTACGTATAAAAGAAGTTCAAATGAAAATCGCATTTGTAGATAATTAATCACATTTGTATTTTTTTGCATTTACCCAATTGTATTACACACTACAAAAACCTTACAATCGTTAAAAAAATTTAAATTCTCACGTAAAAATTGTGTAGATTTTTGACAAGCCTCACCAACTCTGCAGATTTAATTTATTTGGAATCATCTAGAGAAAACTTCCTTGGAAACATGTTTCTATTTGTAGAATAACATGGAACGGAACGAATACGTCTTTGATTTTCGATCCCACTGTTCTATTTAAAAAATTCACGTGATAAATAGAGATAAGGGGACAATAACTACATCATCAACGTTGCTTGGGTTAATAGAAATATAGATGACCGCATGAGAACTGCACAAACCGTAACTGCCAAAAAATCAAGGAAAACGAGATCAAGTTTTACGACCAAAAAAAAGTTTCATAATAGGAATATTCGCGGCGGTCAGTATGAAATAAAAATATTCGAAATCGAAGTGATGTGCGGAAAATCAATTAAAAAACCCATACCTCCAAAATAATAACTCGAATTGTTAGATACAAGAGAGCATCTTAGACTTTTTTGAGTATACCAAAAATTAATAAATCATTTTGTGCGGCCTTGACTGTACATTACTGTATTCTGATGCTTTTCAGAGTTTTTAACTTATTAGCGGGTAAATTGCATGGGATAGCTCACAATAATCTGACGTCTGTTCGAATACTTATTACTACTCTTAATTTTTAAAGTGTGTTTCATCCTTGACTGGCCAAGTCTGCTACAAAATCTGGTCTTGATAACCAATGAAAAGTTCCATTGAATCAATCGTCTGTTTATGTTCCACCAAACTTGTTAATTGACTAAATTAGAGTAGTGGATTCAATAAAGGCATGATTAGAGAAGTGACCAAAGGGGATTCGATTTTATTAAGAAACATTTCGGTGTGAATTCTAGACATCAAGCCGCTTGTGTTCAATAATTGTAAGCAATTTAAATGCTACCAAATGTAACAAATATTTAGCCGAACAGTTTATACTCGTACGTATAAATATTTTAAATGTATTCCACTTTGCAGATGGATCTCTGAGACAGAATGTTACGGACGAATGGAAAAAGAAAAAAATTTCCTATAATTAAAATAAAATATTAAAATTAAAATATGTATTAATATCTGCAGAATATTTTGGGTAGGAGTAGCGATTGTTCAGTAATTTGATAAAATCTAAGAATTAATTTATTCACCAGTATAAGGAAGCAAACCACAAAACAAGTAGAAAACCTATGGTATACTCAAATTAAGCCGAGGCCCGTGTCATCCTGTGCCAAAGTCCTAAACTAGTCGTTCTGTTTGGCGCGCTGAAGGCGTTGTCGATGTCTTTCTAAGTCATGTAAATGTTACTGGTAAATAGAAAAAAATCAACCTGAATATATTTTTAGAAATAAATAAACAATAAAAATTAATTTGTAAGACGTTATCTGTATTTTAGCTTTGAAAAAAATATATAGTTCCTGTGGCTATAGGAGTAAAATTTATGAAACTTTAAACTTAAAAGCATTGTACAGGTTTAGTGGGATAAAATTCCACTCCGCGAAGATATTTCTCGTAGCTTTTTCATTTCTATAACAACCGATGCCAAATTCCTAAGTTTTTCGTTATTCCAAACAGACAAACCGTCTTTCAATTAAGCATAATAAATTGAATATTAAATCATTTTTTACTAAGTAATAATAATGTCTGGACAATTTGTCTATTCAATAATATACTTACTAGACATTAAAATGTTCGCATGTAAATTTTCCAAATTGACCTGATTTTCAAGAATCTTTACTTTGCTTTATGCAGATATATTTTGTCCGCGTTATCGTTTGTTACTTATGCACATAGTTTTTATAATTTTCTCAACAAATATTACAAGAATTTATAAATATAAAAATGTATAGTTTATGATAACTTTGCCAAAAGTTAAAATAAAGTATAAAACCGGAAAAATCGTTTTATTGTTTTAATTGAATTGAGAGAATGAGTGTCTGCTTATCTCAATTACTCCCTTATATACATAACAAGAATGCAGAATTTGTGCTCCAATTTATTTATATCGTTTTCTGCGTATACCCCAAGTTTTCCTGTGGCACAAGATCAAAAAATGTATATACCGATTTATTTATGCCTATGTATATTTATGTGAGCTAGAATAATGGCGTCTAAATGTCTGCGGCACCCGGCTAAAGCGTATACAGTGAAATAGTATAGCGCTGATGCAAAACAACTATAAAAATAGAGTGGCAAAACAGCATGCAAGCAATCAATATTTTATGTATATGAGGATGGATGGAATGGATCAGCGTAGTTAGAAATATTTTAAGTACGGTGGTTAATTGTAATTCATAGTTTTATCCTTCGAAATATTTAAATATATAATTGACTTCATTGAACGAAAAAAGTCACATAAACTACCATATACATTATTCTGATGTATTATGGAAATGTTATGTAAATTTTATTTGGCAGTTTGACGCAATTACATTTGGGATGAGTTTTCAAAATTCCCCGCTTATTACAAAACGTTTTCTTTATTATTCTTTCGTAATTTTGGCCTCGAAGTTTTTGCCGAAGTAAACAAAAAATTGGTTTTTATAAAAAATCTCTATGAACCACACACGCAGGTTTCGTACAAACTAAATGTCTTAAGCCTCGCTATAGCCCAGATGGATTGACTGATCGGGATGAAATGTCATATTTAAGTTTTTCTTATAAATTGGGGGATCCCAATGTTTTTTGGCTGAAATGGGTACATAAGTAGTGGCAGCCTCCAGAGAATCGTTTCCGCTTTTTGCAAATATTTTAAAAGTAATCATTATCATTGCAAGTTATACAAGAAAGCCAACTAGAAAGACGATTAAGAACTAAAATATTTTAAATTAATTTTGGAAAATTTTCGTCTGGACTGTATTATAAAATTTAAGAAAAAGTGATGATTTTCAACAAAAACTGTTTTCAACAAAAATTCGGCTCCAGTACAGCTAATACGGATTGATTAATAGGGATATAACTTTATAGTTTGGTTTTTTTAATAAATTGGGGTATTCCAGTGACTTTTGGCCTACATCGGTCCACCAGATCTGATAGCTTTCATAGAACCAAGAATGTCAAACACTATGAAGAACATGTGCAAGTTAAAACCGTAAAAGTCGAAACTAGTAATAATAATGAATACAGTATTTCCTCTATTTATTGCCCTCCACGCTATAATCTAAACAAAGATGATTATAACAGGGTCCTTAGAGCACTAGGATCCAATTTTATTATTGGTGGTGACTTTAATGCAAAAAACACCTATTGGAGATCAAGACTTACAACCCGTAAAGGAAAAGAGCTTTCCGAAGCAGGTTGGATAAACAACTGCGAGTTCCATTCTGAAGGTAAACCAACATATTGGCCTGCTGATATATTTAAAATATCAGATCTCATTGATTTCTATATAACGAAAGGGATTACCGAGGACTGCATGTGCCTCGAAAATAGCGAGGGGATATATTCTGACCATTCACCTGTTATCATGACACTCAGCACAATAATAATTAACAAGGATAACTTGCCTAAGCTAACAAATAATAAAACTGACTGGGACCTATTCCAAGAACTAATTGAAGAGCAAATAGACCTTCAAGTGTCAATTAAAACAACGGTACAAGTACCCACGGCAATTAAAATTACCCACTAGAAGTCAGGGAATTAGTTAGAGAGAAACGGAAGGCACGATAGACCTGGACATGGCCCCGGAAAACAAAAAATCCTCAATTATCTGTGCAATAAACTGCAACAACTGAAACAACTAATAAAAGAAATTAAGAACGAAACTATTAACAAGTACTTAAGTGGTTTCACTGAACATAAAGACACTGATTACTCTCTGTGGTAAAGCAAGAAAGGGCCTAAAAGGACCAAAATGCATGTGCTGCCTATAAAAAATGAGGAAGAGGAACCTGGACCAAAAGTTTCAAGCAAAAAGCTACTTTATTTGCGGTTTATTTGGAAGAAACTTTTCAATCGTTACCCAGGCTAACTGCAGATAAAAATATAATAACAACTAGCAAAATTGATGACCACAATATACGGTCTGTAACATTACAGAAATTGAAAGAGGATATCAAGTACAATTTAAATGAGAAAAAAGCTCCAGGTTATAATGTAATTACTGGCCAAGTCGTAAAAGCCATTCCCGAGAAGGGATTACGAAAACTGGTTCAAATAGTCAATGCTGCCTTCAGACTATAATATGTCCCACGGCAATGGAAGGTTGCTGAAGTAATTATGACTCCTAATCCAGGTAAACCAGTAAAAAGTCGTACAGGCTGATTTCACTACTTCTTGTCATTTCAAAATTATTTGAAAATTCAAACGGAGGTAATCATTTTGTTACTGCCCGTCAAATGTGAATTTTTATTTAAGAATGATAAATTACTATATGATTGTAAACCAGTTGTAATATAAATTATTTATAAAAAAAAATGATCAAAATTCTAAATATTAAGGACAAAGCCTACTATGGCTTGAAAATTTGAAAATGGACGAACCACTGATCTATATAGATCAGTGGGACGAACAGATATAAAAAACACATGACAAATTAAAAACACCGAGTCGCAACTATTTTACTGATCATCATCAGGAATCGGGCCCGGGACCCCCGAATAACAGAGCAAGCACTTTACTCACTAAACTAACGAGGGCGACGAAAGTTCAAAGAAGATTAAGATTTTTTTTGGACGAAATCAAGTGTAAAACTCGCCCCTCGAACGTCATGGACCATCTCATTCGTCAGTGTCCAACTGTCGTATCAGTACATAACGATGGGCTTGGTTACTATATTTTGATCTTAGAGGATGCAAGTACAACCTCGATTACCGTGCTGTATGCTGCTAAAATCCATATCCCCACAATCTTTGACACCCAATACCATTTTGGGATTATTAATCGTAATTGAGTCAATTAAATCACAGTTAATTATTTTGGAAGTATGTATCTTATAATTTTATATTTGGGTGGACTTTCTTTCTGAAATTTCCAAATATGTACATTACATCTCAGAGTACCAAAAATTAAGCGATTTTATTGCAATAAGCTATTCTTTCTCAGATTGTATCAAAATGGATCTTAACGGATTAACATGTATAAGCTTTTAAAATTATCCCATGTGGAATTAAACGGCTATATTCCGCACAAACAAATAGTTTATAACTGAATCCAAATCTGGAAGGAGGAACGGTTTCATTGAAAACACGCTGGTACAGATTGGTAATAAAAATAATGCACAAACAATTATCTGTTTTGAGATGGTACAGATTCTAAGAGTTTCTATTACATCATATTATATGAAGAAATAAATCCATGCGGACCTAAGTGATAAAGATGTTTGGAAAATAGACGTAGTTAATAGCAGCAACCCTCTGCACTCCGATAGGCACAAGTTAATTCGCCTACTTCGTGTACGGGTTCCATTTGAAACGCGATATTTTAAAACGCGAATTACCAAACGCGATATTTCAAAACGAGATATTTCGAAACGCGATACAGTACAAAACGCGATATGGTACAAAACGCGATATTTCAAAATGCGATATTTCAAAACGCGATATAGTACAAAACGCGATATGGTACAAAACGGGAGTTTAGGATCGGGTTATATCAGGCGGGTGAAGGGGAAATTTAATTTCAGTTTATAGGAATTTAAAAGTCGATAGGAACGATAGTACATAGGATCGATATCAGGTGGGTCGCTGCGCTCCCGTCGCATATTCTGTACCATATCGCGTTTTTAAATATCGCGTTTTGAAATATCTCGTTTTGTACCATATCGCGTTTTGTACCATATCGCGTTTTGAAATATCGCGTTTCAAAATATCGCATTTTGTACCATATCGCGTTTTGTACCATATCGCGTTTTGAAATATCGCATTTTGAAATATTTCGTTTTGTACCATATCTCGTTTTGTCATATCTCGTTTTGAAATATCGCGTTTTGAAATATCGCGTTTCGAGCGGATCCGTTCGTGTACACACCAAAGAATATTAAGCGCAAACCAAGGAATGGCGAATTTCTACCGAGAAGGCGCAAAACATTTTAATAGGCAATGATAGAACATCCATTCTTTTTAGCCAAGCTACATCTTCACCTATGGAATAATTTAGTTGTCAAACTAAACAAATTCAAAATTCAATTAACATGCGTAGATTATGAACAATAAAACAGATTCCACTGAATGACAATATTTTTTAAAATTTTAACTACAAGCTGAACAAAATAAGTCATCATTTTTTATTAGGAAGGTTTTAAACGATGACAGAATTAGATTTTTATAATTACTCGAAGCTCAAAAACGCATCAGTAAAATAAAATTGTCCACTTGCCCTATTATAAAAGATACACTCCCTTAGGTTCGAAATTTGCTCGACAATTTACCATCTTTAGATACCTTTAGAACGAAAAACCGACACTTTTGAAATGAAAACTCAGCTAGCTCGCTTTTATTGTGTGAAATCCTGTGAATAAAAGACAGAGCTGAACTTGAGTTATAGTTTTGTATATGTAATTCAAAGAATGGTCTAGAAATCAATGTTGTTAGTAATATAATACAAACATTTTAAATTTTTAATGTAAATATGAAAAGGAATCTGCGGCTCTGAGTTCATATTAAAGAGTAACTGGCATAAACAATTAAATAATCGAACGAAACTGGCTTTTTCGATTCATTTATTAAAATCCGATTTAATTTCAAGCAACGATTTTGTTCTTAAAAAATGTACAATCAAATAACTCTAGTTAATCTCCTGATTTTTCTTAACTAGAACTTAACGATTCGATGCCGATGGTCCACAGAAGGCCACCATTCACCAGGTTTCATTCACATTGTACTTTGTACTTCTGATAATGTTCTATAAACAAATATCTTTTATGTGGTTACAAATAAATAGTTTGTAACGACTCTTACTTAACCTGCAAACTATCGATTCACTGAATAAAATGCTTTATAAAAGATTAATCATTACATAAAGCTCTTATATGCACACCGCACAACAAAGAAAAAGTTAGCTGTAAGCTTTTGTATGGATGTACAATATGGAAATAAAATATTATTTCCTCTGTTTAAATGAAAAGCTCGTCGGTCGATAATAAAATAGATATACGAACTTAAACTGTATGAAACTAGATTACCTACATTCAACTCGAACGAACAAAGTATAAATGCAAGGACGTAAATTGTGTACATTATTATCGTGTTTTTTTTAGTATTATTATAAGAATTCCAATATTATTGAAATCCAGCTGCTGATATACTTATTTTATTATTTTGAAATTCTAAAAACAAATATATTGCATAACGTCTGCTACCGCTGCTATATATGTGATCCCGGCGCGAGCTCTAAATAAAAATTTATTGGTAAATGCTTTTCGACAATAATATTCGTGATACTCATAATGGTTATGTATAAGTGTGATTCGAGCTTCCAGCCTATCATTACACGTTACAAGTTTATTAACATATTTATTTGCACCAAGTGTTAAATAAAATTAGGTGCCAAGATAAAATTTGTATGCAAATCCCTTTTGGATGTAACCAGAAATAATATCTCATATAATGAATGAATAATAATGTCTCATTTATATGTTATGTATACAGAATATAGGAAGGAATTTTTATAGCTCATATCGGTATCACAGTAAAATGTAATTACCATAAAAATAAAAAGCTTTTTGGTAATTTGCGCATTACGCGAAACGACAAAAGATATCGATTGTACGTAAAGTGGCAAAACAATAAATTTTGCAACACGATAACGCGATATTGTACGGAATATACACTGATTCAAGGACTTACGCTCGATACGCTGCACGCTTAAATTTATTTTAAAAGTTGGAAAATTTTATTAAAACCAATAAAACCAAAACATATCAAATATTGTTAAACTTACCGGAATAAATGTTTCATCTTTCCTTGTGTATCACGAATCCAAATTTTTTCTAGTACACTTTTGACTTGTTAAATAAATAAATTTGTATTAACTCGTAATATTTACAATAAATTTGTTGGATTATAAATTTCAATATACAAAGCGCACAACAACCATTTTGAATCGACAGGAATTAACAATAATAAAGAAACAAAACAAAAACTATGAATGTTTCAAAAAAAATATTTGAATTTTGGTTGCGTGCAGTTTTTTTTTTGGTATGCGTATAAAGTATGAGTAACTAACTTTGTATGCACGTTCATTTAAAATACATAATAAAGAAAAGTTGTAGTGCCTTGTAAAAGGGAAGTGGGTTTGACTTAGTTTACGCTTTATAGAGGTTGTGTTTTATAATGCAATCTGTGGCGATTAATAAATGTTAAATGTTAACTGTTATAATTTTAAAATTGCTCATACACAGAAAAATATTTGTTCATCGTTTTTTTATTTCTTATATTTATTTGTTGGCTATATGATTTTTCGACACAAACGTTGTTCATTAAACGTGCATCATATTTTGTATTATAAAGTTATAAAGTATAATTACTTCCGTCAATTTCGACGGATAGCTGTTGGTTGTTCTATTATAAAAAGCAAGTAAAATTAGCATTCATTTGGTTTGTTTATGAAAAAATGCAACATAAATGAGTGACCTTATATACAATACATTGCATAATTCATCAAGACGTTTTGTCAAGGTTAGCCCAGAAGATGAAGGAAGTACTTGGAATTGAGATCATATCCTTGGATTGGTTATAACACAATTCGTTCTTGATCTCTTTAACACATTCAGTTTTAAGAATTGCTACTGTTTTGTGAAATTGGAAATCACAAAGTACCTTCTCATAAAACAATTTCATTTCGTGATAAGCTCTTAAAATATTTTTTTATTTTATTTATTTAGAAAAAAAAGCGAATTTTGTGTCGAAAATCGGCAGAAGCAATTTCGCGTAATACAACATAACGGAACCTCAAAATCAAAATAGACCTATATTATTTCTCGAAAAAGAAATGAAAATCGTTTTTCTTTATTTAATGATATTACCTGAGTCATTTAAATAAAATTTCTACGAAAAATTAATTTTTGGAGTAAATTTATGAAACCACTTAAACGAGATTAAATGCAACGAAGATTGGGTACTACGTTTTTATTTTGTTCAGCATTTTCAGGATAAATATAAAATAGTGGAGCTAATAGGTTTCTTATAAATAATTCTTTCGAAACAAAATTTTGATCGTAGATCAAAAAAAATGATTGGCAATACAATAAATTTGATCGAAATGTCATTGAAATACACCGCATTGCCAGTCATTTTTTTTGATCTAAGATCAAAATTTTGTTTCGAAAGAATTTGCTATTAATTGAGTTTTCTAGTGGAAAAGATTTCGTCGCTGTTTGCTCTTTCATGTACGACAATACGCGGCATACTGAGGCCACATTTGCATCGTTATTAGTGAAATCAGCGACAATTTGATTTCAGAATTTTATAGTTCAAAATTATAATTTAATCAACCTGTTTCCAACCGTTGTGGCACCTAAGGTAACCAGTGAAACCAAAAATACAGTCCAATTCCATGCTTGCCCTTCAGCCTAGGATACTCAGAGGGCTTCGGCTGTCTCTATGTACACCTAAGTAACACCAAGGAAGTCGCGTCTACGTTGCCGGGGGGTGGGTACTGCTTCGGCAGTAGCAAAGTGCTACCGGGGACCAAAGGCCAGTGATATCAGGCCCAATAGATTCTGGGATGGGCCAATCATTGTTTAACCCATTTGGACCAAGTTCCAAATTACCAAGATCACCAAGATCTTCAACTGAAAATATATTTCAGTACGAGAGGAAAATGCCGAACTCCGTGAACAACTAAGAGAAATAAAAGAATTTACAACTAAATTGAAAGAAGAATTTACAATTTTAAAGAAAAAGAATGAAGAACTTGATTTCTAAAAAGCAGTTCAAACACGTGCAGAACTTGGGACGACACCCTACAATCGATAATGAAATTAATCCATTCCATACGGATGAAAAAGAATTAGAAAAAGAAACAAATTGAATGTTGAAACGGAGTAAAAGACCAAGTAAGAAAAAGAAAGCTCAACACTCGCCAGAAACGGCAGAAACTTTACCATCAACTTAAAAAGAGGTTTCGATAAAACAGTTAATCATCAAGAAACAACTAGCTCTAGAAACAACTAGTTAAACCAAAAGAGAAATCACCTGCACCAATAAATGTCGCTGAGGTAAAAAAATCACCCGAACGGCAACCAGCTCAACAAAATGAAGCACAGCCAAAGGTAAAAGCCCCCACCACCGATTTTCATAGTAGGAGCGATCAACTGCTCAGACATCCAAAGTGTAATGAGTACTGCTACGGAACAAGAGTATAAAATTACTGCTCTGAACAATAATGTATAGAAGATTAACACTTCAAATCCAAACGCATACAGAAACTTGTCAATGAAGCTGAATACGCACAAATATCAGTGGTACACGCACGAAAATAATAAATAATGGAGGATCAATAACGGAGGATTTAAAAAATAAAGGATTTAAAATCCTTGATGCCGTGAACATTATTAAAAAAGAGAGATGTAGTAGAGAAAACCGGCTGAAGCCGTCCAAAATGAGGGCTTCTCCTGTTCATGCTAACATTTTGATGAATTAGAGCAAATAGAAAAAAATTACAATATAAATGGCATACTCAATATGCGAGTAAAGATCGAAGCTGTTAAAAGAGGCAGTACAAGAACAGTACAATGTAATAAATGCCAAGGCTATAATCATATGCAACGCAGTGGCGTTTCCTGGTTGTGCTCCCAAGGTGTTCTGCTTCGGATTTTGATCACTAAAATAATAGTTATTAATTAAGAAAATAATATTAGAAGAACTATAATTTAAAATAAAAAAATTTAAAAATAAAGTTTACTGTAATAAAAATAAAATTTTTAGAATTCGAATAAAAATCAAAAACTGTTTAGTCGTTCGGCGAACGAGCAGAACATCACTATAAAACGCCGCTGATGTCCAGTTAGCTTAATATAATATATCTTATATCATAAACAAATAAAAGTTATCCCCATTTTAATACGATGAGGTAGACCCATTTGTTATTGACCCTGAAGTTGTTCAATCTTTGCAAATGGAATTTACACATTCACTGTATCGAGGATTGGCCAGTACCCAAAGATTTCCGACCGACATGTTATATATCTCTAGTTAGCTTAAGATATCTTAAACAAATTAGAATGATCTCCATTTTAATACGATGAGGTAGGCCCATTTGTTATTGACCCCGAAGTTGTTCAATCTTTGCAAATGGAATTTACACATTCACTGTATCGAGGATTGGGCAGTACCCAGAGATTTCCAAATGACATGGCATATATGCCTAGTTAGCTTAAGATATCCTAAACAAACGAAAATTATCCCCATTTTAATACGATGAGGTAGACCCGTTTGCTATTGACCCCTAAGTTGTTCAATCTTTGCAAATGGAATTTACATATTCACTGAATCAAGGATTGGCCAGCACCCAAAGATATCCAACTGACATGGCACATATGACTAGTTAGCTTAAGATATCCTAAACAAATAAAAATTAGCCCCATTTTAATACGATGAGCTAGACCCGTTTGCTATTGACCCCGAAGTTGTTCAATCTTTGCAAATGGAATTTACACATTCACTGTATCGAGGATTGGAAAGTACCCAGAGATTTCCGACCGACATGTTATATATCTCTAGTTAGCTTAAGATATCCTAAACAAATTAGAATGATCCCCATTTTAATACGATGAGGTAGACCCGTTTCCTATTGACCCCGAAGTTGTTCAATTTTTGCAAATGGAATTTACACATTCACTGTATCGAGGATTGGAAAGTACCCAGAGATTTCCGACCGACATGTTATATATCTCTAATTAGCTTAAGACATCCTAAACAAATAAAAATTATCCCCATTTTAATACGATGAGGTAGACCCGTTTGCTATTGACCCCGAAGTTGTTCAATCTTTGCAAATGGAATTTACACATTCACTGTATCGAGGATTGGTCAGTACCGAGAGATTTCCAACTGACATGACATATAGGTATAGCAGTGGCGTGTCCTGGTTGTGCTCTCAAGGTGTTCTGCTTCGGATTTTGATCACCCGAAATAATTAAAATAATAGTAATTAATTAAGAAATTTATAATAAAATAAAATTTTCTGTAATAAAAATAAAACTTTTAGAATTAGAATAAAAATCAAAAATTGTTTAGTCGTTCGGCGAACGTGTAGAACATCACTAGAAAACGCCGCTGATGCAACGATATTGCGCGCGCGAACCAAGATGTGTGAAATGTGCTGGAAAGCACCCAACACAAACTTGCAAACTATCTAAAAAACCGGCAAAATGTATAAATTGTAATGGGCAGCATCCAGCCACCTACTGAGGATGTGAGGTTGCCAAGCAGCTACGGAAAACGAGGGATCAAACACGCAAACCCTCTCTAAGTCATCCAAACAAGAATCAAGCAAGAAATGAAGCATCTTTACATATGCACAGGCCTCTTAAAATTCGAAAGAAAATGAGACCAGCGGTACCGAAAATTTATAAAACACTGTCCAAGTAATTTTAAATAGCCTTGAGGAACAGAATAATCTAAACAAGTTAATTCTCGACTTAATATGCTGGAAATACCAAGTTCCAAAATAGTTAAAAATAAATAATGTGTGCAATACGTAGGAGCAGAAACCAGACATCAAAGCTACTCATTAAGAATAGCCATATGGAATGCAAACGGATTAACACAACACCTAGAAGAATTAGAACTATTTTTAAAAATCGAGAAAATTGATATATACCTAATCTCAGAAACACATTTTACCAGCAGCTCCTATGGATCAATCCAAAGACGTACTAGTTACTAAAACGAGCAAGAGAAAGATAATGATAATAACATGAAGAATGAAAAATAGAAAAAGAAACCATACAAGTAACCACCGTGAGCAACACCTGTAATATATCTGCAATATATTGCCCCCCACGGTATAAGCTAAAGAAATTATGCAGCTAGCCAATACTCAAACTGTGAATTTTACTCAGGAGGGAAACCAACGTACTAGCCAACTGATCCTAACAAAATCCCAGACCTTATAGATTTCTATATCACTAAAGCCATATCGGAATGCTACATCTTCTTAGAAAATGATGAGAGTCTTATATCTGATCATTTCAATTAATTTAATCGATTAAGGACATCTGAGCAAAGACTACTTCAGTAAATAACCTATAAATGAAGCTGGCCAATGAGCCTGTTCTCATTCACAAGTGATTAAATTAAGAAAGAAAATTACTAGATGAATTGTATTCAGTTGTAATAATTTAAATAAATAAATAAACAAAAAAAAACTTCCATCCTTGATTCATCCTTATGGTACAGTATTATATTGTATGTCTCTGAAATGGAAATGGCACTGATGATTATTAGAATTTTTTTCTAAAAAACAGTGGGGAAGTCCCCACTGTCAACGAATACTGCTGTACCTCAGCACACGTAAATGTGACTCAATCTATCCCATTCCGATCATGGTGAGTGAAATTTTTCTCAGATTTTTCGGCAAAGGCAGTTTAAACTCACTGTAAACTGTTGGCAAACGGAAGCGCAGTTTGGCCCTAAACTCGCAGAATGCCATAGTGTTAAAGAATGTCTTTCTTGAACTATCAGAACCGGCGAGATGGAAATAATGACTGATAATTTCCGGGTCCATGATGACCATGATGATTTTTCCAAATGGTTTTTGTTTCCACTAATCTAGTGTGTTCGACATAAAAGTATATGAGTCCATCAACCATCAAGCATACCTGATTCAAATTTAATGGCCCGACCCTTAAATCCGCATTAATGTCACTATCTGTTTGATGGCCTTAATGCCTGGTAAATCTAGCTAAATTGTAGAAAAAAATTCTGATGTGAAATTTGACCAGAGTTCGATAGTATAATTTTTTGCATTTTCATTTTATGGTAAGGCGCTCTCACTATAGCCACTTGATAGGTCTTACTACCTGTTAACACTAATCCAATTGTGAAGAAATTTTGATGCGGCTATGAGGTGTAATTTGAGAAGATTTCGATAGTTCGGTTTCCTGCAAACTCATTGAATGGTCCGGCTCTCTCGGTTAACTTAAATGCACATCGATGCCACTATTTAATAGGCCTCTATGCCTGTTAATTTCAGCTCAAATGTGCAGAAATTCTGATGAGGATAGGGAGTTGTAATTTGGATATATTTCGGTAGTTCTTTGTGTGATCAACGAATAATACAGTGAATGGTATGGCAGTCTATGCGTTAACCTACATCCGTACTGAAACCACTACAGCAAGTTGATGGGCGTTTATACCTGTTAATGGGTGTTACTTGGATATATTTTAATATTTTTTAGTTATAGCAAACGAAAAAGTCACTAACTAGTGAAATAACAGCAGGCATTAAGCAGGCATCACGCAGGCAACTAAGGCCTATCAAATGGACGTAATAGGATCAACGCGGAATTAGATTGACCTAGAGCGCCAAACCAATAAATGAATTTACCCGAAATAGAACTATCGGAATCATTTTAAATTATAAACCGAAATCCCATTAGAATTTCTTCGCAATTAGACTGAATTTAACAGGCATTAATGCCTATCAATCGACCATATTACCATCAATGTGAGTTTAGGTTAACATAATGCGCCGGACCATTCAATGAATTTGCAAAAAATTGATTTATCGAAATCTTGTCAAATTACACCTCCATTTGAACTTTTTCAAGTAAGGCTACGGAGGTGTAATTTGACATTGTTTTGTACCGATTCTGGAATAATCCCAATCTAATGAGCAATTTACAAAAAAAAATTGTATATAAACCTAAATTTCAAGTTCAAGTAAATTTTGTTCTGTTGAACAATCTACAAAAATAAAAACCTTTAATATAAAAAATTCAAGATCAAGTTCGATTTTTTATTTCGTTTTTTGTTGTGGTGTTTTATTTTTTTATTATTTATGCGATAGAAATAAACGATAAGCAATCAATCAAATATATAAAACAAGTGTCTTATGTTTTTATAGTTGGCTATAATTGTGACTCATCAATGTGATAAAAGGAGGGATGAATAAAAGTTGTTTCACGGTTATAAAAGATGACGAAGAAGAAGTTTTATATACATTACTAAATGGAATTTACTTATTTGTATAATTATCATAATAATAATTTTTGTTAACTAAAACTCACCTGAAATCTAACACAGCTCATTTTGACCAATAATTGAATTTTTGGTTGGAACGACGGGAGCGAACGTACAGTGAGACCATTTAAAATTCGGGCAAACGTAAAATACAAATATTCGTTAGATTAATTACAATCATAGCGGACTTAATTAAATAAAAAATGACACAAATTCATCAGCGTGGTTTGCATTTCAAAATTAGAAATATTATTAAGGGAATGTCCTTCAAATTTAGACTGTACGTGAGAACTGAAAAGGAGAGAAACAATTTTAAGTAAAATTTTAGTTTGTGTGCAAAATTTAAATCGAGTAGATAAATTAAATTAAAAGTTAAATTTGGGAAGAAAAGGTAAAAATCCAACGTTGCACCAGGGACAATTCGTAATTTTCCATCATGCAAAGGGAAAATCTGCACGCGGTAAGAAATTTTAAATTTAGGCAAAATCACCGTTTTTTTATATAATCAAAAGATATAAAACTGAGGATAGAATTGAATCTATATTACCAGCTCTATTAAACCAGCAGTTTAAGCCGTGGAAAATTCGCAATGTTCGAGATAATCCAATGATTAGTGCTTCAAAGTTGAAATCCGAATTGAAGGAACACTATGGAACAATTGTTTGTACTGAAACTAATCGAAAAGTCATCAGAACCTATGGCTACAACAGCCGCACACCAAGAAAATCCTTTTATTAATAAAGTAAAGCGTATACAATTTTGTAAAACTCACCTAAGTAAGAGCAAGGAATTTTAGAATTCTGTCTTATTTTCCGACGAAAGCAAGTTTAATGTATTTGGTTGCGATTGAAAAGCGAAAGTATATGGAGACAACCAAATGAGCAATACAACATCAGAAATACTTTACCAACAGTGAAACAAGATGGCGGGTCATTGATGATTTGGGTGTATGGCAGCCAATGGTGTTGGAAATTTGGTATTATGAATAAGTACGTATATTTAACAATTTTGAAGAATAATTTGAAACAGATTGCTGAATTTTTTTTATTTTTTTTTGTATTTTTCACATATCAAAACATATAACCCCAAAATTTCACCACCCCAAAAATTTCTGTACGTGTGTATATGACTGAACTCCTCCTCCAACCGATTTTAATGAAATTTTGTCTGTTTATTTGAGTGGGTCCCTGGATGGCTTAGATTCACATTTGGACCCGGTAGGTGGCATTGCATTTGGGTTCTAGGAAAATTTTATTTTGTTTTTGGACAAAAAAAATTTTTTTTTTGTTTAGTTTTCTCTCATATCCAAACAGATAGCCCCAAAATTTCACCGCCCCTCCTCCTCACCACCCCCAATATTTTATAAAATGATAAAAGGCGTGATGAATTTTGACGTACGCATCAATGCGCAACCCACTTGCGTCGTAGCTTGGCGTTATTTTGATATTTCAATCTCGGTTTGCTGTGTTTCGATTCGCCATGTATCATATTTGCGTGCATATATTGAATGTATTATTGATCGCGACACATATTGAAATAACGTTTTAGATCATAAATGAAGTGTATTTAAACACTTAAATTGAAAAAAATGTGTAAGGTGCAATGTTGAAGTGAATACCGTATATGATCTTCAATGAATTACAATTATATATACAAGCGCATTCAATGCCAATCAATCTAACCTACACTTCTGCATTGCATTTGGACCGCTGATCAAGATCCCAATATTTGTTTTTTGTTTTGCCACAAATATATTACAAGGCATTAATATAGATTGAAGATCGAATATGCCACTGACGGTATGCCGCTGCCTAACCCTCCAACAGACATCATTTACAGCGATGTTCAGCGTGAACAACAGTTTTATGCAACCTTTTTTGTTGCAAATAATGAAACGGATTCTTTTTTTTGCACGCACTATGCGACGTTAATTGTGTAAAACTGTGTATCTAAATACGAGTAATCAGTGATTCTACGGGTTTTGATAAATACCATTGGAAACCCATATGTCGTGTGGATTAATCCATGGGTCCCAGTGTGATTTCATAAAATAACCAATATAACCTTATGCTGTATTATTACTTGGTATAGTGATCATAAAATGCTGTGTCTACAGCTACATTGGGCGTTAGCTCGATTAAATAATTTATTAAGTAGCCGTGATAGTTGTCGGTACAAGATTACTTATGTGCTATAATAATTTTGATAATTTAGAGTATCATTAAACAACAAACTCTATATTGGGTGGGCTAACGAATTGAGCGTTGCCATGCCGGTGTAAAAGGGGAGTATTGAGGCAAAAAATATAAGTCGCATTGTGAAGTCGAAAGTGATTGTTCGAGAACATAACCGAGTGGAGAAACCTTGGTTTTATTACGATATTCAATTTCCTTTTGTGGACCATGTGGTTGGAAGTAGCGGTTGCATTATTTTATACGTCATTTTACGTATTTTATACGTCATCATGCAACGGGTATTTTTAGTGTAAGAGCATTTAAGTTAATTTGTTCCTTAAATTTCTTTAATTTCAATATTAATTAATTAACTTTTCATTATTACTATTTGTAAATTAACGATTTTAATATTGGTTTGTTTTTGTTTATTTTCATGAAATTTCCTTTAATTAAAATAATAATTTCATTTACTATTATATTCTTACTATTACTAAATTAAATCATATAAAAGAAACAATTTCGAGTTATTTAATATTACTCTTGTTTTTTTAGCAAATTGCAATACTAGCAGTATCACAAGTTCAAAGGAAGCGCTTTCTTCGTCCTCGTTTTACACAAAACTATAGTTTCTAAATCTTTTATACCAAAAGTTATCAAAGTTATAGCCATTTTAAGAATCTCAGAAAGTCAAAATAAATTTAAACTAAAATACCGTTTTTTTTTGCTCAACACATAGAGGTGGACATTTTTCTGAAAAATTGTGCCGAAGTATATAGGGAACAACATTATAGTAGTTTAAAGTTTATTGGAATTATTTACAAGTTTATATGGAGCCCTGTTTTTGTTACCCGGACTATTAGCTTATCACTAAAAAACACGATTTTTTTAAAACTATTAAGTAGAAAATTATTAATTTTTGGAAGCAGTACTGACAGCAAGTTATAAAATGAAGTTCTGTAACTCGGTATTCATTGAGTGTAGCACAAAATTGTTAATAATTTGAAAATGTTGAACTCGCCTCCTACGGATCGACCAGAACTACTTCAATCGTCTATGTGTTGAACCGAGTTAAAAAATTTGAAATTTCTTATTCACAATTAAAATTATTTTAAAAATTCTAGATATTTCAAAATAAAATTATTAGGGGAAATTCACTTTTTGTATTTTTTTTACAAATTAAGAACTTATGAGGTGCAGTGCATGTGTTTTCTTATTTTAGCATCTTCACTCAGATCCCTAAATTTTGTAATATTCATGGCCTCTTACGTATTTTTAATATATTAATTTGGGGCCAGCGGTACGTTACTATTGTAGTTATATTTAATGGCAATTTACAGTTTTAAGAATTTTTGGCGAAATATAAAAGTTTCTCAAACCAGACAAGAGATTAGAATCACTATCGTCCATTAGACACTGATTGATTATATTTATAATATTTTCATCTCAATAAAGTTAGCGTGAGACCACTCACCCCACTCAATTTTATAAAATGTCTTTTCACTACTAATCTCAACAAAACTAAACGGCATGGATCATGTTTATTGAAATTAGAACGAATTCCTTACATAAAATGCATGCAGGTGATGTAGATAAGAGAAGAATAAAAAAAAAATTCTATAAACAATTCAAGCAAGATTTGATTGACTTTAATAAATAAATCTTACCTGCTGCTGTGATAAGATAAAAATAAAGTTGATCTGGAAACGGTAGGAAACTTTATTATTTTTTGTTGGTTTTGCATTTAAATTGTGTATATTAACCTCTCGTACCTCTCGTAAAATATTTTTTATGTATTTCTAAACATTATTTTATATATACATATATATAACAGCAAACCGAAGATAAGATATTTGTATGTAGTTAGCATCTGTGTGCGGTTTACCTATGCAAACACTATATACATAAAGGTAAAAGTATTTAAAAGCAAACCAGTAAATAATTATCTCCGGTATATAACAGGTACAGTATAAGGTATATGTTTATATATGCTAATTAATTCTACGGGCCAGCATAAACACATAAAAAATATTTCCATTGTAGAGTATCCGATCAATCAACAAAATCGAATTACTGGGTTCTGTAAATTATCGAAATCCAACCCGACCGACCGCTATCGTACGAGTATATACACATTTTTTGGATTAGCTGTTTTTCCGACTCATTTTCTTACAAGTAAACAAAAATCCAATAATAATCAAAAACCGTTTTATGTGTTTTGAAAGGTGCGTATATAGAAAAGGTATGAAAATCAAATATGGGATGGATGTAGATTGATAGATACTCAAGTGTTTAATGTAAGATAGGTGATTAAATTTCTTATAATGTTATACACAGGTTAGTCGGTTGTCATCATTCTGCATAGTGTTTAGTCAACATTTTCCGAAACACGTGTGTTTGTCTTGATAAACACCAAAAGTTAGATAAATTTTTTAATTCTTATTTGATTTATAGTGTGACTTGTAATTTGCATGTTCAAACAATAATTATTTTTATACCCGTAAATGTACGTTCATTTCTACTACGTCCATTGATTGCGGTACCAAATTTGATACCCAGTATAAATAGTGTGTGTTTACAGTTTTTTTTTAAAACGTTATATCGTTTTTGATACCCCTCATTTGAATACGGTTTATCAGTGCGAATTTTATCTTATCCATCTTTGATCCCCATTTCATATAACATCTTAATTATGACAGCAAATATTTTTTTTTTGGATACGAATCAACCATGATACAGAATAAAATCTTTTATCGATTTACGTAATATCGTACGACGTGCCAGTTTTATGTATGTTATGAGTGTAGGTGGGATGATGTTTAAACTGGTATAGTAATCTGCTCTTTGTAAATGGCTTGGAGTATGGTGATTTCATCATAACAACCAGAATCTTAAAAGGAGTAGTAATCATAACATAATAAACGGGTTGCTTAATACTTGCCAGGTTAACAGGTTAGTGAATTAATATTGGTGGTGTTGAATTTGGCTATCCTAACATTTGCCAGTGTATTTAGCGAACTATTCCTCACATTCGAGTCGACTCCTCAAATTGTCAAATTGTCGAAATCAAATTGTCATTTTGACCGCTTCTTGATTATCTTTAATCAATGACTGCATCAGAAGGCCAAATCTCATAAATGACTACGTTAAGTTTCCATATTATTCTGATTTTAGTTGGATGCCACTGGACTGTTGGAGGAGCATAGATCTTTAATGAGATAATGTTAAGAATACCATATTTAGAAGAATCTGTCTGAAATATTTCCAAAAACTAGACTCCGATGCAGTAAAGATTAATATATTACATTTTTGTATTTTTGTCTATTTCATCAGTTATGTTTAGACATCAGAAATTTTATATAAAAATAAGGTCTTTTAAATAAAAATAAAACAGAATTACATACAATCAACCACAGTATAGTTCGCTGATTATTTGTGCTTCACCAGCGGTAATCCAAATAACCATACAACAAAATCAAACCAAGGCCTGATGTTTGATTGGTCATTCGAGCTGGATCCACCTAGCTTACAGTATGTGTACAGTTAGAAGAAATCAACAAAGCTATCGAACGTTGAAGCTACAGAAAGTATGGAGGAGCTACTTTACGTATATTCAGCAAGAACACGCACACAAAATAACCGTCTTTCAAGGGAATTACAACAAAGATGATGGAGTACGCAAGATAAAATCATATTTGGATACTCTTATAACCAATTTAAAGCCACAATATCAAGTGTACGTAGCAGCAGACGATAAAGTTCGAGCAGCATTCTCGCCACTGGAGCCACCTCACCAATATCTCAGTACGACAAGACAAATATTTAGTTGAGATATGTTCTTCAATTCATTGCTATCACTATACCAACAGCACAGGTTGCAACTGCCGAGACGTTACAAAATCCGCACGTTTGTGACCAAATAAATGCTAAATAACATAGAGCGGCTGCTCATATGCATTCCGTTCGAGTCATTTGAGGTCCCTCTAATAAAAAAATGGAATGTTTTTTTTTAATTAATGATGACTGGCCCATAGCTATACAGCAGGACCTTGCGAACATTCTTTTCCGATGGCGATGGCACAGGCTTATCTTGACTGTCTATATCGAAAAACTAGAGGTATGAAGAATAGACAAGTAAGAATTTATGAGGTAGATTGAGATTATCAGAGAAAACTGTGAAGGAATAATCCTGCAAAAACTATAACTGCCTAGAGGAAACCACAGCAACCAGTTTAGTGACAGTCTAAAGGAAGCATTTTTATAGCCTGTTAAAAGAGCTAAGAACCCTCACGAAAAAAGCGGTTTGAACCACAGAGAACGTGCTTCTAATTCCGTGGAAATTTTTGAACATATCCCAAGGGAGTTGAATTATACGAGCAACAATAAATGATAGCGTAAAAAACCTTTGAAATCTTCAGCTATCTCGCGTCATCCAACAAAGCGATCATTTTGTCCGATACATAATAAAAAATGCCGCGGAATAGCTTTGCCAAGCGAATCTTGGGCGACTAACAGTGTGAATTTCACTCAAACTAGAAAATCGGAAAAATTATTGTGGAATATTCGGGAATATTCTAGATGTGGTGTAAGTATTTCAGTAGAGATGTAAGCGATTAGGAGATTATTCTATAGCTACGTTATGAAATAGGTGGATGTTAGGGATTTGACTTTTACGGTGTTAAAATTCCAATCAAAGCAGCGTAATTTATGAAACGAAAAATAAGAAACCCATCTGCAGATGTAGCAAAGCCCTCGGATGGTGCCGAAGAGCGATTGTAGTAGCTACATGTGAACATGAACGAATACCGGACAGAAAAAAGGAGGCTGGTGGACTTCACTTACGATCTGATGGGATTCCGTTGGCTTGGACATTGAAAGTATTTGAAGGAGGTACCAACCAATGCGAGTGGGTGGTTATAGCACTTGTTAATTCACAGAAAGATTGTCGAGCGGCAATAGTGTGCAGTGTACTGGGATCCAGCACATTCTATACGAAGGATCAACATATTTTTTAAATATAGGAAATTACCGACAGTAGGAAAATATGTGGAACATATATGCCAAGGTTGCCTCTGCCAGTTCAGAGGTGGTGACGAGCAAAAGCCGCGTGAAAAATGATCGAAATGGAAGATGGCATATGGGAGGGATGCACAGATGGCCAGAAATTAAGAGGATCCGTTCAATTGACTGGACTGAGGTGGTGCCAAGTACGAAAAGGACGTGTGATATGCCACCGGTGGCAGAGTGGATTGTCATCGAGAATGAGACTTGGGTGGGATGGACCATGGATGATGAGGAGCGATGTTGGATTGCATCGAGGGATGATGAATCTGGCATGTTCAGCGTGGTACATAAACGCGGATGCGACAAACATAAGCGATAATCTTAAATAAGTCTTTGGGGAGCCTTGGTTAAAACGCGATACGCGAAAGAATAAAACCGAAATAAGTGCTGAAGATACTGTTAAGCATTTGACCATTACGAAGTTAAATTTCCAATTAAATCAGCGTAATTATTCTATACGGGTGTTTGCAAAGATGAATTAATATTGCGACTTCCTGAGGCTATAAACAAGCAAGGATTAGGCCTGAATAATTCCTGGATGTAGTTCCCGGGTTATCTCAAAATACCGATATTGCCCAAATATTAATTTTTATGCTACAAATGATGTTGGAAAAATAAAAGAATTAATGAGAGAAATGAATTATAGAAACCAAAATGGATAACGAATGATTCGAGTAGAAACTGGATCAATCAGAGCAGATTTTGGAAATGGCTGTCGGTATTAAAGTGAAACCAGTTGATAAAGATCTTGGAGTGGATTCCATTGATCAAGAGGAACCATTGCGCCTTGTCATATTGAATGATGACGAAGAGACATCAGACAAGGTGAATCAGCTGAGCCAACAATGATGAACAATTCAACCGGGATATTGCAACAGATCAAAAAAAAAGGAGCAAACTACTTGGGTTTTGGATGCTCAGGCAAATGCAAAATCGACGTCTCACAGTGAATCATTTATTGGTCAGCAGGAGAATGACAGAAAATGGACGGTAAGTATGGCATGAAAAAAATGAGAAACTCATTGCAGATACAATGATGCTCTCGGAAGACACCGAAGAGGGGGCGGCTTTGTGTGGTTGGGATAGTGAGTCATAACCTAAACGAATATCGCTCAGAAAAATGGTGGAGTGGTTCACTTAGGATCTGATGAGAATCCGTTAGCTAGGTCATTGCAATGGAATAAGATAGCGAAATTTTGACAGCGGAAAATAAGAGATTACACTACTCGCCACAAGTGGCAGCACAATCACTAAAGAGAAATAATTTTGTTATATAATTACTAGCGAAAATTTTTCATTCATTATGTATATATTTTTTCACTAAATAAAACATCTCAGCGGAGTAAAAAATTAAAACTAATGCTTAAAATGGCAAATTGATTGATCTCCGAAGTAAAGGAACTCGGTATATGAAATGTTGGAATTTAACAATATTCCGTCTTTCCCGCGTTTCTTCCACTAGTAACCAATACTTTCGGTCGTTTTTCTAATAGCTTAGGTTATACAGAGACTATGAAAAATTTGGGGAAAATTCATGAACAAGAATTTTTACTAGAATTTTTTCATTTTCCGCGGCCAAATAAGCTATTTTCAGTCTTTGGTCAATATCTCAGAAACTTTCACTAGTAACCAATACTTTCGAAGTATTGGTTTTTGAGATTTTGTCCAGAAAGTGAAAATAACTTATATGGCCGCAGAAAATCAAAAAATTTTAGTAAATATTCTAGTCCATGAATTTTCCCCAAATTTTCCATATTGTCTCAATGTCGTACTAGCTATTAGAAAGCTATTAGAAAAACAACCAAAAGTATTAGTTACTGGTGGAAGTTTTTGAGATATTGGCCAAAAACTGAAAATATATTTTATTGCCGCAGAAAGTCAAAAAATTCTAGTGAAAATTCTAGTCCATGAATTTTCCACAAATTTCCCATATAGTCTCAGTATAACCTAAGCTATTAGAAAACCAACCGAATGTATTGGTTACTTGTGGAAGAAATGCCGGAAAGACGGAATATTGTTAAATTTCATATACCGAGTTCCTTTACTTCGGAGATCAATCAATTTGCCATTTTAAGGATCACTTTGAATATTTTATTCCGCTGAGATGTTTTATTTAGTGAAAAAATATATACACAATAAATGAAAAGTTTTCGCTGGTAATTACATAACAAAATTAACTCTCTTTAGTAATACTGCTGCCACTTGCGGCGAGTAGCGTAATCTCTTATTTTCCGCTGTCAAAAATCCGCTATCTACAGCATGTCATTGCAAAGTATCTTGAAAAGATTGTGGGGGTCTACCAGTTATGACTGCTACGGCGGCAAGAATAATTGAAAGCGATGGTTGGAGATTGGAAGTTCACATGAAAAATAACGAGCGGGATCAGTATGTGTATTGCAACGGCCCGTGGCCAGAATATATAATAAATATAGGTTGTTGGTGGATCTGGCAGAGAGCAGTGATGAGCAAACGCCGTCTTGAGAACGATCTGCATGAAAGATGGCTTTTGAAAGGAATGCTTAAATGGCCAGTAATTAGGAGAAGCGACAACGATATTAAAATGAACGGATTAAATTGCTGGTCAAAGAGGATGTAGAAAATTTAGGTGTTTACTGTTTTTGACGATGGATCGAGAAGTATGCGGAGGTGCAAGGGACCTTGGATGGTGAGTGCGAAGTTGGTTTGTGCGAGAGGTGAAAGAAATGAATGGTTGAATGTGTTGGAGCTGTACGAACTGACCGGCGGTAGTTTGGGTTATGTTTGGGATGAACAGGCTTAGGTGGGGTTGATTCCGTGTGGATTGGTCGCTTGGACTAGTTAATTCAGCTTAAATGGGTTTAATAATGACATACATCTAGGTTTAAGTATTGGCATTAGAAGTAGGGTTTTAACAGCTTAGCGGTAATTTGAGCGATGAACACAAAACTAGAGAGCCTTAAGTTAGTCTTTGGTGAGTCTTGAATAAAACGGTATTCGCGAAGTATAGTAAAAGCAAATAGCGGTTAAATAATAATTTCATTTTAAAGTGAAAATATTTATATGATTAAAAATAATTGTAAATGGTGTGTACAGTGATTTAATAAATATTTGCGGTAATTATTTATTGTTCTGTTTTAGTACCTAGAAAGTTATTGTGGAATATTCGGGAATATTTCCGAAGTGGTGTTAGCATTATGGTAGTGGTGTAAATCAAAGTAAGTTCAAATGTTATATCTCTTGGCTTCAAGATAAAATAAGGAATCATCCAAAATACTTTTGGACCTACTTTCAAACAAAGCGTGAGACTAACGGTTATTCGGAACATATGACATTTAAAGATAAAAAACTGGATCTACTTGATCCATAACAAACATGTTCGCCCAATTTTTTCAATCAGTGTATAAGCCAGAAAATACCGATTAATATAAATAAAACCAATTGGTAGCACCAATAATGTATCCATTAACATTCTAAAAATCGCAGCGGAAGATGTACATCTCACTCTAGAAATGTTTGTAAGTAGGATGCGGCCCGGATAAAACCAGTATTCAAAACTGGAACATCGAATTATAACGTCAATTTCATAGGTACGACGATACATATCACAAAGTTAACATGGTTTTATGCTACAAAGGTCAACTGCAAATAAACTGACTGAATCCACCAGTAAATTGATGTGGTATACACAGACTTTTCTAAGGCCTTCAACTCCATCAGTTATTATAAAACCTTAGAATGCTTGAACCAATTTGGGTTCTGCATGGAACAAAAGTCCTGAACCACAACGAAATGAGGAAAAAGGTCTGAATTAATTTCAGCCACCTCCGGCGCACCTCAAGGAATATTGGCCCCTGGCTCTTCATCATTTTCATTAATAAAATCTCCACTGTAGTTCATTATTTAAAGGTCCTGATGTTTGCAGATGACCTTAAAATCTTTAAAATCGTTTAGAACATCAACAACACTCACAAATTATAGCAAGGTATTGACAACCTAGTGACTTACTGTGATTCTAATCTGCTTAGTCTCAACATAAATAGACGATGATTCCAAAAGATCTCGTTCCAAGTTTTTTTTGAATTTATGCAACTTGTTTATCTATTTTGTTTAACGCCTAAATGTTGATTACGTAATTGTAAAGTCAAAATGATTGAACTGATCGTCTGAAAAGGAATGATATCGATTGATCGATAAGGAAGTTCTATTAAGCTGGAAAAATAGCAGAGAAAATGACAGGAAAATTTGATTTTTGGTTTTTTTTTCGATTTTTATTTTTTTGAGGATGATGATAAAAGTTTTTTGGGTTTCTTGGATCAGTTTTAAAGTAAATTATTGAGAAAATTATTGTAATAATAATAATATAAATTCAATTAGATTTAAGTTAAAGTTAAGAATGATGAAAACTTGTATTAAACAAAAATTAACTAAATTATTAAGTAAATTAAAAAAGTTCATTATCAATATTTAAGTGAAAGACTGTTTAATGTTTAATTAAGTCGGGGTTTTTTTGGTTTAGCTAGTTACTTTAATTTTTTTTTCGAACTAATTTTCTTAATAAATAATTTGGTATGCATTTTATTTAAATTTATTGCGTTATTCTTTTTATTGAAATGAGATAAATTTGTGACAGAATTGAGTATGAACTAGGGTGAGTGTCAAGGCCGGTATATAGGTAACACAGCTCAACAACAAAAAAAAAAAACTCCGGCACCCGAGACGAGAATAGGTGTCCTATATGTTTTTGGGGTCGCTGATCACGAATCTGCACCCAGAATTGCCGTATCGCATCAAAAAAAATTTCAAAATTGCTTCTATGCTAAAATGAAATATAAAAAAGAAAAAAAAAGAAATCGCCAAGAAACAGACTAAAGTCCCGAAAAAATTGCGAAAAATCGTAAAAAATCGTGGACAGACAGACAGGCAGGCGGGTAGACATGCGAGTAGGTGAACTGGCAGGCTGACGAGCAGGCGGGCTTTTTTTATCTATTTTTCTCGATTTTCATAGATTTTTTGCGATTTATTCAAAATTTTGATGCGATACAGAAATTCTGAGTGCAGATTCGTGATCAGCGACCCCAAAAACATATAGGACACCTATTCTCGTCTCGGGTGCCGGAGTTTTTTTTTTTTTGTGGAGCTGTGTAATTAGCAGTCCCTCATTTATAGCGGTTAAACCTGACCTACTCATACTCTAAACCCCACCCCACTCCCTGACGCTTAGCCGCGCAAAGCCCGCTTGAGTCCCTTTAGTAGGTCAAATCTATAGCGAGCATGTACGGATGGTATTTTTCTTTCGTTTTTTTTCATATTTTTTTCCTTTACGAAAATTTTTATTATATTTTTATTAGTTCTGGTTTCAATTAAATTTTTTCTATTTCGTTTACCCTCCATAGCATGCTAAATGCTACAATCGAAAATTTAATCCTGTTGTCCAACAATATCATATATAACTGATACCCCTCAACAAAGATTATGTGAATTTAAAAACCTCTAATCGTTACTTTTGTTAAAAATATGAGGTTCTCTTATCACATCAAGCAACGCATAGTTAGGTGTAACAATATTAAGACAGTAAAGATATTTTACTTTGCATACGTCAGATCCCAACTTGAATATGCTGTTAATATCTGGTGCTCTTTCTACATTTAACATATCGTAACATAGAGAGTCTGCAAAAAAAAGTGTGTGCTTTACCTATCTTAGAAGGGTGGCTGGAAATACGACAAAGAACCATCTCGCGTTAACCTGCAAAAACAACCGTCATAGCTCACTGGATGTAGAGCCTATACAATATGGCAACCTTGGAAAATAAAAGGGAGGTTTTGAAGTGTTCACTTGAGTCTATTCGATTAAAAGCATACCAAGCAGAACTTTAAGAAATTCTGACATTCTTCAAATAAATAAACACAGGACAAATTATGGTTACCACGAACCGGTGAACATCTTTTTGATTTTTGCCTAAGCAATAAGAAAAAATATACTTTTTCTGTTCTAAATTCCAATTTGTACTTTTTTCAAAAATAAAAATAAAATAAATGTTTCAGAGATTATTTCCGGTAGTTTCGGGAATATTCCGGAAGCGGTATAAATTATGAGAATTGTTATTGTGACCATCAAATTAATATTTGGCAAATATTTGGAGAAACATCGTTGAGGCGGCAAAATCCATGCAAAAGATATTTATACACAATCCGCAGCAAAAATATTGCGATTGGTTAGCGTATCATTAATTCAGGATTTTAATGTTTTTATTTAGAGTATGGACTTCCGCCGCAGTAAATCCGGCAAGCTCCTTGTATTGTCATTTAAAATGTGTTTTCATTCGTCTTAATCTAACTATTTTCTAATACCTCAACATTTCTAAGGTTATAATAAAATAAATAAATTGGCACTGTTTTCGAGACTATTTAAAGTTCTAAATAATTTATAAATATAAATTAAAATTATTTATTGAAAAAATAAAACGTTTAAAAATATGTTATGCGCCGCTAAATTTCCTCAACCTTTTCAGCTTAAAATGAAAACCCATTTCCTCTGCGAATTGTTTTATCAAAAAATAAAATCTTAAATCCGTCGGTAAATCAATGTGAAGAACAAATCTCTACTAAATATGATCTTGTTGGATTAAGTTGGCAAATTTCTTCATAATCTACTCGTTCATCATACTAAAATATATGTATGCGGGCATATTTTATCCATATGGAGTAAAAAAATAAATAACCTATATGTAAATCGATTGAATTTGACCCCCTCAGAGAAGCCTTTAGTATAAAAACGTAATCTCATGTTGTGTATCTACAGTCGATATATAGACACACATATGTGAATTTATTTTATTTTATTTTTTTTTTCATATTTAAGTCAAAATAACTTTCCATTCTCAATGCGCTTACCCACGCACAAAAATATTATTATGAATAATGTGGCTAAATAATAATAATATTTATTCACATTGTGTATATAGTTTGGTGCGGGTTTATACATAATATTATTAAAATACAATGAGCGACGCAAAAAAATGTTAACGCCGATAACGAACATTTTTAGGTATTTAAATCAAATTCGACTGACCGTGACCATAAAATTTTGTTTTGTTGAACTAAACCGAAAATCGGCCAACCCTTGAAGTGTTAACCACTTTAAATATATGTATTTTTATCGGTTTTATACAATCTTTTTAGAATATAGAAATAAAAATATTCCAGCGGCGACCAAAGACACTACTATTATACAATTTATTTTCACTCGCTATCTCACTCTAAAAATAATTTTTCTAACCTTTTATATTTTATTTTGTTGTAAACATATACATTTTTATTTTTATTTTTTGTATTAAATATTTTATTTTATTTTATTTATAAAACATTTTCACAACACTAAAGCTTTTCCTTTATTTCCATTTATATATTACATATATAGGCGTAAAACAATAAACACAATTAAAGCTTTTTTCCTTTATATAACATTTTTTTTATCGATATTTGATATAATTCACTAGTATTATATTTAATAAACTATAAAGCACTTTTTATTTTTTAATTTTAATTTATTTTTATTTATTCGTTGATATGCAATTTTATTAATAAATAAATAAATATGTTATTCACTATTATGTACTAAATACTATTTATGTAATATAAAGACGAAAAATGAACTTTCAACTAAACTTATAAAAAAGCACTTTGCATAAAAACTACTTATATGGTAAACTACTTAAACTTGATGTAAAGCACAAAATTGGAGAACGGAAAAAAATATTTTATTTTATTAGTAAAAACTATTTTTTGTGCAATAATTTTTTTAAATTTCTATTTTGTTTTTATTTTATTTTATTTATTTTTTTTAACTACAAACTACGTGGTAAATTCACGTAAAACTTTTCATCGACTGATGAATTCATCTGCGTTTTTGTGTTTTGTTGCTTCAATTTTTCGTTTGCTCGTTTTTTGGCGTATTTTCGTCAAGTATATTTTGTTTTCGTTAAAAAAAAGAAAATCGAGAAAATCATGTTACTACAGTTTTCTTTTATTTTATGACGTGTATACGTATACGAAATAGATTTTCCTTTATCTGTATGTGATTACGTTCGTATTATGCCTTTTTGTATTGGGTATTTTCTGTTTGTATAAGTTTAACGTGTAATTACAGAATGCATAGGAAACTAAGAGGGAAAGCAATTACATTTTATAGGCTTACGTGTTGAGGGGTTAAGGGAATAATTTGTATACTGTTTTTTGCCATTTACAAGAGAAGGAGCCAGGTAGGCTGACTTGATTGTAGTTTGAATTTTTGAATATACTTTCGATACAAACTGTAACTTTACAAGCGAGAATGTTTTGTGTACGGTTTAACACAAAACAGTGTGAATTTTGTCCTAAAAAAATCACATTAATTAAATTTTTTAAAACGTACTAATGTATGTTTTTACGTGCCAATGTAAGATCGAATTTGGTACAAAAAATTGGTGGAAAATTATGTTCCAAAATATTTAATACCAATTAAGAGAAAGTTGGAATTTTTATAATTCTAATGTACAATTTTTTGAATTTTTCCTAGAAACTTTCATAAACCAGCATACTAAAGTGACGTATTTTCTGGGAGGCTACGGGACCTCATTTTATAGAAACCCTCGTTTATTTTGTTCAAACTTGTTCCACCATTTTAAAAGTGGTGATTTTGACACGTGAAAAATAACGCGAATAAGGTGACCAGTAAAGTGTGATGACGCTTAGTTGGAGGCGCTATTGCACCATGATTCTAGCCAAACTCAAGAGAAGCTTGCTGAAATTGTAGAGGTGACTCAACAAACGATCTAAAATCGTCTCAAGCCCATGGGTATGGTGCAAAAATAAGGAAATTGGGTTCCGTACGTACTCAAGGTAAGAGTAAGTCGTCGAGCGCCGTTTTTATGTGCGAACAACTGATCCAAAGACCAAATCGGAAAAGTATTTTGCATCGAATCGTGACAGGAGACGAAAAATAAATCTACTACGACAACCCAAAGCGCATAAAATCGTGGAGTAAGCCCGATCATATACATCAACTTCAACCGTCAACCCGAATATTTATATGGCAAGAAGCTAATGGTGTGATTTGGTGGGGTCAGTTCGGAGTGATCTACTGTGAAACTCAAACGCCCACAATATGCCAAAAGTAGTGACGAAGTGATCTTTCAGCCCGACAACGTTTGGCCACATGTTGCAAGAGTTCTCAAGAAAACTTTCGAAGCGCTTTAATGTGATGTCCTACCTCACCCGAACTATTCGCTCACAACTCATGCCATAGCCGAGCAGCACTTCAATTCTTACGAAGAAGCCATAAATTGAGTAGATCCTTGGACCACCTCAAAACATGAGAAATTTTTTCCACTCGGACACCGTACGTTGCCTGATGTAAGGCAAGTCGCATCGGTTGAAAAAACTACTCCCACCTCAGATATGAATTTCACTCTGTCAATAAATTCGTTATACAAAAGATATTGAAATAATATAGTGAACCGGATACGATAAAATGTCAGATTTACTCACATTAAGGTGTAGTCAATTGTAAGTAGACCATTTAGAAAATCTATCTAAATCTTCTTGAAGCTTGTAACAGTTGGCGTTGATGTTAACCCGGGCGAAAATTTTCATGTCATCGACGAAGACAAGGAAACTAGCGGATTTAAAGCATCATCGACATCGATAAATAATGAAAATAGCAAAGAATCCTATGGTACACTTGACGTCACACAAAATATTTGAGAAGATTGGCCATAAGTCTTAAAGTTTGCCGGCGGTCTGAATACGAATTTTGTTCAAAAACCGCGGCTTGAGAGTTAATTTTTATTTTTGTTTTATTTATTTACAATGCAACCTGTTTTGGGGCTCAAGGCTCATCCTGCTCTTTCGTGGTAACGTTTTTCCGTCCTTGCTTTACGCTTACTCAGCTGGCTCGAGGACGTACGACTATCAGATCGATTTAATACAATCTGCACATTGCAAGCTTTATGCTGAAGGGTCGGCGGGTTTCGCAGAAATGCGAAAAAACCATATCTGCTGCAGGTTAGGGCTGCTTTAACGAAGTCCTTACAAATATGAACAAAGAAGTGAAAATGAAAATTCAAGAGTCTTCGAAAATATCTCAGCTACGTAAGGTACTATCTCCCGCTCTGCGGAATCATTAACGACTAAATCAACTCTATTGAAAATTACTGAAGGGGATTGATTTTACTGATCGAAACTCACTTTCCACGTTGCTCTGAAACTGCCTCGTAAAAAGCAAGGGCTAAGTGTTGCAGTCTTCAAACTAAATAATAAGCCGCATGAGGTTATTTTCAAAAGTAGCCGCGACCCGATGAAAATATTATATTTATACATAACTTGGTAAAAATACTTATTTCAACCCTAAAGACCTAAAAGCTTATACTCTTTGTTTTTAAAAATTTTGGAAGATAAATAGGAGCTTACTTTAGAAGTTCGAATGAGCCATTTATGTCATAAAAATTGCAATAAACGGGTTAAAATAAATAATCTGTTTCAACTACTCCTCGTCCACTTAATTCCTTTATAGAAAAATCTCTCGAGTGGAGAGACTGGTTGAATTAACACTAAAAAGGCGATACGGAGCAGGATGCCGAGGATTTAGATAACGGTGGAGATCAAATGTTGGAAATGGTTGTCGACTGATTTAACTCGATGATGATGAACTTTCCAGCCGAGATATTGCCACATTTCAAGGAGAAAGAAGCGAACTATTCGGGATTTCCGATGCTCAATCGGATGCACAATCGATGCCTCATAGTGAGTTATTTATTTTTCAGCGGGAGAACGATAGAGAATTTGAAGCAACAGCTAAATGCTATATAGAGGTGGTGAAGTAACACAGAAAATTGAACACCGATTACAGCGCACAGATTATGTCGGTAAGTATGATTTAACTAAAAATGAGAAAGTCAAGTGCAGCGATGCTCTCGGATGATGCCAAAGGGCGGTTGTGGCAGCAACGTGTGGACTACATAGTGAGTCATAACATGCACGAATTCTAACCAGAACAAATTTAGACTTGTGGAGTGGTCTACTTAGGAGTCCGCTCCCTAGGATATTGAAAAGTGTCTAGAGGATACACCGGCCAAGACCAGTAGAAATTACGAATGGTATACCTGTTATAACAGCTAGGAAAGCAAGCGTGATAGAAAACAGTGACAGGAAATTCACAGGAAGGTTATCAAGCAGGGATGCAAAATAGAAGTAGAAATTATAGAAGGGATGCAAAAACGGCCAGTAATTTGGACAAACGCCGGCGATATTAAATGAAACGTGCTGGACCTTATGATTATGAGAAATTGGTGTTGTAACCGCCAAAATCTATAACGCTATTCTCAATCCAGTTAAACGAACCAGATTTCAAAAGACAAATTCGTAACAGTATCACATTTCTGATGAAAATTTAGGAGAAAACCGTTCCAATACAATTAGTCCTAATTTCAAGACAATTTGTACAGTTACAACTCTTTATCAGAGTTTTTTAAATTTTTGAAGGGAAACGCCGGTCATACATAAAGTAAATGGAATTCTAAAATGATTTTCGGAAGAAGTTATGGATTACATGGGACGAACGTAAGTCATTAGACGATTATTTTAAAATTGTGGAATATTCGTACGAGGAAAATATTTTAAAATCCCTTAACCGACTATGTTGAAATTTGTTATGTAAGACGAAAATGGAATTCTGATCTAATCACTGGGATGGAACTTGCTGGCTATTTACTAACATATAATCATGATTTTAATGGATAGTAGGATAGAAATTAGATTCTAACATGATTTTTGAATAAATTCTGGAATATGACAAACAGGAATGGATGTAGAGTATTTCTTAACCGATTATAATGAAATTGGGTATGTATGATGGAAATGAACTTTTAAAGGGATTCTTGTGCTGTGTGCCTCAGTACAATTTTTTCTGCTAAATTTCTGATTTTGGTCGCAAAATTGAGAAGTGAAATCAGAATCCAATAAAATAATAGAGCTTGGGCACAAACAGGGTACTCAGTAATGAAACCTTCCAGATATTAGGACTTCTGGCACTAGAACAACTCTCTTAAACTTTTAGCGAATTTCCGCAACAGAAATATCACCAGCCTTTTCGCTGAATTATTTTTTAATAAATAATTGCCAAGGACTGTCGCAATTCTGCTAGAAGAAGAAATTTTAACAAATTTTATTTCTCGATTATTAGTCGATCGTTGTCAATCAAACGTATTTACTAATTTTATGTCTTTATTACTAATTACTAATATGGGGCACGGTAGTCACATTACTAATAGTTGTGTTTCTCTATGTAACCGGAATCAATAAATTTTGAATTACTGCAAAAAAAAGTATCGCAATGGATATTCTGGCAATGGATATCATAAAGTGTTATGCATAATTTATCTGGACCTTCTCTCGATTCATTGCGTTCGCCTTCCAGTTTCGATATCCTATTCCTTATACGTCGGATTTGTTCGAGGCCGGTTGTTGTTAGAATAATTTATTAAGCATATATTGTTGTGGGAAGCTTGCTATGTGGGCCAACCATCTAATCAGATTGGATTTGATGAATGCGATCTCGGCATCTTTAATAGGACCAAAGATGGAACAAATGAGTTTCCTTTCGAAAGTAGATAACATTCTACTGTTGTTAGAAGTTAGGGTACAGCTCTCACTTCTGAAATCCAGTTAAGGTCTAATGAGTGGTTTATAAAGTGCGAGTTTGTCCGACTGTGATAGATGAATAGATCGCAATAACCTTGATTGGCCGTAGAAAATCCATTGTTCGGTAGCAATTCAGGCATTTACTTCTGCCCGCATATCATTTGGCGATGTTATACTGACCCGCGGGATTTTATGTTTTTAACGCTATCAAAATTATCGCCGGAACTGCTAAAAATTCGGTTTGCTCTTGTTCACCCGCAAACCAAGTCGTTTTACGTAGTGGTCGTCCCTTATAAAACTGTCCTTGATGTTACACGATATCATCTGGATGTTCAAGAATTTGGCCTGATTTATTAAATATACAACGCCAAGTTTCAATGTTGATTTTTTTAACATGTATATACAAGCGCGAAATTGATAAGCATAGGCGCGAGTGCATTTTCCTGTCAACTTCTCCCTTTCCGTCTCTTCAACTATTGCAGCGTATTTCAAATTAAATTTTAAATTTTAAAGTTAAATGTTAAAATGTTACTCTTTTGTGGAAGTTATGAAATTGTTGCATTGGTACGATTGTGGTCAAGATGACGAGGAACAACTGTATTTCTTTTGCAAAGCACCTTTCACTATCTAACATAATGATATATCCGGGAGCATCTTATGAACTAAAGGCTTTCTCAGCACTAAAACTTTATGGCAAACGTTAAAACCTGTGTTTTCTCCAATTTATGTGTACTGCCTCGCTGAATATTTTTCAATTCATATACTGGAGTAATAGAAATTTAAATCGATTTATTGATTACGTTACAATCCAACATCTGCATTATCACGAGAATAAAATTTGTGCATAACCACCACAAGAATTTTCCAGCAAAACCGGTTTACTCGTACACACATTTTTTTTTTTGCTCTACATATACGATTTTTTTTTTCACCACACGTACCGTCACATTTATGTGGAATTCCTTCGTTTTTTTTTGTTTCTAACAAAATCAATAATTTTTCTATTGTGACGAAACTGAATGAATTTTCGAATATAAATAAATTAAGAAAGCACATATTTCCACTCCATTCCGATGTATACGATATATTTTCAATCAAAATAAAACGAATTTTCCGTGTATTATGTATATAGTTATAGGAAAATAGTATAAACCAAATTAAATCCACTACACCATCCACGTATGTGCACGATACATTCACATATGTAAAATTTGTATGTAGGCACATCGTTCTCTCAAAATTTCCACTTTGCATATTTTCGTTTCGTTAAATGTTCTCTCAATGCCGAATTCGTCGTGAAAATTCATTTTAAACGCGGCGCGTTCACTAACAAATACAAACGCGAACAAGAGTGGAAAATGAATTTTCCCTTATATTATGCGGTGAGAGAGACGTACGTTACGTTATGATGCCGGTCTCTGTATCTGCATACACATACATGTGTACGGGGACATATGCGAAATAATAATGAAAATTCTTTGGTGTACTAATTAATCATAAATTTTAATATTTTTTTTGTTGTTGTTGCGTTTTTGGATTTTGAAGCGCCATACAGAATGATATACGCGCGGGTTGAGTTAAGTAGAGCTCTCTTCTTCTTCCTCTTAATAAAAACAAACGATCGAATCGTTATCATATATATACACTTTCATTTCGACAAAAATAAATATTAAGACGACCGAAGAATTATTACATTTAATGTCTGAATATTTTTTTTTTTTATTATTATTTTCCAAAGTGTCGACAATTTGTCGTCGGTATACGTACGTAAACTGGGATAAAATAATTGTTTGCTTTTCTATATCACTTTATGTGTTCGATATAAACGTATAACGAGTAATAAAAGCTCGATATACATTTTTTTTTTTATTTGTCTAGTCATTGTACCAACCGATAAACGTATATAAGTTCGAGTATTCAAAAATTGTGTTTTTTTTCATCAATTAACTCTTAATGAAAATAGATATGGTCTATAAATATGTTGAGCACTAGAAAATGACTATCAAGTTTTTTTTTTTATTCAATCACGATTGTGGATAGTATCCGTATTGTTGTGTATCGATTCGATTATTCCAAAAAAAAATTTCTAGAAATATGCGCGTATCAATATGAAACGGGAGAGACAAAGTTCGTCTCTAAATGTGACCGCAAGGTTAAATGGAATATAAAACAGGCATACCCCATATGCAAGGTTATCGTAGTAAAATCGTCGATATCGTATTATAATTATTATACGATAAATCCACCTGTTGATAGTGCTATAAAAATATATATAGGATACGATTTGTAAAGAGAGTAATTGTTGAGCATTACGTAATCTTGTATGAAGAAATGTATAGACAGGCAAATCTGAGGCCATACAAGCACAAAATATAAAGAATTGTAAACATTTAAATAAGATTAAAAATTTGTAGTAAATAGTAAAATCACTTATACTCAGTGAAATCGATGCTTGAATAACTAAATTTATTTTTGTAGTACAGCATTTGCTACTCGATAGTCAGAAAATATAATTTTTGCTGCATTGGATACACGCAAGGCGACACAAATATTGTTCGATAATAAAATAATTATTTTTTGAATTTATTGTAGTAAATCAGTAACAACCAGAATGTATATGAGTGAAAAATACTAGTAAGGTCTGTTGTTCGGTGTATGTGTGGCTTACCACTGATGAGAGCATTTATATATTATTAGCTATGTAGGGGTTGGGCAAGGTAGACTACTCAATGTAATCTACGTGGATGTCGCACGTTCTCATCCTGTCATCGACACCGTCGAAAAATTAGGGGAATTTGTTTAAGTGCAACAACAGAAATCGTTTCTGAATTGATCTATATGTGAATTTATTCTTTAATTAAAAACTTACTCTGGTGAAATTTGAAAATTTTTCATTATCTCGTCTCCCTTCTCGTTTACACTATCTTAACAATTGTGATAAACGTCTTCGATTCTATAAATACGACAAACTCAATTTTTGACCTTCATCAAAAAACAATAGAAAACGAGATCGATCTAAAAACTTCATTAGTAGAACAGAAAATAATTCCCAAGCAGGATAATGTTGTGGGTTCTAACATCTCTTCCAGAACCTCGAGCTAACGAAAAGGATCATCGTTAATCTTTTAATGTAAATCAACGTATGCTTCATAGCAGCCATTTTGAATACTTTGTAACGTGCGTTCCATGTCGAACGCCATTCAATTTTTTTTAAAATAAGAGAATCGATTTTCCGCGAATATCTCCCAAAATATGGCAGTTAGAGATTTTTTGTTCAGATAAACATTGAAGATTAGTTAATTCTCTACATAAATGGTCCTAGTGACTTTTTCCAAAAAATTTACCGTTTCCGAGAGAAACGGGCCTAAGCGCACTTAGAATATTGAGTTTCTGTGTTGTACGCCGGAGAGCATAGTCCGTGCATTTACACATGAGCGGGCGGACAAATTATTCAATATCTTTGTGAAAAAATTCATATTTTCTCATGATTCGAAGTTCATGTGAAAGAGGAAATCTGCCGCTATCATAATCTGTGACTTGAGTCACGTTTTGACTCTTTGGCCATATTGGATAAACGAGTCAAACTTTCTGCTCCCGCGCTATTTTGACCTCGCCAGGAATTTGCTCCTATTTTTTTTTTTGTATTGCACTAATTTGCTATTTTCTTGATTATGGGTCCTCAGAAGGTCCTTTGTCATCTGTGAAATTTGTAAAATCTAATTTTCTTCCATTTTGATTAAAACTTTGTTTGTTGAATCCCAATTTTTTGCTCCCAAAATTCATACTTGATCGGATTGGTCTCTATGACATATAATTGGAAAGCTGAGAACGTTTACTTTTCGGCTGTGCAATTATTTTTTTTCTCACAAAATCGGCAATTTTCCAATGAATTTGGAAAACACGTGCTCAAGGAAAAAGCGAACTTTTTCTTTTCGTGGTTTTTTTCTCCCGGCTCTCTATTTCTGACGTTTTGAAACTTTGACTAGTGTAAAGATGGAATTCTCACTTTTTCATCAACGTATATAAAGTCATCTCATTGATACGTAGGGAAAAACCCGAGTCCTAACCGTAATGCTATAGTTTTGAGAAATAATACATTTTTTACATAACAGCAAGAGCAAATAGAAGAAAAAAATTCGATTTCGAACTTTCGATAATAAAAATAGAAGATTAGAATCCCATTGCTACACTGAATAGCAAAATAGAAGATTATTCTATTTTTGATTTCTTCTGTTTTAGTGAAGAAGATTTTTCAAGAAGAATAGAAGAATTATTTTCATAAATATTATAGTCAATTATAGAAAGAAAGAGTGATAAAAGTCAAGAATATTGAAGAAATATTGAGGTTTTTCGTTTAAATTCACTTACATCACCAACCTAAAACATAGGAAGTGAAGATTCAAATTTTGTCAAATTGGAGCCAAAGGTGAGCATTTGTTTATGTTGTTTTTATTCAAGAAAAATTGTTTACAAATAACAATTCTGACTCAAATCTCGTTCTAGTCCGACTCAAATCTTCTCTCTATCTTGGTTATAGAAAAATTGAGGTTAACTCCGCTACACCGGTGTGTTTCCTTTGTAAAGAAGATGTTTCTGGGGATGATGCCGTCACCGTAACTCGGGGCTTAGAAAATTGTATTATTGTTAGCAAGGAAAGGAAGGATGAGCATCATATATTTTTGGCAAAAACAGTCGTCTTTGCAAATGTACAAAGCGTGCTACATTCTCAGAGACGCTACATTCTCAAAAATGGAATGACGAATCTTTCCAATGCCAACATTTTGTCGCTGACGAGAAGAAAACATTTGACCATTTGAGCAGCCCCAAGAGGAAAAGGCGCAGGAGGGATGGGTTTGATTTCAGGGCGAATTGTGGCTTGCCAACTTCCGAAGAACATAACAGGACGTTCAGTGGACCCTTTTTATGTAGTCAAAAAAACAGAATTCACGCATCACACGTATTATGACAGAAATCAAAACTCGAATCCAGGATGAACTCTGTAAAACATTATTGGATAGAATTTCAACAACGAATCTTGTGAGTGCCGAAGCAAGATACCAGTTGAAGCTTCCCTAGTCAGCGCATTTGTATGTGCAGGACATGAGAAACTACCTCAAAAATATGGAGAAACTTCACGAAAGTCAAGGTCATGTGAAAATAATCGACGACTAGTTGAATATCATAATTTTGTTCTAAACGGGTTTAACACTATCAGACGTACAGACAAATTTTGGTCGGGTAACTTCACTGACATGACGAGAAAAACAAGACTTCATGAGAATGGTTAAAGTTAGCGGCGGATTAGTTAACCGTGGATTCAATATGAATGCCACCACCAAGTTCATCGCATCCCTTCCTTTCATGTTGGATATTTGTAATCAAATGAAGGAGTTTTGCGGGGTCCGTTTCAACTCCAGTGACCAGCATGCCCCGAGACAGCCGGATAGATCACGATTACGAAGACTTGGCTAAGTTAATATTGTGGAGTGAAAGACGCAACCCGTTCCCACATACAGAAGAACTTATTTCCTTGTCCACAGGGCTCGTTGCTGGGAAAGAAGTTAATTGTCACGAAGCTTTTGCGGTTGGAACAAATAGTATCCTTAATCAAGTGCAAGGCAAGAGGTTTCATGCTATTTCATTAACACGCAAGTATCGCGTAGTACCTCTTATAAATAAAGATCCCTTGTTTATTTTCCAGAGAATTTGCCTGACTCAAAAAGAGTCCCCCCATAACCTAGAAACCCATTTCGATTATGAACTAGCTCCATTTCTAATGAGCATATTTGACAATGGCATGCTACCGAAAACCGCTAAATCGGCTCTAATAAAGATATTCTCGGCAGAAACCGCGAATATTGACAAGAATAAATGTATTCACGTTGTCGACGGGGGAATGTTGATACATCGGGTACCCTGGACGGAAAAGAAATTATTTGTTGAAATTTTCGGCAGATATGCAAAACATTTAAGAGATAATTATTCCCGGGAAGTCACAGTGGTTTTCAATGAACCATTTCCAAAGGAAACGTTTTTGTCCAATAATAATAAAATTCACTTCAATCAATATTTGGAGGGTGTTCTGGGAGAGAATGGCATTTCCGTGGCGGAAATTGTAGTAGTGGCAGAAGATATTGACATCTTTGAACTGATAACAGCCCTAACCCCAAAAGATCAAACAATTTATTTCTTGAAGCCTGGAAAGGGAAAACCCCCCAGACAATATTTTATTTCTCCATGCGATTTTAGAAAGCGATACACCTTCCGCCACGAGACCGTATTTCTGGGGCCCTATTATGAAACCGGTCGCATATCGCATTTTTTGCGATCTTGCGGATCCGATCCGCCACTTGCGTTGCTATTATGAAATGCGATTATCGCATATTGCATTTCCTGTAGGGAAATTTTCAATGGGAATTTTTTTTAAATGTCATTACAACATCTGACATTTCTTATAATCACAATTAACCTTTCGTAATGTTTTTGCATTTATTTACTCTTTAAATAAAAATTAATATGGACTGTGTTGTTTTAATTTAAACAATTGTGAGGATGATGAAGAAGGTGATACTTGATAGTATAATTGAATACGTCAATATTAAAAATAAATCTTTAACGAAACACGTCAAATCATTATGTGAGAAAATATACATTTCTACTGCACGACAATAATAAAAGTTTATATTTAAAAGTTTCAATTAACAATTTATAATACCTTTATATTTAAAATATTTAAAAAAATAAAAGTTTATCACGTATGTATATTAAATAATGCGATATCCGACTGCTATTGACCATTCGCATTTGAAAAATATAGTATCGCAAAAATCCGCCATACCATTTTATAATATAGCGTTCGCATCCGACCTTGAGCGCATTTTTGCGAAAATATTAGTCTATAATACCAAAATGCGATATTGTATGAAAATGCGAAATCGCATGTTTTTCATAATAGGGCCCCTGGACGGGCGAACTGTGATTACGTCGATGTACAGTGATGATGATACAGAAACCCTGACAAAAATTAGATACGAGATCTTCAAGCGATTCACCAGAGACAGAAACAGAAACCAAACCGCGCTCAAACTAGCAACCTTGCCACCCATACCTGTAGCTGCAGGGCAACACCTTTATCGGGTATATCTTCTGTAAGTCCAGCAGTGGCTCGGAAACGAACTGTCACCAGAAAAATGAGAATGGAAATTTGTAGGGAATATACTCATGCCGGTCCAAACCACTAAAGAGCCATCGGTTCCCGAACTCTTAAAGATGATATCTTGTCAATGTAAAACAGAATGTAAGGGAACATGTTCATGCCAGAAAGCAGGACTACAATGCTCATCTATTTGTGGCTCATGTGAGTCCCGCCAGTGTTTGAATTATAAACACAGCTAAGATACGTTATCCGGTAGTCATTATTATGACCAAGAATTATTATTGGAGTCTTGTGACGGGGACTGATGATTAACAGATTTATGTCATAATTTCAATGTACTTTTATATACTTTCCTATAATAAATGAAATTTAAAGAAACTTTATAACTCTTTATTCCAAAAACCTCGATTCAGATGGTTGCAAAAAAATTTGCAAAAATTTGCCGAGAATCTGCAAGTTGCGTATTTTGGGTAAATATTCTTCACTCTTTAGAGATTATAGTTTTCGTTAAGAAAAACCTCATTGGACAATAGTTTATCATATGGGCAAAACGGATTTTCGCTAGTTTTCCGCCAATTGGAGGGGCGTGCTGTAATTAATCTTCTGGTCTGCTTTCCTAATAGGTATAACTCCGGGGAGCCCTCATCTCCGTGAAAAACAAGACGCTCGTGAACGTAAAAATTCTTGAAAATTACATGGTTTACGGCGTTTCTCATTTATAGTCCCGAGGATTTTGCTAGTGAATGGATTGTAGTGGCGCCATCTAGAATTGGTTTTCACAGTCCAAAACATTGAAAATAATGTATTAGAGGGTGTTGACCCCTCATTTTAAATTTTGTAAAAAACTTGCATATTTCATGAGTTTCAAAATTTTGGATTTTTCAACCAGACTTTTTGCAAAAAATATTAATGTTGCGAAAAAAATAATTAGAACCATTTTTGTAGAAAATTAACTGATCTTCAATAATTTTTTGAACAAAAAATCTCATACTGCCATATTTTGGGAGATATTCGCGAAAAATCGATTTTCCGGGTCTTTTGGGGCCATTTTCTCCCCCTACAACAGAATGTTTTCTTGAAAACTCGGTCTCATTTTTAATGAGGTACCAAATGCTACTTATCACCAGAAAATGAAAATTGCAACTAATAACTTACAGGTTGGCCTTTTTTCCTCCTTCATTTACTGGACTATAATAAATATCAGGGATGATATTGTCGACATTACATTTTTCGATAATTTGGCGGTATGAAAAACACTTTGATACTTTCCAGCAATTTTAGAACTTTTGAGAAAATTCAAGAAATATCCCTCGAATACCGATTATGAGACAACTTTTGTAGAACAAATGTTTTCTTCGTGATCATTGCTTTTCTAGAAATTAGCATTTCTATTCAACAGCGAAGGCTAAGATATTTAATCCGTTTTATGATAACATAGTTTATATTGTGAGCCTAGTGCGAAATTTTTTGTGAAGGCCCAGTGCGAAATGCAACTCTCTTTCTCTCTAAATTCATGTCTAAATTCATGTAATAAATTAAAAATTAAATGTATTTATTTCCGGCGAATTTAATTAGTGATTGATTAATTACTCGATTACTTTAATCCCAATTCGCTAAAGTCAAGGCGACATTTGCCAAAATAGCTCAACAAAGTTCCTAATTAATGAAGAATATAATGTCAAGGGCACTCGACTAGAGAATCCAATACCGGATGAAAAATCAATACCGGTATTTCGTTATTGAAGGATTTGAATACCGGTATGAATCACACTTTTTTCAAAAATAATTCAATAAAATAATAATTAAATTAAACACAAGAAACTTAAAAATCACAATTCATTAAAATATATTTCAATAAAAATTTTGTTTGTCTATTTGGCTAAATACTTATCAAATCGTTATTTATCTCCTTTGAAATACTCTCTTAAAAAACAAAGAGCATCCAAAGTTATGTCATCCATTCTGCATCGCAACTTATTTAAAATTACACCGGCCGCAGAAAAAGCTCAACGATGGTTGGGCGAACCGTTAAAAGAAGTTCGTAAAATGGCTGCGTCTAACTGCTTCTTTAATAAATTTCCAGAGTTGTCTGTTGTTTCATCATTCTCAACCTCACTGACCTCTAAATCTATAATTTCATCTGCTCGCTCATCAGAAACTGTGTTTTGATTAAAAAGTCCAATTTGATTCACAATATCCAACAGCAAATTGAGAATACTTGTTTTTGATACACGAGGAAAATTGAAATTTATCAGTCAGTTGTGTTCTTCTTGCCAGTATGCGTTCTTTCAACGCACTAAGAAGTTCTTCGCTAAGTGATGACTTAATTTCGCTTAGCCGTAGTGACTCAACAGCTAATTATACTGGAAAAAGTGGTGAGATTGTGACTGAAACCTTTTCAAAATCGGCATTAGTAAAATTTATACCTATTTTTATATCTATATATGATTTTTGAATGCTTGATTTTAATTTGTGAAAACGTTGGATAATTGCTAAGAGGCTATTCCATCTAGTATTGGAATGTAAAACTAATCCTGTGTGCCTCAGATCTATTTTTTCAACTAAATTATGCACTAAACAATTTTTGCGTGACACTTTTTTTTTATTTTAAATCATTTCGTAGTTTATAAAGCCGCCCCGGTGGCAAAGTGGTTAGCATGCTTGCTCCAGCGACCGGAGGTCCCGGGTTCGATTCCCGGTGGTGACAAGGAAAAAATTTCACGGCTGGTTTAGGATCAATGAATTAATCACTCATTATCCGAAATGAAAATATGATTATGAAACCTCATTTGAGTCGGCCAAATCCCTTGATGGGATATAGTGCCAGAGAGAGAGAGAGAGAGAGAGAGAGAAAGAGAGTTTATAAAAATATTTGCAAATAATGCAACTGCCATATCACCTTCCATTATTTAAATCTAATTTAGTATTTCGTTAATCCACGAAAAATCGACAATTTAATATTTCGAATAGTCAGGCACATCTTGTCTTGTTACTGTTACTGCCTCCTATGAATTTTTATTGTGAATTACTGAACAATTTAGTTTAGTTCATAATTTAGTCGAAGAAATCGACCTGAGGCACACAGCATAAGCAATATTCGTTGCCAAATTCGAGATTTACATAATTTTATATTGTCTCATTTCTTGTTGGTGAACGTTTAAATATTTTCACTATTTTTCTGACTTTTTGTATAAGCGGACCAAGCTGATTTTTTGTTATGTGTGTACCTCGTCCCTGTATTTCGTAATCCATTACTAATCCATCCCCTAATGCATATACATCTCCTTCGACTACATCATAATTATTGGATTCTTCAGTTTTGGAAGCTGAATCAATGTAAATTGACTCATTCGGACTGCTGTTTCTATCTTCATTGGTATCTTTTTTATAAAGAACATTTACGACTGCAATTTGTATCGCATGGGCCAAACATGATTAGTGAGCAGTCGGTACTACTTTGGGTACTTTCGGCATATCTGCAGCACCCTCATTTGTTAAACATACGATATTCTTCTCCAATGACAAATCATAGTGATTCAATTTGTCTTTTAACACTGAAACACATTTTACTGCAGGAAACTTCCATTGATTCGGAGAAGTCCTAAATTCCAAAATTTTTATTCCGAATGAAAAATCAGTTTTATATATCGACGATTTCTTAGTCCACTCATCGAAAGTAACAATAAACCCCATAACAATAATTGACGAATAGTTTCGCTATAATTAATGACGATTTTTTGTATGATGGTGGCCGATTTTGAAAGTTTATCACTTAAATTTAACGCTTGATTTTCGAAGACCACCGGATGTTATAAAATTTCTGAATCGAAGTGGATAAGGTATGGGTTTTAATTGGACTGGCTTGGTACATGCGGTAAGTGCAGTAGATTTCAATGTTCAATATTTAGTATTTTCTTGTTGAAGGGTTTCGACTCGTGTTTCCAGAAACGTAAAAAAATTATTAATTTCGAGATTATCTTTGCTGGCTGATCTTGATGCTGTATAAAATAGCGGAAATTTGACAGCGGAAAATAAGAGAGTATGCTACTCGCCGCAACACTATCACTAAAGAGAATTTATTTTGTTATGTATTTACCAGCGGGAATTTTTTATTCATTATGTATCACTTTTTTCTCTAAATAAAACATCTCAGCGGAATAAAATATTAAAAGTGATCTTTAAAATGACAAATTGATTGATCTCCTGAGTAAAAGGAACTCGGTATATGAAATCATGAAATTTAACAATTTTCTATCTTTCCGCCATTTCTTAACGAATGACGATGAAATTTGGATAGTAGTATATTGATCAGGGATCTTAAACTAAGTTTTGGACAAAATTTTTGGATCTGTTCGTGCTGGACTTACTGGCCATTCCATTAGCAGTCCTTATGAAAAATGGTATTTGAACATTTTACACAACATAAATAAATTTTAAAATGGAGGAAACTGTTTTAAACTGGAGGAAACTGTGTTTGGCGGGATTGGAAAGGAATCGTGCAACGATTGATTCTAATCTTTACTGACAACAACTAATGCGTTTAAGACAAGCAATTCAGTTAAAGCTGAGTTGAGCTTGGCTGGGAAGTTTTGATGCACCTACCATATAGTCCTGACCTTGCACCATCGCACTACCATTTGTTCCGGTCCATGCAAAACCATCTTAAAGGTTTTACATTAAATTCAAAAGAGGCCTGCGAAAATGAGTTATCTCGATTTTTGCCTCTAAACCACAGAAGTTCTGCAGTGATGGGATGAAATTGCACATATTTGATTTAATAAAGTTCATTTGAAATAAGAAAATTATTTGTTTCATTGTCACGCAAAAAAGGCCAAGAACTTTTTTTTGCTCACGTTATATAATCTTTTTAATATTATGGTTGTACTACAGCGGGGTGACCTGTTCGTTCTAATAAATTTGTCGAAACAAGCTATTTGTTAGCAAGTTGATTCTTAATCATTTTTTTGCAGAAACTTAAATCAGTTTTGTCTCAATTACCATATGATCGATTTTTAAGAACCAGCTAAAACCAGAGATTTTAATAATCTGGATTCGTTAGAATATTTAAAACACATTTAATATACAGGCCTGAATTGACAAGCAGGTATATGTGTTCAAGCGACACACATGAATATGATTAAAATTAATAAAATAAAATAAAAATCGATTAGTTTTCCAACACGAAGACGAAAAATATGAAAAAAAAATTTGTCGCATTACTTGACTTAATGTTTATGCTACATATAATCAACTCATATGTATATAGCCGTATGTGAAAACGCCAAAACGACATGAATTTATATTATTTACTTATGCGTGGCACTATACATACACAGTACACATACATACAAATTAATATCCAAAATGGATAAAATTTCCGCGAGTAAAATACAAAAACGAAAAGTTAATTGAACGGGTTGTAAAAGCGGTATACACTCATGTCACAAATGACACTTTGGGGGCACGAACACATAACATTTTTATTTTAATATTCGACTAATAGCGTAATTATTCAATTAATTAAATTAATTTTTATGTTTGTGTGTGTGTACGTATTTCGCGCGTTACGCTCGCTCTACTTTGGATAATTATTTGATGCAGCAGAACTGTCAGGTTGATAAATTTATGATGTATGCTGGGCTGTCATTTGGTTTTATATTTTTATTTTATAACAGGAACAGTTTCACCAATGGAAATAATTTCATCATGAATTATAAATATTGCTATTTCTAACCAAAACATTCAAAATGGCTCAACAAAATTTTACGAAACTGGAATTGCTAACCAAAATAATGGAAAATATTTTGTGGTTAAATTTTTTCTTTACAAATGTACAAAGACCTAGTTGGGCGGTAGAAAAAGAATTAGTAATAACGTAAGCTCTAACTGCCTAATTGATTTATTGATTGTACTGTAGGACCAAGTACTCGACAAGTGATCCCTCTGTTCCTTCAGCCTGTTTATAAATCACATGAGACATGTATATGAAAGGTATTTTTTGATATTTTTAGGACGGAGCGGCCCGGTTGTAGACACCTAGCGATCGTACGCCACAATACAACACCATATTCTAATAACTAAAAAAAGGGTGAAGGTTTAATGGCTACTAATGAATGGCATTGGTCTTGATCAATTACTTCTCTAAATCAGCAACATAAAAAAGTTTTCCTGAAATTTTTTACTTTGTGGCTTCCTAAAAATGTAAAAATATATTAATTTTATCTGTTCCGAACTACTGAAATTAAATCAAATTAAAATGCTGGTACTGAAAGTTGCCAAAATATTTTATGTAAACGTATTTAATCACGAAATATTGCGAAACAATTCCTAACATTAGTTTTGCTCTACTGGTTAGGTCTAGCTTCACGTGCATCGAAATTCTACGTTCAATTTTTGTTTGTGACACACCTGAGATGAATCGTTTACGACATGTCTGAGATGAGTCGTTTGCGACATATCTGAGAAGAGTCGCATGTGAGAAGTCATGTCTCAGATGAATTGTTTCTGATATATCTGAAATGAATCATATTATATGATATGTCTGAAGTAATTGAATGTATGTACATAATATGTGTATATATTATTTCTTCCAGGAAACTTGACCTGGAAAATTCTCCAGCGATAGCCATCAACAAACCGATTCAAACGAGACCTTTTCCATTTTAAACGTTAAGTTTTTTAAATTTTTGAAGTTTGTATACGTGAATTTCACACCCCCAAATTTCCCGGACTACCAACATGAAACTTGATGTGGAAAATTTTCTAGCAATAGCCATCAACAAACCAATTCACGTGAGATCGGAATCCCCGGAATGGTAATTTAGCGTAATTTTCTGTCCTTTTAACACACCTAAGCTTTTTTATAAATAAATTGTGGTAAATTAATTCTTAATTCTAATTAAATAAATTTACTTAATTTATTTTGACAAAAGAAATTAAAATATATTTTATATTTTCAAAAAATTGTTATGTTTGCCCCTGAACATATGTAAATGAAAAGCAAGTAACATTTAGTAAAATTTAATATAAACTTCACTACCATCTTTCAGGAGATTTCAGGTAAGCATTATTCCTGTAATTTTTCGTTCGACACCAGCGGATGAAATAAATGCTTGCCTGAAATACCTGCGACACGTAAAGAAGTTAAAATTAACTACAATTATATTTAAATATACGTGTACAGCTGCAAAACGATCGATCAAATGATCACTTGAAGAAAAATGGATACAGAAAGCTCAGGACGAATTTCATTGCCTCGCACAACTTGTGCAATTTAGTGACTTCGGCTTGCGGCCAATAACAAAGACTAATTAATTACGGTTAATTATCCACCAGAATTTTTGGATTCACTTGATCTGTCAGTGATGCCATTGAACATATTGAATTGTGTAGTTTAGATCTAGACACGGATTGCTTATCACATGGCCGAACCAGACAATCTTTATATCTGCACAGACAATGAAACAACAAATAATATTGAAGCGCTTCCTCTTTTCTTTCTTTTCCATTTAACCAGACTGAGCCACAGCAACGCGCGTGCCGGGTACCGCTAGTATAAAAATAAAGGAAATGTACTAAAAAGCGGCAGTTTATTGGCACTATATCTATCACAAATCACTATCACGACAAATTTTGTTTCATACTTTATATTTAATATTTGGGTATTTTATGTCACCGAAACATAAAACACAAAATAAAAGCCATAAGATTAGCATATTTCTCATAAAATTTGAAAGTGTTTAAGTTATTATATATTCGGCACATACACGTATGATTAAGTTCTAAATCTGGTGAGTTAAATTTTTTAGTTTCATTTTTATTATGTTGTGTTATCGATTATCGCTAGCCTACCTTTAAAATGGAATTTTATTTTGAATATTAATGAATTTTGCTTTACGCTGGTATGGTTGATGTATTATCATGTTAGTGCTATATGGTTATATTCGTAATGTGTAAGACCTTACAAAGATGGGCAGGACGTGCCTGAACCTCGGTCCACAGATTTCAAATGGCCTCGCAATTCATACAAATCTTATTTTCCAAAATCTTAATAAGAAATGTCGCCATTCTGATAGACGATGCAAATACGTACACATATCTTGATTAAGCATACATTTAGGCGAAATTATTTATTAAGTAATTTTCTATATTATTTAGGTAGATATACAACAACCAACAAGCAACAAACCAACAAACCGAATCAACAAGCTTTAGATGTCACCGTTATTTTGGGTTATTTAAAAGTTTTAAATAACCCAAAATAACGGTGACAAAGACATATGCGGCTAAAGCTAATACTCAAAAAGTGAAAATAGTCCTATAAAATGATTAAAATTAAAAGATTTAGTGAAAATTCAGGGATATACTATAAAAAGTCTAGCCTGTGATCTGTGACCCTTCTTCTGATATTGGTTTTATTAAAACCTTTACCTTTTATTAAAAATAATCGGAGACATGGAACCGAAGTTCATTCCTAATATAATTCAGTTAAGGTTGTGAACAAAGACTAACAGATTCGAATTAACCGCTAAGTGAAGTTTTAACAAGAAAAATGTGATGTTATAGATTTCATTAATTCCATCCGAATTAAACGTATGGCCACACTGAAAGATTGCAATCGGTCATCGTAAGAGTAGATTTAGTATAAGAACAATAGGATGTCGAAACTAGATGAGGTAAAACTAGGTGAAGCGAGACAGTTTTAGTACCAAATTGAAGGCTGCAGGGCCCCTCTCTACCGATTAGCAAATTTTACTTCTTGTTTGTTCGATACTTAAATTCGAGCTAAGCTGTCTCAGTTTGGCGGCTTCGCCGTAAACCTATGTATATTAACCGTTATGGTGGTATTTTCTCCTTTAGTTCTGCAGAACATTTAAAATGGATCAATATAACGATTTTGTTGTAGAAGAAATCAAAGTACAGCTCCATCATGTTGAGACTAAAGTGGTTTGCTTTAACTATCGAATGCAACAGCATTCTTAAGTGTACTAAACGACTTTGCAAGGAGGTACGGATCTAAGTACTAAAAATTGAAACAATACTGGTTAATATTATAACTTCACAAATATTTTATTAAACAAAATATTATGTGCTTTTTAAATTTTTAAGTTTTTTCGCTGGAGTTCGTCTTAATAGATTTTTTTTTTGATTTTTAAAAATCACCTCTCATTAACAACCACCTCCAGTTTTTTCTTATTAATACAAGAATGAAAAATTGATTAAAATTTTCAGATGATCGAAGCACTCATCTTTTAAGGGTCAAAATCCTGGAAAATCTCGTTCTAAGACTGTAAGACACCTTTTTGTTAATTGTGAACAAATATTTTGTTTATAGCATTCATTTTTAAACAATTGCTCGAATATAGTCAAACAGACTGATGCTATACGGGCATATTCCGACGTTGGTGTTTTGACAGCCCCATAGTTCATAGATTTCATAAAATTTTTCATTACTATGAAAGTCTCATTTGTTGCTGTAATTTCATCGTTCTCCTTTAAAACTTTGTTCCGGCATTGATTACAGTTTACTTTTTTATAGGGACAAAAGCCAGCATTATCTAATAATGGTTTTCTACCGTTTTACCGTTTAATAAGTATTCGACGCCATAATTTGTATTTAAATATTCTATAGGCATTAATTGAGATTTTATGGTCAGCTGGAACCCTTTAATAAATTTAAAATAATTTTCGCTTTGGAAATTATTTTTAAATTTACCGAAAAAGTTAAACTATTATTTAAATAGTTCTATATTCCATTACCTAGTCGTATTGGTTTATATATAGTAACATATTGTTAAGCCGGTCAATAAACTTTTGCAGTCGGTAGTAGGGCTTTATCTAAGTGAGTATGAAAAATGTCCATGCAAGTTTGTACCGCCGTTTTAATAGCACAACAAACGGTGTTACTCAACACCTGGGCGGCCAACGAAACATTCATTTTTTCGAAACAGTTTGGGTACAGTTGTTTTCTGGTCAGTTTTGGTAAAATTTTGCAATTTTTTGTTGAATCTAGATCAAATATTTTCCGAACGACGGTTATGTCTGAATTCAATGAAATTTGATTATTTACAAAAGCTTTTCGTGCCAACTTAATCAGATGTAGTGGGTCATATTAAGCGAAAATCTTTCGATTGTTAAAATCAAAATAGGGTTTTTCGGGTGTAATTCCTAGATGTTTGTAGGTTTGAATGTTGATAGTCCCTTGATCGCAGGTCAACATGACCACTTTTAAATTAAGTTTATCCTTACAAATTTGTATATTCTTTTTAACTAAGTCACTCAATTTTACAACAATAATGAACGTAAAGAGGTATTTCCAGTCCCCGGTTATTGAGCGTAATATGAAAAAAAGAACTGAAGAGACAAGATCATTTTTTCTTTCTAAGCCGTCATCGCAAAATCCTTCTATTTTATCCATCATGAAATATCTCGTTTTTTAGCAATTTCATCGAAATTTAAAACGCAACGTTTAGACATTGACGGCATGTTTGCAAAAAAAACTATGTTGTTGTATTAGAACATCGTTAATACCCGGCGTCATAAATTGTATGGGAGGACTTGTATACAGAAGAAACCGATGGTTGATTGAGTTTCAAAACATTTCTTAACACTTTTTAAGTTGAGTATCTTTTTATTCAAATTGAGCTCGAAATCGTAAATGGTGTGTCCTTGAACTCATATTTAAGATTTTACCGCAGAACTTGTCCCTGTTGATGTATGAAGCAACAAAAGGATAGCAAATTATGATAATTATCGTTGACCTAAAATTTTTAATAAAACATCTTTGATGGTAACATATCGACTTATTAGACTTAACATTAGCAACAAAATTTATATATTTTTTTTAAATATTTAGTTATTCGAAAATAAACAACTCAGCGATTGACCGGTAAACCGCGATTGACCTTATGGACACCACAGTTTATTTTGAAATTCAAGGCGCGACCTGAATGTACTTGGTAGGTTCTAAGGGCAATTGGAAACTCACTTGGAAACTTACATTTCAATAAATCACTGGTTTTATTTCAACGTGCGCTTTCATGTCTGCCAACTGTTGGCATTCATGAATATTTGTTGCATTTTTTGATAAATTTCGATAGATTGTATCCAGATGTTCTTAGTGTATAAAGCTAAATGTGCATTAATGCTGTATATTTTGATCAGAAATTAGTTTTTAATTCACATTTCATCTTTTCTAGTTCATTGTTTTCAATTTGACAGTCAAAAGTCGGGTTTTATATTTGATAATAAAAAAAATGAAAATACAAACAATTAACAAAACTGTGAGTATTTAATTTATTCATTTCATCTCAAACAAATTATATTTTAATTAAAAATGTAATTATTTTTATTTACAATAACATGTAGGAACGAAAATCTTGGACCATGAACGAAACCTATTCATTGTTGTATTGCTACAAACTTTGTATAAACGAATTTGTTCATGTGAGAAAAACAAAATTGCTTACCAAAATTTGGTAGAATATTTGTTGGCTATAGATGTCTTGGTAAATATATTTTTAACTATTCCAAATATGACATATTGCTTTTTTAATTTTAGGAATCAGAAGTAAATGCCACTATGGTTCAAACAAAATTAAAAAATTTAACTAAAGCTTTTAAATCAGCTGAAGAAAATGAAGAGCAAACGGGGGTCTCTCCAAGTATAATCCCATTTTACGAAGAATTGTATTAAATTTTAGGACATAGACCGATAATTTCAAGCACCAATAACACTTCATCTCTACAAGTCAACAAACATTCAACATTAAAAATCCCTGCACTGTATCTTCAACACCTAATTTTACATCAAATTTGTCTTGCTCTTCATCCACTTCCATCACCTTCCATCAAGCTCTCAAACAGAGCAACCAATCTCGCCTAATTTTCTCTCAACTTCCGCTAGCTTCGGTCAAGGTACCACGAACTCCTCCGTAAATGCTACAGAAATTTCATGCCCTCGTAAGCGAAAATCTGAAGCATTTGAAAAGAAAAAAGAACTATTGCTTTTTTTAAATGACGAGAAAAACAGACGACACCAAGAAATTATCGATGCCTTAACAAAACGAAACGGTATGATATCAAAGGGCCGAATGTCGAACGGCTGAATTTCAAAGGGCCGAATGTGTCGAAGGGCCGAATATGTCGAAGGGCCGAATGTGTCAAAGGGCCGAATGTCGAAGGGCCGAATATATCGAAGGGCCGAATGGGTCGAAAGGCCGAATTTTTTTTAATTTTTTTTTTGTTTTTAGAAATATATTTTTTTTATTTTTATAATTAATTTAATTATTTTTTTATTTTTTGTACACATCCCTTTTTCAACCAAAAACAAAAAAAATGTGCATCATTTAAGGCCAAACCACACAAATGTATGGGTAAAAAATCATAGTATGTGTAGATGACATATACATCGCGGGAATCGGAGAAGATGAAATATTTTTTAAAAATTTTCTTTGTAGGATTGTGCATCTATCGTTTTTAGGAAGTACAAGTCAAAAATTTCGAGAAGATTATCACATTTTCCGGGAAAATTTTGAAATTTTCATTTTTTTGGTGACTGCGTATTATTTTATTCAAAATAGTACAAATGTGTAATTTTTATTTAAATTTTGATATTAGCATTGTATTTTAACAGTTTTTCGACAGTACAAGTAATTTTTTTTACTTAGTTTAAAATTATAAATAAAATTTGCCACTTGAAGAATTGTATAAATTCTAGAAAATCGGGGGTTTGCGGCAGCTCCATCCTCTAAGGCGTACAACGAATTAAATTACATTAAAAAAATTTTATATTTACAAAAGAAGTTGATTTTCTAACATTTGTGGCACTATCTAGAAGAAGCGATAAGTGCGATAAAAACTTTTTGATGTGTGTCTGCACGGTTGACGAAGCAATTTTTTTTAATAAAAATAAATAAAACTAAAAAAATATTGAAAAAATTAAAAAAGGGGAAAAAATTTTCCGGAAAATCAAACTTTATTAAAATAACGCAAAAATGTAATTTGTTACCCGTTTCATGACAGTGTAATTCGAATTTTATCATTAAAATTAAGATTTGATAAATAAAAACGGCAGATTTTTAATTTTTGGTTGAAAAAAATCAAAAAAATATTTTTAGAAAAACGGAAAATTTTCCAGGAAAATGTGATTTTGCCTAAATTTTTGGCTTGCACTTCCTAAAAATGATAGGTATACAATCCTATAAAAAAATTTTTTTTTAAAATTTTTCATCTTACCCGATTTCAGGTATGTATACGTCATCTACACTTACGCCAAAAATGTCGCTTGGTTTGAAGTACAACCAACACAATTGTGTATATAGTCAAAGTGTTTTGACGTACAAGGAATGCACAAATGCGTAAGTTGGGTCAAAACACATACAAAAATAAATTTTTGACATGGTACTTTTACAAAACCAGAAAAAGAGAAATACCTATTGGTGGCGCAAGACAAAATGTTCCTTCACGAAAATTTTCCTTCACAAATGTATCACGGACTGGATACATGATGAAAAAAATTCGGCCCTTCGACCCATTCGGCCCTTCGACATTCGGCCCTTCGATACATTCGGCCCTTCGACACACTCGGCCCTTCGACACATTCGGCCCTTCGACGTTCGGCCCTTCGACACATTCGGCCCTTCGACATTCGGCTCTTCAACATTCGGCCCTTTGTACCTATTCCAACGAAACACTCACTACGCAATGCAACTTGTTTTTGTTATATTATGTTTTTATTCAACAATTCTTGAAATAACCTCTGCCTTCGATCCAAAGTTTCTCGCGCTGCAATACCTTCTGAAACTTGTTGGTCATTCGTATCATTCTGAAGAAGTATTTCATCAGCTTCAAACGTTATATACATAGAACATATGATGAATATAAAATTTTTGTAAGTAGAGGAAAATCTATTTGTCTGGAGCAATCGACGAAACCGTGTTTTTAACAAGTCAATAGCATTTTCAACTATCCCGCATGTGTTCGAGTGTATTTTGTTGAAATTTTTATTGGAGTCTGTTATCGTTCCATGGTCCTTAAAAGGAGGAACGAGCCATGGTCACACAGGATATGCACTACCTCCAAGGATGAACGTATTTGGAGGGAAAATTTGATCCATATTATCTTAGAACATTTAAAATTGTCACTGGATCAGGCTTACAACTCTGCCATCATGAAGTGATCGAATTTACCACAAGATACGTCAATGAATCTTTTCTTTGCATCCACTTGCAAGGGTACGGTGCAAAACTTTTCTCTATTAAAATAATCCGGTAAAAATCCGATAAAGCCGGTATTCCGTGGGTGCTTTTAGTTTAATGTGGGTGCCGTTAATCACCCCAATAATATTTGAAATTCTATGCATACTTTCAAACATTCTCGCTTGGATTTTACTTTCCTCGAGGCTTGGCCCCTTTAGATAATTCTTCCCGATATCGATACAAAAATTAGAAACGCGTACTACAACATTCCAGGCCGCTGATTTTGCAACGCCAAATAAATTTCCTAATTGACGAAATGTAAGCGTATTGCTGACGTACCAGATAAACATATTCATGTCTATCTTTGCATTTAATCGTGGATATCGGCAGGTCTGATTTCATTCAAATCGAACGATCATTTATATTTTTCTGTAAACAAGATTTCAGCTAGATACATCTCGCTGTAGTTTTTTATAGTTTTAATGAAATTTTAAACCTTAGGGTGGTTTTCGTTACTGTATGAAAATAAATCCAATTCATCGCTGTCACTTGTATACAATACTAAAATCTAAAATTTATTTACATATTATTTTTATAGATTTATAAAAATATTTTCTATTTACCTGTTCCTCCTTTTATATATTTCGATAAACAAACAAATAATGAAAATGACACTTCTGATTGTCAAAAAATATAAAATTCTAATTCTTTATACTATTAGCGCTCGGGGTATATCCTCTATCCGGTTTCAAGTTATTTAATTGCGAGGCGAAATATGGTTACTAGATTTATTTTGCCATGCTAATTAACACATTTTTTGAAATTTAAATTTGTTTTGCGATTGTAAAGAAGGAATCCTTCTTTTATGTATTTCTACTTCACAATCGCAAAACTAATTTAAATTTAAAAAATATTTAAGAATTGGCATGGCAAAATAAATCTAGTAACCATATTTCTAATCGCAAATAACTAACTTGCGACCGGATAGAGGATATACCGCTATATTATACAAGTGAGTAATCGCAAAAACAACAATTTCCCAATAATTTTTTTTGTTGTATCTGGATAGGACTGCATCTAGCTTCACTTGATTAGGTGTCATTTCGAATTATCAACTACTATTTTATGCCTGTCAACCTGACGTTTTGAATCGTCAACAAGGGTTTCTGTCAATAAGAGATGTAACTATTTCAAACGTAAAATCTCAACAACAAAAATTGTATGTTATTCACACATTAACTATAGATTGGGGGAAAGTCCCAAACGGTATGTTAATGATCTGAAATATTTAAACTGACATTTAATTCGACTTGACGTTATAAACAATAATCCAGCTTGCTACGTTTTCAGTTTGTAAAATAAGAAAAAAATTTCCTTTTTTAAATTTCCCAGCATAAGGCTCAAAACAGAACAAGAACGAAGGCGGGGAGCGAAACCGCCTGCCATATTACAAAACACAGAAAACATGCAATACAAACACAACCATCGACGCAGGCGATGACGATTTTTTCGTTGAAATAAATTTAGAGTCTATTTCTATTTTTGTCGCCGACGAAACAATGTTGCCAACTGTTTTTTTATATATAAATTGGTATATATAAATTGGTATCATGTAACCGTCATGTTATTAACCATTTTTTTCAATTTAGTAGGCTAACGCCACAATGTCATGTGTCAAAACACAGAAGGTTATGCCGTTTGTGGTTGTTTTTTTATCGCCATACGCTGGCTGACGCTTTTGTTCTGTTAGCTACAGCGATATCGCGGCGATATTTTTTATTTATTCATCAACGCTCATCGTCGTCGCTCTTGTTCTGTTTCTAGCTTAAGTAGAAACGAGCTGCTGATAGTGGCTCCGTATAAATATGTGAAGCTAAATAAATTTGTACCTCTGATTTGAATACACAGTTGAATTAAAAAATGCAAATTAGTCTTAAAAACACTGATTGTCCCTGTAAGTAGGAAGTTTTATTTAAGTTTTGTTAAAGAAAAATTACTGCTCCGGATACATCTATCGGGCGCTAATAAAAAAACACGGCAAATGTAAATTTGATGTTAAAATTTTATAAAGTTTAAAATTTTCATAACGTAGGCCAAATTTTTATAAAGCAAATTCGTGTTTTTCCAAAGTAACTTCAATTAAATGTTTTTAAATTCAAATATTTTTAAAACAAATTCAAGGTTTAATATTTCAAATTCGTAAATTTTTACCATTCAAAATCAACCATTTGCGAAACAAATTCAGTACTCCCAATTCTTAGCCGATTATGATGGGATTGGGTACGTTGGGTGGAAATGGAATTCATAAACAGTTTTTGGAAGAAATTCTGGAATATGGCCACGTGGGGCAGAACTCGGTCCATTTTTAACCGATTATGGTGGGATTGGATGTGTTGGATTGATATGGGATTCTAAAATGTTATTGGAAGAAGTTTTGGAAAGTGCCACCTCGAACACGGTCATTCTTTATCCGATTATAATGTAATTGGGTTTGTTAGAAGAAGTTTTGGAATATGTCCCCTTTAGGCGGAACAGTTTTTAATCGATTACAATGGGATTGGATTTGTTCAATGAAAATGATACTTATTACTCATTAATGATTTCTTAAAGAAGTTTTTTAATATGACCACCTAGAACGGGACACGGCTCTTACTTAACCGATTATGATGTAAATCGGCACGTTGAATAAATGTGGGATTATAAAATTGATAAACTGCTGTACTCATCAGAGGAGGAGAAACCGATTCCTAGTTTTCCTCCTTTCTGATAATTGCTGTAGTAGAGAGTATAATTATTGGTTGTTTTATGGAAGGTTCTTAGAATTATCGGTTGTTTTATGGAATTAACTCTCAGAGCATCAAAAAGTATAAATTTTCGCTTGGTTCAATAATTTCTGGCGATACCACGGTCTTAGAAGACATTATATTCCAATTTCCCGTGAACAGTTTTCCAGGTCGTTGTTGATAAGAATGCTATAAATTTATTCGTCCCAGGTATATTCCAGAACTTTTTCCAAAAATCATTTAAGAATCCCATTTCAATCCAGCGACCCCACCCTTATCAAAATCGGTTAAGAATTAGTCGACTTCCGTCCCAGGTGGCCTAATTCCAGAACTTCTTCCACAAATAAGTTAAGAATCTCATTTACATCCAACCTACCAAATCCCATGATAATCATTTAAGAATTGATCGAATTTCGTCCCAGTAGCCCTGGAGGCTATTATGAATTTTTTTTCGATTTCGTAAATTACGAAATCGTAAATTTGATCCGCGGGGTATATTCCTATTATGAAACTTTTGTTTTTGGTCTTAAAATTTAAGACCATGAAGTATGCTATTTTGTGTTGGTTTCAAATAAAAAAGTTTCAAACTAATTATAAAAAATTAAACTACATATGTAGTCAATTTTTATAAAATAATTGAGTAACTTACATTTTAAAAAGTAATTAAAGTATTTTATTTTAATAAAAAAACAATAAAATATACATTATTGTTTTCGTAAATACGATATTCGTCACCTATAGAGCAGTCAAATTTTGACATTCGATTTTCGTAAAATTCGATTTCGATCTTTTTTTGGTTCATAATAGAGCGGATTTTATTATCCGCTAAATTATAAAAATTATATAATTTTAATTTAATTTAATATAAAACTATATAATTTTACGATAGCAAAAAAATTTCATAATTCGAATTTTCGCGGCGGATCGAATTTTACGAAATCGAAAAAATTTCATTATAGGCCCCTCCCCTGTTCTTGTAATTCCCCGGGAATAGGGAATTGGGAAAAGAGTTGACATATAAATTCTATTTAAATAATTTTTTTCTGGCATACTAAGGTTAAAAGTTAGTGGTAACTTTTTTAAAAGAAAATAAATTTGGGAATAACTTTCCCTGGTAATTTCGCTATGGAAAAATTGTTCCCTATGTTTATATCCAACTTTTTTTCTCAGTAGGCCAGATAAAACTAATATATAGATAAAAACTATGTAAAATCTTTCTCCAGTTCCCTATTTCCGGGAATTATTTGAATAGGGCCACAGATAGCCATATTCCAGAACTTCATTCAATAATTGAAGAATCCAATTTCCATCCAACATACTGAAACCCCATCATAATCGGTCCCATCATAATTGATCGAGCTCCGTCTCAAGTGGCCTGATTCCAGAACTTCTGCCAAAAATCATTTAAAAGTCCAATTTCCATCCAACATACCCAATCGGTTAAGTTGAATTTTAATTGTAAAAATTTACGAACTTGAAATATAAAAAACTTGAATTTGTTTTATAAATATAAAAACATTTAATTGAAGTTACTTTGAAAAAACACGAACTTATTTGGAAAAAAATTGATAAGTTGATTTGATTTAGAAAAAATTGGAAATGAAGTATAAAAAATTGTGGTTGAATTGTAAAAGGTTGTGAATGAACTAAACCAAATTGAATATCATTTGCAAAATTGTGAATTTGAAGTGCCAAACCTATAAGCGTAGCAGCCTTTGAAATTTTAAATCTATCAGTAGAAGCAAAGAATTTCTATTATTATAGAAATTCTTTGGTAGAAGGTTAGCAACAATATTCAAAATTGCATTTTTAAATCGGTCCCGCCTAAATGTTGGTTATTTGGTGTAAATTTTCTAATATTTAAACACGATTTGTACGCGGGTTACATTTGAAACGCGATATTTCAAAATGCGATGTTTCAAAACGCGAGAGTATAGAACCGGGTTATATCAGGCGTGTTGCTGGGGGTCTATTATGAAATTTTCAACCGCGTTTTTTTCGACGTCGAAAATTTGGTATTATGAAATATTTCCGACCGCGTTTTTTATTCGACGTTGTCGAATTTTTGTATTATGAAATACTAAATGCGTTTTTTTTTTTAGATAAAGTCGAGTACATAACAGAAAAATGTTAAGTGTTGAGAAATAAAAAAATTTGTTAGTAAAAATAAATTAATAATTTAAACTTATAAAATTTTAATTAAGAAAAATTAATTAATTTAAATTTAATAAAAACTAATTAATTTAAATTTTCGACGATAGCGATTTTCGACGTTGTTTCGTTATTTCATAATAGACTCCCTGCTTTTTTCGCCGCTTCGCAATGCACATTTTGTAACATCGCATGTTGTACCATATCGCGCTGTGAAATATCACGTTTTGCACCATATCCCTTTTTCTACAAAAAAAAAATAAGTTGGCACAATTTAAGTAAAAACCACACAAATGTGAGTAAAAAACATAGTATGTAATGGCGTTTTTGACAAAAAATTTCACTTGTTTTTAAGTACAACCAACACAATTGTAGTTATAGTGTGTAGTGTAGTTATAGTGTTTTTCGGACGAAATAAGTTTGAATGTAATGCACAAATGTGTAAGTTGGTTCAAAAGGCATACAAAAATTAATTTTTTCCATGATTATTTTGAATTACCCACACAATTCTGTGGGCAGGCAGGAAGAGGGATATCGCGTTTTGAAATATCGCGTTCTGCGATATTCTGAGAGCGGATCTCGATTTTTACTTAGGATTCATTTAGAAATTACTTCATTCCGGTATACACAGGGGTGTGAAATATTTCCTAAACCTTTCCTAATTTTATTTTTAACTTAAGTTAAAATTAAGAAATATCTCACGCGCATATTGATAGTTTAATAGAATAGCACAGCGATGCTTGTAGATTGGATTTGTCATCAGCCAACACTCTTGGGGCGTAAATTACTGCTCCCGGCCAATCTTTTATTATTAAGAATTCTATTTTAAATACTTTAAGCACCAGCAAAAAACATTATTTTCAAAATTTTTTAAATTAAATCTATTGTTTTTATTATAATTTAAATAAATGTTAAACTTTAACTATTGCTTATTTGTAAATTTATGTATACATCTTTTTAATATTTTTACAGGCTCATCTTACATTAAATAATCAAAATTAATTTGTATTTTCTATTTTGCTTAGCTAATTTGGCTTTACGTTATTAAATTATAATAATTTGTTGTTTTCTGATTTATTTTTAGACATAAACATATTGAGAAACTTGAAATTTACAAAAAAAAAAATAATAAAATTTTAAACTATTTTAAATTATTGTTTATAATAAAAAAAAAATAGTTACGACATAACCCGCATTTTACATTAATAATATTATAAATTTTTATAAATCATCAGCACTCTTGTTAAATTATTTAATATATTATAGTACAATAGTACCAACAATAAATTTATATATTTTATATAAATAATAACAACAAAAAAATTACATTTAAAATATTTACAGTAAAAAAAGTAGTAAGATTTAATAATATTAATTAATTAATTATATTGATTTTTAATTTTATCACAAATAAATATTTATAAAAATATGTATAATTTAAAATTTTTAATTTTCGTAAAATTTCTATTTTTTAATTTTTTTGGTTTTCGGATAGAAAGTCATCTGAAAAAAGTAAAATTTATATATTTCAGTTAATTATAGGACAAAATTAATATTTTTTTTATGGATATTTACCTGGATTATAATACTCGCAATTATAACCAAATTTGTGATCATAAACAGTAAACCAGGTGGGAATTTGGTATTCACAAAAACCAGGGCATGGCACAGCATAAATAATTCGGCATAAATGAATGCAAGCACACCATAAACAAAAAATTGCAATATTTGTTTATTGTGTTTGTTATTAATCCTATTTATACTGGTGCTGCTGCTAATGCGATTGCTGCTACTACTACTGCTATTGCTAATGTTATTTAAATTATTTTTAATTTGATCTAAATAGATTTGTTTGTTTTTGCTTAATTTATCATTAACATCTTCCTTAAATAATTTATCCAAATCAAAATTATCTATTAAATTTGAATTATGATTTGTTATTGTTTGGCTACTGTTTATTAAATTATAATTTTGGATTTTCTTGCGAAAGATCAATAATTTCTTTTGTTTAATTATATATTTGTTTTTGATCTGTAAATAAACAAGATAAATATAAATATTTGTATGTATGTATATAATTATGTAATTAAATGGCGTAACATTGTGTAACGGTGGCGGCCATTTTATATTTTATTATATATTTACCTCATCGGATACAGTTGGATTAATTACAGATACTTTTGCGAGTATGTTTAATGTCCAGACAAGGATGGTGAATAAGATATCGGCAATAGCATTTGACGATATCAGATACGACCGATACAGCTGTGTACGAGATTTTAGAATTAAAGAGTTTTCTAGGATGTACCGTTGGGATTCCTTTGTGATTTTTAGTCCTGCAAATAAAAAATTATAATCGTTATTAAAAAATAAAAAATTGTACAGAATATTATCGATTACAGCTAGCATGGCATTATTTTAATAATCACCTTGCCAAAAATTACTTTGCTAAACGAAATTTGTGCGATGCAATTTTTTATGTTGTTGTTGCTATTTTTACATACTCAAGGCGGTAGATAGAGAAAAAAAAGTACTAAGTAAACGCAAGAGGTCATTGTTTGATAATATCGTTTTAATTACTTGTTCCGATGCACATTCACAGCGCATTTTATGCATTAATTTTTTGTAATAGATAAGGCCAAATATTAACTTGTGTGCTATACGCGACTCATAAAGTTCACGACTTTATTTTTGCATCATCCACAAAATTATTTTATTAAATCTTATCAACTTACTGCTGATTGTTTTGTCTCTCAATGTGAGCGCAATTTAGCAATTTAAAATTATTTTATTTCAGATTCTCGATTATTCCTTAGTTAAGTGTACATAGAATTGGTGTATGTACATGTAGGTACAGAAAGTTCATAAGATCATGTATAATAATGCAAAGATTAGTTACTAATCCAGATTTGCTTAAACGGGTCTACGTACAATGGCACTTTAAATAACTGCGGCAGTCAACAATAATACCGCAAACTGGCATAAACATATATAATATTTACGGATATGCTCGCACTGCAACACTACAACTTTTTAGTCACGTCTACATAATTTACATTACATCTCATATAGTAAATATAATGTTGTAAGTAATTAGATAAATAAATTTTATATTTATAGACGCGTATTTCCGGATGACAAATTAATTATTTTCTTGGGAAAATCGATGACAATAAACTAACTTATTTTTTTTTTCAAATCTAATCAATAATTTTATAGGTTGGCTTGGCATACAAATAAATACACGTAATTAAATTAAATAATAAGATTATATAAATATAAAATACATACCGGCCTGTTGTAGAGGATAAATTAGAGCAGCCGTACATTTTAATTTTTCCAATGAGGCCGATCGGAAAAATGTATGTTTACGCTCTTGTACCGAAGACATTTTTAATATGATACTTCACAAATAACTTATTGCAAAATGTTTCTAAATTATTGTTTTGTATAAGTCGTAGCAATAATATCCTCCAAAAAATATTTTCTTTTAAAATTTTATAAAGCGTCTCAAATCGACTTTTACATATAACAAAAAACAATAAATTCCACTTTTCAACTACCTATTACCATTTATTAAATGGATATTGTAAGTCATTTTCTTTTTTATTAAATATTTAATTAAAATTTAACAACATTTAACACTTTGGCTTTAAATAACTTATAAATAAACAAATAATTTTATAAAATAATTTTGAACACCAAATTGTTGTTATTTATGACTGAACCACATTACTTAAAAGACAGAATACAACTGAAATTTATGAGGCGGACGCGGTTAACTGGTAAAAAATGTACGAAGTTGGAAAATTCCCAATGTTGATATTTTTGTTGTTATCATATGTGATTTGATTTTGTATATGTATAAAAATAAATAGAGAAAGGCATGTCTGAGATTATTATGGGTGTTTCTGGGCATGTAAAGAGAATAACGGAAAAACAATGTAAACGATTACCTGGTGGCAAAAATAGTAGTTTGGTAATATTGTCATTTTAAGGGTGTGATAAAATATAAAAAATCAAAATACATATTCAAGAATATCCAGCCACACCGTTATTTCTAAAATTTTAAAAATTTCTATTTACGAATATTAGTTTATACGTTAAAATGGGGCTGTATGTTGTACCATCACTTCGAATCGAAATTCGAAAAAAGTCGAATGGCGGTATGTTGTATCGAAAAGCAAAAATGATACAAATTTCACTTTTCCGACTCGACTTTTTTCGAATTCGACTTTTTTCGATTCGAATTGATGGTACAACATACCGCCGCAAATCACAAATTCTAATGCTGAATGGATACTTGCGGATACAACGATTGCCGCAATCGTTCCCGCAGTTTAAACCAATCAAATTGTGTAAAATTCTTTATGCCCCGCCTACTCTTGCCGCAATCGAATTGAAATATTTTTTATTTTGAGCTATTGTTTCCTCAAGTGCCATCCAAAAACTACAAAAGGAACTAAATTTTGTGCTCATTGTAAGCCGCCATTTTTATTTTGCTATATATTTGACAGAAAATATAGATGTATTTGACAGTTATATATTTAATAATATTATTATTATTTATTAATATTTTTAGTATTATGTTTATGTGAAAACAGATGAATATTACAATAAATCTAAATTACTTTTAAAAGAGGTGGTAAAATTAAAAGTGGATTTTGATAAGGTTGTGAATCCTGTGCGGCAACTTTTCGAAAATTCAGTAACTGATGAGACGCTAACGCGACAATTGCAAAATGCCATCAGAAATAATCGATGTCCGTGCCGAACCCGAGCAAAACAAAAATCCAATACCGCAATTGAGCGATTGCGTGATTCCTGGCAACATTTATTTCGTCATCGGGCTACTCGTTCACTAACTTATAAAGATGAACAATTCCATGCTTTGGAAAAAATAAAAATTTCAGAAACTGGCAAACGGTTGAAATCATTATTGGTCGAAGATGTGAAACCAGCTATCGATACGGTAGCAGAAAGTGTTGCGGACTGGCATATAATGGGCAAAGTAAATTTAGTTCAAACTCAAATACTGGAGAAGAATGTAGTCAGCTTTGAGAATAATTTGAATGAAATCTAGGAAACTGCCCCGAATCAAGAATGGTCAAAAACTGATATTAATAATCGAAGATCAATATGATGACCGCAAAAGATAATTGTGTAACAAACGACACTAGTAAAATTGATTATACGGTAATGGTTTTTTAAATAATTGTTTCAGTAACATTTTAATGTATAATTTTATAATTTTAGACAATATTTGCTCTTCAAACGCATTTACAAGTAGTCTTAGGTCAAAATACACTGGCCGATCACAAAACAGAGATAGGAAATTTACGGTAGCAATGTAAAAGCGAAACGAAAATTACAATAATTCCGAATGGCAACAGCTGACACCCTGACCATCAACTGGACTAGCCACCATCGGTTAATATACAAATTCAACCAACTCCATCGTCGTCATTCGTCGAATACAGTATGCCTGAACGGAATTTTCTACAGGTTTAGATAAACCGATCATGGCAAGCATATTCGGCAAATACGCCACTGTTTTGTATTGCTGCATGTGATTCGGGGTTACATTAGTTGTGTCCGGTACCCGAATGTAACGAAATGATTACAATTCAATGAGGAGCACGTCATCTAGATTCATCATCACGGGGTATCAGCAATAGTTATGAAGGGGCTGTAGTTGATATGAAATAACAAATAAAAATTCAATAGTTTTTGTTAAAAAATCAATTTTTTTATTAAATTTTAAGGGGATAAAAATTTCCTGGATTTAATACATAACATAGTTGTAAAAAAATAAGGTAGGAAACAAAATGTCGGTCTACGCAATGGCGGTCCTGGTGCCTAAACCACCAACTAGACAAGCGCACATCACTCAAAATGTCACCATAATGTCAATTTGGCATAACAAACACATCATATTTACGTGGGTCAAATTTCACTTCGGGATATTTAACGGTCACGACAGCAGTGCAAAAAAACACAATCAGACATCCGCCTAATATTGGCCGGCTGCACCGCAATCACTTTCGTGCGATTGTCTTAATTGAAATGCGAATTCTACGACAGGCTAAGCCTCTTCCGTCATCAATTTTATACCATTAAAAATTTCGTACTCAATACCCGAGTATTCACCTTCTCTGTTCTCACGAATTGTGACTACGTCTTCATCGTCGCATAAAGTTGTGTAACCCTCAAGCTAAATTTATGGAACGATGTCCTTTACCGACCTGTCATTAGAAGCCGTTTAGGACCGACTTGATTTCGGCTAACTGAATCAATGGCCGCTTGAAAGATTTCCATTTTGCCATCGGCTTGTTGCAATTCAACAAAATATTTTAATGAAATTTTTATTATGTATATCACTGTTGCTATACTACATACCCGAATCGGTCATTAAGTAGTTTCAATTCTGCTTTTATTGACTTCGGTCAATAAAATTTACAGCAAAAGAATTGAAGACATGCAAACAGACAAAATTCTCCACTCCGAAAATTGAAACGTCAAACTAATAAAAAAATTTACGCCTACTGAGGAATATTTATATGGCGTCTTCACCGTCCAAGCGAAAACTACAAATGAAAAATTTGACAAGCAAAATGACGTACCAAATAGACTAATATTTTGAGCAAAGGCTAACTTCAACTCAAAACTGCAGAATTTTGCAACAATCAACTCCGCAGGTATGTATGCTACATAAGAAAGAAACGCATCATACTCGCTGAACTCAAAACCAATCAAATTTCGTGAAATGCTTTATGCCCCGCCGACTAGTTTCATACTCGAGTTGAAATATTTTTAACTTTTTTGTTATTTTAATACATTTTGTGTGATACCGATGTCATGTACGCAGTCTAAGTTTACCCTAAACTAAAACCAATTATTAAAAAGTATCAATATAAGACAATGTGGTAGATACTCGATCGGTTAGCAAACAAGTAATTTGCTAGCCGAAATCCTGGCTACTCAATCAAATTTTTGTTTAGTTTTTGCGATTGTACAGTAAAATTTGCGGCAACAAAATAAAAAAAATTTTATGAAAAAAATAAAATGGAATTTAAATTTCCTTGTTAAAATTGATTGAGTAGCCAGAATTTCGGCTAACAAATTTCGTGCTTGCAAATCGTGATCCAAAATTTTTTTCTATAGAGCAAGAATGAAGTAAACTGTTTTACTATAAGTTCGAAAAAAAAAATGAAAATCAACCGAGCCAGTGAAAAAGTAAAATTAAATTTTACTGTGTAGCCTACTTGTCAAAACAAAAAAATAAACAAACAACGGTAATTTCTAAACAATCGAAGAAGTGAAATAAAATCACATTCCACTGCTCAAAACCAAAAATGACAAGACATAATATCCAATTGTAGTGAGGTAACAGGTAACAGGCCCATTTAGTGTACAATTACAATAAACTTGTATAATGGATGAAAAAATACGCCAAATTTGATACATAAACTTACCAAAGTTGCATTAGTATCCAACGAAATAAAAGTTAATGAAATGCGGAAGATTACTTGTTTGATGTTTCACCGTTCCCAAGAAATACAGATCCACTACGAATTTGGTCAATCCGCAATGGCAATATATGCCAGAAACGTAATCGACATAATATTTGTTTGTTCGAAACATGAAACGAATTTAGATTCAATACAAGCGACAAATTTGGAACTCAACCTGTGATGTTGGGTAATTAAGGAATAGTTCCACGATATAGCACAGACCCAAGAAGCTAAATGGGTTATGTGCGTCATTGTGCACTATTTGATTTTTCAGCCGGAACCTTATGTAATTCCAGCCGGAACCGTATAGAGCCGGCCGGAACCATACCCACTACAGCCAAGCTAACTATGTCACAGGAGGCACAATGGGCGTTTTCAGGACAGCAAACAGTTGGAACACTTTGAGTAAAGTCAAAGCCAACGTTATGAAAATGTTTGACACTATGAATATTCCAAATCAAATTGGCGATGATTTTACTAATTTTGATGGGACCTGAAAGTGCCTATCAATTTTTCGGCCGGAACCTAATAAATATAGCCGGAACCTAATAAAGCCAGCCGAAAACATACTACAGTCAAACCAACTATGGCATAAGAAGCTAAATAATATAAATGCTCTTAATTTGGATTTTGATGTCATATTTTTGACTGAAACATGGAAAGTTCTCTCTCTTCTCCAGTTCAGAAATTTCAGATTATAATTTGAATGGCTATATTTTCCATGCCAACTGTAATGATCAATATAGGTCTGGTAGTGTGGCGGCACTTGTTAAGCCTTTGTTGGATTGTTAAGTATTTTCGTTAGCATGTTTTAGGTTACACTCCTACGGATTTGGAGAATTTTTGAGGGATTTGAACGACTTCCTAAACTCCGATTCTTCAAAATATAAAATACTGCTTAGTGATATAAATTTTGATCTAACGAAAGATTTTCAGTTAAAACATAATTATTTATTATTATGTGCCACTTTTGGTATGCAATCACTGGTCAATGATGTAACACGACAATATTCTAATACTTGTATTGATCACGTTTTTGCAGTAGCGGATCACCAAACGTTTACTATTGAACTTAGATATCTTCAATTATTCATAACTGATCATAATACAATTATCTTGAATTTAAAAATGACTAACAAAGTTAAGAATAATCGTAAATATAAAAAACTATTTCAAACGAAAATAAATTTTACTTAGTGATATCCTTAAGTATACATATGATTACTGTGTACAGTTCTAACTCTGATGATCCGAATATAGCATGTTCAAATATTGTTGAAATATTGGTGCTTAAAATTAAACGCAGTAACTGGAAACTTAAGCCTTGGATATCTGACACCTTATTAAATTTGATTAGTCTCCGGAGCAGGTTATCTAAGAAGCTAATTAATGATTGTAATAACAGCGCTTTACAGAAAAAAGTGGATGCGCTAAACTCCAAAATTAAAACCCTTGATACCGAAAACTAAAGAAACGTACTTTATAAATGGTTCTGACTCGAATTTATTTTTCTTCCAATTAAATAATTGGAAATTGTTTCAGCTGTCTGTGAACTCAAAAATACTAACTCCTGTGTTTCCTGATAAATTAAAAGCAGTTATCGTAAAACCACTTTTTAAGAATCATCTTATTGAACACATTCTCAAAATTTTTTGAAGTAATTATTAAATCTAGATTATTGAGTTTTCAAGATAAAACTAATTTTCTCGATAAACGTCAATATGGTTTTATTAAAAATTCATAATCGGAACTGGCTCTAGTTTCATTTTTAAGGTCCGTTCACGACAATTTAAATATTAACCTTAAGGTATCTGCTCAATTTATAGATGTTACGAAAGCTACTACTAATATGTATTAGTATTAAAAGCTTTCGGTATTAGAGGTATGGCACTTTCTCTATTTGAATCGAGCTCAGAGTGTATGTATAAATCATGTCCGTAGCTATGAAAAAATGGTTAATGTCGGTGTTCCTCAAGGATCTGTGGTATGACCTCCACTTTTTTTGATTTATTGTAATACTATTTTTAACCTTGATTTGCGCTGATTTTTCATTTCGGATAATGAGTGATTAATTCATTGATCCTAAAACCAGCCGAGAAATTTTTTTCTTGTCACCACCAGGAATCAAACCCGGACCTCCGGTCGCTGGAGCAAGCATGTTGACAACTTTGCCACCGGGGTGGCTGGGGGATAATTTTTATTTGTTTAGGATGTCTTAAGCTAACTAGAGATATATAGCATGTCGTTCGGAAATCTCTGGGTACTTTCCAATCCTCGATACAGTGGATGTGTAAATTCCATTTGCAAAAATTGAACAACTTCGGGGTCAATAGGAAACGGGTCTACCTCATCGTATTAAAATGGGGTTATTTTTATTTGTTTAGGATATCTTAAGCTAACTAGACATATATGCCATGTCATTTGGAAATCTCTGGGTACTGGCCAATCCTCCATACAGTGAATGTGTAAATTCCATTTGCAAAGATTGAACAACTTCAGGGTCAATAACAAATTGGTCTACCTCATCGTATTAAAATGGGGTTAATTTTTATTTGTTTATGATATAAGATATGTTATATTAAGCTAACTGGACATCAGCGGCGTTTTATAGTGATGTTCTCCTCGTTCGCCGAACGACTAAACAGTTTTTGATTTTTATTCGAATTCTAAAAATTTTATTTTTATTACAGAAAATTTTATTTTTAAAATTTTTTATTTTAAATTATAGTTTTTCTAATATTATTTTCTTAATTAATAACTATTATTTTTGTGATCAAAATCCGAAGCAGAACACCTTGGGAGCACAACCAGGAAACGCCACTGGTTCTATCCTATCTTTAAAATTAATATTTTTTTGGACCGCCATTTTCTTTTATTACAGCGATACATCTCTGATTCATTGAATTTGATAACATTTTCAAAGTCGTAGGAGGCATGGATTCCCAAATCGTCATCAACAAACTTTTTAAAGCTTGAATCGATTCTGAGCGCTCTCTTGCTACTTCTTGCTTCATTATAGACCAAATATTTTCAATGGGATTTAAGTCTAGACTATACGGGGGCCAGCTCAACACATCGATACTTGTTTCTTCGAAGTACTTTTTTACCTTTAAATGAACAGATAAGAAAACAAAAGGTTTTAATAAATTTTTATGTTTATCTGAAAGCCAATTTTTCTATCTACAATTAAAAATTAATAACTCACAACTTTGGCGATATGGCTCGGTGCGTTGCCTTGCTGAAAAATAAATTTGCAAGTCTCTCGCAAAAAAGCTTTAACACAGAAGGCTCAAATTCGTTGTGTAGGACCTGCAGATGAACAGTTGTTGTAATACTGGAACTAAGGTAGCACAATCGACCGGTTCCATTTCCAGAAAAGCATCCTCAGACCATAACTCCTACATTTTTCGGTGGATGTTTTAAAAGGCATTCGTTGCTAAGCCTCTCGTCCGGTTTTCTTCTTACGAGAATTCCTTCATCTCCAACATGCAACTTGAATTTTGATTCATCGGAGAAAATCACATCATTCCACATCTCTGGAGTCCAAGAAACATGCTTCTGGGCCATAGCGAACACTTTTTTTCACTATTAATGTGAACTCAGGCTTCTGGACTGGTTTAAGTGCTCTCAAACCAGCTTTAACAAGTCTTTCACTAAGCTGGATGAAATTTGTTTTCCCGTTGCTTGCTCAACATCCCGTCTTATGTCCATTGTCTTCAACTGGCGTTCTTTTGCTGGGCCTTCCAGAGCTTCCTTTCTTTGTGTACTGCCCATCTCTCGCATTTTTTTAATATTCCACGCAACAGTACTTTTGAAAATGTTTAATCTTTCTGCTATTCCACGCGTGGTTAAATTTTCTCGCGCCAAAATCAATATATTGCTTTTATACTGCTCACTAACTTTTCTCATTTTATTAACTAAAATCGCGCCTTAGTCTTTATTTGACTAGAATCACTCACAGAGTAATTTAATCTTACAAAATATGCACCATTTATTCTCAAAAAAAAATTACAGGCAATAAAACATCTGCACCCTATGACGGCCAACAACGGTATGCGTAAAATAAAATAATTTCTTGTCCAATTTTTTTTGTACATCAGTTGCGGGTTTGTACCGGTGTAATAAAAACAAAAGGCGATCGAACAAAATATTAATATTAAAAAAAATTACGTCATACATGTATTTAAAATGAAACAATAAGCCGATTGCTATCAAAAGTTTTATAATTTTAGCAAAAAATGACTCTAATTTGCAATAAAATATGTTTGCCCATTTTTTTTCCCAGCCCTGTATGAAACGTGACTCCGTGACATTTTATTATTTTGTTGGCATTGAATGTATTCCATGGGATTTTCTAAAATATGAAAATTTAAAAAAAAGCACAATGTATTGTGCATCATTGTGTACTAATTGTTTTTCACCCTAAACCGTATAATTCCAGCCGGAACCTTATAAAGCCGGTCGCCATGCGTTCTCCTGCCAACTATGACACAAGAAGTACAATGAATTTTACATCGTTGTGCACTTCACAGTTTTTCACCCGGAACCTCATAATTCCAGCCGAAACCTAATAAATCCAGCGGGAACCGTAATACAGCCAAATTAACTGTGACTTAAGAAGCATAATATATTGTGCATCATTGATCAGTAATTATTTTTTTAGTCGGAACCTGAGAATTTTCGGCTAACATAATAAAGTCAGCCAGAACCATACTAAAGCCAAACAAACTATGGCATAAGAAGCGCAATCTAGTATACATCATTGTACATTAATTCGTTTTCAACAGGAACCTTATAATTCCAGCCGAAATCTAATAAAGTCAGTCGGAACCATAATGTCTACAGCCAAACTAACTATAATACACAAACCACAATGTATTGAGCATCGTTGTGCACTTTATGGTTTTTAGCCGAAACCTTATAATTACAGGCGAAACCTAATAAAGCCAGCCGGAACAATACTACAGCCAAACCAAGTATGGTACAAAAAGCACAATGTATTGTGCATCATTGTGGAGTATATGATTTTTCAGACGGATTTTTTTAATTCAAGCTAGGACCTTATAAATCTAGCAGGAACCATGCAAGCCGAAACTAAACCAACTATGGTATAAGTAACACAATGGATTGCATATTTCTGATTTTATAGCTGGAACCAATTTTAAGCCAGCCGGATTTAACATTTTATAAGCCTTAACCATTAGGAGTTTGTACAATACACTTAAATAGTCATAAAACATGTAAGCTGTAAGCCGGAACCATAACTAGTTCAGCCGGAAGCACTACAGTAGCAGCCGAAACTATCCTCACTAAATCTAAACCAACTATGGCACAAGATACACAATGTATAGTACATCATTGTACACTATATGATTTTTCAGACAAAATTTAATAATTCCAGCTGACTTAATATGGGTTGCGGTTCTAAAATCAGACAGTGCACTATGATGCACGATGCATCGGGCTTGTTGTGCAGTAGTTAGTTTGTTTCCAGTTGGCTCGGTTCCGGTTGATTTTATAAGGTTCCGACAGGAATTGTAAGGTTCTGGATGAAAACCCACAAAGTTAGTAGGTTTAAGCTGGAATTATAAGGCTAGTGCACAATGATGTACAATTCATTGTGCTTCTTGTGCCATAGTTGGTTTTGCTCGAGAGGGTATGGTTCCGCATGGATTTTTAAGGTTCCGGCTAGAATTATAAGGTACCGGCTGAAAAAACCATAATTCACAATGGTGAAAAATCCATTGTGCTTCTCGATCAATCGAATAAAATATGATAGTTTCGATAATTTTAAATGTGGTACGCTTAAAAATACGACATCACCAATTCAGCCGAAGTATTTCAGCATTTCTTATTTTTGCATACGTTAAAATATCCGAAAAGTTAAAATATATTTTTTTTGGTATATGTCTCAGATTTGGTCATCGAATGCCATAACTATGGTTTGCTAAATCGATGATTTAGTCGCAGATGAACAAATAAAAGAAGAATATTTGAAAATGCTGTTCGAATGTACTATCTGGCCTAGAATTATAGGCAAACATTAAACTACACATAGAGCCTGCCATCGCAAGTGGCCATCAGTTCAACCGGAAGGGTGCAATAAGCGAGAAATTACAACAAATATCAAAGGAATTAAAAAATCGCTGACATCGTCATCGTCACATTTTTGATTTATGCACTTACAACGCGGTCCGATATATTCAACAAGTATCACAATAAAAATTATCAATCAGCGCTGGAAATTTTAGTCGAAACAAAATTTGTTCCGAGAATCTAACCTAACCTAAACTACTGGTTGAATATTTCTCCATCAACCAGTGCATTTTATCCACTTTAAATTTGATATGATCTCCTTTCATTTCAATATGTTTTCGCCAAGTTAACCGCCATTCTAGATGAACGCCTAGTTATTTTAACCCATTTGCTTGAGCGATTTGTAATCCGTGCCTTGTATGTTTGCTCTTTAGTTGAGTCGTGACAGGAATAGTTGCATTGACCTGCAGTATAGACGTAAAGTCGATATGCGAACTGATGTATTACATCGCCTGGAAAGTTCCCTGCCTAGCACATAGAGAGTGCGACGTATTTAAAACCCATATGATTTTTAAATTAAAAAAACCTTCAAATGGTACGCGTGAAAATTTCATGACATTTCGATTTTCACGACATTTCATGACATTTCGAAGTTTAACTTGTAAATTGTTTTAGTGATGCTACTTTTGTTAATTTAAAGCCAATGGAAAACAAAATGTCGTATGTTGATAAACACTGTTTTTTGATGGGAAAAAATACCGTTCAAGCAAAGCAGTAGCTTGATAAATGTTATCCAGACTCTGCACCAGGAAAATGCCAAATTGACTTGTATGCCAAATTTAAACGTGGTTGTACAACCACCAGTGATGCGCCACGCTCAAACGAGGCTCAAAACATAAAAAAATCGACAAAATTGTTTTGAAAGGCCATAAAGTGAAGTTGCGTAAGATAGCTGACATTGTCAATATCTCGATATGGAGATCGATATCAATGAAATGTGTTCAACGTAATAAACAGAAAGCTGTGTTCGAAGTGGGCACCTCGTTAGCCCATAATAGATCAATGCGGCAAAGATAAATCGTCCTTTAAAAAAGGCATCGAAATGTTGGAGAGGCGTTGGGCTGATTGTATCGCTCTAGAATTAAATTATGTTGCTGCATGAAATGTATTTTACCGACCAAATGGCACAGTGGTTAAAGCTTTGGCGCTTGGATCGGGAGGTACCGAGTTCGAGTCTCGATAGGGGTAGGATGCAAAGTGAAATTTAATCAACAGATTACGATCTGTGATGAAATGTAACACATCTATGACCCCCTGTCGGTGTGCAAAATCCATGGGCCAACCCATCTTCCATGTCAGCATAGATAGGCTGTCATGGAGCTTGCAAGGTGCAGATGGCCTTAAATCGGCCCTATAGCCGTATATCCTCGAGTTGGCTGGCGACGGCTTAAAGTAAGGACGTTAAAAGCATAACCGCAAAAAGCAAGGAGAGCCTCGAGCCCCAAAACAAATTGCATGGTAAAAAAAAAACAAATTATTATTCCCAAAAATCGTTAGACCGGTAACTTTTCAGGCGAGATGTTACATCTTGAATTTCAACCAGATTGTAGAACATGGCTCGATAATTTTAAAAGTAGTTAAGCCTGGATTATTTCTCGGTTTATTTTACCAGTGGGTGCAAAATCGGAACCGTTAAAAATTGTCTATCGACCAGTACTAGTTTTCTTGAATAAGTTTCATTAATTGAGGTCCTCTAGAACCCCATTAGCTAACACCATAAAACGTAGACTCAGAGTTGTAGATATGTGACGAAACGTTAGTATTTTGAGCGGAATATATTGAAGTGTTGGCTAAACTTTCTTTATAGAGGTCAACACATACAGAGGTTCCTTAAATTTCCTCAGTACTATATTCATTTAGAACATAAAGATATTTACCGTTTTTTTATAATAATAGCAGTTCTTCCTCGACCTCCGCCCAAGGTAGTTTCGTGCCATCCACTTCGTAACCATTTATTTTGAAATTGTGTTTAAATGGGTTAAATGGGTTTAGGAAACTAGCATAAGAACAATTTCATGTTTTGCTAGGAAATGTTTTAATTTGAGGTTGTAATGGCTTATACCATCTGCGTTCCAGTACAGCATTTATCAGGAACATTTTTTGTCTTCTGGATAATATCTCCAAACAAGTCTGCTTCCTTGTGAGCAGCATTTTCAGTTCAATAGCGAATGGGTAAAATTTTGGACCATTTCCATTACATTTAATATTTAAAGTATGAGTCGATTCCGGTTATTTATAATATAGACCAACAGATCACTTTAGTTGCAGAAATGCCAAAATAAACGGCTATCGAGATTCGAATAGATTCAAGTTGGACTTCCTAGTTAAAAATAGTGAAATTTGGATTTTGCTTCTTCTAAATGAAATATGTATACTGCCATTGCCATAATATCCACCATGTTGTAGGATAATGTTCACGACATTTAGTTCATCGTGTAACAGAATATCTACCTTGTAATTTGTCCATATTGGTCGTTTTTCAATCGCACATTTTAGGTATATATACGTACAAGGGCTTTTGTCTACTTTTAGCTACGCTTGAGTTTCAGATATTTGCTGGCAAGTACTGCTATATCTTACATCAAACTATTCTCGGCCGGTAAAATAATATTTCATCAGAAATTATATGAAAATCCTTTCCCATTGATCCGTTGATGGAAAAATTAATTAAGGAAGAGAGTGATCTCATAATTTTTTTACGAAATATTTGAATTTCTTAAAATAGCATAATAAAAAAAAATCAACGTGATTGTCTCAAACAGCTGCTCAAAATCACAATAACCATTATCTTCATACAGTGAACTATTTTTAATGAGAAGGCAAAATATTTAAATAAGGTCATCATTGTTCCGTAAACATTGTGTTCACCCACATTTATTATTTCGTACAAAGTATAGAAATTCGCTTATTATGAGTACATTTCCTCACTTTCTCGTTTTCGGAATATAAGCCACTAACAAGATGCTCACCTATGCTCGGAAATATTCAAATTTAATTTTGAATGTCGTAAAAGCGTTCGTAATGTAAATGATGCCAAGCAATATATTCATCTGAATAAGAATTTGTTGAAATAATATTTTGCATGCCAACACCCTCACGTGCAGGATAGCAAAACAGGTTTGGCCAAAACTGGGCCTGCGGTGCTCCAAGGCACTAGTATTCCTGGGAAAACGAGAGTTAGGATTGGTCGTAGGGATACTGACAGGAAACTCCCTTTTTGGGGAACATGCAAGAAGGTTGGGTCTACAAACGAATGACTTTTGTAGAAGTTGTTTGGACGAAGAGGAGAAAGAGACGTTAGATCACTTCCTATGCTCGTGTCCGGCACTATCATGCATGAATTAAGAAAATGCATGTGAAAGAGAAAAGAAAGAGAAAAAAGCAAAAAAATCTTAAAACTTAAAACTCCGGTTAACTAAGTGTTCCGGTTAATTGGCTGTCGGATAATCGGGTTTTTACTGTAATATGAAAATTAAAGCTATTCAAAATTTTCAGCTAGTGCATTTATTAATGAAAATATCAAAAAACTCAAAAATTCAAAAAACAGTTGAAAATTTCAATATGAATTAAAGAAAGGCACATGAAAGAGAAAAGAAATAGAAAAATATACCTAAAAATTAAATTTCCGGTTAACTGAGTGTCCCGGTTAATTGGATGAAACTGTAATTTGAAAATTAAATTCATTTCAAATTTTCAATTGATGCTAACATTAATGGAACTGTGCAAAAAACAATTGCATATTCAAAAATGAATTAAAAAATTCATATTAAAAAGAAAAGAACGAGAAAAAAGCAAAAAAAAATCATCAATCAAAAAGCAAAAATTAAAATTCCGGTTAACTGAGTGTTTCAGTTAATTGGATGCCGGATAATTGGGTTTTTATTATAAAATGCACATTAAAGCCATTCAAAATTTTGAACTAATGCATTCATTAATGAAAATGTGCAAAAAACAATTGCAAATTTCAAAATGAATTAAAAACTGCATATTTTAATTCAGAATACACAAATAATAATTCACAATTGAAATTTATGAAAATGTATTTCTTCGTATTTTAGCTTTCTCTACATTAAAACAAAAAACTGTAACAAAAAAACAAGAAACCATTTTCTTAAAAATGTGAAATTACGCATGCATTTCTATGTGTATTAAACACAAATGTAAATTTTATGTTTAAAATGTGAAATAAAATATGCCTTTTTTAGTCATTTTGAAATTAAATTTGTTTTTGTAAAACACCTTTGTTATGTCAGAAAATTTGTTAAAAGTATGACTTAAAAAAGGTCCCATTTTTTCATATAAAAACGCCAAAAACGCCACCTTTTTAATTTCAACTTTTTTTAAGGCAGGGAGCCGCCGTATAGAGCGTAGCGTTTTAACTCACCTTTGAAGTAGGATAACTATGAAATGAATGAAAATCCGACTTTCAAAACGAAGATTTTGAATCTATCAAGTCATTGATAAAGAAAAATGAATCACGAAATCTAAAAAACAGGAGCTCTTTATTGAATTTATGGAGTAGCCAGCCTGTCATATGTAAGCCTTCTGCATCAAAAACCTGCAACAAGATCTTCAAATCAGACTACAATAGAGCCTATTATTAATTATGACGATAAGCCAAGTATTCCTCCCTCTTCATCTCTCATCGTTCGATATGAATTGCACGACGGCCTAGAATGAACTTGAGAACAGAATTTGCAAAGTTTGTCATGTGTATTTTGCATCGAATATTAGGCTTAAGAAGTACGTAACTGTACATGGTATACAAACAGCTGCTGATTCTTGCTCAACATGGAGAAAATTCATCCTACACGAATTGCGGCCAAAAGACAACGAAAGATGATGGCAATTTTAATTCAAACAGACCAGCTTGAAGCAGCAGAATGGATCTGGCACTCCAGTCATCAGTGGGGCTAACCCTGGTTTCGAGGCTTGCAAGCCAGGAATTAGTAGTAGCGGGAAAAAGGCTCCTTCGGTTCAGAAATATAGGACTAGGCGTTCGGTCAAGGAACAGAGGCATTATGTTAAGTAGGCCCAAAGTTGCATTTCTGATGTGACCAAAGCACGAAAATAGGATCTTGGGTCTGAAAGACAGGAGTCTAGCGAAAAGGAGCAAGGATGTTTGGATGCCGAGATAAAACGGGCCAATCTTCAAGTGGGTCAGGTACAAAAGGGGCCTAAGCTCTTGAGCGATGTTGTAAAGGCCACCTCCAGTTTGTAGCATTAGCGATGGCTGAAGCTGACCGCGTGCACAGATCAGCGATCGGCCTTCTTGTATAGGAAGGCGATTGAGGAGGTAGGCGAGGTATGGCCATTAGCCAAGCTCACGGTAATTCCCAAGAAAGAAATACCGAGCAGACCTAGGGCAATGGTCTGGATTCTCACGTGGCGGCTAACTTAGCTGAATCCCTGAGGATTATCTAGGTTTGTAATCCGGGTTTCCTACAGGGAATTGGGTGATCGTAAAGCAGGAAGAGCCTAAATTACGGCTCTCTCACTGCCAAGGTATTCAGGAATTACAAGATCGGGGTAAAAACAAGCACCGCTCAGCCCGAGAAGGGGGAGGAAGAGATCCAGCTGGTTAAGGGAGTCGCGAGAAGTAGTATCTTTCCAGAGGAAGTATTGAAACTGGTGGCAAACCCAAGTGGGAGGCTAACAAGCGAACTAAGGGACCAAGTGGTCTTTCGATTGTAATCGATGATGAAAATTCCACTTGCATCTATCCTCTGATATGGTCAGAACCCAGTACCTCCCGGTCCAAGTACCGAAGGTTTAACCACTGCACCACTTGTCCGGTTTAACACCAATATCTCTGTCGTCTTTTCTGCTGAAAATCTCAGAAAGGCTGCTGGATGTCTGTATTCGTCCGAGAATTGTAAGTTCGTGGATAAGGCATTACACACCCTGGTTTAGGGAATTGAGAAGACACTGGATTTTCAAGAATTCTCGTTGGTGGCATTTCTCGATATCGAGGACGCTTTCAACGATGTTGTTGAATTTACTCGGATGAATCCAGATAAAATACAGGCAAAACCACACAAAAAATAAATCGATGGAAAACGCGTCTTCTTGTTTGTTAGCCAGTACACTCACTGAACTTATTTTATTTGACATTTCATTGCTTTATACAGTTTGACAACTGATCGAAATACACAACTGATCGAAATTTACTCAACACTACCACTTTTTGATACAGTTGCCTATTTTACTTTACAATATTTTTTTTTTTTGTCTTTCAACCTTTTTTATTGCAATCATATTGCAAATATTCTCGAAGCGATCTTTGTTCAATCCTTTGGTAAAGATGTCTGCCAATTGCTCGTCCGTTGGCACATTATTGAGATAAAACAACCCCCTTTTGTGAAACTCTGGATTTTTCACCAACCGTATTGCGCTTTGGTTGTCCATGTTAAGCACTGGCTTATGTCTCATGACCACCAGTTCAGTAATTAACCCGTAAATCCAGATCAGTTCTTTCACAGCCGTTGCTGCCGCCATGTACTCTGATTCCGTTGTTGATAACGCAACATACTTTTGTATTGTTGATTCCCAGCTGATCGGCCCACCATTCAACAAAAAGATAACTTTAGAAGTTGATCGTCTTTTTGCATGGTCTCCCGCATAATCTGCATCACTGTAACCTACCAAATCACACTGTCCACCTCGTTCAAAATAGATTCCATAATCAGATGTTCCCTTTATATACTTGAAAATTCTTTTCACTGCATTTACATGTGCATCCGTCGGCTTTTCAAGATTACGGCTTGCAACTCCCACTGCATATTGTATGTCAGGTCTTGTTGCAATGCATATAGGTACATTAAGCTTCCAACAGCCTCCCTGTATTGAAAATCTTTATTTAGTTCAGAGTTTTCGAACTTACTTGCTGTTTGATTTATATCGACCGGAGTCGATACGCTTTTGCATTCTTTCATGCCAAATTTAAGCAAGATTTTTCGTGTTTATGCCGCTTGACTTAGATAAATGTCACCATTTACCATTTTGTTTATTTCCATTCCAAGGAATCTATTCACGTCAAGCGTTATTATATCGAATCTTGCTTTTAGATGTGCAATCACCTCCAAGCAGCAGTCACAATTTCGTTTCTTCGTTTTTTACCGATAACGTAAGCGTTCATCGATGACGTTCCCCTGATTTAGAGAACACCATCCACTCTTGATCTTGGACGATGATGCGTTGTCTTCACCCACTGCATCCTCAAAATTGCTGACTTCTTCGACGTCATATTCATCACATTTGTCGTTGTTGATTTCGTGTCCTTTTCCACTATCTACTTTCCCCTCGTGTTTGATGGGAAATTCAACATCTGCCTCTACAAATTTCACATCTTTAGCCTATTCAATTTTCTTTGACTCAGGAGTCCAAATGCGATAGCCCTTAATGTTTTCATCATATCCAACAAAAATGCATTTTGTTGCCTTTGGATCAAGTTTTTGTCTTTGTTGCTTCGGAATGTGTCCATACACTTCCGAACCAAAAATCTTCAAATGATTAAAAACGGTTGGCTTGCTGTACCATAATTCAAATGGTGTTTTCCAGTAATACTGCTCGTGCCCGTTCTGTTTAATACAAAAACCGCCGTGTTAACCGCCTCCGCCCAGAATTTTTTATCCGTGCAGCCTCAACCACCGTTCTATTTTCTCTCTCTGCTGATCCGTTTTCCTCCGGCGTGTATGGTATCATCCGCTGCTGCTTGATACCATTTGCTTCAAAAAAATATTTACTGAGCTTTACTGAATTTACAAATTCCGTGCCGTTGTCAGTTCTGATGATCGTGACCATGTTGCTTCTCCGCAGACTTCACAAAGTTTTTTATTTTCTCAAAAACTTGTGACTTATTTTTCATACAATAAATAAATCGAAAATGTGAGTAATCGTCCTTAATTAAAAGAAAATACCCGGAGCCATCGAGCGATTTTGTTTGAAAAGATCCACACGCGTCCGCGTGAACAATTTCGCCACATTTGTTCGATTTCGCGTGACTGTTTTTGAAGCTCTCACGATGCTGCTTCCCCATCAGACATCCTTCACAGAGAAATTGTTCGTCGATGTATTCAATGTCGTTTTTCTTTAGAAACTTTTGCAGATACTTCACGTTCTGTTCTGATGTCCCAATCTTTCATGTAAGCTTCTTAATCCATTCTGATTTGTCGCCACATTTGCCGTGCGCTCTGCTGCCAATGCCTTGAACTGCATTCTAAATAGATTTCCATCACGAACTCCCACTGCCACGGGAGATTTCGTATTAATTTACATCTATCTTTGTTCGATTACAATGTGAATCCTTTATCCATTGCGTGCGTACCTGAAAACAAATTGCTATGCAATTTCGGAACGTACAAAACATCTGATAACTGTTTCTTGTTCCATTGTTTTCCGTCGAATGACAAGATTTCAATCATGCTACAGCCCGGTGCTTCGAGTTTTCCACCGTCTGCAATTTTGATTATTCGATCTGGCTTAAGTTCCCGAAAAGTTCTGAACCAAGCCCTGTTGTGATCACTCGCACCTGTATCCAAAAGCCAACTATCTGATCGTATGCCCTCTGACGTACACACAAAAGCTTCACCTTCTTTGTATGAAGTATTTGCTGAAGAGAAACAACTTTTATTTCCTTTCTCGGGACAATCTCGATGAAAATGTCCAATTTTGTGGCACTTAAAATTTTTTAAAGTTTTCGCTTTGTCCGTTACCTGCTTTAAATATTTATCTTTTCCAAGATATCCTTCCCATAAATTGTTTGATCCAACTCGCACTTTTTGTATTCACTTCATCAATCGATTCTAATCACCGATAATGAATTATTTTTCAATATATTTAGGTCTTTATTACTTATTTTTCACTTTCAATATGTCCATGTGATAACTTTTCTATCACCATAATGCATGTAATTTTTCAAAAAAAATGTTTTAATTTTTTTTTACAAAATAACAACACTATTGTGTTCAGCAATTTTTGTTTAACAATTTAGCTATAGTCTGGGCCCATAATCTATTGAATTTACTCGGATGAATCCAGATAAAATACAGACAAAACCATACAAAAAATTAATCGAAGGAAAACGCGTCTTCTTGTTTGTTAGCCAGTACACTCACTGAACTTATTTTATTTGACATTTCATTGCTTTATATAGTTTGACAACTGATCGAAACACACAACTGATCGAAATATACTCAACAAACGTGAAGGTGGAGGCAATTATGGAAGGATTATTGCCACTTGAGTTTGAAGACCTAGTAACCAGAAAATTAGGCACTGGCTAGGAAGCAGAAGGGTTATAGCGGGGATGAGGGAAGCTTCCGTCAGAACGGGTTATTTGGCGACACCCCTATGAGGTTCTCCCCTTCCCTACCTGATTATTGCAGCGTGTACAAAGCTGAAGTTATATCGATTGAAAAGTTCATGAACTGGTTGAAGCATAGTGTAGTATCGTTGACTGATATTACTATCTATGTGGACAGTCGGGTATGACCATTTTTTCACTGGATCAGTTTTCCTGGCGTCTAGGGTGGCGTTGGATTGTCACACCTCTCTTAACGTGATGAGTGAATTATTCAATACCCAGATGGTCTGGGTTCCGAGCCATTCTGACGTTGAAGGATATTGCAGGACAGTCGAGTTAGCAAGGTACGGTAAGACCATTCGACTGGAACCAGGAATAGAATGTGTAGCCAGTACCCCTGGCAAATGCTACGTGGCTCGCCAGTACGACTGGGTTGGAAACAACTATGGCCTGAGCTGAACTTGAAGCGTTCCAAGATCTTAATCATAGTATGGAAGCGTGATACCGGACACTGCCTTTTCGGAGATCATGCGACAAAGCTGAGTCTGGATGAGAATGACTTCTGCAGAAGCTGCGGGGTGAAGGAGGAGGAGGAAACTCTGGTTCACTTCCTGTGCTCATGTCCTGCGCTAGCTGGCAGAAGACATGATCGCTTCGGCAAATACACTATGGACAGCCTCTCTGATCTGATGTCGGATCGTGTAATATCACAATGGGCCATAACTGACCTAAGTATGCAATATTCATCCATTGCTTAGTTTTAATGTGCCTACATAAAATTAGAGAAATTTTTTTCTAAACCTAAGATGCTAAGCTGGGTATACATACCAGCAACAGCAAAACGTTAACCTAAATAATTGCAGAACTAAATATAGTTGGTAACCTTATATTTCCGAGATCAACTTACCAAACAAGTAGTACACCCTCCGCTCATCTTGTTTCTGAATTATAATTTATTTTTAAACGAGATCACCTTCTGAACCCAAAACTTTCGTTATCAATGAAAAATGGGCAAATAACAAAATAATTATAACATTTAAAAACACGTATTGACGACACTGACGGGTGTGTCGTTCACACTCGTATAAGTAACGACAATCATCATGTACAAATAACAAACACATCAAATAATTCGAATCAATAGTTTGTATTGAATGCAAAGTGCGTGTTTTTGTATCTATCGATTTTTTGCCGACCGCGAAAGAAAATTATCTAGACATGATGGGAACAGTCTGTTGGCAACCAAATTGTCAACAATGATATGCGCTAAACTTCCACCAAAAAAAGTGGTGATAACGGATAGAAATTGTAAATAATTAATTTTTTATTCATAAATTGATAAGTAGTTTATTTTCAGCGACACGAAGATAATCTCGCGGTCTGTTCCTATGTAAAGAACTATACATCAAATTTGCTGTACTTGAAAAAATAAAATTCTATTCTGTGATATAATAGTGTGGCGTACACGTGATTCAAATGCCGGGAAATATTTACATATTTATACAAAAAAAGGTTATCATTGCTATAAAAATCTCGACTTAGAATATTATGCACTAAGAGCATTATTTAGCTGCATGCTGTCAACGATAAGAACTGGTGAACTAAATTCGGCCATTGAATTCTTCATACACACAAAGCCGAATGCACTTTCCTATACTTTCACATCCGTTTACAAACCATAAATGTACTGACAACATAACATTGTGGTATGATTGTATTGATTTTATTTTAAACATAAATTCTCTCGTGCACTCGCCAACATAAATCGTGCTAACATCGAAACATAATAGTAATGACCTTACTCCGCTCTCTTTCTAAAGCATAATAAAAAAACATAACAACAATTATGTCTATCATGATTTGTTCACGTGAATCATCACAGCATAGCATGCAAAACGAATTTAAAAAATAAGAAGAAAGAGAAATGAGATCGAACATAAATACATGTTTTTGGCATTTTCTAACGCGATTTTTAAAATGCTTCGAATGGAAAAATACAGTTCGCAGCTGATCAGCACGCACCTGATTAAATCTGTATGGTGACAAAGTAATTTAAATTTCTTATGATTCTTTTTAAAACGAGATAAAACTTATTTGTTTTTAAATTTGTTAGATGTTAGACAGAGAAAGTGCATATATGATTTCTTTACAGGGTAACTAGTTATCAATTGGCATTCCAAAGGTTTACGTAATTTACTTTGTTGAACTTTTAACGCCTCAGGACAAAAACTATTATGCGTCACCCGGCGTACAACAAAATAATATTTACAACCGTTCAGCTGATTATTTAAGATATTAATATTAATACTTCTTGTACATAGAGAAAAGAACAAAACCAAATATTGATTGTGGCGCGAAAGAGACACAACGAAAACAAATTGCTTCACACAGTACATATATTATTAGATATAGTATCATATGGTATCTAAGTATTATTGGGCAGCCCTTTTCACAACATACATACATACATAATGCTTTATGAGAAAACTGTCGTACACGCATTCTTCACGTGCTCGTAACGTGGGAGATAAATAATGAAAGTATAGTGTACTCTACTTAAATGCAATTATGCTATTGGTCGTTGCATTTAGTTTCAGTATTTCGAATCGAATTAAAAAAAACTTACAATTTTAAATGATTACAGTTCATTCGCACTACACATGTATTGTATACCAACCAGAATAGAAAACATAAATAGTTAAGAGACATAATATTACAACAAGAAAGTGTTCGAGTACAAAGTACAGAAATATATGTATCACGTACTGATCGGATGTAGTGTGCGAGTGTGACTATTTTTGAATAGCCATGAGTGATTTACAGAAAAGGGCTCTCAGAGGGCTACGTGACCGTACTAATGTACCATTTTTTTCATTATTTATTTAGGCAGACGTGACCTAACGAAGGACTGTTCTTACTATCGGTTAAAACAAACCATAATATACAGATTGGAAAATTTGTATAACTTTTGAGAACGAATATTTTCTTACTATAGCAAATAGATAGGTTACGACTATATTAGCACGTAGCCTCATATATCATCTCGTTATCGGGATCACTACATGGTTAATGTTTCCCCTGATGGTTAAGTTGATTCGGTTAGATGCGTCGACCTCTAATTTCTATAGACAGAAGACTAACGATCTGTTTAATTAACTCTATTAAATTTATTGGTATTATGCGATGACTGTCAATCAACCTTAACAGTAACTAAGTCATTTATCATTTCATAATATTATTATTTTATGTGGGTTACATTGGTTTAATAAAATTAATAACAAGCAATGGAAAATTTTGAATGCACGAGGCCTATTCTTCATAATCAATAAGTTTTTGTATCAGTTTGGTTTTTATAACTGTTTAGCTACGCCTATATATCACCGCATTATGTGCATTGTCCACTTTAGGATATAATTAAGTGTTGAACATCAATATTTCTAGTGACTCAGAATATTGATGGTTAAATTGTTTCTCTTACTTTAACTAGACGACCGTTGGCCAATTGTTAATATATTTGGAAAAAAAATTCCTTGAAAATAAGTGACATATTTAGGCGTTCCATTTACCTGGCGATTCGTCCCTTTTATTTTATTGCAAACTTAAAATAAATTGCAGTCATAAAAAAATTTGACTTCTTAATTTTTGCAGATTGACCATTTACTATACCGCCAAAATATCTAAACGGGATTTGTGCATTTCTTCTTTTTTTCGGTATGAGGGGCAAAATTTCTAGAAAAATACTGAAGGTCATTCCACATTTCTTCTAACATAAATATATTCATAAATAAATTTTTGGGTTTCAATAAATATCCTTCAGCCTGTGTTCAATTACAGGCTCCACAATGTTTGGGGCGTTTTGTAAATAGTTTGTGTAGTATGGCTCATTTTCGTTTCCAATTCTGTATAGATTTGCACGGAAAATCCAAGTCAAGATTAATTTATATTATTTATGTATTAACGATTTTGTCATTATCTTCTCTGTTCCGTCATATCATAATGCTACTTCTCGCTAAAGAATTAGCAAATATTGGCTTACAGTATTTATTCAGCGCTTCCGAGAAATAGATAAGCTGGGACGAACCCTACTGTTTATATTCGATAGTTGCCTTGCTGTGATGCAAATTAATCTGTTTTATTAATCACTTAACTTTGGAGTAATAAATACTAATTTTGTTTGAATTTACAACCGTTTTGTTTTAATTGTTTATTACTATGGAAGAAGCCGCTTACGGTGGACCGTCCTCCAAATTATGGAAAATGCTCAAGTATGAAGTTTCAATCCGATCAATCAATCAGTATAGGCTGTACAGGATTGTATACCAAAATTTTACTGAAAACAGGTTTTTGACAAAGCTCGTCATTTCCGCTTACATTTTGGAAAACTGATCTGGACCCGTATTGTCGTAAAATTAGCCGTATGATGACAGAACTGTTCACCAGTTCGATTTTACTTTAAGCAAAGAAAGTTTGAAAATCGGGCGAAAGAGTATTCTTGTCTGAACTGTCGGTATTATACTAAAAAATTCTTAATTTTAGTGTTATTTAAATTATAATTTTCAAGGGATAATTGAAGACTTATTTCTTGAATACATTAATCTCTCTAGGCCGTAACAATATCAACAATTCTATGGGAAATCTTTCACACTCTAGTTTCAAAAAGGCTGACTTGGTGTTTTTTCAGACTTAAAACCAGTGTTTTTATTTCATTTTAAAACTGACTTAAAATCTGTAATGAAAATGAAATAAAAAAGGTGACTTTATTAATGCATATCATAAGTCACTTTGAAAATGATTTAAGAAGTGTGTTTATAAATGACATAAAATGTGTATTTTTAAATCATTTTGAAAATGAAATAAACTGTGCATTTAAGATCGAAATAAAACGTAAAAATGTATAAAAGTAAAAACCCGATTATCTGGCATCCAATTACACCGGAACTTTCAGTTAACCAGAATTTTAATTTTAAGGAATATTTTTGCATTTTGAAATTTGCAATTGATTTGGCACATTTTCATTAATTAAAGCATTAGTTGAAAATTTTTAATTTTCATTTAACAGTAAAAGCCCGATTATCTGGCATCCAATTAACCAGAACACTCAGTTAACCGGAATTTTAATTTTTAGGATTTTTTTTTGCGTTTTTCTCTTTCATATGCATTTTTTAATTCATTTTGAAATTTGCAATTGATCCTTGCAAATTTTCAATAATGAAAGCATTAGTTGAAAATTTTGAATGGCTTTAATTTTCATATTACAGTAAAAGCCCGATTATCCAGCATCCAATTAACCGAAACACTCAGTTAACCGGAATTTTAATTTTTAGGTTTTTTTTGCATTTTTTTCTTTCACAAGGGATACTACTTTTTTTATTATTCCTGGATTCATAGAAAATATACTTTCCTTTAATTTTTTTTCTGTTTTATGCATTATTCTATTTTAATTGAATGTGTAAAGTCGTATTACATAGTTAGGTTATTGAAATATTGAATATATGTATTATTAAATTTTGGACACTCGTATGGGTGTACTCGTATACATAATATGTATATATTTCTAATTTGTAATAAATTCAATGAACTGATGTATAAAAATTATTTTTTGGTACATAATTTGAAAACAAATAAACGAGAATCCTAAAAATAATGAAACCAACCGGATTTCTCATAAAATTACTAGTTTTAATGAAACATTCAATTATCCGGAATTTTCGATTTCCCGGAATGCTCTCATACCCAAGCATTCCGGACAATAGGGTTTTTACTGTAGTGTATATTAATAATCGGAATAATCGAAATTTCCGGATAATTAAATGTTTCTCAAATGGATTCTCGTTTATTTATTATTTTCAAATTATGTACCAAAAATCAATTTTTTTATACATCAATTAATTAAATTTATTACAAATCATAATGCATACATATTATGTAAACGAGTACACCCATACGAGTACCCAATATTTAATAATACATATATGCAATATTTCCCTAACCATAGTTGGGATACAACTTGAAACATTCAATTCAAATATAATAATGCATAAAACAGAAAAAAAGTAAAGGAAAGTATATTTTCTATGAATCCCCGAATAAAAAAAAAATAATTTCCCTTCTGGAAAAGAAAAAAGCAAAAAAAATTTAAAAAAGTTTAATTTCCGGTTAACTGAGTGTTCCGGTTAATTGGATGCCGGATAATTGAGATTTTACTGTAATATGAAAATTAAACCCATTCCAAATTTTCAACTAATGCTTTCATTAATGAAAATGTGCAAGAAACAATTGCAAATTTCAAAATAAATTAGCAAATGCATATGAAAGACAAAAGAAAGAGAAACACGCAAAAAAAAATCTTAAAAATTAAAATACCGGTTAATTGGATGCCGGATAATCGGGTTTTTACTGTAAAATGAAAATTAAAAAATTTCAACTAATGCATTCGTTAGTGATAATGTGCAAAAAACAATTGCAAATTTCAAATTGAATTAAAAAATGCATATTTTAATTCATAATTAATACACAAATAATAATTCATATTTCGCTACAATACAACAAAAAACTCTAACAAGAAAAAGAAGAAACCATTTTCTTAAAAACGTGAAACTACGCATGTATTTCTATACGTATTAAAAACAAATGTAAATTTAATGTATATAATGTGAAATAAAATATGCATTTTTTAAGTTATTTTGAAAATGAATTAAAAAATATACATATTTGTAAAATGACATAAAATATGCCTTTCTTGTGTCTTTTTGAAATTTAATTTGTTTTTGTAAAACACCTTTGTTAAGTCAGAAAATTTGTTAAAAGTATGACTTAAAAATGGCCCCATTTTTTCATATAAAAACACCATTCTTAAGTCCACCTTTTTAATGTCAACTTTTTTTAATTCCGTTTTTAGCCCATCGTCTTTTTGAACGACGTTTGTAACAGTACGTAATCATAAAACGCATAAAGATTGCCGCAATAACAAATAAAACACCATTTGAATTTTTCTTTATCAAAGGAAATATTACTCCAGTTGAAAACCTATGTTTTATTCTGGAAATTTCAGAATTCTCAAAGAAGGATGGCTCTATGGATTCTGGGGGAGGGGGGGGGGGGGGGGCAACCGTTGCGAATAGAAGAAAAACAAAAATTAAAACCGGATATTTCATACAAAAAAATATAATAAACCCAGAAAAAAAAAACAGCAAAAAGGGTGAACTGTGGGGATCCATACAGTGCTGTATGGTTCCAAAGAACTTCAAAAGATGCTAAATGAGAACGAGATAGTAAAACACAAATGTATGGAGCCAAGAAATCCAAAAGAAACGTAAATCAAACTTACATATCAAAGACATCAAAGTAAACTCTGCCAATATTCCGAGGTTGCTTGAACACTGAACTTAAACTTGAACAAAAAAAACAGATCTAAGAACAGATCTAAATAATAATCGCTTTGATTGGTGGGATGTCGGCCATATTTTTTTATCGTACGACAAAAATAAAAATTGAACATTGCTCAATTTTGTATAAGATTTGACGGCAGTGAGAACAAAAGAATACATATTCTAAAATAAAAAAAAACAGTTCGAAAAGAACAACAAAAAAAACACATTTTAAGTTGCTTCATTGCATGCTTTATAAAATGTCAAAAATATCCATACGACAAAATTTTATACATGTATCGCTTAAGTGTGAATTTCGTTTTTATCGTATAAGACAAAAAAATATGAACCAATCAGAGCGATTATTATTTATGTCTATCAGACAAAATTTCTACATGAATCACCGCCTTTAATGAACAATAGCAGAAATAAGACAAAACATTGCAAGCAGAGGAAGCGGTATAATAAAATTGGGTGCAAAAAATTTGCACTGTTGCATTTTTCTTTTTTTTGGGCAGTCATTCCGAATAAATTGGCAATCTTTTTATCAAAGTTTATCAAAATTTCAATAATGTTGAAAATTTTTGTTTTCGTTTTGATGTAATTTTAACTAAATTTGATATAAATTTTTATTTGATTGATAAAAGATTCCCTCGATTTGATAGAAATGGCAATTTATTTAAAAATATGTTACTTCAATTTCAGAAAATTTTTATTCGTATTATAATATATTTTACTCACATTGACGAACATTTTTTTTAATTTAATAATATTAGAATGTCAGTAGGATTTAGAAAGATTCTCGGGATTACAACATCATCTCCTTTGAATTTGCCCTTGATGACCGTAGCTTGAATCACGTTATTCATCAGTTTCTTCACAGTCAATCGCGTTCCATTACACAATCTCGGATGGCGCAGATTGTGAAGCATGATTATCACACATCCGACGTTGAGCATCAAATTATGTGGAAGTATTCCCTGTAAATCTCAGATTTGTAACAATTCATTTCCCCAGCGATTTCAGAAACACTCGTTCGCTGAGCCAATAGGGTCATATATAGTTTTGGTGGGTGTCCGGAAACTCTTTCGCGATAAACTCTTCTTTCGACGTCGTGAACATGCCAAAATTCGTGGGAAAGGAAATCCTAATGGTGCGAAGAGCCAACAGTTGTTTGGAAAAACCAGCAATTGGTGAGTCATTCTATAGCATCACAAACTCGACGATTTCAGAAATGCGTTGAGTTGATCTGCAGCTGTCGATCTTGCAATTCTCGAACAGCTAACGCTAATTTGAGATCTCGAGCGAAATGTGGCGAAAAGCAATGAAATCAGAAAAGTTTTGCCTGTTCCACTGGGAGCATCGAGAAAAATTATTCCGCCACTTTCTTCGTCAACTGCCTTCATCAATGCGTCGTACATGTTCTTTTGCAGTGCATTCAAAAGCGGAACGTTCGTTCGTACTATTTGGCCCGATACACAGTGAATCTGGGTTGTGATCACACGGACCGTGAACCATGTTTGTTGCAACTACCGCGAACAACTCCGGGTCGGCTTCTGGATCTGGTTTTGGCAGCAGAATGTGTGCATGTGGTAATCCATGCTTAACGATGAAGTTCCATTAGCGTCCTGAGTTTTTGTTTGACACACGTGCGGTAATGACTATGGCATCGCGCAGATGAATTATGTACTGCTCGGAACGTAGTTTTTATTGATTCAAGCGGATGGAATTTAAAGGTACGTATATCGACATAACGTCCACACCTTGTCGCATCATCAACCGATAAGTACATCAGAAATGCATGGAACTGACTTTCTTGAAGTGGTAGCCATCCTCTCCATGACAAAACTTCAATGGATATTGAAGGGCATCTAAGATATGATCATATGATTGATGTGTTTCGTACACGCGCTGTACTTGTCCATTATTACGCGGCTTGATCACAATATCACGCGACTCCACATTTTCGCCAACAATCACAACTGCAACTACGTTGATAGTGGGAGCAGTGTACTGACGGCGGCCTCCGGTTGGTCATATTTTGTAATAATCGGAAGTCATTTTCTCCAAAACAGTTTTAAACAAACGAACCAGCCCATTGTGTTCATGCAAAAGAAATTGAATTTCTCCGATTATCCCTCGTTTTGACGCATTGAATAGCGGATGACGCGCATTGTTGCGCGTGTGCGAGATAAGTACGCAATGGCTCCGGTGGCGAGCCGTGGCGTTTCTGCTTGAAACCTCAATGCTTAGCAATGTCGGCACTCGGCAGACAATGCGGTAATATCAACGCACTCGAACAATTCTGGTAGTTTTGACGTACTAGTCATAAGATCGTCTATGTATATGTCTCGTTCTACTGCCCGAGAGGCTGCAGAGGATGCTTATCCTTATATTGTAGAGTAAGCACTTATTTGGCATAAATTCTGCGAATGTGACTGATTTTTCGGACGCATCAAAGACTACACGTAGTTTGGTTGCACTGCTGCTATGTTTGAATACCCCATGATGTGGTAAAATGTATGATTGTCTGGTTGTCTTAACTCGGTGTTGGTAATTTCAATAGGTTGCATGTGGTGTAGGTCTTCGTATTCCTGCAGAAATTCTTGTATAATTTCCGGAATAGGAGGTCAACTTTGAAACGCCTCTGCATATGGCCAATAGGCTTGATAATGATTGTTGGTAGGTGGATCCTAGGGCTTGCTGTGTTTTCTTAAATGGAATTTTGGTAACAAACTTGTCATATTCTGCCCGCGTGGCAGTTGCCTTGAACCATGCTTCACAATCTTCCTCCTGTTTGGACATTTTATTGAAATGTGGTAGTTCTTTGAACTCCCAGAAGCTTCGTAATGTGGCATCAATATCCACTATGGCTGTTAATGACTGTGTAATGATACCCTGCTCAGCTTTATATCTGCCTCCGATAATCGAACCTAGTTTTGACTTATGCGCCTTCAAATTCGTGTTGTCCAATTTCTTGCTGCCATTTTCCAATAGTTCGAAAGTGATATATGCGCGAAATATCGATATTTCCTGGTTTGCAGAAATTGGGATCGGCCAAATCAATATTCCCCAAATTGTTGATGTTACCAGGATTGAATTCGAATGTATTAGTGATGAACTGACTTTAGGTACGATGAGCGCCTGAATGGTTGCTATCTGAATATCGTTAAATATTGAAGCCATGCGTAATGTCGTTGATCCGTTAGAAGCTCCCCCGTTCGATTGGCCGATTCCTGTTATTAATGTTCTGCAATTGGTTCGAGGTAACATCAACCTTTGCATTAGCGTTTCGGTGACGAACGAAGCTTGAGAGGCCGTATCTTGCAAAGCCCGGCATAATCGTGGAATACCAAGATTGTCCAAAATATTTACCATTGCCGTTGGTAACACTGTTTGCATCGTTGTCTTTAATGAGATTTTATTATCTTCAACGTTAACCTGACCGCCTCGGTGGCAAAGTGGTCAGCATGCTTGCTCCAGCGACCGGATAGCCCGGGTTCGATTCCCGGTGGTGAATTTTTTTTTTTTTTGTTTTTTTTTCAAATGTAAGAGTGTATGATGCTTTTTGGAGTACTGACGACATCTGCCTCGGATTCTGCACTCGTAAAATGGATTAAGACAAATGAAGCATCGCTTTTTACTGGAAATTAGATTTCTCCTTTCCTGAAGATCGAGGTTTTTAAATTGATCGCAGTCAATTAGTCTGTGCGAGACTTTATTGCGTAAAAATTGAGATATAGTTTTAAACTCATTTTCAGTATTTTTCAGGGCCCATAAACTGCGACTTTCATCATCTAACTTTTGTAATAACATGTATGTATATGAGCCACGGATTTCGATTTTCAGCTTTGTCGCCTAAAGCCTTTAAACCTCGTATTGTTTCGTCCGATGTATCTAATAATTTCCATATGTTGGCGGCATTTGCAACTTGTATGTGAGGTTATTCAATGAAGCTGCGTATAAATGCATTGATTGTATGCTTCAATATAATTATGGATTCGGCAACCTTAAAATGTCTTACTAACGAAAGTCCATGTCCTCTGAGTCATCAAATGTCTGAGTGTCTGAAATAGGTATTGGAACTTTTGCACGGATGATATTATATCTGCGCTATGAATGCTGGAATGGAAGAGATCGAAGAAACTCTGCCACTCCGTATACTCTCCAGAAAACATGGGAACTTGTAATTTCGCAAGACGTATTTCTGACCCTAGGTTAACTGTCACGACATCAGATCATTGAAAAGTGCTCAGAGGAATATCCTGCTAGGAGTAACAAAGGCAAACCGAACAGTGTCTAAAGTTGCTGTGGTGGTTCTGGCCGGCGTGCTATTGATGGACATTCTAATCAAGAAGCGCTCAAAATGAAATAGGTGGCCATGTACACGAAGCAGATAGTAGGCAAAATCATTATAGTAAAAAAAAGAATATACAGGAAATGGCGATTGGCCTTTGGTAAAAAAGGTGGAATGAATCAGCCAATGGTAGACAGACATTTGGCTTCATTCCAGACGTAAAAGCACGTCTAAAAATGAAATAACAATTAACGAGCTGGATTAGCCAAGTTATCTCTGAACATGATAAGTTTAAAACCTACCGGCAGAGATTTAAAACAATAAACCATTGTCAATGTTTATGCGGCTCAGAAGTAGAAGACGTAAACCACCTACTCTTCAAATGTAAGAAGGTGATGGTCATGTCATTACAGAAAAAGTCGCTTGGTAACTGTAACCTACACGAATTACCACGGCATTACTAAGCGACGGACTTCTTCCGCAGTTTCGAGCATATTGCGCCGAACTGATCAACGTCTTAAAAGGCCATAATAATGTGATATAGTAGACCGATAGCCCGGACGGTACATGTCTCCAAGCTGCTAGGGATGGAAACGCTACAATTTCTGAATTGTAATGGCTAAAATGTACTAGCACTATTATCAGCTAACTTCCTACTTTATTAACAAAGTAATATAATACAAGATGATGCTTGTGAACTGATATATTTAAAAATTCTTAGATTAAGGTTATACCTAGGTATAAGAATTCATGTAAATTTAACGGAAATGTTGACTACGATTAATAATTGAATTGTTGATCTATATAGCAGCGCGTTATAATCCATCGTTGGTTTATTATGGATCCCATTGAAATGAGGTGGACAATCTGCTGGTGGTATGTTTGATGATCCCAAAATATGATGGATATTGGTTGAAAACTGCGACACAAAATCGAAATGACGAATTTGCTTTAGTGACGCTTCATTTAATTTTTCCCCTCATTCGTATACTTGAGTTATTTTACTCCTAAGTACGTCGTCAATAACTTTTGTTGAGGTGATTGATTTGCTATTTGATGTAATACTGCTGCTACTGCACTGTTTAAAGCAAAAATTTTAAGGTTGGCTACCAACTGATGAAATTTATGGCCTAGAAAATGTTGATGCACAGGTTAAACTCCCGCAAACGTTTAAATACTTGGCACCAGAATGGAACCTTTGAAATAACTATGTGGTTAATATAATGACATTTAAAGCCATAAATTCTCATGGCATGGCCTTCAAGAACATTAACGCTTAACCTAGCTATTGTATCGATTTGAAGCTTAATATTCCTGTTTGATGTTATTGTATCGAAAATAATGAAATTCATGCTAAAGGGCCACAAATGAGTGATTCATATATCGTATACATTTTAATTAACAAATTGCCGATATTAGTTGAAACCACACCCGCCTCACATGACGTTATGCTGTTGATTAATTTATCGTTAGCGGCAACAAGAAGTAAACCGATTATTGGTTGCTAACGTCAGCAATTCTATATAGAAGTGAACTTGTAAGTCTCAAATTTAATTGTAATCAATTGACACCGAAAATTGGAATTGTGTCGAGCCATTAGCTGCTTACATAATTCGTAATATCGTAGAGGTACCGTAATATCTGTCCTGGAGTCAACTAATCAATCAAGGTGATTGATGCTAATTATGTCTCGCGGTAATGTTGCAGATTGTGATTGAATTATGTCGTTACTGTTGTTATGTCATTAATTGTTTGTAAGTCAGGACTCGAGTAACCGACACTGAGTTTGAAACTCAATGTTAATATGTAATTTGTGTTTGTAAATAAAAGTTAAATTTTTATAAACTTAAATGACTGCGTGTTTCGTCATTTTTTGTAAAAAGCTTAGTGGTCTTATTAAATACCAAAACTGGAACCCCGACGTGATCGTGGAGTAATCAACAATTTTACAACGGCCACTAGTTGTGTTTTATTATCGGAAATATTGATGGAGCATTTTTAAACTGCAAAACTAAACCACTAAAAATATCAGCGCCATAAATCATTTAACCCACTAAAATCTGGATAACTATTTTTACAATGGCCGCTAATAACATTATTTATTTATTTTATTTTAAATCAAACTTGCGCAACAGCAAGGTTGCTTAATTAAGTTCGTTGGTAATATAAAGTTTTAGGTCGAATGACAAAAATGAACAATTCAATAAACCGACAGAAATATTGGCAGTAATAATAATAGTAAACTAAAATAATAATAATAACAAGAAATAATATAAAATATACTTAAAATAAATAATAAATAACTATAATTAGAATAAATTCAGTTGGAAGATTTCAATCAATTAAAATCAGTCCAATATTGTTGCAACAAATAAATTGAGTTGAGTTAGGATTTCTAATAATTTTAAATCATATTTTCATTGAGGAACTTGAAGGTGTTTACAGACTTGGCCTCTCGCACAGATAGCGGTATGTTATTTCATAAAACTGCACCCCGAACAAAAAGTGCATCGTTCATATACGACGAGCTATGAGAAGCTATGATGAGTGCCTTGGTTCTGTTGGAACGGGCAAATCTAAATTCAAGAATTTGAATAAAGGCATTCCAAAAATTTCGTTTTTAACATGAGAAATGGTCATACCGGCGTAGATCGAATATGTGCATACTATTAAAGTTAGCCGAAAGTTTCCAGCCGAAAGATCAAAAAACTGGATAATGCAGATAGTGTATTTGCTTTCTCAGCCGAAAGAATATAAATACTTCATACTGTTAAAGCCGAAAGTTTCCAGCCGAAAGATAATGCAGATAGTGTCTTGAATAAAGCAAAAATCAGTCATGAACTCGAATTGACTAGAATTTAGAATCGGATTACACCATTCGGGTGGAGGAGAAATTATTTCAGTTTTGTAGGAATTTAAAAATCGATAGGAGCGAGAGTATAAAGAGAGTTTAAAAATAGTCAAGACTCTATCTGCATTATCTTTCGGCTGGCAACTTTCGGCTAACCTTAACAAGGTAAATACGTCACCGTTGATCAACATTCTTCAGCCGAATAATTATTTCAACAACATATCAACAGAAACCAATTTGAATGTTTTAGTATGTGAAGGTGGTTTTTAAAACCTAATTCTATTTAAACTTGAGAAATACAAATGTTTACATCAATCAATTTCAATTTGAAAATCAGTATTGTTAACCTTGCTCCAAATGAACATAAAGTAAGGTGGGGATGCCACATGGCCATTTGATATATCATAATTGTTGGTCAACTTCGGCCTAATTATGTAGAAATTCTGAAGGGGATACGGGGTGTAATTTGACAAAATGCCATTATCCAATTTCTAAAAAATTCATTGAAAGGCCCGTCGCTCCTGATTAACCTAAATTGTTTAATCCTAAATTGATGCCACTATGACCATTTGATAGGCCGTAATGCCTATTAACAACAGTCCAATTTTGAAGAAATTCTGAATCTTGTTAACAGACATTAGGGCCTATTAAATGGTCATAAAGGCATCAATGAATGCGAATTAAGGTTAAGCAGGAGCGCCGGCCCATTCAATGAATTTTTCAGAAATTGCACTATTGAAATCATCCTCATCAGAATTCCTGCTAAATTGAAAAAAAAAATTTATTTTAATATCAACTTAACCCTTTGCCTTAAAACAACGTATGCGAGACGTGATCGTACTGATGTGCCTAAAATGAGAACCTGGTATCACACACGTGATGATTCTTTCTGGCCAAAAGTGAAAAGCTCATATCAGACACGTGTACACGGATTTTGTCTCGAAATGTGTGAAACGAAATGAGTGTAACCGAAAAGCTATAGTAGTAGTATTTGTGATTGTGTTAGTTTCGTACTGGTGACGGCCTCTTTATCGTAAACAATTTATCGTGTTTCAATTTAATGTGAACATTTAATCGTAGAACAGTTTATCGTGGACAATTTATCGTATAAAGGTTTTATGCGTTTATGAAAAAGTTAGTGGGATTCTTTAATGATTTTTGGAAGAAGTTCTGGAATATTGCCATGTGGGACGGAACTCGGTAGTTTCTTAACTGATTATGATGGGATTTGGTATGTTGGTTGGAAATGGATTATTGAATGATTTTTGGAAAAAGTTCTGGAATATTGCCATGTGGGACGGAACTCGGTAGTTTCTTAACCGATTATGATGAGATTGGGTATGTTGGATGGAAATGGGATTATTGAATGATTTTTGCAAGAAGTTTTGGAATATTGCCATGTGGGACGGAACTCGGGAGTTTCTTAATCGATTATGATGGGATTTGGTATGTTGGGTGGAAATGGGATTATTGAATGATTTTTGGAAGAAGTTCTGGCATATGGCTATGTGGGACGGAACTCGGTAGTTTCTTAACCGATTAAAGATCCCGGCTCCTATGCCCCCCTAAATTAAAATCTAAAGAGCCCCGCAGGGCTACGGGGAGGAGCGTAGGTGTCATTAATAGATTTTATATAATCCGCTCCTACATGCGGCACGCAGTGCGACATGTTTGAAGATCCCGGCTCCTACGCTCCCCGAAATTAAAATCTAAAGAGCCGCGCAGGGCTACGGGGAGGAGCGTAGGTGTCATTAATAGATTCTATATAATCTGCTCCTACGTGCGGCACGCAGTGCGACTCTCACTCTCAATTTAAAATATTCATAAAAAAATATTAAATTTCATTTATTTTTAAATGAGATTCAATATTTTTTATAAAATTTTTTTTAGCACGTCTTAACGTACTTTTTAAAAAATTTAGTTAGTTTTTATTCCAATATATGGCGCTAGGTCCAAAATGCTAAGCAAAGGCACATTTTAGTTATAAACAATTCCGCTCTTGGTCAAAGTGGCGCTACCGTCGCTCGGACTGTCACAAAAGTTTGACTGCGATACTAAAGCTGTTCCAAACTGTTATACGATAAATTGTCCACGATAAACTGTTATACGATAAATTGTTCCACGATAAATTGATTCCACGATAAATTGTTCTACGATAAATTGTTCTACGATAAATTGCTCACGATAAATTGTTCACGATAAACTGACAGTAAATCGTTTCGTACGCATGATTGTTTTACTTCATATGCAAACCACGTGTTATTCTTTTTTTATTTATTAATATTAATCCTTTGAGTGCCAACATGATTTCGGCTAGTGAATTGAGGAGCACGATCGCGCTTTTTGGCACTCAAAGGGTTAATCATTGTAAACGCTGTTACGACCATTCTGTCGCTACCAATTTTTCTCAGTTACCAAAAAATTTCGTTGGTAAAATGATATGTCATTTTGGTGATTACTTCCCCCATCTATGCTAAATATTTGCTACTTGTGTTTGTTATTGGTTTGAGTCTAAGGAGTAGCTTAAAAAATCGCGTGTGAATCATCTTTGTTGGGTTGTGAAGGGGTGTGTGAAAATAAATTTGATAGTGAATGTTAAAACCAACAAATTCTGCGCCATTTAATCATTAATTCCACATTTAATTTACATGCCGCCTTGGGTGCGGGTTGTCTGAATATTGAAACGACACGCTACCGTTCAGTGTTATCATCATACATCTTACAGGCGGTCTAACGCGGCCTTCACATTATAACGGCCCAGGCGTGTCGCCACATACGGAGGGGTGGTTAACGCCATTCAAAATTTAAAATTGGTATTGTTTTACGGTTTCGGAATATTTTACGGTTGTGGCGAAGAAACGCCCAAAACAAAGTACGAGAGTGGCTATTCAACGGTTACGTCGAGCAAACGCCGAACAGCATTATTTGGTATCGGGGAAAGGTCCCGCAAGAATACGGGTGGCCAGTCGGCCATTTGTATTTATATTGGTAACGGGGAGAGGCCCCGCAACAATACGGGTGGCCAACCGGCCATTTGTATTTTATTTGGTATCGGGGAAAGGCTCCGCAACAATACGGGTGGCCAGCCAGCCATTTGTATCTATATTGGTATCGGAAAGAGGCCCAACAACGACACGGGAGGCCAACCGGCTTTTCGTCACAACCGCAAGGTCGCACCAAGACGTTGCGGTTATTGTTTAAGGTACCATTTTTGTTTTTTTTTTTTTTTGTTTATATATTTCTTTTGTTTTTCTTGATTATTTTAAAATCCTAATTAAATTTGTTGATTGTAATCGAGCACCACATAGCGGGTGCAAGTTGCGCGCTCGGGGCATATTGGTCTCGCTTTTCTCGTTTTTTTCCATTCCTCACTCATCTTTTCGTTGTGATTGATACTATTGTTTAAAATGAATTGCTAAGTTCCTTTCGGGTTAGGTGTAATGGGAGGGGGGGGGGGGTTCTTCTCCCCCGGAGTCAGCGAGGGGTTGGCGAACTCTTGGTGCCCACATCTGCCATCGAAACCGGTGGTTTGCGCGCACCAAGGCACCTCTCTCCCATTATAATTATTCTGTTTATTTATTTCTAATTTTTTTATTGATTTGGTTGTGGTATTAATTTGATTGTGGTTTCCGGTCGACAAGTTTCGGCGGAACCATCGGTTTATTTTTATAATTTGCGTTATTTTATATTGTTTTAACTATCTGCTTAATCACGGTGTAAGCCAGGAGCCACGCAAGCCTCAAACCCCACGACCCTTCGCACTTCTCCCTGAGAATGTATCCGGCAAAAAATCACCGTGGAGGCCTTTGCGTGCGCTTAGTGATATCTGCATGATGGCAGTAGCCATCCTGTAACAACGCCTTATTTTTGTGTTGTTTATGTATTTTCGATTTTTTTTGCTTCACTCATTTTAAATGAGTAATTCACGAGACAAAATCGATATAGTGATTGTTTAAAAAATTCTTAAAAAAATCTAAAAATTTAACTTAATGGCAAAATGGAAAATTGATACTAATAAGGGTGCTAGCAAGTGTCCTGATTACACCTTAGAAACTGAAACAGATACGAATATGGATATATCTGAAGATAGCAGTGTAGTTTGTCCTGTAAAAAAACGTGTGCAAAGTAAGTTAGTGGTGAAAGCGATACTAATGACGAAGAAAATATCAGGAATCAGTTATCAGAACAATGGATTTGGCAATCAAAAAATAATCAACCGATGATATGAAAGTATACAGAAACTCCTGGCATAAAAGTAACGTCTACTGGTGAGTTAAATGAAAACAGTGGAAAGTTAGACTTTTTTATCTATTATTTGACAAAAATTTTTGGGAAATTGTTGTAACAGAAACAAATTGCTATGCAAAGCAATGTATAAGCGATGAAAGAAGAAAAAGAAAATTCGACGAGACTTGGGTTCCTGTAAATTGTGATGAGATGAAAGTGTACTTTGCCTTGTGTATTATAATAATACAAGTTAGGAAACCAAATATTCAAATGAATTGGACTAAAAGAGCGGTTATTGAAACCGGAAGACTATGCCCTACATCAGATTTTTACATATTAAAATAAAACCTGTTGCAACTTTTTTCAATCAAAAATTCAAAGAAGTATATATTATGGAAGAGGATATCGCTATCGATAAATCCCTAATGAAATTTAAGGGACATTTATCATTTAAACAGTATAACCCGTCCAAAAGAGCCAGATTTGGCATAAAGTTTTATAAATTGTATGAATCGGCATCGGGTTATTGTTATCATTTTAAAATATATACCGGAAAGACGTTGGTGAAGTTTATCCTAAATCTGTCCTAAAAAACAACAATAACAAAATATATGTATATGTGTTAGTAAAATGTCTCGATGTAACGAATTTTACTATAAATAGTAAAATAAAAAATTTTCGAACAAAAAATATAATTTTTCTAAATGTTTTCGGAAATCTCCTATAAACCTGTAAAATAAGTAAAGTATGTATGGAAATGCTACTAGGTCCTAACTTATGGAAAAACTAATTTATTTTGTAAATTGGGGATGTAGGGTGTTTTGTATAGCGAAATTGGCATCTACTCTCTATAAATCACTTGTAAGGATTTCCTTAGTTTTCTCAGAAAATCCTAGGAACCCAACACCAAAATGACTTATATTTTAAGAGTCTTCTAGTTCACATTAAATATAATACTTGGGAAAAGCGTACAAGTGATTTATAGAGAGCAGATGCCAAGTTCGCTGTCCTAAACACCCTAATCCCCCAATTTGGTCAAAATTGAGGTGTTTTTATATTTAATGTGAACTAGAAGTCTCTTAAAATATAAGTCATTTTGGTGTTTGGTTCCTAGGATTTTCCGAGAAAACTTGGGAAAACCTTACAAGTGATTTATAAAGAGTAGATGCCAACTTTGCTGTCCTAAACACCCTAATCCCATAATTTGGTCAAAATTGAGGTGTTTTCATATTTAATGTGAACTAGAAGACTCTTAAAATATAAGTCATTTTGGTGTCGGGTTCCTAGGATTTTCGAGAAATCTCAGGAAAACCTTACAAATGATTTATAGAGAGTAGATGCCAACTTCGCTGTCCTAAACACCCTAATCCCCCAGTTTTGACAAAATATACTAGTTTTTATATTAGATAGGATCTAGTAGCATCTTAATATAAACTTCACTTATTATGCTGGTTTATAGGAAATTCCCAAAAACATTTAGAAAAATTAAAATTTTTCTTAGAAAATATTTTTATGTAATTATTTATTGTAAAATTCGTTCTATCGAGACATTATGCAAACACATATACACATATTTTGTTGTTGTTGCGTTTTAGGATAGATTTAGGACAAACTTCACCAATATGTACAGAACTGTGAAGTTTGTCCTAAACGAATCTTAATTTTTTTTTTTTTTTTTAGGACAGATTTAGGACAAACTTCACGCGAATACCGGAAAGGACAAAACAAAACCTGAAGATAGCGCATCTGAAAATGTTGTTATGGTATTAACCAGCTCAGTATTACATAAAGGACACACTCTATACCTAGACAACCGGTATTCTTCGCCAAAATTATTTTTACGATTAATTAAAAATAAAACGAATACAATAGGAACAGTACGTTCTAATAGAAAAAATATGCCCATTGATATAATGAAAAAAACTTCAAAAGGGTACATGCGAAATGAGATCTAGTAATGGCATATTCGCCTTAAAGTGGAAAGATAAGCAAGATGTTCATGTCTTGTCCACTAAACATGATAAAATAGAAATATCTGAAGGAAGAAAACCTGATATTTTGAAACCAAAATGTATAATTGATTATAATAAGGGCATGATTGGCGTTGAGCGCCAAGATCAAATGTTAGCTTGTTTCCCCATTATGAGGAAACACATGAATGGATATAGGAAATTTTTTTTTTTACAAATTCGACATTGCACTTTATAACACTAACATTTTGTACAAGAAAATACATAAAGAAAAACTAACTTATGCTGAGTATAGAATAGACATAGGTGAATTATAACTGAAAACTGCACAATCAAACTATAACAGGACAGGACAGATACCCACTGGAGATACGCCAGAGAGACTGCAAGGACGAAATTGGGGACATTTTCCAAAATATATTAATCCAACACCATCAAAACAAAAACCTGCTAGGACTTGTAAAGTTTGCGCAAAGCATAAGAAGCGCAGTGAAACAAGGTGGGAATGCAAAAAGTGTAAAGTTGCGCTACATGTTCCTGATTGTTTCGAGAAATATCACACACTGGAAAATTTTTAATTTCCTGTTATTGGTTTAAAATGTAAGTAATAAAACAATACCCCTTTATCAAAATTTTTGTTATATAACCAAAAACATAAGAATAATATTATGTGAAATAAAAACCTTAATACATTTTTTTAATAAAAATGAAATGAAATATAATTATCAAATTCTGTGGTTTTATTTGCTTCTGGTCACGACGCATGAGAAAAGCTTTCATCGAAAGTGGCACACAAGGATTAAATATTTTTTCTTAAATACCTCACTTTCAGCTGAAATATATTGATCAACATTGTTGAATTTTTCTTTTCGGCTACCAAACCAAAGACACAATTTGCATTATCATTTTTTGTTATTTTCGGCTGGCAACTTTCGGCTAACTTTATATATGTATAAATCCTGATTCGTGTGAGGTTTGACAGAATATTGTTCGATATTGTCATTTTATGTTGCCAATCAAAAATAACTTGAATTAGTTTTTCATCTGGGCTGTCGAGCTTACCCAGGAACAGTATAACAGATTGACATATTTAATAAATTTTACAAAATTTTCGAGTTCGATGAAAGTTTATAAAATTCGTTATTATATCTGGAAGCAAATTTATATGCTACATTTCGATTTTTTGGGAAATCCATATTTTTAGAAACAAGGTCTTTAAAAATAACCTTGTTTTATAAAAATCGAAAACGCGTTATCTTTACATAAAAATGGTATAGACTATTTTTTTTTATATAAAACAGGTCACGTAACATGCATGCGCCGATTTAAAACAACATAAAACATACAAAGTGTAAATATGATTGTTGCCTTATGCAAGAGCATCGCAATATTTCATTCATTCAAAAGGGGGGTTATTAGGTGATCGAGCAGAGTTCTCGAAAATATAAAGACACAACATTTCCAAAAATATTATTGTCGCGTTGATAACACTGTGAACCAAATTTAATAAGTTAAAATGTATAACATTGTTGCTTGCTTATTTATTTACAACATTTTAACAGCTAGACATAATACTACTTAAGGGTTTCAAACTCCAACTATATACATGATTCATGCCTGCCATGCATGATTTCCTCTCTAATCGATTGTAAAACTACCAAAAACGTTATCATCATGTAAACACTACGACTTGACGAATATGTGTTCCAATTTCGAAAAAGTACAACACATTTTGTAATTCGTATTTAGTCTGGTATTTTAGAATTTGTCGATGAACTTTAGACTGACGTGTTTACTAGTGGGATAGACATATAGAGAGACACACTTATTTATGTACCCTGAAAAAGTCTCTAATTCTAGTTTCAACTAGATTTCGAGCGATAACAGAAGCGCGATTATATGGAAATTACTAATTATATGAAATGTCTCAGGGCCAGTAAATAATTAAATTATTTCCGATACACCATTTAAAATTAATTCGCCTATAAATTATGTTGCGTGTGTGCGATTATGCACAACCAAAATTATCAGGCATCAAACTCGTCCTTTTACATACGCGCGAACATAAATGGTTATTAAATTAATTAATAGTTGAAGCACATCGCACATCTACAATTCTAATTATATTCAGTTGCAGCAACCATACTAAGAAAATTGCAGAAACTAGAAAAAAATTGATGCAGCATTTACCTTGAACTTCTGTATGTCTTCATAATGCCTTAAATAGAATTGTGTATTATGCTTAAGTGAATTAGCTGCAGTCTATACATAAAAACCAGACTGGAGAATTATTTTTTATGTTATATTGTTGAACGTTATTTATATACGTCTCTCTCGGTTCTTGCTTTACCTAATCAATGTTCACGGTCCTGTTAACGTCGCAAAAATTTCATAAATAAGATGGGGAACGACTATCCATCTGGCGAAAATTGCAAAAATTTAAATTCATATATATATATAAATAGAATGTATAGCCGAACATCATGAAATAGATTCATGATAAGAGCGAAATAATGAAATTGTATTGATAACGATAACGCTTGGAATTGATACATTTTTGTCAATATTGGCTGATGATGACAGTTTTACGACCATATTTGCTTCATTTATTATGTGTACATATGCTCGCACTTGACACCGCAAACAATATGATACAAAACTTTGTAAATATTTATTACGCCAACAACTTCGTAGCGCAAGTAGACTAGACGGAAATATCAGGTGGAACGCCTTCAAAAGATAATAATTGTTTATGAAGTGATTTTAGTTTAGTTAAACTTCAGTAAATATTCGATTCAAGGGAGTTTGGAATTATATAACAACAACAAAACAAAAACGAAATTTATCAAAATTCTAGTTACGCAGACAAGAGATTCAACTCAGTTCCTTCTCGTTCATTATGTGTCTGTTTTGAGTTTGGTTGTTTTCATGTTGTAAATAATGATTTTTTTACCAAGAGTCTTTATCAGTTTACGTGCCTACCTACTTCTGCTCGAAACTTAAAAGAAACCTTTTTCCTGTTATCTGTATATGCAAATCATCACAATACGAACAATACGAAGTACTGGAATTCAGTTAACCGGACAAAACCCGCATTATGTTCCTCCACGTCGATCTCAGTAAAATTGATACCAGCTGCTTGCATTCATATAGTATATACATATGATCCAACTTTCTTCATCAATCAAGTTGGATATTACAAGAACCTGATTATTATCTTTCCAGCGAATAAGGGTAACCCCATTTTCCTTGTCATACAATGTATGGAGAGTTCCCTTAACAGATTTTTTCACGTCTCTCAGTGGAGCTTTCTCGATCCGATCACTTCTCATTGTAAAAATGCTTCCAATAAATTGAAAGATGTGAAATAATTATCCATAAAAATGGTTGAATTTCTGGGAATCACTCTATCCGGTAAATGCTGAACTACACTTTGGCGTATAGTGTTAAACCATCAGGGCGTTCGCTTTTACCTAAAATAATAGATAGAATTTAATATTTTTCGACAAAAACATTTATATGCATACCAGCATAAGGAATAAATTTTAATAAATAACCATTGCACGAAGTAAAACACCAAAAACCGAAACGAATTGGCTTCCTTTGTTGGGGTATTAAAATAACACAAATTAAACTCAACATTTTATTTTACTAAATTTTTAATTAATTTTTATTTTGTACCAAAATTGTTTATTAGACGGAATTTATTTAATTTTTATATATTTATTTTTGGGTTTTTACCCGACCACAGATTTTTACTTAATAATTAATATTTTATAATAATACAATAATTACAAAATTGTATGTACCGAGTTTTCGGTTATCAGATTTTGATTGGTCTACAAAAATGGTTCGATAGGTCATAAAATGTTTTTATTGTTTTAATGAAATAGAAAGTATATCAAGAAGAAAGACAGGGCCGATACAGTACCCCCCCTCGCAGTAAAATCCTCACGCGAAAGTAACATTCCTGTGTACCTTTTTATTCAAATCCAGAGTTGACAATATTTCATATACGCTGGTTTCAGGCGATCAATTGAGATATGCTGTGGTTTTCCATTAACGTCAACTATAAATATTTTTCGTAGCCTTCGAATAACCTTAAAAGGACCCTCGTAAGGTGCAGTGAGGCCTATTCGTGTTTTATCCACACGAACAAAAACAAACGCATAGTTATTTAACTTTAAAATTAAATGTTGCATATTTGTTCGAAGTTGGTTTATGAAGTCATCAGGAGATGGAAGAGGTTCTGAACCGGGACCTAAAAATATATCGCCAGGAAGTTTGAGGCTTTGGCCACAAACTAAGTCCGCCGGACTACATCTAATAGGGTCCTCTTTTACGCATGCTCTGATGCCCAGCAAAATAATTGGTAACTCAGAACTCCAATATTTATTGTTTCCTCGAGATTAAGTGAAGTTTTAAATGTCTTGTGGAGGATGGTATGCTGTGGTGCGGATTTTATGCGAACCAAGGATTTTTGTAAGTTTTGAGAAAAGTTTCGATTCAAATTGGCTGACTTGATCTGTCGTAGTTTCCAGAGGGACACCGAATCTTCCCGAACTATATCCATATGTATGTGTTGGAACCGCATTTCCGTAATTTTGAAGTTGCCATGCGGTGACTTGGTATGTTGCGCAACTTTCGATTTTTGGCATGACAACCAGTTTGTTGAAATTGAAACCCACTGTAATTATAATTATATTGCTTTTGGATTATCAAAGATGCCTGTGTGAGCTTTTGATTTTTCAATTATTTTCCTTTATACTCGTTTTTTTGGAGTCTTCGTGTAGTTTCTGATGAAACAAGTCATAAAAACACAAATGATGTAAAATAATAAAAAGCATTGTATATAAAATTTTGTGAAACTATTAAAATAAAATTTATATAAAAAAATATATATAATTAAATGTGCGAATAGTTTTTTATTTATGTAAAATCATAATTATTGATTTCACCATTTTTAATAAAATACAGTCCACAACAACATCGTATACATAAAAATTGGTCCAGTTCGAGCCGGATTGATAGCCATCTGCATCGGTAAATTACATCCTCGAAATCAATGAAAATTTTAGCAATCGTTTATAATTTTTAATATTTTCATTGGTTAAATATAATAAATAGTGTTCATAAATTCGTAAGCTTTAAGCAATTTATGAAAATAAAATATAAAATAAATCAAATGTGTAATCATCATACAATATTGCATCGACACGTGTAATATCTTCGAAAAAAGGCAAAGTTTGTCTCAGCACGTGTATATAAAATATCTTCGATATTTAATTAATTTTTCAAATCATCGTGCAATCAATTTAATTATTCTTCGGCAAATATATTGATGTATTTGAACATCGATAATATTTATCATCTTTTTTGAACATCATCGTTCTGCATGTTCGCAGTATTCAATATTATAAAAATATAGTATATGCAATAAAAAATCTTCGGAATAAACCAAATCATTTTTTTCATCGGTTTATTGTATCACAAAATCATCGACAGATAATTTAAACAACTTTAAATATTGTTACATAATTTTCATCATCTTTAAATATTGCGGCTTCACATTGGGATACATTAGTAAAGTTCTCTATTATCAACATTGGATATCCATAATCAGTAAAAGAAATCATCGTAAAAACATCATATTGAATTTTCGTCAAGACAAGAACTTCGCCAGCAGATAATAATATTTATTATCGTATTAGAGAATAACATCGGTACCAGGACACAGGTACAATTTAGTAATTAAATTAATTTAAAATTAAATTTAAATAATTTTTTTTAAAAAATAATAATATATTGTAAAAGTGATTCAAATTCAGGCTAATTAGCTTTCCAAAAAACATGTCGGATTCAGAGAACGAAACTGAATTATCAGGTCCTGAAAAGATTAAAAAGTTAAAAAAGATTCGTTCGGGGTATAAGGGTCGTGTTACATATTTTTTAAATAAGTTAGCACGGTCTGAATACAATACCATCGGAGAATTAGAATCCGCTTTGATTCGTCTTCGAATAACATATTCTAAGTTTGACGAAATTCAAACTAAATTAGAAATATTAAGTGAAGATGCTGAAACATATAGAGATAAATTTGAGGATGAATTTGGATTTGTAGAAGCTTCAATTTTAAATCAAATTGAAGAAATTCGAACGAATGCAAAATTGACTCAATTTAAAAATGATAATTCGCCAGAAATTAATTTAAAAACTTCGAGCACATTAAAGCTTCCAAATATTCAGTTACCAAATTTCGACGGCTCTGAGTTGAATTGGTTAGACTTTCGTGGTATCTTCATTGAACTAATTCATTCAAACAAAGGGTTGAGTACCCTAGCAAAATTTCACTATTTAATTTCGTGTATTAGGGAAGGAAAAGTCTATAAATTCATTCAACCTTTTTCAATATCAACGGAAAATTATCCAATTGCATGGAAAAACCTAACCGATCATTATAATGATGAAATAACAATTCAAAAATTGCATATGAAAAATATTTACGAAATTAAAAAACCGATGTTAGTGTTAAAAGTTATAATTCTTTAAAGGCGTTAAACGTTCCAGTTGATTCGTGGAATTTATTCCTCATTCATCATTTTACTGATCGTCTGGACGATCAATCAAAAATTGCTGTAATAAAAGGTTCTTCAACTAAAAACTTATTATCGTTTGAAGAATTAATAGAAATTCTTCGAGAAAGGTGCAGAATTATGGAAGCTCAAAAATCTTCGAACAGCTCCCAACAAATAGATCGAGTGCCTAAGCCATTTATAGCAAAACACACTCGAGTTATGAGCATTCAAAATATCGCTTGTGTATTCTGTAGTGGAAATCATGCGATTGACCAGTGTCCAAAATTTAAAGAAAATAAATTGAGCCCTAAGGATCGTTATGAAATCGTGAGAAAACATAATTTATGTACTAATTGCCTTCGACAAAATCATCGTGTTTTCGAATGTAAGTCATCACCTTGTTCGTTGTGTTCTTTAAAACACAACATTCTTCTCCACTTCGGGCGGAATAATTCAATAATGAGTGTTTCCAAAAACGATTCTAATAATATTCCAGAAAAATCGCCTCAGGTATTGTTTGCATCTAATTGAGCAAATCTTACAAATGAGTTTTCAACGCCAAATCTCAAACATCAAAAAACTCAGATCCTATTAGGAACTGTAGTTGTTTGGGTTAGAAATTATTCGGGCGATAGAATGCAATGTAGAGCGCTATTGGATAGTGGTTCTCAAGCTAATTTTATTACTGAGACCATGCGCAAAAAATTGTCATTAAAAACAGAACCGGTTAATATCAGAATCTCCGGAATAGGTGGCGCAACATCAACAGTTACCAAAAATGTAAATGTTTTCCTCGAATCACGAACATCAGGTTTTAAATGTAATTTGAATTGTTTGGTAAAATCTAAAATTTCCGAGTTTATTCCCTCGCGATAAAAACGATTTAAAAGACCATACTCTTGGTTTGATAAACCGGCAGCCATTGATTTATTAATTGGTGCTGAAATATTTTCTGAAATCATTTTAGGAGGAAAACTTGTAACAAGTTATGATCTTCCAATGTATAAAACTGTTTTCGGACTTGTAATAATGGGAAAAACCTTAATTGGTGAGCATTCCTTGAATCATAATTCTGAGATTTCTAATACTTCGACTATGGTTTTTAGCGTCTTAAAAAGTCTTGATGAGCAGATCCAAAAATGTTGGTTAATTGAAAATATTTAAAATACAAAAGCGCACTCAATTGAAGAGAAATTGTGCGAAACTTATTATTCAAAAAATGTCATTAGAACGAAATCATGGCGATATAGTGTAGCTCTTCCAAAGAAATCAAATATTGGTGAGTTAGGTAATTCTTCTATCACAGCTGAAAAACAATTTCTCACAATGGAAAGACGTCTTCATAACAAACCAGATTTTTTTGAGCAGTATTCTCAATTTATGAATGAATACATCGATTTACAACACATGATAGAAGTATCTAATCCAGGTCAAAGTGAATGTAAGCACAACAATTATTTCATGCCACATCACGCAGTTATACGTGAAAGTAGTATAGCACTACAAAATTATGCGTCGTATTTAACGCTTCATCAAAAACATCTACAAATACATCACTAAACGATTGTTTAATGGTTGGTCCTACAATTCAGCAGGGCTTGTGTTCCATCATCATGAGATTTCGAAAACATGCAATCGGTATTACAGGGGATATAACAAAAATGTATAGACAAATCTTAGTGCATTAAAAAGATCAAAATCTTCAACAAATTTGGTGGCGTGAATCTGATACCACCCCATTAAAATGTTACAAACTTCGGACCGTAACGTATGGAACAGCTAGTGCTCCGTTCCTCGCTATTCGTACATTATTTCAGCTAGCGGAAGATGAACAAACACATTTTCCTGAAGCTTCAAAAGTGCTTAAACAAGATTTTATGTCGATGACGTGCTAACCGGTGCTGATGATCTAAAAATGGCAATCAAATTGAAAAATGATCTTGTTAATTTGTTGTTAAAGGGAGGTTTCGAACTTCGAAAAATCACGTCAAATCATTCGGCTGTAATATCTTCGGATCGTAATAATCAATCCAAATCGATTAAAGTCTCTCTCTCTCTCTCTCTCTAGCTTCACATCCCATGAAGGGATTTTGCCGCCCGCACTATGGTCCTCCAGCCGTCTCGGTCCATCGCTCTCGACCTCCAGTTTCGACATCCTAGTGCCTGTAGATCTTGTTCGACGTCGTCACGCCAGCGCAGTCGGGGTCTTCCTCTACGACGCACACCGGCTGGTTGTTGATGGAACACTTTATTGGTCATCCGTTGTTGTGGGGACCTTGCAACGTGGCCAAGCCATCTCACTCGATTGGATTTGATGAATCCGATGATATCGCAATCTCCAAGTATTTGCTTTATCTCGTGGTTCATGCGAATCCGATATTCATTGTTCGCGACTTTAATTGGACCAAAGATGGAGCGAATGACCTTCCTTTCGAAAGTTGATAACAATCTACAATCATTAGTGGTCATGGTCCAGCTCTCGCTTCCGAAAGCCAGCACAGGTCTTATTAGTGCTTTATAAAGTGCGAGCTTGCACGACTGCGATAGATTTCTAGATCGCAATAATTTTGATTGGGCGTAGAAAACTCGATGTGCGGCAGCTATTCGGGCTTTTATTTCTGCCTGCATGTCATTTGATGATGTTATAACTGACCCGAGGTATTTGAAATTTTCAACGCGATCAAAATTGTGGTCGCCAATTCCGAGATTTGCACTAGAGATGTTCCTGGGTGTTGTTAGATATTTGGATTTACTGCTGTTCACCTTCAAACCAAGTCTTCTTGCGCAGCGATCGAGCGGCACGAAACTGTCTTTGATATCGCTAGGTCTTCGGCCAAGAAGCACGATATCATCTGCATATCCAAGAATTTGGCCTGATTTATTAAATATACAGCGCGAAGTTTCGATGTAGCTTTTCCTCACTACGTACTCAAGCGCCAAATTGAACAGCACAGGCGCGAGTGCATCTCCCTGTCGAACACCAGATGTTATTTCAAAGGAGTCTGACACAGTTCCTTCGATTACAATTCTACATACAGACCCAGACGTTGTTAATTTGCACAGAGAAACGAGTTTCTCTGGAATTCCTAGGCATATGAGCGCGGCCCAAAGGTTATCGCGGTTTATACTGTCATATGCCTGACGGAAGTCTATATATAATTGATGTATGGTTATGTTGTACTCCCAACATTTTTCCAGGATCATCCTCATGGTGAAACTCTGGTCAGTGGTCGATCGGTTGGGACGGAAACCACACTGATAATCGCCAATGATGTTTTCGGCGAAAGGGATGAGTCTGGCAAGTACAACATTAGCCAACACTTTGTAAGCAGTGTTCAATAGAGCTATACCACGATAGTTTTCACATTTAAGACGGTCGCCTTTTTTATGCAACGGACATATGAGCGCGGTCTTCCAATTCTCCGGCAGCTCTTCTTGGTCCCAAATACAGACGATGAGATCGTGTAGACTTGTTGCAAGAGTAGCGCCTCCGAGTTTTATTAATTCTGCGGGGATTCCATCGAGACCGGGTGCCTTTAATCGATTAAAGTGCTAGGAATAAATTGGAACACAAACACCGATAAATTTATTTTTTCATTCAAAAAATATGCAATTACTGATCAGTGTACAAAACGATCGGCATTATCTGAAATTGCTGGAATGTTTGATCCGTTAGGTTTATGTGCCCCTATAGTGTTTCTGGCAAAATCGTTTATGCAGACATTATGGGAAGCTAAACTAGGATGGGATGATTTGTTGCCCACTCAACTTCAAGAATATTGGAATGAATTTAAACGACTACTCGCTACAAACGATGAAATATCCATTCCAAGATGTGTCATAGCTCCAAACGCAACAGCGATTGAGCTCCATGGGTTTGGAGATGCATCTGAAAAAGGTTATGGATGTGTTGTCTACCTACGTACCATCGATCGTGAAGACAATGTTTTTGTAAAATTTTTATGTTCAAAAAGCCGAGTAGCTCCACTAAAATCACAAACTATACCTCGGTTGGAGCTGTGCGCTTCTTTGCTCTTGGCTCAAATAGTCGAAAAAATCATTTTAGTAATGCAAATAAAATTTAATTCAATTTTTTTATGGACTGATTCTGAAATCACTTTACATAGAATCAAATCGGTTCCAGGGCGTTTAGAAGTTTTTGTAGCTAATAGAATTTCAAAAATACACGATTTGAGTTCTCCCTCTGATTGGTATTATGTTCCAACCACAGACAATCCCGCAGATATAGTGTCTCGAGGGCTTATGCCGCAGGCATTTTTTAAGTCAAAACATTGGTGGTCGGGTCCTTCGTACATAAACCTACATAAACTACAAGGTCGGGTCCTTCGTACATAAACCTACATAAACAACCTACATAAACTACATTGAATAATGAAACCTCGCATACGGAAAATCCAAAAGTTTTGGTTGGAACTTTGATAAAAATAGACGAATGGATGCCTGTTGTAAAGCATTCGAATTATTTGAAAGTATTGCGAATTTTTGCATATATATTGATCGTTTTACAAAAGCTTGTATTAACAAACTTCGGACTTCAAATAAATTGTCAAAACTACCAACTATCAAATCAATCGAAATTACAGAAATTGATAGTGCCTTAAAATGTATTATAAAACACATACAGCAATTTCACTATTCAGATGAAATTCAAAGTCTTCGTAAAAATCAATCTGTGTCTCATCAAAGTAAATTAATATCACTAGCGCCATTTCTCGATGACGATGGCATGATTCGGGTTGACGGACGATTAAAAAACGCTGATATTCCCTTCGACCACAAGCATCAGTTAGTAGTACCAGGTTCGCATTCTTTCATAAAATTGCTAGTTCGTAATGAGCATATACGCTTTCTTCATTCTGGTCCTCAGACTGTCTTGTACAATCTACGACAACGTTTTTGGGTTATAGGTGGACGAAATTTATGTCGAAAAGTAGTACGCGAGTGCATAACGTGTGCCCGAGCGCGTCCTCAAACCATAAACCAAATAATGGGCCAATTACCCGAAAGGCGTGTCTTACCGTCCAGACCATTCCAAAATGTGAGCGTGGATTTTTGTGGTACATTTCTGGCGGTTAATCAAGTAAAATCTAGAGTGCAATTGAAAGTCTACATTGCAATTTTTATTTGTTTCGTTACAAAGGCAGTCCACATGGAAGTGGTATCTGACCTCTCTACTTCAGCTTTTTTAGCAGCTCTTCGACGATTCGTATCGCGTCGTGGACTTTGCTCAAATATATATTCAGATAACGCTACCAATTTTGTTGGCTCAAAATCTAAATTAAAAGAACTTCGCAGTTTATTTTTATCGGAATTACATCAAAATGAAGTATTAAAATTTTGTATTGATTCCCATATTCAATGGCATACTATTCCCCCACGGTCACCTCATTGTGGAGGCTTGTGGGAAGCAGCGGTCAAAAGTGCGAAATATCACATAAAACGCGTTCTTACTTATTCGACATTTTCAATCGAGTAATTTCACACGATCGTGGTTCAAATCGAAGGATGTCTGAATTCACGTCCTATTGGTCCTATGTCGGATAATCCAAATGATTTTGAAAGTCTTACTCCCGGCCATTTTTCAATCGGCCAACCGATCAATTCCATCCCTGACCCATCATTGTTACATTTGCAATATAATCGTTTAAGTCACTTTCAAAGAATTCAATTTACATTTCAAACATTTTGGAAGCGATGGTTAAACGAATATCTGTCAATTCAGCAGCATCGTCGAAAATGGACTAAACCATGTGAATCACTAAGAATCGGTGATTTAGTAATCTTAAAGGAAGATAACGTCCCACCATTAAAATGGCCAATGGCTCGAATCATAAAGCTTCATAAAGGCCAGGATGGATTTGTTAGAGTGGTGACTGTAAAAACATCGAACTCCGAATTTAAACGCGCTATTACGCGCATTTGTCCACTTCCAATTAAGAATTCGATTAATGAAAGTAATGAAATTTACAAACAAAATTAGCAACAAAGTTATTGTGAGTTTTAATTGGCTTGAATTTGGAACATTTAAATTGTTATTTTTAATTTTTTTTTTTTTTGTTTGAGCATTTAAATTAGCTTAAATACTTCAAGGGTGGGAGTATGTTGAAATTAAAACCCACTGTAATTATAATTATATTGCTTTTAGATTATCAAGGATGCCTGTGTGAGCTTTTGATTTTTCAATTATTTTCCTTTATACTCGTTTTTTTGGAGTCTTCGTGTAGTTTCTGATGAAACAAGTCATAAAAACACAAATCATGTAAAATAATAAAAAGCATTGTATATAAAATTTTGTGAAACTATTAAAATAAAATTTATATAAAAAAATATAAATAATTAAATGTGCGAATAGTTTTTTATTTATGTAAAATCATAATTATTGATTTCACCATTTTTAATAAAATGCAGTCCACAACAACATCGTATACACAGTTTGTGACTCAATTTTTAACATCTTGATTTAACTTGGGCAAAAAATATCGAGTAGAAATAAGTTTACGTGAAGCGCGGATTCCGGGATGTGAAAGACAGTGTAATGAATCGAAAACTACTCGTCGTAATGATTGATGAATGTAAACTCGTTGATTACCTGTGGAGGTTTCTCAATAGAGTTCGTTGCCTGCGAATTTAACAAGTTCCAGTTTGTATTTTCTATTTTTCGCAATATTTTTATTTAGGTTTTTAATTCGTACGTTGTAACTCTGATATATTATGAATATTTAGAATTTCGCTGATTAAGGCTGCTTGTGGATCGCATGAGCGTGATAAGGTGTCTGAGACCACATTATGTTTGCCTGAAATGTGGCGAATATCAGTCGTAAATTGGGATATGTAATCTAAATGTCGGCTTTGACGGGGACTACGTTCCGCCTTCGAGTAGATTGCGTTTATCGACGGCTTATCGTCCGTGAAGATTGAAAACGTACGACCTTCTACGAAATAACGAAAATGCTTAAGCGCTAAGTATATTGCTAATAAGTCACGGTCGAATGCGGAATACTTGGCTTCAGTTTACGAGAGTTTCTTAGAAAAAAAAACATAATGGTTCCCAATTACCTTTATTATATTGCTGTAATACTGCAGCTACGGCCATATTTGATGCGTCACATGTAATATTGTATTTAGAATTCTCAATTGGATGTGCCAATAACGTTGCTTCGGTCAGTTAGGCCAATCGAAATTTTTGACAGTTTTGGGCTTCTTTGATAAAAGTGCTAACTGCGCGTGAATCGGTTGAAGAAATTCGGCTAATCGTAGGATAAACCAAAGATAAAAATTCACCATCCCGACGAATTTCTGAATTGGTTTAATTGAATGTGCTTTGGGGAAACTTTGTTATTGCTTCTACTCGCAGCGGCAAAGGTTTAATGCCATCTGGAGTAATAGAGTGGCTGAGGAATTCCAGGGCTGGAACACCGAAAACACATTTTGATGTTTTAATTTTGACATCGTACTTTGCAAGCCTTTCGAAAATTTTCCTTAAGTGCGATAAATGTGTACCTCAGTTTTACTCGCAATCAATATGTCATCAATATACACGAAAACGAAATCAAGGTCTTTACATACTTCATTCATAAAACGCTGAAACGTTTGAGCTGCGTTCTGAAGTCCAAAATGCATTCGTTTATATTCAAATAACCCAAATGGCGTCGTAATGGCCTTTTTAGGAACGACTTCAGAAGCTACAGGTATTGCGTGGTATGCCCTGATTAGGTCAATTTTTGTAAAAATTGTGCATCCCTGCAGGTGCACGGAAAAGTTATGGATATGCGGTATCGGATAACGATCCGGTACCGTAATGGCATTAAGTCGACGGTAGTCTCCACATGGACACTAAAACTTGGGGATTCGTTAAGGGTCGGAAATTCCTTTAATAATTGTCCAAAAATACTATCAACCCCTTAGTGTTTCGGTGTTGGAGTATTATCCGTAACTGTCATTGCCGAGGCAGTTAATTTGGTGATCGGATCTAGGATGCGTTTTCCACGCCAGTCAAAAAGAAGATCGAATTTAGTTAAAAATTAGCCCAATATCGACCGAAAGTAATTTAGTCCCAAAAGTATTAATGGTTGTGCCATTCGCTGCCGAAAGACACAACACTATGGATCGAGAGATCGGTTTCCTTGGAAAAATTTATTTGGAACAACCGTAAGGTCGACCCCAAAAGACGGCGATTCGTATGCATTCGACTATCTGCCGTAAAGATAGTCGAACTTATTCGTTGAAAGGACTAAGCTTTGCTGCAATTGTGAAATTTGTTTCTTCAACTCTGTAATTTCCGCCGAATACTTTTTTCTTGATTGATTATCAGAGGTTGCAGCTAAGGTGGGATCTACTTGTGAAATATTGTTCGGTTCCGAAGCTTTATACATTCGATCCGCCTTTTCAATTAATTCGTTGGTTGGTTTTTCCTCAAATCCGATTAATCCTACTTTAATGATTTTTGGCATTCTCCTTATCCAAAGTTTTCTCACGGTCTCTTCGCTAATGTTGTCACCCGCTAACCTCTTCATTGTATTGTAAACTACGGATGGTTTATCTTCGCCGATATCTTTTTTTTCGGCTAATTCATCCAAGCGTTTTTCTTGAGACAGCGAATACATCTTAATGATTGACCGTTTTAGCGTATTGTATTTGTCTTTATCTGGAGGTGGATATATTAATTCAGCTACTGAATCAAAAACGTCAGCAGGTAAAGAGCTTGCCACGGTCCAAAACTTTTTCTGGTAAGTTGTAATTTGGCAAAGTTGGAATTGCATCTCGATTTGAATAATCCACGACTGAGGGTTTTTTTCTAAAAAAAAAACGGGGAGTTTAATGCGAGTGGACTGGACCTGAGCGGTTTGATACTGTTTTTCAGTATTCGAGACTTTTGGAATGTGAAACTTAAGTACCAATCAACACAAACGAAAATTCAGTTTACAGCCGTATATAAAATTACGATAAATGTAATTTAAAATTATAAATTGATTCATACTCGACCTTCCAAAATACGGCTACATCGCTTCATCAATGGAAAAAAATGGATCCGAAAGGCTGAGCTAATTTTAAGAACATTTCGTTGAAATGCTCAATTGACGGTTGAACTTTATATAATTTATTATTTGGGTCACATTTAGGATTGTCGTTGAAATGAATAAATCTTAATATTTTTTCAAATTTATTTCTTGGCATAGCATTAGCTACTAGTACATATGTTAAATGCAGTGGCGTTTCCTGGTTGTGCTCCCAAGGTGTTCTGCTTCGGATTTTAATCACTAAAATAATAGTTATTAATTAAGAAAATAATATTAGAAAAACTATAATTTAAAATAAAAAATTTTAAAAATAAAATTTTCTGTAATAAAAATAAAATTTTTAGAATTCGAATAAAAATCAAAAACTGTTTAGTCGTTCGGCGAACGAGCAGAACATCGCCATAAAACGCCGCTGATGTCCAGTTAGCTTAATATAATATATCTTATATCATAAACAAATAAAAATTATCCCCATTTTAATACGATGAGGTAGACCCGTTTGCTATGTTGTTCAATCTTTACAAATGGAATTTACACATTCACTGAATCAAGGATTGACCAGCACCCAGAGATTTCCAAATGACATGGCGTATATGTCTAGTTAGCTTAAGATATCCTAAACAAATAAAAATTATCCCCATTTTAATACGATGAGGTAGACCCATTTGTTATTGACCCCTAAGTTGTTCAATCTTTGCAAATGGAATTTACACATTCACTGCATCAAGGATTGGCCAGCACCCAGAGATTTCCAAATGACATGGCATATATGTCTAGTTAGCTTAAGACATCCTAAACAAATAAAAATTATCCTCATTTTAATACGATGAGATAGATCCATTTGTTATTGACCCCTAAGTTGTTCAATCTTTGCAAATGGAATTTACATATTCACTGCATCAAGGATTGGCCAGCACCCAGAGATTTCCAAATGACATGGTACATATGTCTAGTTAGCTTAAGTTATCCTAAACAAATAAAAATTAACCCCATTTTAATACGATGAGGTAGACCCGTTTGCTATTGACCCCGAAATTGTTCAATCTTTGCAAATGGAATTTACATATTCACTGAATCAAGGATTGGCCAGCACCCAGAGATTTCCAAATGACATGGCGTATATGTCTAGTTAGCTTAAGATATCCTAAACAAATAAAAATTATCCCCATTTTAATACGATGAAGTAGACCCGTTTGCTATTGACCCCGAAGTTGTTCAATCTTTGCAAATGGAATTTACATATTCACTGAATCAAGGATTGGCCAGCACCCAGAGATATCCAACTGACATGGCACATATGTCTAGTTAGCTTAAGATATCCTAAACAAATAAAAATTAACCCCATTTTAATACGATGAGGTAGACCCGTTTGCTATTGACCCCTAAGTTGTTCAATCTTTGCAAATGGAATTTACACATTCACTGAATCAAGGATTGGCCAGCACCAAGAGATTTCCAAATGACATGGCGTATATGTCTAGTTAGCTTAAGATATCCTAAACAAATAAAAATTAACCCCATTATAATACGATGAGGTAGACCCGTTTGCTATTGACCCCGAAGTTGTTCAATCTTTGCAAATGGAATTTACACATTCACTGTATCGAGGATTGGCCAGTACCCAGAGATTTCCGACCGACATGTTATATATCTCTAGTTTGCTTAAGACATCATAAACAAATAAAAATTATCCCCATTTTAATACGATGAGGTAGACCCATTTGTTATTGACCCCTAAGTTATTCAATCTTTGCAAATGGAATTTACACCGAAATGAAAATTTGATTATGAAACCTCATTTGAGGCGGCCAAATCCCTTGATGGGATATAGTGCCAGAGAGAGAGAAGAAGGGAGAGAGAGAGGATTGGCCAGTACCCAGAGATTTCCAAATGACATGGCATATATGTCTAGTTAGTTTAAGATATCGTAAACAAATAAAAATTAGCCCCATTTTAATACGATGAGGTAGACTTGTTTGCTATTGACCCCGAAATTGTTCAATCTTTGCAAATGGAATTTACACATTCACTGTATCGAGGATTGGTCAGTACCGAGAGATTTCCAACTGACATGACATATAGGTATAAATGTATCCTCCTGTTGTTCCCAAAACATTGTCTTGGATGGCAGCTTGTTGTACCCGGATAACAATAGGATGCCGATAAATTTATACATTTCATCAGTAGAAACCGTAAAACTCATGTCACCTTTTAAATTCGCATATTTGATCGTTTCTACGCAAATGTAATTTATAAAATCTTCGTTAAAAATCACCTAAAATAAACCCAACGGCGACATATCTTGCTGAATAATTTTATCTACAAAAGAGGGATGAGAATTATTTTCGAGTTTTGAAGAAGCTGATGTTTGTTCAAGATCTTGTTCGATTCAATTCCTTGTCTTTTTACGTTTTTTATTGTTGATGTTATTGCCTAAAATTGTTTGACAATCTTCGTTTAGTTCAATTTCTTCAACTTCAATATTACGCAATAATAGTTGGTAGTTCATAATAGGTACAATATACATTTAGTCGAACTTCGCCCGTTTCTGCTAATATCTTTTTACCTATTTCAGATTTTCAATTGCTTCGTCATCACTATTCGCATCATCTTTGTCGCTATCTGCACCATCGACCGATGGAACAAGAATGAATTCCAAATCTTGTACGTTCAAAAAATTTTAACTTTTTATTTTTACGCTCACAGTTAAATCTATAAAATATTTTGTATTTTATATTATACAATGAGCATTAATTTAAAGAAAATATATAAATACAAAATTATACACTTCTGCCCAATGAATGTTTAATCATACATGCATCAATTATAGGTACCGGGTGAGTTTTTTAAGCTTAAACTTTCAAATATCTTGGAAAATGTAGAGGGCTTCTACGATAAAAATGACCATTATCAAAATTAAATCATTCTGCAGGGAAAATACATTAGTGCTAAAATAAGGGCCCCCGCCCCTGTTTGTAAGGAGGGTGGGGGGCAACTTGGAAACTAAGAAAGGAACCCCTATTTTTTATTGCAGTTTCGGATTCTACGGCTAAAAATACGTAGGATTTCCTTGAAACATTTTTTCCATTCATGATAGATGGCGCTGTAATAGGCGATATTAAATTTTTTTCGATTTCTCCTACTATTATGCATACGATTCTGCAATATGTTTGCGTTAAAATTAAGACGTTTTCAATGTAAATACTTCAAATTAGTTTTAAACAAATTGTATTTCTTACATTAAAAAAAACTACTTTTAGCGTAACACAGGAACAACGACGTGGACATCATCTTTTAATTAAATTAAGTGCTCTAAGTAAGTGCTAAAAGTAGTTTTTTTTTAAATTTAAGAAATACAATTTGTTTAAAACTAATTTCAAGTATTTACATTGAAAACGTGTTAATTTTAATGCAAACATATTGCATAATGTTTACAGTAGGAGAAATCGAAAAAAAAAATTAATATCGCCTATTACAGCGCCATCTATCATGAAACGAAAAAAAAGTTTCAAGGAAATCCTACGTACTTTTAGCCGTAGAATCCGAATCTGCAATAAAAAAAACAGGGGTTCCTATCTTAGTTTCAAAGTTGCCCCCACCCCCTTACAAACAGGGGCGGGGGTCCTTATTTTAGCACTAATGTATTTCCCCTCCAGAATGATTTAATTTTGATAATGGTCATTTTAAGTTTCAGCTTAAAAAACTCACCCGGTATACAATATAATCAATGTTAATTAATAAATCTACAAAATTTTAACAGCTTGACGTACCCTGATTATTATTAGTCAAGTTTAATCATTATTCACTTCAAATTAACCGATAAATAATAAATAAGTAATAAATTAAAATCTTCACTTACCCGCGTTGCGCCATTTTCGATTTAGTTCTTTTTCCAAAATTTCACACTGAATTGAAATTTTTTGACAAAACAATGATTGCACAAAATAGTTCAGTGTTGTGTAAAGTTCGATAAACAAATACACAACAAAAGTTAAAAAAGTACCTATAAGAACTTAACAGAAAAAGATTACGTTTCATGTATGTTTAATCATACATTGAGTTTTCCACAGTTAACACGAAAACGTATAACACAAAATATCGGATAACAAGAAAAATTTTTTTGGTACTTAGTTTTTTCATATAATTTTAGTATGAAATTTTTCGCTTAAGCCGAAACTTTTAACACACAATTTCGTTTAACGCGAACAAATTTTTCAGTCCCTTTATATGAAATTAGTACAGAAATATTCGTTTTCATAAAACAAAAAATATAGTTCAGTTTTTGGGAATTCCCCGAAATTAAATTTTGTTATTGTTGTTTTGTTGTTTTTGTTTTGATGGAGAGAAATGGTTTTAGTTTGCTTTGTATTTGGTAGTAGTGAGCACATAATTCCCGTTAAACGTAAAATTGGTTCCGTAAATCATAAAATTTAATTTATATTGGTGTCGTTCGAGGGGTTAGTATTGGTGTTACTTTTGATGAGCGTGTTAGTTTTTGTGAGTGAGATATAAAATTATTCTTATATTGTCTAAATTGTGTTCTCTAGAATTTTTTAAAATTGCTGTTGCTTCTTCAGTGATTATTAAGCAAAAGCATGGCTGGCAGAAATTAAAAACAAAACGCTTTAACGGAAAAAAAGGATTGATATTCTGGAAAATGTTGATCGAGGCGATCTATCAAAAACAGAAATTTGTAAAGAATTTGGGATTCCAAACTCTACTATAACAACGATTACAAAAAATCGCCTAAAAATTCAATCTTCATATGAAAAGGGTGATTCCGAAACGTTTGCGTTTACCAAAGTATGAAGATTTAAAATGCTTCTATTTTTGGACCTCTTATTAATGGAACAAGCTTATAAAATGGCCATCGAAATGGGAATTAACTTTAACTCTATTCCTGGGTGGCTAGAGCGCTTCTAAACAAGACCAGGAATTGTCTTTAAGTATATTCGTGGAGATGCGAGACAAGTATCAGCTGATATGACTTCCGACTGGATATCTTCAACTTTACCTATAATTCTGAATGATTACGATAGAAAAGATATTTAATTTACATATAAATTCTATTTAAATTATTTTTCCGGGCATACTAAGGTAAAAAGTTAGTGGTACTTTTTTTGAAAACAAATTAAAATGGAGATTAACTTTTCCTGATAATTTCGCTATGGAAAAATTATTCTCAATTTACAAATATTTACATCAATCTTTTGTTCTCAATAGGCCAGAAAAAACTGATTTATAGACAAAAGCTGTAAAATCTTTCCCCAGTTTCCTGTTCCCAGGAAATTACCAGAATAGGGCCACTATGGTGGAAAAAATCTAAGGAACGTCTTAAAGCACTTGTTGGATGTAATTCCGATGGAACAGAGAAACTGCCTCTTATTGTTATCAGAAAGTCTCAAAATCCGAGATGTTACACCACAAATAAAAAAGCCTGGATTGAAGCGGACTTATTTTCAAGTTGGTTGAAATCGTCAAATAAAAACTTTTTAAAGGAAAAGAGAAAGGCAATTTTAATTATAGATAAGCGCCCAGCACATCCAAAGATCCAACTAGAAAGTGTTAAATTAATTTTTCTGCCTTCAAATACTACCAGTGGTTTCACAGCGTTGTGATCAAGGAATCATTAAGAATTCAAAAGTGTTTTATAAAAAAATGCAAGTATTGAGCTTCTAGGAAGATATGAAAGAGGTATCAGTTTTAGATGCGTTGTACATGTTACGTCACGCATGGAAACTTGCTACGTATGTAACTATAACAAATTGTTTCCGCCCATCTGGTTTTACAATTCCGGCTACTGTAAATGATGACGTGAATTATAGTTTTTGATCGTATTTTTCTGGTTAGAAAATTACCTCAAAATATCACGGTCCAAGATTACTTGAGTCTGGGTAATAGTATTGATACCGCACCGCTTCTAAGTGATCGCTAAATTTGTGACATTATAAAATCCACAATCGCCCAGAGAAAAATGAGGATAGCGATAAACAGGATGAAGATGATGTTCTAGTTCCGGTACCTCCAGTTGAAACCGTTTCATAAGTGCTTACTGGGTTTGCGCTGATTTACCGACGTCCAACCAGATGTAGAAAAAGTTTACAACATTCTTGGTGACTTGCAATAATATTTGGAGGAAAACATAATTAATAAAGCCTAATTAAGTACAGCCTTTTTTGAAGCAACAGAGAAGCATCAGTATGTTTTTTTTATAATCTAGATATGTATTTTTGAAAAGTAGTAACATATGTTTTTTAACAGTACCTTTATGAATTTTATTTTCCATTACATACATAATGTATAAATGTTTTTTTTTAACCCTATAATGTGAGTGACGTGGGTACCCGTGGTTTTACTTCCAATAAAAACTTTAAATTTTTTGAGAACTTCTGGTTCAATTGGCATAGATTACGATCATACTTAAAAATGAGAAATGTTCAAACTTGGACGAACGTGGAAAAAATACGTTACTCACTCAAATTAAAATATTTTTTCTTCACTCACATAAGGGTTAAATGAAATTACATATTTGATTTTTGGTTAGTAACATGAATTTAAAATTATGAAAAAACACATATTTGTAATGTAATGTAATTACTTGTTTTCAATAATTTAAGGAATCAAATTTAAATAAGTATGTATGCATTTAATTTTAAATTTTTTCATTGATATTATCGCTTAAGACGAAATTCTCATAACACGAAATATTTTGTAATTGATTTTAATTTTTTTTTTTCCAAATGGTGCCAATGGCGATATTCTTGGAGTCCCATTTGAAATGCGATATTTTAAAACGCGAATTATCGAAACGTCATATTTCAAAACGCGATATTTCAAAACGTGATATTTAAAATGCGATTTTTCAAAACGCGATATGGTATATAACGTGATATTTTCAGAATTAAAAATCGATAAGAGCGGGAGTATAGGACCGGGTTATATCAGGCGGGTGAAGGCGAAAATTAATTTCAGTTTATAGGAATTTCAAAATCGATAGGAGCGGGAGTATGGTGAGACAGCACGATATTATTAGTTCCTTTGTGTGGTGAGCGAGAGCATTGGCTTTTTCCTCATCGCTTCTTACCCAATATCCAGTTTGTAGGCCTTTTTAGGTTTTTTGTTACCTTCAGTGAATACTCAGTCTGCCTCGTTGCCGATAGTCTACGTAAATAATTCTGGACAAATTGGTTTTCTTCTTCCTGCAGTGCAAATTTCAGGATTTTGATAACTCAATATAAATTGCATTTCAGCATTGGTGATTTTGTTTGTTGCTATTGCCGTCGAATTTTCCACTTCTCCTGGATTAGTGGCCGGATAATTTGTGATAATTTATTAATTCTTTCAGGATTGTTGATGATTAGTGAAGCCTTTTCAGCTAATATTTCCAGTGCCCATTTCAGCTTTTCTGCAGCCACATCAATATCTGCTGGTATTTTTAGCGGGATATCAAGATGACAATTTTGTTCGACTAGTCTTCTATATTGATTCCAATCAGTTAATTTATTTGTCAGACGTTTCAGTGTTTCTAACTTTAAGACAACAGTACTCATTGTTACTATTATCAGTGAATGATCAGACGTCAGATCATAGCAACCGGTGGCCTTCACATGTACGCGCAATGCCTTTGGTTACGCAGAAATCAATTAGATCAGGTAATTTCTTTTTACCCGTGGGCCAGTTAGTAGAATGACCTTTAGATAAAAATTCCAGCGACTGTTCCTCTATAGCTTCATAAAGTGGTTTGCCTTTTTTTGATTTTAATTTGATTTTAAGTCTTTTTAATTATATTAAATTTTAATTTACAGTAACTGCATTTACGAGGATTTTTTCTTCAAATTTATTTTTGTTTCTCTTTACATAGTCTCCTTGTCAGTCCATATACACTTAAACCAGCGATGCTCCTATCCCTTCAACTCGCCCCAATAAACTCAGCACCTTTCTCTTCCAAATAGTTGTTTACGAAGGTGATGGCCTCTAAGAGGAGGGTAAGAGGTTTTACGTTGCTAACGTCGTCAATGTAGATAACGTCATCAACTTGGTTTAATGCCATTTCGCTAAAAAGTCGGGGCGATATTTGCCAAAATAGCACAATAATGTTTTAATGAGATATTTGCATTCAAATTTTGGTCTATTAAATTGGGCACCATGGCTAATAATTTGGTCTGACCGATCACTAACTAAATTTAGAAGCTTTCTATTAAAATTTTTGCTGTCGGAATAAGAAGCCATCCTAAAAGATCTACCCAAGATATCTTATTTGAGAGGTTAATTATTTTGGCACAGTAGGATCACAAACTGTTTCCTCTCCTAGATTTAACGTATATACTTAAACTTCTCGGAAATTACAAAACAACAAAAAAATTTACGTGACGCGAGATTTTTCAATCCCAATCCTTGTGATAACCAGGTAATAATTTTGAGACGCGGAAAATAACCGGCATTAAACCATATATTTAATAAATTTTAAAGGCAGAGAATTAAAAATTGTGCAGCGGTTTTAACAGCGGGAATTTGAGGGTAAATTTCTCAGAAGAAGTGATATTCCATTTGCCAACCAGTGCCATCCTGAGTTCGAAATATGCATTAGGTTTTGAAAAGACAATATATATGCATGAAATTATCGTACTTACAATTGAATTGACTGCTCAAGTGATTCAATAATTACTTAGGACTGATTTAATGCCACACTTTTAAGGCCCAAACCGTGGAATGGCGGTCTACAACAGCACACACATCTAATTAAAAGATTACAGTAATTCCTCAAGTAAAATCAAGTGTTACGAATGGCACAGTTTCAATGTTCTTCCTGGAACTTTCTCAATAATAGCACCTCAACAGTTGCAATGTAACAGAGTGGCAATCAACAGTTAAGATTCCACTGCTTGCCAAACAAAAAATGATGGATCGTCATATACTACTAAATATTGATGGAGTAGATGAAGGTGCAGAAAGTATTTTAGAGCTAGATTCAGTATTCTGTTCCTCAAAAACTCAGTATTTTTGATTTCCGGCCAATATTATAGCTTAACATATTATTTGCTATGCGCGCCATCTCTTATCAAATTTATTTATCGCGATGGAAGATTTCTGTAAACCATCACAGTGCAGTTTTGTTTTTATAAAGTGTTTAAATAATTTTGGCAATGGACGTTTAAATTGCTTAAAGTTTGTTTTGCTGTTTTTTTTTTCAAAATATCCTTCGAAATATTGTCCTTTCCCAAACATAAAACGATTCCACTACAAACAACTACCATTATTACGGAACAGACAGCTAAGTATTTCACAGCCAAGTACACTAAGAAGAAGCGCGCGAGTTATGATGCAGAAATTTACAAAATAAAACTGGTCAGATTAGAAAGCAGGTTCAAGCTATACACCCAGGTGGTGGTCAGTAAGTTGACCAAGAAAATCTTCTTTTTAGATTACTACGATTAGTCGACATTATCCACGAGTAGTCGACATTATCGAAGAGTAGTCGACGTTATCGTCGTTGTTGACGAGTTTGTCGACGCGATCACGTAAAAATTAGTAGTTGGTATTGTTCGTTTTTGAAGATATTCGATTAAAGTAAACCATTGAGAATCCCAGAAAACAATCGCCATCGCTTTCTTAGCCGAAGGAGCAGCAGTTACGTTTGTCTGTAGTGGATTTCCCTTAGGAACTGTTTTGACGGTATTTTTGATTTTGGAGTGTAATTGTGTTTCCAAGTTTCATCAACAGTAATTAGTCGGCGCCAAAACTCGATTCATTACGAAAACAGAGCATTGGAGATGTTCATTCGAACACGTTTTTGGTCCAAAGTTCGTAAATTTTTGGACTTTCAGAACATTCATCGTTCTCTTGTACCACCGCTGGTATGACCACGGTGGCAAATGATGGTGCAGAATCTCCGTATCAGTATTCAACTCGTTTTTGATTTGCGTAGGCATATTGTCTTTCAAAAATATTCATTTAATGAAAGCTCGATACTCGATTTTTCGTGATAGATAATAGATGGCGTTGTATACGATATATTTATCATAAAAATGTTTGAATTATATTATTTAGACATCACAATAAAAAAATATATAGCAATTTCATTTTTGGTAAATAATTTATTAATTAGAATTCCTAAAATAATTACATATTTAATTTTAGGTTTGGTAAACTAAATGAACTACTTCACGCTTTCCAGCTATATCTCAAACAATTACCACTAACAATATGGCGATCCTGAATTTAATGTCTGAATTATTCCTTTCCGAGTCAAGAATTTGCGAAGACTTCTATAAAAGCCCAATTAGGTTTTCTACAATTAGAGATAAATCGAATGAATCAGCTTTAATTATGACTGTTAAAGTAGTTTTTTCGATTTGTTCCTCTGCATAGCCATAATTCTGGTTTTAACTTGGTCAAACTCTTGCGTTTTCTGCAATCAATTTTGTTCAATCGGCCACTTCTTGTGTAAATTTTCTGAAAAAAAAACGGAAGACAAGTGGTGTAGTGGTACACCGAACAATTTTACCGACTATGATCAGTGATGATAATACAAATTCTTACACTACATTCAAGTCGTTCAAAACTTCCATGTCAATGTACAAGTTGAATTGTTTGCTTGTATACACTATAATTGTGTGCGAAGGTGAATAGGTGATAAGTGCATGAATGAAAAGGGCGTATATTGTGTTATAGAGATCGATAAATCGATGACAACTTCATAGCCAAGGTCAAGCAAGTATTGCTTGGTGTTTAATCCGGCCTTAGATGTGCTGCCGGGTAAATAGGTAATTTACACTCAATGGTTTAATTAGGAACAGTGCGCTTACCTCGGGTTAGTGCCTTAGAGCGCTATATTTCCAATTAAATAGCGAAACTTTGTACTTTTTGTAAAAAATCAGATTTATTTATTTTAAATGTTCTGTTGATATACAAAGTTACACAACTCATTATTACACAAACAAATTATAAAACCAGATTGTTCAGGAACTTATAATAATTTACACAAAGTTTTAGTTATTTTATGCCAGCTAGACTGATGTTGTTTTGTGTTTCAGCTACACGATTTCTTACGAATACCTTCCATTTGTTTGAAAACCCTTGAATCCATGCATCCTTGTCTTCCAGGTGACCAGATAATTTGTCACCCCAACCAATATTTTGTTTCCATAGCTTTTCACCATAATTTCACGGTTATAGTTATGGGAGCCATCCAGACAAGTAGATCAAATATCCTTGCGATGTTTGACAGGAAATTTTGCTTGGTATCCTCTTGTGCAGTTAGGAAGTTTGGCACCTTAAAGCTAAATTTGCCATCAAACAGACCTTCGCCAAAAATGCAGATCGCGAAGTCTTTGTATTTACCAAGCTGACGGCAAAACCACCAATTATTCAATCCATCAACTCCGAATAATTTAAAAACTTTAACCTAGCGGAGCATTATTTCCATAAAGGATTAAATATTTATATAATCTTTAGAGCTGATAGATTTTTTGATTTACTCTTCGAAGGAAAAATAAAATAAAATCAAACCATCTAGTTATGCAGAAAATACTAAATTGAGATGGATCGTAGCAGAAAGACAAGCAACGCAATCAATGACTGTTCAATGAAATGATGCATCCCAATTTAGTTTTTGCATAACCAGATGTTTCGAATCAATCAACACCGGTCGATTTAAGGTAAGTTTACATTTTAAACATCCTCCTCAGTTATTACGAATGGACGCAATGGATAGAAAGTTCAAGCAAATGACCAAATTTTCAATGAAAATGAAAACGCTAAAGATATTTATTTCCAATGGTCGTCCTAGAAAGAATTTCACCAACAATCAACGCGAAAGTAAGAAAGGAAACAGCAGGAAACACAATATTCAAGATATGTACGGGGAGAGATTTAGGATAATCGAGTACAAATCAAAGTGAATCATACTGTAACAGCCATAAAGGCGGTGTTATGAGGCGGTTTTCCTATAGTGAGTAATAATCTGTTGATGTAAAATATAAATCCGGTTATTGGAGTAAAGAACACTTGTGGATAAAATTACTATTGGCTGTGGTAAAAATAGTCAAGTTTCTGACGTTGAAAGTATCTCGCTAATACACGCCTGGGTTCCTGGTTCACCTGAGAATTATAGTGTCATACTAACGAACGTAGTTTTGATGAACTCGAGTGTGTCAAACTAACATTGGAAGGCCGTCCGATACCAGCGCGAGAGAAAGCGCTAAACTATTGTTTTTGGGACCCCAAATCTTTTGAGACCATTTCTGATTCCAGATTCGCTTCCGTACATCTTGGATAGGATTTTTTTTAAAATTATCTCTGGTCATTAGATCGTCACTGTTGAGATCAACGTACATCAAGGTAAGTCAGCCTCCTTTGATCTAAGCAATGTATCGCAAACAGATATCTTTTTTATTCAGAAACCATACCTTGTTCCTGGTGTGGTTTCAGAGATAATGAGAACATCTCATGTAATTTCTATTTTAAAATTTTTTTCTGGCATACTGAGGTAAAAATAAAGTGGTAATTTTTTTGAAAACAAAATAAAATTGGGAATAATTTTCCCTGCCATTTTAGATATGGAAAAATTTTCCCGTGTGTATTTGAGTGGGTCCCTGGATTGTTTAGATTTACAATTGGACCCGGGAGGTGGCACTGTAATTGGGTTCTAAGAATTTCTTTTTTGCTTTTTGACGAAATTTTTTTAAAATTTTTTTTAGAACATATAATTCCAACATTTCACCACCCCCACCACCCCTTTCTTTATAGATATAATTCTTATGTACGATTTTTTGTAATTGAACTCCTCCTAAACGAAGTTTTATGAAATTTTGTGTGTGTATTTGAGTGGATTCCTGGATGATTTAAATTCACAATTGGATCCGGTAGGTGGCACTGCGATCACGTTCTACGATTTTTTATTTTTTTAAGATTTTTCGTATATTAAAACATACAACCCCAAAATTTCACCACCACCACCCTAAATTTTATGTACGTGTGTTTGTAATTGAACTCCTCCTAAATGGCTGGACCGGTTCTAATGAATTTTGGATCTGTGTTTGAATGAGTTCCTGGATGGTTATGATTCACAATTAGACCCGGTAACTGGCACTGCATTTGGGTTCTGCGTTCTGGTAACTGGCACTGCGTTTGGGATTATTTTTTTTTGATTTTTGCCTAATTTTTTTTAAGATTTTTTGCATATCAGAACATGTAACCCCAAAATTTCACCCTCGACCCCCCCCCCCATAATTTTATTAAATGAAAAAAACATAGTGAATAATCCACTTTCTGAGAATAATTCGTAGTTATGCTTGTGTACCATAGGCGGCACTGATTTCGAATTCTATGGTATTCGAGGTACGTGTCAATAGATGCGCAAGCCACTTTCGTCGTAGCTTGGCGTTGTTTTTATATTTGAATTTCTGTTTGCGTGCATATTGAACCTATTATTTATCGACAAAACATATATTGAAATATCGTTTTAGATCATAAATGAGGTGTACTTGAACACTTATATTGAAAAAAGTGTGTAAGGTGCAATGTTGAAGTGAATATCGTATATGATCTTCAATGAATTTCAATTATATATACATGCGCATTCAATGGCAATCAATCTAACCTACTCTTCTGCATCGCATTTGGACCGCTGATTAAGATCCCAATATTAATTTTTGAACAACAGTTTGATGCGACCCCCCTTTGACTATTTTTGTTGCAAATAATGAAGTGCTCACTGCTGATCAAAAGGCGGATGATATTTTTTTTTGGGACACACTAAGCAACACTGGCAAAACAATCCTCATCTCACTGATACTTGCGCGCATTCAATCAAAAAATCATATTGCGTTGGCAATTGCTTCATCTGGCATTTGCTTGGTGGTGGAAGGACTGCACATTCAGCAGTCAAGTTGCCATTGAATGTTCACACTAATTTAGACGCAATGTACAACATAAAGAAGCATTTCGGCATGGCTAAAGTTTTGTAAAAATGCAAAAATATTAAACGAATGCACTATGACTCACATGCATTCACTTGAAGTTCTCGATAAACCGATGACAGATTTCAACGATAATACCAATCTTTTCAGTGGCGCTCTATTTTTGCTGTCCTCTCCGGTGATTTCAGACAGACATTTCTGGTCATTCTACGCGTTGTATGTGTGGACCATCCGAGCCTGGATGGAGCTTAGTGACTTGGCCGAGAAGCCACTGGTTGGCTGGAAAATTGTTATCTTTGATTATGACGATGTCATTCAGCTGAATTGTCAGTTTTCTGGTTTGCCACTTAGATCGTTGCTGCAGAGACGTAAAATACTACAGATGAAACCTTTTCCAGAAGTGTTGTCCCATTTGTTGCACCAACTGCCAACGATTGAGGTGTGATAATTTCATGTGAGTATCAACTTTGGGAATTTTTGTATATGGATGCCCGATCAGAAAGTGTGCCGGCGTAAGTGGATCGACTTCAGAATCGTTGATCGTTGGTCGAGAAGTTAGGATCGCTTCGATTTCTCTTAGCAGCAAATTCATCTCTTCTACAGTTAAAATATTTCTTCCAACTACCCTTTTGATGTGAAATTTGGTAGACTTGATTACAGCTTCCCATGACCCTCTAAAATGAGGAGAATTTGATGGGATAAACTTCCACGCTATGCGGCATCTAGAAAGATATTCGGAAATATTATTGGAAGTCTTGATTAATTTAGAAAACATTTCTCGTAATTTTCTGTCCGAACCGACAAAATTGCTCCCATTGTAGCTATGAATTTCACTACAAATTCCACGTTGTGCAGTGAACCGTTTAAGTGCACCCAAGAATGCATCACTGGATAGATCTCCCACCGGTCCCGAAAGCGTTTCTTTTCGTACTTAAACATACAAAGAGGCATATGTATGCCTTATTTGTCTTTTGACCCCGTCCTTTTGTCAAATGAATGAAAATAGGCCCTTCGTAGTCCACACCAGTTTTCAGAAATGGCCGAATCAATTTAACTCGTGAACTAGGTAGACTGCCCACCAAGATGCAATTACGTACGACTTCTTTCACTTTAATTTTCCCATTTGGCACCCAATATTCTTGTCGGACTATAAACTGGAGAAGTGAAGGTTCCACATGCCTGTTGGCTATATGTCCATCACGAATAATATGCAGCACAATGGTTGACTTTGGATGCAAAATTATTAGATGTTTGGTGGGGTACGTAGCCACACTATTCTGCAACCTGCCTATCCAACTAGAAGTAGCCCAACATCATCTAAGAATGGATTTAATGATCTAAGGATACTTGTTTGTTGATGTCCCGTTTCGATTGAAGTGCCAACAACCCATAATCCGTTGAAGCTTGCGAAATGATGAATACTTGATGCTTAATTCATCAAACCAGTTATTTGACTTGGCACAAATGAGTGTTAAAGAGATGGATTTAGTTGATATTTCTTCTATAGGTTGGTGGTAATGTTTTAATTGGGGTGGATTCGATGGATTTAAGTAACCAGCTCGGACCATTCCAACAAAGTGCGTGAAAGTTGAGTTCGCTGGAGACAAACCCCTAGAAGCACAATCGGCTGGATTCTCTGCTGAAGGAACATGGTGCCAATTCTACCACGACAATGTGGTGAGAATCGGTTATCAACGAAAGTGACAATGCGGAAATATACCACAGCTGCATACGCGGGCTGGCTTGCATCGCAGAAGCCATGTAGATCTATTCGGGAACCAAGTGATGAGTGAAAGCAAAACCAAGTGATTGCAAATTTGATCGTAACTTATTCCATAAATCCTTCTCTAGGGAAATAGGATCATTCCATTTCAGGTTATCACACCAAAGCATCTGCAGAAATATTTTGAAAGTTATGATTACTGGAGACACCAAACCCAGAGGATCAAAAAGTGTGCTTGCTTCAGAGAGAACTGTACGTTTTGTGAACTTCGTGGAGTTATGGAGCTTAGCACTGAAAGTGAAACAATCGGTTTTGGGGTTCCAGTTGATTCCTATAATACTTTTACGGATTCCACGATCTGGTTATTGTGGTCCTGAATTTCTTTGTCTTCCACTTCTTTACGTTCTTGAGGAATGTTGCTCAATGTGCGTTGACTATTCGATTTCCACTTCCTGAGATGGAACCCATACGTAATTAAAACATTTGCTATCTGTTCCTGCGATTTGTTTTAGCGCTCTGGTGGTTAAAAATGAGGCGGAAGCGAGATCATAGGTGACCGTTGTTAGCTGGAAATGTTTTATGGGTTGTGACATATCTGATCGAATAACAATTCGTTGATATCGAGCATCTTCTGACGCAATAGCAGCTTGGCTGTACATTTACTCCACATCCACAGAGAATGCTATTTTATATTCTCGAAACCGCAGAATAATCGCGAACAAACTGGATTGTACTGTAGCCCCGACTGCCAAACAATCATTTAGGAAAACACCTGTTCTCGATTTAGACGATCCATCCAAATACAACCCTTATTTTTGCGATATTGTTTTCGCCATAAAATTTTGCGAATGTAGGATCACGTGTGAATCGGCGTTGAACTCTACTTAATCATTGAATTGCAGCAGATTATGAATATCCTAAGAGGTGTGGTGGCTTTTTGAACGGAAGTCTCACCACGCTCGACCTTCAGAGTTCCTCTTTACATTTTCGTTAAGTGATTCGATTTCCCAAAATCTTATTAAACTTCGATCGATGTCCACCACGTCGCTTTCTTGACTGGATAACGCCATCATTGCAACTATGATGTCATTTTTGGAAAGCCCGGGTTGGCCTGAAACTATCTATCTGAATATCGTATTTTGTAAAACCGGCTCATTATCATTTGTTCTAATCTCCCTGTTTCGGAGAATGTTGAAAAAGTGGTCAGCTCCAATGAGGATGTCAATGTTATCCGACTTGTGATAATCGCGGTCAGCAAATTTGATGCCAGCGTACGTTTTTATATAACGGTTTGCGGAGGTAATTTGCACGTAACCTTTGACATCACCAGGGCGTCGATTGAGAGTTCGACATGATTATCAGGTTTAATCTTCAACGTTACTATACTTTTCGATGTTTTGTTTTTCTCAACCGTAGAACGCAGCGCTCAGTTATAAAGCTGGTGAACCGGAGTCCTGAATGATCGACGATTTGTACCACAGCAGTGGAAAGTATTGACTAAATGCTGTTATTTTGCCACATCGTTGACATCGTCATCTGGATGTACATCGATAAACTGGATGACTGCTGCTTAGACTGGTTTTACCGCAGCGTGACTACCAAATTTTTCTTCCTCATGCTCACAGGCGACAAGCCCCTTGGCCTCTTGCCTTAGAATGGATCACTTTGACTTCGACGGAGATGTTAGTGACTCTAAAGTGTCTATACGTCGATTCAGAAATTTAAAGAAGCCGGAGAATTCTGAATTAACTGATTCCACTGAATGCTCGGCCAATATCGCTTTAGACTTATCATCAAGTTTTTGTAGAAGGATGTAAATAAGCCAGGGATCGCGCGTCTTTCGACTTCACCAAGAGCTTGCAGTCCTCTTATAACTTCGTCAGAAGTGCCCATCAGACATTTTATATTAGCTGCAGTGGAGTTTTGAATTACCGGCTGCTCCATGAATGTGCGACTGAAACAGTTGATTATGTGTTTTTTTCTATCATACCTTTACTTTAATTTGTTGAGTGCGCCAATGTAGTTACTCTCCGTCACAGTAATATGCCGTAATAATCAAGCTGCTTCTCCTCGAATATGTCCCTTGAGATATTGGAACTTCTGAACTGTACACAAAATTAAAAAATAATAAAACATAGCGGAACATAATAAAATTTTTCGAAATAACAAAAATGCGCATGTGTTAGTGAAACAGTTGGCAAAAGCAATGTTAAACAAATGACAAACAAAAATAAATAGATTAGTACGAAATTCGAAATGTTTTTTTTGACATTTATTATAAATTGTAAAAACACAATACTTTATTACGAAACCTAAATATGGGGTTTTAGAATGTGGGGAAAAATACGTGAAATCACAAATTTTTGTAAGTGGTGTTTTAATTTTATGATTTTTATGTTTTGAATGTGTAGCCTTGATTGAAAAAAAAAATTGAAATACTTTAATTTTTTTTGTTGTTGTTAAAGATATAGGGTGTCAAATTTTGAGAAAAACGATAATCATGATGTTGTATATAAATGTCAATAAAAAGAAAAAAATTGTCCGATAATTATGATCTTCGACTCATTTTAAAGGTAAGTTAATAAGGATTTCTAAAAAAATATAAAAATAGTATATTGTTTAGTTCCATCTTCTCTAAATTTCCCGCCAAAATGTTGCGTTGCCTTGAACTCATTCTATGATTTCTTGAATGGTTAATGATTTTGGCAATATAGTAAGTAGCTGAATCTTATCACTGGTTTTGCCAGTTCTTCGAATTTATCTGTTAGATCACCAATCAATTCATCATATAGTGCAACCTTCCTTTGATCTTCGGTTGACTGATTCAAAAGCGGCAAGATTCCCGGAACCAAAGATGTTGGTGGTGTTATTGAAGCTAAATTCATTACGTTTTAGTATAGGAAACTTTCCAAGAAAGGGTAACACTTCATTCATTTTTTCCAAAACAGACACATTTTTTAAATAACACTCTTCACTATCACTGCTATTATCGTTATCAGCTATTTACGGTGTTAGAGGTGATGTTGTTGATGGTCCCGCAACTGGTGACAACTCTGGTTCTAGTTTTCATCGTTTGCAGGTAATATTTATATTGCACGTTGAACAGAGATACAAAATATCTTGATTCTCAACTGATTGTGGCATAAATTGCTTAACATAATCCGTAACTCGTTTTAGTTTAATCGAACACTTTGAATCGCGATATGGTTTACAACACTTTTGAAATTTATCCATTATCAAATTTAGCGCACTAGTACTTATTTATCCACTTAAACTTACACGCAGTTTAACACACTGTTACTTTTTCAAATTTTAAAAAATCTTGATCCTTATTTAAAATGTTGTCTACAATTCACAATGTCAACTAATCAAAAAGTTAAATTTTTACTCTTATTTATATCAACAATGTTAATTTTTTGTTTTCAAAATAATTACTCATCGTTTAACAGGTACGCCTGCGTCAAGTAAAAATAATCAACCCCCAATAAAAAAGGAGAAAACAACATTTTATTTACTACTTAAATATGACACAAAACTTTATCTACTTAAATATGACACAAAATAAAACACACAAATTAAATGAACTACCTTTTTTGTAAACAATTTCAAAACACTGAGAAATTTCCTTCCATATAAAAATGAAATGCTTCCCTTACTAAAATGCATTTCGTAAGAAAACAAAAAATAACGGTATTCTAGTTTTTTGATATGTTGTAAAATATTAATTATCGAATTCTAGAAAAAAAAAAAACAAATAGGTTTTTGAGAAAATTAAAAAAGAACATTTTGGCGGGAAATTTAGAGAAGAAGGAATTAAACAATATACTATTTTTATATTTTTTTAGTAATTCTTATTAACTCACCTTTAAAATGAGCCCAAAATCATAATTATCGGACAAATATTTTTTGACACCCTGTATCTTTAACAACAACAACAACAACCAAAAAAGTTAAGTGTCTTAAAATGTTTGTTTTAATCAAGGCTACATATTCAAAACATAAAAATCATAAAATTAAAACATGACTTATGGCTCTATAGAGTGAATTTGTGAGTTGAAGAATTTTTCACCATGTATATGTGGCTAGTTGACTTAAGATAAGAGCTATCAAACGACACGACCTTTATATGAGTGGTAGCTCGGCCGTAATAAATTGAAGAATTTCTGCTGCTTGAAACTCTATGTCCCACACAAATTTCGAAGGAGCGTGGTGCGGTTCCAATCCAAGGCCAAACAATTATGGTATACGTAAAAAAATCTGAACTGAGGCCGTATTCTTGAAATCAGTGGAAATTTCTCCGATCGGAATACAGTTTGATTTGAAATTCTCTATATTATTCGAATTTTTCGCCGACTTTGAGAGGAAAAAGATTTAATTGATTTGTTTTTTTTGTATAAATTTCTATCTATTATTCAAATCATATCAATATTGGATTGGAAAGCTACTATTATTTTTAATTAGAAATTTTTTATATTTAAAGAATGCAAATTCTAAATAATAAACAAGAAAAGCATAGAATAATTAATAAATGTTGTTGTTGTTTTGTTAATATCTAACGAGCATGATTAATTTTCGACATTGTCGATATTTTCGACATTGTCGACGTGAGTTATTTAATTTTCGACATACATTGTCTACACATGTAAACAATGAATTAATTAAGCGCAACGCTGTCCCTAGGTAGCTTTTGATTTTCTACAATATTTGTTTTATGTTCTACAAAAATCAATTTTTACAATTAAAGTAACGGTAAACGTAACTCTATACCGAAAAAGTTTGGACAGAATATATAAACTTGAAAAACTTTCTAATCAAAACTTTTTCAGTTTATCAGTGATGTGATTTGTAAAAAAACTGCAATACCGTTATAAATATTTGCGTACTAAAATTAAAAAGCTCACTTTGAAACTTTATTATGCTTTCAAACTTGCGACCAGCTGCCATCTATCGTCGAATAGCCAAAGTGAGTACTAAAAGCTTGTATTTATACAATCAGAAAGTACCTACCACCACTGAAATAATTTAATCACCATCATGTGGAATTGCAAAACATCGATTTTTTTGTGTTCCCCATTTGATAAGCCGACAGCCAGCGACTGGAAGCAAAACAAAAACAAAACCAAAAAATTATTTTGGAGTACGTAAAGAAAATAACATTTCTTTGGTTATTAGTAAAATGGCTGCTCACATAAAAACTGCATAGACGACGGGTGTTTAATTTTTTATATAGTTTTGTGTTACTACAAGAAAAAATCAAATTAAACTATAAATTAATTAAATTTCAAATATTTATTAATTAAAAACAAAATATAATTTTCAACAAGTGTTATAGTTAAAATAAATGTTTATAATTTAAATTTTAAATAAAATTTCTGTAAGAAAAAAAATTATTTCATCGATCAAAAATTTTGTTTTTGTTGCTGTGTTCATATTAGTGTGTGCCTGTGTGTGTGTGTGTGTAAATATATATACATATATATATCTGTGAAATAAAAAGTTTATGTTGTTGTTTTAACAACAAAATGTTTTTGTTTTTATGAAAAAATCTTTAGTTGAAGTGATAAAATTTTGTTTTAAATTGAAAAATGGGTGTATTTTAGCGTCACACATCGTGAAAAGTGTTGAAATATACATATATATAGTGTTTAACCGAGAGTTTAGAGCTTAGTATATATACTAGTGGTATACTTAAGAAGTTTAATAGTTTTTTTTTTGTTTTATTTTTTCAATACCTGTTGTTGATAGTGTTATATGCAATGTAACTGTATGAGTGTTCATTTTATTTTTTGGTGCAAATACATGTGTTATTTTCTTATAACGACGTCTACGATATAATGTAAGGCTTTTAATAATAATATATTCTTTTATATTTTGTATGAATGCGAAAAAAAAAATTGCTTTTTGGAAGTCGAAATGTTACAACAATATAGACATTATAATTAACGGTAAAAGTACGGTTTTTATAAAATTATATGGCGTACAATTAAGTGTCGTAAACTATCGTATAGGTTAATATGGATTGCATTAGCTAAGTTGTCTCGAAAATAAATCAAATTGAATGAAAGCAAAAATGTAAAATGGACGAAATTTCTTACATTTTGGAATTTTTACGTTTGAGTGTATGTGTAGAAATATGTATATGTATGTGTGTTCAGATATAGAAATATTTTAAGAGTATGCGGAGTACACAGAAAAAGATAACTTACCTTTCTTTGCAAATCAAATCGAAACTTTTTTTTTTATTTTATTTCTTGGTCGAATTAAAAAATATTATGGTAGTGTAATTAAAATTTTGAAATGCGTTTTCTATAAAATTTTCGTTATTCGATATTAGGTAATACGTGAAAAGCACATCCGAGAGATATCGAAAAATTTTCTTATTTTTTGGTCCATCATTTTCTTATAAAATCGATCAATAAGATGTACCTACTTACATTTTAACTCGTAATTAATGTGATTTGGAAATGATGAACTAGGAACATTAATAAACAACATACGAGATAAGAAGATAATTATTTTTTATTAAATTCCATTTTGAGTATCTTTCATATAATTAGTTGACATTTTTTCAAGGTTACTATATACTACCTTTTAATTGTGTAATTGATTTTTGAAATATTTTATTGTCTTGCATTGTTTTGATCTGTGTAACGCCCTTGCTTTAGGCGAACCTAATTAGGAAAATTCGCTATGGTCAAAATGCGTGGTTTCGTTTTATACAGTGCATTCAAATAAGTCAATATATTTATGATCTTAAGCTCGGGTTAGAAACAATTGAATAAATGTCTTAAAAAAATTTAAAACAAAAACTAGCATTGACTTTAATTCCATCTATCCAATTATAAAAAAATACTTTTTACTTTTCTGTGGGCTCTTTAAAAATTACGGTCGTTTCAGTTTGGCCAGATTTTTTTTTTAGACCGGTCTCGATTTTATTAAAATTTTATATTTTTATATTTTTATAATTTATATTTTTTTAAAATAATCTGGTGAAATTTTGGATTATTCTGGCTCCGATATTCCGATATTTCTTTTCTATCGAGGTGAGGTTATCAAGAGATTTTAGCACGAAGGGGTTAACAAATGTTTATCGAAAAATATAATAATTCGCTAATGCATTGTGTTTGTACTTTCAATATAGCTTAAAGTATTTTTCATATTTTATAGTACTTCCTGCGATAATTTTTTTTGTATATAATTTAATTTTTTTTTTACAAAGTAACTTGTTATTTTTACTAAAAACGATTGAGTCTGACAGTTTAATAATATAGTACTATCATGTATTCATTTCATTAAGTGATGGACCATTCAGGCAACTCAAAAGGATTTTATCGTTTGCGTCTTCTTATGATACCCTCTTGATGAAGTAGTCTTGCAACTGCGATGTGAGGGTGTTGAGTTGTTTTTGAGTACACTTCTTTATTTCAATTGCGACTGTGTCCATTTCAAGATCTCTACATTACGGATGTTTACAATTCCTTTGATTACTTTATTTTGAAATCGTTGAACTGTCTGTTGATTGCTTTTGGTGCATCCCGACAGTTAAATACCGTATGACCAAAATAAATTGAGCCCTTGTTTATAGAGTATCATGCGTTTATTATGAGTGGATAACTGAGAATCTCTTCCAATTAACCAGTACATTTTTCTATATGTCAGTTGAAGCTCTCTTGCTTTCTTTTTGACGTGTATTTTCCAATTTAACCGTGTATTTTCCATTTTTTTTTATTTACAGCTGGAATTGCAGTGTCATCTGAGTGGTCAGATGTGGTGTCAGATTCTGCCTGCACTTGTGTATAATAATCTGGTTTGCATGATGCGGGTACTTTCTTGAGAATAATTTCGGCTTGCCTCTGCTTCCGTTAATTTTCTATAACTGTTACCGTGGAAGACATTTATTTTGATGCTACCACTATTGAATGCTGTTGTTTGAAATTTTATCCGATTATTATCCATAGTCGTACTTCCGGTTGACAGTTCCTTAATTGATTGTTTCTCTTTGGGTGAAACCTCCGCTGATTTACTGACCTCTCTTCTCTACATTAACCTTGTAGGATCCTGGACAGCTACCTCACAGTCATAGTCCTGACCTACATGCGCATGTGGGTTGGTTACCAACATCTTCTGTCAAGTTGCTCAGGTCCCGGCAGGCGCTTCTGGGCTTTTAAAGCTGCTAGTTTTTGATCCGTCCCGGGTATTTGATTTCCCCGGTTTGAAAACCCACTCCACGAGACTGTGATGAGGTGGCCGAATTTTTTATTTGAAGAATTCAACATTTTTGTACTTCGAAACCAAACTTATGCTACAGACGTTGACAAAATATCATTCTTGACCATTAATTGACTTTTAAATTTTCAAAAATGAGTTTTATATAAAATTTAAAAAATATAGTTGGTATTGAAACAAAATGTAAAATTCTCCAAATTTACTCAGGCGTTTAGTTTTTGCCAAAATTCATTTTCATACTAATCAAGTAAAAACAAAAAAAAAATCTAACCCTAAAATTTATTTTTGTTTTTTCATTTGTGTTAGTGAGTATGATAGCGTGCACTGTGTAGCGTGCCACAATGACAAACAGAAAACTCAAAGGCAACTAAAAGTTTTTTGGTAAACCATTTGTGTCCGCACTCTCTATCTTTGATTTATTTGGCGTTGTGAACACTAAAATGAAAATGCTTTAAATCTCCTCCAATTTCCAAAATTTTTCAATTTCTTCGCTGGCACTGCATCCCAAGAAGAGATTTCGCTGCCTCAATTTTCTGATAATTCGATCAACAACAAGTGGGTGCCAGATACGATCAACCAAGAGTTTGAAGGTCTTGTTCTTCGTCGACCATTCACCGAATACGAGGCCTCCCGCGATGTCCTGTCTTGTTTCAATTATATCCAGGTTGTTCAGATCATTTCTGATCTCTTGATTCAGTCGCATCCTATAAATTTCTCCATCCTTAATATGGCCTGGCATCATACGCACAAATTTGCGCTAAGAAACGGCAAGCTTTTGGCTGTTTCTTCTTGATAGCGTCTTGGTCTCGCTAAGAGGTTTGTTGGGCTATTATTTCTAGCGGGAGCAGAAACTGTCCGCGTAGTGTGATATTTGGCTTGGGTGGGCGTATAACATATTCTAACGAAAGGTTGAAAAGAATTTGGGTTATTCGTCCCCTTGCCGTACTCCAAATGTTATTTCGAAAGCCTCCAGGAGTTTGCCTTCGACTACCACTTTGCTTTTTGAGCCATACATTAAAATTTTGCACTTAGTTATCAAATTTGAAGGTTTCTTCAAATGTGGCAAGACACTTCACAACATGTTCATCTGGATGCTATCATACGCCTGCTGAAACGCCTGAATGTCCTTTTCGTAACACTTGTCCAACACAATCCACGACCATGAATTGATAGCTTGTCGGCAACTAAAGTGGCCAAAACCTTGTAGCCGGTATTGAACAAAGCTATTCTGCAATAGTTGTTACAGTTCATCCGATCTTTGTAGGTATATGGACAAATTAAAGCTATTTTCCACTCTGCGAAGTAAATCGGTGAAACCAGCCCATAACATACGGCAGAAAAGGTAATCGGAGCCGTTCTTGAGCATTTCGTAATAGATGCCATCATTCTAGGTGTCTTATTACTTCTCATTTTGAGTATGCCGCTTCGCACTTTATCGTGAGATTGAGCATGTGGAAGTGCCATCTACAGTGGATAAGAGTGATGAAATGCTGTTGGTTATTCACCGGAGGATAAAGTCTGTATATTTAAGAGTACCGGGAAATAATTTCGCCACACTGTCGGTAGCGATTTCTTTTATAGAACGGTATCTGTCTCTTAAACTGGAAGTTTCGATTTTAAGGATTTGTTGCTCATCCCATTTACGTTCCGTCTTTCTACAAAGTCGTTGTGTGATCGCTTTTATTATGTTTCACTGTTTTTCCACAGAATGGGGTAGAGGTTGGATGTCGAAGACGAATTCCATATTTCGCAACTACTAGAAAGGGGTCAGTTTGAAATAAATATGCCTTTCGGACATGAGGATGTAGTCAATTTGTCATCGTGCCTTTGTGGATTCGCTTACGTGGGAAGTATGACAGCACATACAACAAGATTATATAGGAGAGCTAGCTCGGTGGTGCGCATCCCGTTGTTATTTGTTGCAAGGTGTAGAGCATCTGGCCCGATGCATAAGGGGAACATGCTCCTTCAATGAAAACATGTTAGTACTGGTCCCGCTTTTTAAAAAATGGTGATTTTGACACCAATGAGAAAAGAACGCGAGGAGGGACCAGCAAAGTTTAAAGACGCAGAGTTGGAAGCGTTATTAAGCTCACAGGTACTTTGAGAATGACTCAGCAAGCGATTCAAAACCTCCTCAAGAGAATTGTGTTCCCTATATGAACTCAAGCCAAGAAACGTCGAACGCTGTTTTTCACGTGCGAACAACTGCCCCAAAGACAAAATTGGAAGTGTTGTTTCCATCGAATCGTGACTGAGGACGACAATCTAAAGCGCAGAAATAGTGGGGTAAACCCATAGGCATGCATCAACTTCAGCCGTCAAACCGAATATTCATGGCAAGAAGCTAATGATGTGCATCTGGTGGGATCAGTTCGGAGACTGACTAGACAAAATGATAGACAAAAGACTAGACAAAATGATCTTTCAGCACGACAATGCTTGACCACATGTTGTAACTGTTGCCAAAGAAACTGGGATGTTCTACTTTTTCGACGTGAAATCCGCATTCTGCCTAAAAGATGGGAAAGAAGTGTAGCTAACGACGGAGCTAAGCTTCGAAGTTACAAAAAAACCTCAAAACTTATTTGTGCCCCCTACGTGCATAAATGAGATGCTGAAATGACGTGTGTGCAATCTGAGTACGCAATTTCGGTTGTTTATAGATTTAAATCTGCTGAACTCGTACCTATCGGTGTTGTTGCTTTGACAGACACTAAATCCGTGGCGACCGATGTTGTTACTGGCTAGCCTTATTTCTTGTAGTGCAATTGGTTGGCAGTTCAAACTGCTTACATTCCATGCTCCTAACTTTAAATCGTTGTTCTTATTTCGAATCTATAGTCGTTGTTGTAAATCCGAGGCTCTTGTTGAAATTTCGTAACTATTTTTCCCAGATTGGGTTGTTATAGCCCAACGTTCTAACCCCTCCTTGCCATTGCAAAGAGGCGGTGTGAGCACTTGTTGAAGTTGCATTCTGAGACGACACTGGACTGAAGGCCTACGGTAGTCTGCAGTCCATACTGACCACCAAATTTAGTTTGGGTCAAAAATTATCAGAACACTCAAATTTCGTGTCAACCAAAAACAAATTATAACATCTCTTATCAACATTTCGTCTAAAATAACACTCGGATACATTTTCGTGCTCTGAGGTAACAGATATGCATTTATTATTAATTTATAGATGCAGCGAAAATGTGATTTAAGACACATTTTTACGGTGAAGTTTGCAATGACAAGCCAAAAAATATTTGATACCTTTGATCTATTGAGGCTCTTACGTTGAGTGGAATTCCACCGATGGACTCGATATGAACAATGGCGGTTGCTAGATATGTGCTTTGGTTGCTCTCCAAGGTACTAATCGAAAACTTCCTGTAATTCATTTAAGATTGATGGTGGTTTTTTGCAGGTGGTACAAGTTATCGACGAAATGAAGGTTGTTTGTCACCTGGAAAGGTGAGGCTATTTTTATAGCGCTAATAAGCGTTGAGGTCAAATTGCCTCACCAGGTGCTTGCGTTTAGGGCTTAATATTGGTTGCTCAGTTGGAGATTGTTGATGTTATGCAACATTTCATCCACCCTATCGTGTAGACCTATAATCCTAGAATGGCTTTTGTCTGATTTGCAGGGATATTAAAGAGTGGAAGTACGATGGTGCCAGCTATTTTGGTAAACTGTAAACAGATTGTCGGTCAATTTTATTGATATCTTCTGGAAATCTAACTTAAGGTGCGTTACCTTCAATGTGTTCGATAATTTATAGTCCTGATGTAAAAGTCGAGTAAAGAAATGGTTGAATGAGTACCAGCTCGCATTTTCTATGTTATTGTTGTATCCTACTTAGGTTTTTCGTAATGAGTGATTGTGAACACCTATGCTTAATCTCTGGAAGCTATTATATCCAGCTTAATTCGTAATTGTTGGACCATTAAAATCCCACATTAAACCCATCAAAATGTCAAGGAAATACTGATACGTGAATGGCCATTTTTGACATTATTTTATTCAGTAAAAAATTCAATCAAAATTTTATGATCTGATGGCCGTGAACACCAACCATATCCACATAAAACTCATATATTCATAAATATCGCCAATTAAAATTAAGCATGAGCTAATCAGACGCTGGGATTAATTGGAGGGCCGACAATAACTAAAATGTGATCTTCGGTGCAACACTGCTAATCAATACATTTGTATATGCTTTGCTTATAAGCCTAAGGAGGAAATAATATGAGCTTACAAGCCAATATCTATTAAATTCCGGACTAAGAAGGACTAGAGAATTAATCTATATGGCTGATACTCTCTCAGCAACAAAATGGCTGGTACTGTCAGCATGCTAATTTTACTTTGAAAATCTATTTAAGCGAGTTGTTGATTATCCTCCTTTTTGAGCTATCTCCTCAACACGTAACCATTGTATTAGCGCGCATAAAATTCAATCAAATACGCATAGGTTCGCTTAAATCAAATTTTCTACTTAATATATTTTGCCAAATTTACTACTGAATTAATTGATTGATTCTAAGCGATGCTAAACATATCGGCCCTATTCATTTAATTTAATTAAGCGACCCTGTGTAGTACCGAATTATTTTTAGATAGTTATTACTTTGCTCCAAAAATTATGAATTGCACAGACACACACACCTTTTCTTGTGCCATGATTTTTGAAAAGCAGATAGCGAATCAAGAGTTTTGAGACATTCACCAAATTTAAATCTGTGGAATAGCAAAAATGGCTGCTCCAAAATGGCTGCAAAAATTACTCCTATAAAATACAGTGGATCTTGGAAAAAGCGTTGATTCACATGTGACAACATTATTAAAATTAAGGTTTTTTAAAGCACTTTGATAAGTTATGTGGTATTTCACATTAAATTTTTGCACTGTTTTTCATAAATTTTATTTCCAACTAACAGCTAGTTTGATAAAATGTTCTCTATTTCGAGTGTGATGCAACACTGAATTATACAAAAAATAACAACAAAATTTGTTTGAATTTTTGACTTTTGGAAAATTTGTAAGAAACACAACAATCAGTTTCGAACAGATGAGATCACACTGAAAAAAAATTCTAGGTAAATATAAACAAAAACATTGGTTATTTTAAACGAACATGTGGATTGTTTTTCAGCCAACTAAGCGCTTGTTTCATAATACTAAAATGAATAGTTCATTTTCAAATAATAACCAATGCCAATAAAACCTATTTGCTTTAGTCAATATAACTAAGCAAAACATTAATACAACTTAACACGTCGGTTAATTTAAACAACAATTTAAACCATCCGCTAGGTTATATTGACCTACAGCATATGTTGACACAACTATTATTAAAGTTTAATTTGACCAATAATTACAACTTTACGTATAACCAACCATGTAGGTTAATTTTAACAAAAATTTGAGCCAACACACAGTTTAGTTTAAACAACAAAAATACAATTAATATAACTAAGCACGTAGGTTAATTTAAACCGAAGCTTTAAACTTTCACTAGGTTATATTAACTTTCAGCATATATCAACTTATTTTGAACAGGTTAATTATTATACTTTAGTTACTTAGTTAAATTAACCTTCAGGTATTTCGAACCCTTAAAAAATAATGAGGACCTCCTCAAGTTCTTTCTTGGCAGTTTGGTTGCATCTAAAAGTTGGTCTACTCGTCAGTTGTCAGGTTACACCGACCAAACTGCAAAAATTCAAATCTGCTTCGTACCTATAGTATAACACAAGAACATATCGATTTAGCGAATTTTATCCATTATCACCGTTTAAATGTCCATAGTTTAAACTATTGCTATGTTATTTCATATGAAACAAATATGGTTTAATTTAACTACTACATTGTTAACTTATTAGTTTTTAAACAAATGCTTACGTTAGATGAAATATTTGCAAGATCAAACTGTTATGAGATGAATTTGCCATGTTCAGATTAAACCAAGCAAATAAATTGAATTGACTACCGAGCTCAGTTGATTTTACTTTTACATGGTTTAGTTTAATTATTCCGAAGTTATCAAATAAATGCTTAGTTTGAATTGACATACAAACAAGTTCAGTGTGAAAGAAAATAAAGCATTATTGATATAAATTGAAATTAACTTAGCCATTTTTGTATTATGAAACATGCATAAGTAAAATAAACCATGGTCATTTTTACCTAAAGTAAGCAAAGTCTGGGTTATAATAACTAAAACAAGTTGAACTAGCTTAAGTTCAAAATAATTTTTTTCAGTGCATTGATTTGAAAAAATCAGTTAATTTGACAGTACTGAAAGTAGACCAATTTACGGAACAATCACAACAAAACCATTCCAATAAAAAACAAAATTAGGCTTACGGGCCTACTAACAATGTTGGGCAAAACGCCTCGCCAATATTTAAGTCTTTTGTGGCCCTGGTGTGGTAATTCCTTGGGCAGGAAATTGGCGAAAAAATGTATGTATCTTTTATCTATAAATCAGCTTATCCTGGCCTACTGAAGAAAAAAAAATTATTTTGTTTTCAAAAAATTACCACTAACGTTTTACCTTAGTAATCAAAAAAAAAATTATTTATTTAGACATCGTGATGAGATTGCCAAGACGTTGGAAGTTTGGTTTCGAACTAATGAAACATTGAATTTTTTAAACTTAAAAATTTCGGTCGTCTCATAAGACTGCAGTGACCAAACTACAAAAATATTGAAAATACTTTAAACTTGCATACAAATTTTTAATCACAATGTCTTAGCGAATAGTTATGATTTGTTACGCAATTTCCAACCCCTTAGTAAACTCGCATTTTATTGTATTTAACACATTATACGAATTCTATATGAAATTAAAAAAAAAAAGCAAGTGAAAAAATAAGATCTGCCTATTACCCAGAATAACCCAAAAATTAATTTATACAGGGTGTCCCAGAAGTGGCCGTTCAAACAAAGCAGGTTGATAGGAGAGCTCATGCCCAACAAAAACAGCCAAGTAAAGTTTTTTTCGAATTGTTGATGGTGCAAATATTATTTCACTTTTAGTATTTTTTAGCGACATCACCCACCAAAAAATCAATTTAAAAAAACCAAGAGTTCTTTTGTCTAACTTTCTTCTTTAATACATTCTAGAAAAGTGTGCATTTCTGATAAAATCATTTTCATAAGCTGTTTTACCTTCTGTCTAGTCTGTTTGTTTCCCAACATTTTTTGTTGATTTTTAAGTGACGTCAGCAAGAAAACAATGTATTACAGAAAGTTGTCCCACTAACAGAAAAATATGCGACATTATTGCTATTGCATTATTGACTATTCACAACAGAATCTTTTTTATCAATTTTTTTCACAAAGTAAGTCGCGATTATTAAAAAATGCACTTAACAAAATTTCGTGTTCTGATAAAACAAAATGAAAAAGTGTTTTTTTTTGTTAATATTTTAATAAGTGATCACCATTTGTGCCAAAATACATAATCGGCAACACCGTATAAAATTTCGCTTAATCCGTCAAAATGCATATTCGTTATTTTTAGTAAACTCGTATGTGAAGTTGGCTCAAATGTCAGCCCAAAAAAACGTAGTGGCAACACGAAAACTATAATTTCTGTCACGTATGAACTGTCAGCCCAAAAAATCAAATATCACGACATTTAAATTATGTCAGCCCAAAATACAAAAATATTTCTCGTTATGAATTTTTGAAGTAAGCCCAAACTAATAAGCCCATCTTAATGAAATTTGAGATTTTGGTATTGGTCATCGGTCTCACTATGGTTTCCGAGTAGTTCTGGCTACAACCTTTGCTGTTGCAAAGTTTTAGGATGATGTAATTGGTATCTCATGGCGAGAATGTCCCATATATAGCCACTATGAAAACACACAAATGAGAACTTTTCGAGGGATCATCATTTTCGGTTCGATTGCATTCTTATTATCTCGAATGTACACTTAGTATTAGGTAGGGGTTTTCCTGGAACATGGGAAAATTTTATGGAAAATCGCTTACACCGATAATTTATTATCTCGTTACAAGTTGTGCGAACTAAACCACCTTAGTCCTTACAACTATGCTAGGGATTTAAATTTTTTGTTAATTTGGTTCTATATTAACCCAAATTCATATACTGATTAATTGATTTGCTTTATTATTATTAATAGTATATGTACTACTAGCATTATAAGATTTTTTTAAAATTGTAATTTCCATTTTTTAAAGTTATCGAATAAAAGGAAAATATAAAAATAAATTATAGGTATCAGCAAATTCGCAAAAACAAGTTAAATATTATCTTTATCGTTTTATACCAATTACATCGTCCTAAAACTTTTCACTGACAAAGGTTAAGACCCGAACTACTCGAAAAACATAGTGAGACCGATGACCAATACCCAAAATCTTAACTGCCATTAAGGTTTACAGTGTTCTCAAAGTGGCCATATAAGGGCCATTATCGCCATTAGATACCAATTACATCGTCCTAAAACTTGGCACTGGTTTTGTAGTTTGGTCACTGCAGCCTGGTAAGGTACTTTTAATACAAAAACTTTTAATACGAAACTTTTTAATACAAAAAATTCAATGTTTCATTAGTTCAAAACCAAACCTCCAAAGTCTTGGTAACCTCACCTTGATTAAAAACACTATCTGGCTATTATCCAGAATAACCCAAAATTTCATAAAGTCTGAAGGATTTAGATCTGTAGACCTCGTTTGCCATAGACCCTCTCCTTTCAATCCAGCGGCTTGTATAATTTACGTTGATTTGTTGTCTCACTACTAGTGCGTCGTGAGGGGGAGCCCTCACCTTGTCGCGACAGCATTTGTAGAGTTTGTAGGCATTAAGTAATTCGTCCAAGTCATTTTGTAGAAAAATTAGAAAGACTTCCCCGTTGATCCGACGTAGTAGTTTAAATGAGTCAAATAATTTTCCGTCGGCTGCTCCCGCCCACATGTTCACTCCAAATTGGTGTTGAAACCGACTACGCCGCTCTATTTTTGGATTTATGTGGACTATTGAATATCCCCTGCTTTTTAAAGCATGTTTCGTCACTCCATAAAATGTTGTTAAAACATTGCGAATTATCGTGGCATCGAAGCAGCATTTCTTGCAAAAATTACACCCTTTTTTCATGATCATCAGGTTCATCGATTTTTATATCGTCTCTGGTATTCTGTTGCTGCAGCTTGGGTGTTGCCGTTCGTGGTGAGAATAAGCCACTTGGCTTATTGACATTTTAGTTATAAACGTTCGAGTATGAAAGGAAGATGAAACTACTAATACAAAATGCTTTTCTTTTTATACCACAAATTTTGTTTAGTTCGGGCCACTAGATTTTCTTAAAAAATTCGTTCATCGTTTTGTTATATTATTGATAAAACATCTATTTTAGAATTTGAAATTTTGTCACGTGTATTTTTTAATCAACATGACTTAGTTTGTGAAAAAAATTAATAAAAAACATTCTATAGTGCATAGTCAGGTGTGTGACACCATTTTAAAATCTGCATTAGTGTCGCATATTTTTTGACTTTACAAAACCATTGATTTTATTTGACAGAAGATAATGCAACTTATAAAAATGATTTTGTTGAAAAGGTACACTGTTCTAGATTGCATTAAAAAAGAAACTTAAACAAAAGAACTCTTGGTTTTTTTAAAATTAATTGTTTGGTGGTGCGCATGAGATTTCACTCAAAAACAAAGTGGAATAACTTTTTCAACTTTTGTTTGAAATGAGTTTCCCTATCACCTTGCTTCGTTTGATCGTCCACTTCTGGGACACCCTGTATAGAATTTATTTGTAATTTTTTCTGTGCATTGAAATATTTCTACTATTTGCAGGGGCGCCATATTTTAAAATTTGTTTATAAATCTACATATCAAAAGTCCTCGAAAAACGATTCGAGTAGGTTGGTCTGGCTAAAAAGCGACCTGATTAAAAATTACCTTGCGAATATGTTTCTCGTTGCGAAACAAACATTCACAGCATGTTAGCGCCACCCAACACCACTAATATCGTATTAAAAACCTGAGTTGGCATTTTTATTGTAGAATATAGAATTAGAGGAATTTGCTAGTTCATCAAAACAAATTGTAAACGATTTTGGGTGCCGTTTAAAGTTTACATAACTACTAGAATTATATATTTATGACAAAAAAAAATATTTAATTACTTAGTTGCTACTATTTAGTCCTACACAAAATAAATGTCGTTAACCTACTACATGTTTATATAAATTATTAATTAAATCAGATTTAATTTTTAATCTGATGCAAAATAATTTTTTATCCTTTTTTCCGTTGGTTATCGATCTATGTGGTATACGTCACTCTTAATTTGGTATATTATACAACTAACAAATAGTTTGGGTTTAGTTTTATTAGGATACCAGAGGACAAACTGAATTTTGATGTTAAAAGTTTATCGATTTTTTTTAAGGATTTTCCTGCTATATGCTAACTATACAGGTTCTTTTCGTTTTTATACCTCAATGGTTAGTATATTAACAGGAAGCAACAAATAATTAATAAATACAATGTTGTTTTTTCCATAACGTACGAGAATATACATAAAATGAAAATCTGCTGTACCCACAGAAAATTTATATTCATTTACGTATACGTATGGTACGGTATATATGAAGTTAGTTACAAAACATATTTGAATTAATTAATGTTGAAAACGTGTATATTATACGTATATGTATATCTAATACTGACCGCACTTTACAAAACAAAAAAAAAAATATTTGGAAATCCGCCGGAACATCGTACCCATCATCATCATCATCATCATCATCGTGAACGTAATCATCATCTATAATACCAAACTTCTTAATGACATCCATCCACACACAAAAAGTGAAACGTTTAATATTTTTTTCGTTTTTTTAATTAAATCAAAGTTTTTATTTTTAAATATTTTTTTTATGGTTAGATTATATATATATATATACGAGAAAGTGTTGTAATCGCATCCAAGACATTGAATTTTTGTTGTAAATGATTATAAAACATGCAACACACAACGATTTGTATGTTATGTTTTCATGTCACAACATATTTATGGGTGTAATATGTAATACCAAAAGTTTGATTAGATGTGTGACATAATCGGGTATATGCATGTGTATATACAATCCACATATACATATATACTTTTAGATATTGATTTGGTGTGCGGCACGGCAATATATGTATGATGAGGTCGAGTACGAAATAAAAGCAACAATACTCATATGTTTTACACTTATCACCGAATGTAATCTATATAAGTGGAATGTGATATAACGTCATACAATAAAATATTATAAATATAATTTTGTGATTTTTATCGGAAAATCATTATCATAATAATGGTAATATAAAATGTTGAAATTAATTTTTTACCACACACCTTGCACATACTCGTACTCGCGCCATAAAACTAATTATGAACACTATTTTCATATACATCGGTATGAATTTAAGCTTTTTTGTTTAATTGATATAATCGCATTTTCATAAAGTTCATATTAATATAAAAAATTTTATCAAATTTATTAATTAAAAATGTGATGAAAGCTCATAATTGTTCGTAGCTGAAATTAAATTATTTTCGATTTTATCCTGAAATAGTTTAAACAACAAAAGTGGAAGCTTTTTTCCTGTATAAACGAGTTACGCCATTACTTTACAAGAAGGAACAGGCGAGACAAATTTGACTCCGCCATTCCACACTTTGATTCTTTTGTCGAGAACGAGGAAAGATCGTTTTCTTCGTAATTCTTTTTGCAACAAAATTATTTTTTAATTCTACTGATTCTCGCACTACTGCAAAGATAAAATATTTCAAGGCCATTTTATGTTTATTTGTCGTTCTTGAATTTTAGGTTAATTTTTGCTTCGAGTGGCAAAATATGAATTTTTAACCAAGGTAGCAAGCAGTTTACGCAGCAACTTTTTTTATTGTACGATTAAATCAAAAAACAAATAATTTTACAGACATACATAAACAAAGAAACGCGCAACGAAAACAAATGTGGGCGTCGATTGATTTTTGAAGTGATGGAATCACGACGAAAGAATTAAAGTGTGAAGAGGCCCAAATTTTAATCCAGGGATGTGGGAAATTTTTCCTGCCAATTTTGACACACTTAATGCTTAGTATACTCAGTTCAAAATGAAATGAAATTTTATCGTGGTCTACAAGAATCTATTTATTTTCGCGTGAAATAGAAATGAAATTTTATTTGGAGAATTTTTATTTTTAAAGCATAAATTTGTAGGCATAAATAGATGAATTTGTTTGATTTATGTCAATAAATTAAATTAAATTCTTTTTAAGTATTTAAAATTTAGAGATGTATAATAATTTGGAGAATTTATGCGCTCCATCTTTGATATAATGAACACACTTGGCTTTTTCGCTGATGAATTGAATACTACAAAATGAAAACAGAAGTGGAATTTTATATTTCTAATTCCCCTTTAGTAAAATCGTATGAAGATTTCACGTGCTTAACAAATAAATTATAAATTTTTACAGATGGCGTCTTTGGACCGAAACCATTCATCCAAGCAGTTTTGCACTTCTTCGAAACCGGTAAAGTGTAGCCCTGCCTAGGCATGCGCCTGGGGATTCTTAAAAAAGATCCACTTCTCATCTCCCGTAACAATTCGATGCAGGAATCTCTTTCTTTCATGGCGTGAAAGCTAAATTTCGCAAATGGTTCTTCGATTTTGCATATATCTCTCAGTCAACTCATGCAACACCCACTTTCCCTCCTTTTCCCCATAGCATATAAAAGTTTTGATATACCTTGACGAGTCGTGTTTAATGCCTCCGCAAGCTGAGCTTGAGTTTGCATATCATCTTCATCCTATGTGTTCAATGTTGAAATTGCCACTTCTGAAGCGTTTAAACCAATCTTATCAGGTAGTTTTCGATGGTGCATGTTCGCCGTAGGGCTCCTGAAGCAAATGACGTTCTTCAGCTACATTTTCTACATTTTTTTCTGACATAAATAACAACTAAATCTGTTGCTCGAAACTATACTTAGGAAACCAGTAGTCTATCTGTAGTATAGGTTGCACAATTGAATTATTTTAAATTACATAATTTATAGCATGAAGCCGATTTATGACATGAAGCATTATCTTGTACCAATTTGACCGCAACGCCGGCATCAATACAGTTTCTAGCTTATTGATGTACTTTTGATTGTTAATGCGGCCCTCGCAAATGAACATTTTATACGGACTCTATCGGAGGTCATGCAGCCTCACAACATAATGCTGCCACATCCTGGGGCCTAACTATTGAATTCGACGTTCATTTTCGACGGCTATCGTTTTTTTATAGCAAGCGTGGAAACAAAAGAGAAAAGAATATTAAAAATTTCATACATTTTTCTTTTTTTTCTTTTGTCTGCTATAGGAAAACGATAGCGTTCGAAAATGAACGTCGAATTCCATAGTTAGGCACCTGGTTTGACGGCAGGTACCACAAATCTGGGTGGTATTCCTCACTGATGTGAACAAAGTTCACTTTTTTTAGGTATTTCGTAAAATTGACTGTCTCTAACGTCACAAATAAATAAAACACACAAGCTTCTTGATACTATGAACAGTGAAAGAAGACTGAAAAAAATATTTTTCAAAAGGCACGTCTAAATCTAGTGTTTTAAATTAATATTTGAATGCGCCGCGTGGATTATTTTTTAACAGACAAGTTTGTTTTATTGAACTAGGCCCTCTATCAATAAGTACCCGTGTTAGGAATGAAGACGCAAGTTTTTTAAATTTTTATTTCTTTAATTTTCAACGGAATTTCATTTTAAGTAGATACACTTCCCCGAACGTTTCTGGCATTTCTTTACCGCTCCAAAAATACAATTTCTCAAACTCTTTAAAATACGCTTCTGTCTCGGCGACAACCTCCCCGTTTGAGCTTATTTTTTTCATCCAAGCAATGTTTTCATGTTGGAACAGAAAGAAATCGCAAGGAACCAGATCGGGCGAGTACGGTGAGTACGGCAGTAATTCATGCAGTTTGGCCGGGTCAATTCCGGATGAATGCGCGGCTGGAAGCAATCGCGGCACCCATCGAGCCGACCCCTTTCTCACACTTATCATTTAAAATATAATTGCCGCTCCTTACGACACTCCAGCAGCCTCTGCTATTTCGCGCACTTTAGATCGCAGATTAGCGAGAATCACGTCGTGGACTTTTTCAATGATTTCTTCGGTAGCAACGTCTGCCGAGAGGCCTGGCCTGTATTTGTAAGGATTGGAAGAATTTATGGATTGAAAGAATTTATTTATCGCATTGGATTACGCCAGTGGTTGAAAATGTTAATAATTTAAAGCGTGTAGGGTTCTTGACTTCCTAATTACCAAGAATTATATGCAGTCTGGCAAGTTACTCTTCATTCATAAAATTAGTCTCCTCCTTTGGTAAAGCCAGCATCAATTTGGTTTCTTGACTGATCACGTTGGATTTCTACGTTCATTAACCTTAGGTGGTGGACAGAACAACGGGAGCTGGTCAATTTTTGGCACAAATCGCTCCAACTATTTCTTTTGCTGCTCATTAAAAGTGTACTACACCCGTGAAACAGACTGAATTAAACAGTTTAAGAGTTCTCTCTTTTCCTGAAGGTCATGATTTCACCAGGAAATATCTCTAGCAACCCCCAAGTGAATCAGAGGCAAACTAGTGTTTATAGGCATCCATTATTATTAGTAATGCTTCTTTTCTTTGAGGTATTTGGATATTAAACCTGTCTATCTAAATTAGATTACGGTATTAACATTGTTTGTGTAGGTAACCTCAACTCACCTCAGCATTTTGAGTCTCTTTCGGTGGGTCATTTAGTAGTTTCTTTGAGCCCTGCGTTCTGTATGTTTTAACTGAGACTTTTTAAATTTCGAGTGCTCGAGGCCACCGAGGCCTTGTCTTGTTGGTTAGAGCGTGTGGTGATTTAGTTCGTGTTCGTTACGCCTTTATTTTGCACCGTTATATTTTTGAGAGCGAAACGACCTCGCATCTTCAGTGTCCCGTTTGCAGTGTGTTTTTACCAACTTATCGATTTCTGCTGTTTATTTTTGTGCAATTTCGCCTTTCCCTCTTTATTGTTTAAACTGAAGTATTCCGTTATAAAGATCAAATTTACATTGTATAGTTGGAACTTGAAAGGTTCTCCACTATTTTGGATGCGATATATATGCAGTACGTATTCCACTTCGAATTCCATAGCACCTTGTTTTGGGCCAGCCCATAATGGCTTTTTCTCATTCGTCTGGTAAGTAAGATTTTGTCCTCCTCTCGGAACCGTCTTATTGAACCATGTTGCTGTATCTTGATCCGTTAAGAACACAGTTAACGCTCAACCAACCATTTTTCAATCTGCACCCCAGAAAGTTTGGGTTTACATACATTGTGTCCGTGAGAAGCTCCGCTACTGCATTCAACTGCAAGCATTTCAGTATAGTTTCGACTAGGATTACGGGTAAATTTTGAACGGTCATTGCCAGCCTGACAGCCTTTAACTTGACACCGTAACGAGGCAGTTGTTAAATCTTGATTTGTGAAGATGGTTTTTTAGGACTGCAGTTCACCAATCATCGGCTTCGTCTACCATTCATACGGCTCGCCGTAACAAAACTTTTATTGTTTCAACAACGACGCACATTTTTGTGGCCTCCCTTACCTCTGGACTTCTTTACATTTTACCCTCGAGTTCATTACTAGTTAGTTCGTTTTTGATGGAGGTTGTAGTTATAGTGTAGTTGCGGACATGTTTTCCTCGCAACTTTGCACGTCTAGACGATTCGGACTATATAATATCGTGATAGCTCCCGGGAGTAGAATCTAAGTAGTTCTAGACCTTCGGGATTGATGCGCTTGAAGGGGCATCGCTCTTATAATTTTTATTCTTAATACCTCTCTTTACGAAGTATTTCACTATCCGATGTTGAACCGAGCATTTGCCTCAGGACTTGGTATTTTCTTGAACCATTTGTGGTTTTCAGTATTCTCAATTTTTGTTTCTCGCGCGAGTGAGAACAACTCGAGAATCAGGATGCCTCGCAGAACGCTCATTCCTCTGCTACCAACAATATCGGATGTAGTGATCCATCTTCCCGCACCTGGAGTATCTCACTTATCTTATATCACTTGGCTTTGCACTTAACGGTGTGTTGTAATTCTCTGTGGCTCCAATAGTTTTGTGTTAGTTGCCTGAACCCCTCTTCTTATTGCCACCGCCATCTCCGTAATATGAACTGCATCCAGCCTGCGGAACTTTAGCGAGTCAGTTGCTACACTTGTTCTGGCTGCTCATAAAGCCAACGCCAATACTTAGGTTATAAAATTGGTTCTCAAATGAAATTTCAGGTGGTCGGCCATGATAGCATTGATAAACGCGTCCACTGTTAGCCCGTTCAATGTATCTGCAGGTGCATTACCGTAATCTGGTTTTACAGTTTCTCCCCACTAGTTTTCGCTTGCAGTTGTATGCTGCATAATTCTCTGACGTGTGACTGCATTATATCTTAGTTCCAACTCAGTCACTATCACTATTTTTACAATGGTGGTTGTGTTGCACATTAAATTTTGCACTATTTCCTTTTAACTTTCCATAGTATTTTCGTCGTGAATCTTTAGGTTGCTGTTCGTTTGTGGCCATTTCGTTGTTGTAATGTGTTCAAATTAGTAATGCGACCAGGTGTAACTCGTGCCTGGGGCAGGTTTTATTCAATTGTATTCATTATAATTGGTTTGATGGGCCAAGCCGCATCGCTTGATATTAACCATTTAGGCCCTTTGAACCTTAATTCATTTTTCTTCAAGTCTCCTGCCGATATTCCTCTTGCTACTAAACCCAATGGATTCTCCTTGCTTTTGACGTGTCACCACTTTGCTTGAAAACCGAATCAATTGCTGTAACTCCGTTAGCAACATATATTTTCCAGCGTCGCCAATGAATTGACAACCATGAGAGAACGATTAAGCAATCGGTCCATATAACCAGATTGAGATTCCTTTTAGTTCGTATAACAAATGATTTCAGAAAGTGATTAAATTTGTCACATATTTATCACCAATTTTTATTCTTGCATAAACTCTGGCACCATATGCAGATTCACTGAAATCGGTAAATTCATGCAATTGAATTTTATCTGAAATACCAACGTACCTTTGAAGTTTTACGAAATTTAATAATTCAAATTGATCGTGTATTTTTGCGCTTAATGTGAATCCAAAATCCAATAAAGGTTTAAAATTGGCGAAATTTTCCCACCTTCGGTTATCTGGAGAGCATCATGTTACCTTTTCTCACTTTCGTTAAATCTTCCAACATTCCGTCCTCAGTGAAACCCAGCTTCTCCTAATACTCGAGATATTTCCCGCTTTGGCTCTTCTGCTTTCATCTCGCTTACCGCTCAAGTTACCAAATCATCAACATAAAAATGCCCTTAATCACGTTAGACACTTCTGGATAATTAACGCTGCAATCGTCCGCCAATTGGTGCAGCTTGGTAAATCAGCTGTTACGGTAAGGAGGTCGTATTAGTACACTGGTTCCGCAACTTATCTACGACATAAAATTCTTTGAAGCGTGGTCTGGTTTGGGTCGACCAATATTTGCTGATATGTTTACGTTGAGACAGTGGAAGCGTAATTGCCTGCGTTGGTTTGCTCCTCTTGGATGCTTTAAAATTCTGGTTCTGTTGGAAACGTTTAATTTAGCTGGTCATCTCCAATAGTTTGCAAGGCATGTGTTTCAAAGCGAACTTGGTTATTTTATTTTCAAGGTCATTGCTGATTTGACGTTCAAATTGTTTAACCGACTATTGACTTTTTCCCTCTAAGCTCTTGCATATCTATTTGGTCGAGTTTTGCGTGTTCTGCTGTTTAGCAAGCTGACCGTTCGTAGTTCTGACAATTGGGCTCTTTGCTGTTCGCCTTGGTATATTTTCGCACTCTTTTTAGTATACATAACTGAAGGGAATGTATACTAAAAAGAAGTGAGAGTGCCTCATATATCTTTCATGTTTCTAACGAAAGTTTCTATAGCTCAGTAGTAGGCGGCTGTACATACTTAAATTGTGGTTTCTGTTTTATCCAGTGCTCCGGTTTCCTCATTTTTACATCTTTTTGGCAAGGCTGAACTTAATGCTCGCCGTTTGGGTGTTAAACTAACTGGCGTCATCCCCGATGGTCTTGGCTTCAGTCGCGATCTACGCCCTCCTGTTTCAGCATCCTTTTCGAAGACACTCTGCACTCTCGGTAGGAGCTTTTTTTATTGCCTTCGATTAAAAGACCGAAACTCTGGAGCTTATTCGCTAATTGCTTAGATGACCAGGTGTTTATGCTTTTAGCCATGGTTCTTATCTGCAAAGTCAAACTTCTGACACCAAAAAAATTATATAACTTCATCGACAAACTCACAAATTCACTATTTATCACTATTCATTTATTTCACTTCTACTATCCACTTATTTCACTTTCACTTTTTACTTCTTTACTTGCACTGTTTACTGTTAAATTATTCACTGTTCGATTACAGTGTATCACAGGTCGAGATTATTCTATTTATTGTATCTGCGTATTTTTATGCGTGGCTTAAGTGTGGCTCAGTTGGTCAACTTTCTTAAGTAAGACAACTGTCGTTTTTCCGTCAGCTCACTTAAAAGTCAACTAAAGTTTTTGGAAAACAAAAAACTTCACAAAATCTTTGTTTTTATTTGGCAGACGATAATTTAATAATATTTTTGTTTGCTTTTGTTGAACATCCTTTTCTGGGACACCCTGTAAACATCAAAAGATTTGAATGGATATCTTCGAGCCTATAGGTTTGCTGCAACTGCAACGAATTCAATGAAGATACCTGTTGAAACATTTTTTTAAATATTTACAAGAGATTTATTTATATGACCGACCACAGATATAGACCTAAGGGATAGTTCGCTTCGTGTATGCCCCATATGCAAAGATCGGACTAGGTTCATTCCAAAACTAGTTACCCACATATTAAGTCAAATAATGAATTTGGAAAATTTCCTTGGATTGTTTAATTACTTTAATTGATTTTATAAAAAATGTTTGCCATATTTTCCTCATTTTATTTTTTAAACCCTAACGAAGCACAGTACAGTATTTTAGATCAGAAATATTGGTGTCAAAAATTATATTTTGTTAAAATTTTAATCTAATAAAAACTAAATTATCAAATTTCACTTTCCATTTTTGGAATCCGCCATAAACCACAAATAAAATCTCTACTATTTGTGATGTATTATTAAGTTTGTGCAGTTGGTATATATGTAAATTAAATAAATTTTATTAAATATAAAATGAAGATGAACAACAAAGAATCGTAAGCCGATTTATTGAAATTAATTCTTTTGAAATCGATTTGATATAATCGCGGCGCAGAACTGTGTTAAAAAAGCTTAAAGCTTAACGATTATATATTTTTTCTGTTTTGTCAATGAAATGCTTGATTTTCAAAATTTTTGGTTTCCCTAAACATACATTTTTAGGTAAGGATTTAACGTACGTAAAAATAATCCAGAAATTAATTTGCAAACGATGTGAGACTTGCTTCTAGCGCATACATATGTATATGTACATCTCCAAAAGCGTGTCAGGCCAATTGAAGCTAATTTATAGTTTTCTAATTCTAGTTCGTTCCTAAATTGTTTGGAATTAAATCTTACATTTTGCGGATTGGTTCTCAACCACCAATGCTTTATATATTAAAACCTCATTTAGATTTGCTGTAAAGGAGTTTCTCTTATGGCGCTACTCAAATATTCTCTAACCATGTATAATTTAAAATAATTTAGTTATTATTTTCACATTCAAGGACAAATTCTTGTACAGACGTTAACTAGATTTTGTCTTTAATTTGACATGAATTTTTAATGCTATTTGGATAGGTGTTTTAGTGGAATTAAAACATTTTATAACAAAGTTTTTTTGAAATTCCTTTTTTATAATAAAATTGGGATTCCAACAAGATCTTCTTATCACTAGCAAATACGTCGAATTCATTTATGTATAAAAGGTCTATGTTGAAGAGTGTTAAAATTAAATAGAATATTTTATTTCGTAAAGAATTTTTAGTTGATAAAATTCGTTTGAAGAAAATTTTGGGAAATTTTGTCAACAGACAAACTCATCTCGATAATAGCATAAGCATTCAAAAACATAAAATTTTAAATACCAATCAGGGTAAATAATTCCGTAGTTGGATTTATGAAGTGACTAAATTTAGAACTCGACCTTAATTATAAAATCATGAAATAACTGTGTACACGATGTCGGAAGTTTGTGGTTGTTTGCGTTGAGTGGAATGGGCGCAAGGTGATGTATCCATGCAGCGGTATTTTGTAAGTGGAATTTTCATATTAATTGTCCAGGGTTAATACATCAACTTATAACCTATTAATGATTTCCAAACAATTACGATGGTACTGTCATTATTAAAAAACTGAATGAGCTAATTCATTAATATGGTGAATGTGTTTCAATCGTTTTCAGTTATGAAATAATTCATGAAAACCTCACCGTTTGTAGGCGCAATCATTTCAAAGGCAGTTTCCAAAAAAATACATCATCCGCCCAACCATATGCTATTGCAATTTATTCATCACTCTTGTGTAATATTAACGATATTCAATGTTAACGATATTCGTGTAATGTTAACGACAGTCAAACATCAATTTTAATTCAGAGAAATATTTTCCACCATCTTACACTGTTTTCGTCATATTGTATTGAAAAAATTATTAATATTTCAACGTGAGAATTTGGTATGTAACAGTTGTGTATATTCCATATGACAGCATTGCAGAGTCTAAAATAGGTTTCTGATGATCGCCGCGTAATAATAGATAAACATGTCGAAGCATTAATTGACTTAGAATTGGTAACCAAACGCAAAGAAGCGGAACTTCGTAGACTTCTCAATGGTGCACTATCTCATCTATCTCACATTTCTTCTTCAAACGCCAGTGGATTCGAACTTGACCATTTATCACAATCAATTATTTTAAAGTTAGTAACTCGCAAGCTGGATAACATTACACGGGGTGAATGGTAAGACACGATTATTCCAAATGAGCTTCCAACGTGGGAAAGGTTCATTGAATTTCTTGAACGGAAATGTCGCGTATTACGTGAAACTGAAAATTTATCAGTTAAAGTACCAACCAATATCCGCATTTAAATTCAAAGGCATTTTCGAGACCAAAGTTTAATAAAACGTACCCCAAACGGGCACCAACTTTGTTTGCTAACAAGACAACTTCTGGAATTGCTGTATGTGATATTTGTGGTAGATCACATCATTTATATTTCAATTGTTCAACGTTTCTCAGTTTAACACCCCAACAACGACATGATAAAAGCAAATCATTAAATCCGCGACCCAGGCTCAGTCTGTTGGTTCGATATTTCGCGTTGGCAGTTACCAAAACACATTAAATTAGCTGATCCATTTTTCAACGTATAGCTTCACCGATTGACGTTATAATCGGTGTTGAAATATTTCCTGAAATACTTTTGCCAAATCGTATACGCTCACCAAAATATCCGAATGTACAGGAATCAATGTTCGGTTGGATTGTTTTTGGTAAATACGAACAAAAGATTGAATACAATTTTTTACTAACGAAAGATAAAATTACTAAGGAAGAGCTTGACCAAAATATCAAGCAATTCTGGGAAATAGAAAACATCCCGGCCAAAAGATTTCTGTGTGATGATGAAAAGAAATGTGAGTCTAATTTTGCTCAAATAACAAAGCGCGCAGTGAATGGTTTAGATACACAGTTTCTATACCTTTTCGCGAATCGCCCAAACATTTGGGAGATTCAAAATTAAATGCGTTAAAAAGCCATATGTTAAATTTATATAAAAGAGTATTTGGATATGGGTCATATGAAACTTGCAAGCGATTCAACAAATGAGAATGATAACGAGCAAATATTTTATATGCCTCACCATGCGGTGTTAAAACCTTCATCATCGTCCACAAAACTTCGTGTAGTTTTTGACGCGCAATCGAAGACATCATCCAACAAGTCACTTAATGAAATCTTGTTTGTCGATCCCAAAGTACAAGACAATCTTTTCGAGATAATGTTGAGGTTTAGAACGTATAGATTCACCATGTCGAGCGACATAGCTAAAATGAACCGACAAATTCAAATAAACGATTCACAAACACGATTGCAACGAATACTTTGGCGAGAAAACTTGACTGACCCAATTGACGTATATGAACTTACAACTGTGACATACGGCACAGCATCAGCCCCATATTTGGCGACATGCACGCTTAATCAAGTTGCTTGTGAAGAGTCCGCAAATTTTCCTACAGCGTCTAGTAATAAAAGATTTTTATGTGGATGACCTTATAACAGGTTGCAACGACATCGAAGAAGCAAAACAGTTACAAGGTGAAATGATTAGAGATGCTAAATACCGGTGGTTTTCATTTGGATAAATAGTGTACAAATGACCCACGACTATTAGAAAATATTTCAACTCAAGATCGTGAGGAGATGAAGTTTAACGAATTCAGTCATGGTGATTGTGTAAAGGCATTATATCAACCATAACGCTGTGTTGGATAAAAACTCCACCACATAAATTAAAAAAAATTATCGCCAACAGAGTTAACGAGATTCAAGAGTTGACATCTATTTTGACGTAGAAACATATAGATTCTACAAATAATCCAGCAGATCTTATATCAAGAGGTGTTATGCCAAACGAACTCCGTAAGCATCGCTTGTGGTGGCATGGTCCTGAAATGCTTCAGTCAAATAATGTTAATCCAAGTCTAGTTGCAACGTTAAACTTAAGCAAGTCTAAAAAAAGTCTTGCTCACAACAACAACAATAAACGTTATTGGTGAGTTGAACTCGATTTGATTCTTTTGAAAAATTGATTCGTGTAATGGCTTATATATTACGGTTTGCAAACGTCGTAAAAAATAAGCATATCCAAAAATTTGAGAATTTGACAGTCAAATGAGTTCGATTTGAGACATTTTCCGATGAATTAAGGGCTCTTACAAATAGAGGTGAAATTAATCGGAAAAGTTCATTTAAAAATTTACACGATTTTATCGACAAGGATGGAATAATTCGTGTAGGAGGTAGAGTGACTAACTCAACATCACTTGACTATAGTATTAAACATCAAATCTTACTTCCACCGAAACATCATCTAGAGTGACATCATCTAACTTTCGTTTAATATTCAAATACGAACACAAGAAAAATTGTCATGCAGGACCACAATTATTGCTACCTTTCGTCCGCCAACGTTATTGGCCAAAACCATTGCAAATCAGACGGTACATTCTTGTGTCATTTGTTTTAGGATAAAACCAATAATGTCTCAACAAATAATGGGAAATTTGCCCATTGAACGGTTTGATTCATTTAAAGCTTTTCTCAATACTGGTGTAGATTTTTGCGAAGCGTTCGCCATAAAATTGTCTATATAAACCGTAAAAGTGTGCCACAAAACATATACGTAGCTTCGTTTGTCTATTTATGTAGTAAAGCAATACATCTGGAAATTGTCCAAAGTCTTAGCACAGATTCGTTCATAGCATGTTTGAAAAGATTTATTAACCGTAGAGGCACAGTACAAACTATTTGGTCTGATAACGCGACTAATTTTCGCGGAACGAAAAATGAACTACAAGAACTGTATAATTTGTTTAACATTCAAGCAGAACAAATGAAAATCAATAATTTTTGCACTACCCAAAGAATATATTAGAAGTTTATACCTCCTCGCGCCCCCAACTTCGGTGGTTTATGGGAGGCTTCAATAAAATCCTTCAAAACACATTTTAGAACCGTCATATAACGACATTAAAGAAAATCGTCTTTCAAAATGGCAAGAGATGAGTAAATTAGTCGGATCTTTCTGGAGGCGTTATTCATTAGAATATTTACATAGTTTACAAACTCGATCAAAATGGACTTTAAGTAAGCCGAACGTTAAACAGAGAGACGTTGCTCTACTCGTACAGGAAAATCTTCCTCCGACGAAATGGCCATTATCAAAAGTAATATCAACAACACCAGGTTCAGATGGTAACGTGAGGGTAATAGAACTACAATCGGTAATTGACTTCCTATTGAAATATAATTATATTAGTTTCAATTAATTTGAATGTTGTAATCATGCGAAACGTCTTTTAAGTATTTGGCTACTTGCAATATTTTCAGCAAAAATTAACACGAGATAAAAATATAAATCCTTTACTTGTTCGAGAGAAACAAAAAAAAAAAAAATTCAGTAAAATTTACTGGCAGTAAGCGGGGTAAATGTTTCCATAAAAAGTATGAAACTCAATACTTTTTATGGCAACATTTGTTTGTCTTTATCACTCTAACGTAATTTTATTATGTATAATCTCCTCTTTTCAGTTTCCCAGTATTTTTTACTGAAAAAATTGTTTCACTGTGGAATTCAGGCATAACGCTGATGACATAATCGGTCTAAAAGTTGGCGATAACAAAATTTGCCTGGCATCAGCCTATTTTGACTGGATTCCACAGTGAAACAAACATTTTTCTGTAAAAAAATACTGGGAAAGTGACAAAGACAGCAAGTTTTGTTTGTTTCATAGCAAAATTTATAGTCATAGCAGTGACAGACATAGTGACAGATTGGGGCAACATAATTTAAAAAATTAACGAAACACAAAATTTTAAAAAATTTAATTTACCCTACAATGAATATGTTGTGTTTTATGTAGCGACAAGGAAAAATATTCCCTCGTTTAATTTGTTTCTTGACATTTCACTGTAATATTTTTCCACTATATTTCGAAAAATATTTCTCATCGCTTACTATTTTTTGAAGGTGTGTTAAAAATGTTGCCATAAAAAGTATTGAGTTTCATACTTTTTATGGCAACATTTTCCCCACTTACTCTATTATTTTGCCAGTACATTTTAGTGAAAATTTTTTTTGTTTCTCTCTAACATGTAAAGGATTTATATTTCTGCCTCGTGCTAATTTTAATGAAAAAATTTGTTTCACTGTGAAATTCACACATTACCAAGAACACAAAATTTGCACGAAAAACAATAGGGAGGTACTAAGTATGGTTCTCGCCTACTAATTTATTCTTCATATGGTTATATCAAGTGGAATCATAAAAAGGGCAAACTCGGGCATACATAAGGAATTACTGAAAAAATTACTATATCCGTAGTACAGTTTAGTGGCAAGCAAACAATAGTTAGGTGGTCTGCAGAATTTGGCATCTATCAGGAAAAACTAGGTTCTTCAGATAGCGGAAATTTGAAATCGGAAAATAAAAGATTATGCTACTCGCCGCAAGTGGCAGCACTGTCACTAAAGAGAATTAATTTCGTTGTGTAATTACCAGCGGACATTGTTCATTTTGTTTCTATTTTATTACTAAATAAAACATCCCAGCGGAATAAAATATTAAAATTGATTTTTAAAATTGCAAATTGATTGATCACCGAAGTATAGGAACTCGGTATATGAAATCTTGAAATTTAACAATATTCCGTCTTTTCGCCATTTCTTGGCAAATTACGATAAATTTGGATAGTAGTATTGATCAGTGATTTGAAAGTAAGTTTTTGACACAATTCTACGAACAGATCCTCGTGCTGGACTAAACTGGCCATTTCAAAACCGGTCCTTACGAAAAAAGCTATCTGTATACATTTTACACGATATAAATTAATTTCTTAATTGAATTTTGTAAAATTTGCATTGCATACAAGGACAATACGAAAAAAATGTATGGATTACAATTTGCACTAGTACATTTTGATTTTCTGCGGCCATAAAAATTTATTTTCAGTTTTTGACCAATATCTTAAAAACTTCCACTAGTAACCAATATGTTTGGTTGTTCGGTTGTTACAGGGACAAATCGGAAATAAATTATTTTCCGATTTGTCCTTGTATACAATGCAAATTTTGCAAAATTTAATTATATTTAATTATATCGTGTAAAATGTACAGATAGCTTTTTTCATAATGACTCGTTATGAAACGGTCAGTTTAGTCCAGCACGAGGATCTGTTCGTAGAACTGTGTCAAAAACTTACTTTAAAATCCCTGATCAATACTACACTATAAAAATTTATCGTAATTCGTTAAGAAATTGCAAAAAGACGGAATATTGTTAAATTTCAAGATTTCATATACCGAGCTCCTCTACTTCGAAGATCAATCACTTTGCCATTTTAAGGATCACTTTTAATATTTTATTCCCCTAAGAAGTTTTATTTAGTGAAAAAAGTGATACATAATGAATAAAAAAATGTCCGCTGGTAATTACATAACAAAATAAATTCTCTTTAGTAATAATGGTGCCACTTGCGGCGAGTTGCATAATCTCTTATTTTCAGATGTCAAATTTTCGCTATCTTATACTGCATGTTCTTACAAGATCAAGGTGTCCCTTCAATCTAGAAGATGACTAGGCATTGAAGGACAACCCGAAAATTTAAAAAAGTGAACTGAGGAAGGTGCAAAGCATACATTTTCTGCAAATCCAGCCTCCCTGTTATTTAAGCCTCTTAAAGTCGTATAAATCAGCATGATTAGAGGACGACTAGCCCAAGATAAAGTTCTTCCCACCAAAATTTTCCGAAAGTTCTTGATCGTGCTTCCATAACCACTAAACTACACGTTTTTGATAAAGAGGTAGGTTAACGACTTCGAATAGATGTACTCCTCGAAAACGGTAACTATAATTCAATCGGGATTTGTTGTAATAAAGGTCTAACAAATTATGTATGGTACAGCTTTCATTGAGGAGGGGTAATTTGGACGGTGCAGGTTTAGTTTAGAGCACTCAAAATCTCATTAATTCGAAATCGAACTCCGAAACCAGTTGGTAACAATTCCTCGATGTTTTTAGTAAAAAATATTTTTGATGTTAAAAATGTTTCTATTCTTGGTTGTTCAAAATCACGTAATTTTTAAATACCATTTGCAAAATTTTGATTAGAATTTTCTATTTTTCTAAATTTTGCTCTTGAAGCCTATCGAATTTTATAAGTCTCACAATTTCTAAATTCTTTGGATACAGAATTTCTGTGTAAAAAATATCCTTGAGTCAACTACTTTTAGTAAGAATAATTTAGAAAATCCTTCAAGTATAGATATTTTTGATTTGAGATCATTTAATTATTATAATTAAAAAATCTTCAAGCCCTGGGTGCATCCATTTTGTCACTGGCGCCATGTTAACGAATCGTAGAAATACATGTTCAAAACATTTACGACAATAAACGATTATAAATGATCGAGATTCATTACCATGATCAGAATTCAGAACTCCGCGGTTAAATGAGTAACGCTACACAAAAAATTTTAAATTGTTCCATTGGGAATTGGTAAAGTTTCATTCATGATCGGAATATAACCCCATCCTAACTGAGTTTAATCATAGTCGGTTAAGGAATGATTAACATTCAATCAGCAAGGCTGTAGTTTTATAATTTCGCTCAGAAATAATTGAGACCGACTCAACAAGTCCCATTTCTACAATCCAAATTTGTCTAAAAACAGTGAAGAAATTGAAAACTAATCGCAGCATATAATCTAAAATCGACTAATAAACTGCCAAGATAAATTCAGCAAAATTTTTAATATAATACAACCTTGTTATAAACACCTGTTTTAATTATAGCCGGGTCGAAAATAGTTAAATTTCACCCAACGTGGCTAAATTCCAGTAATAATCCCGATCGTGGACTATCCACTGAATTAAATCAATCCCGGTCAGAAATATTCAAATTCTATTCAGCAAGACCAAATTTCACAGCTCCTTCCTAAATTAATATTAATATCCAAATTGCATAATAGTATAAAAAATTTGATCAAACTTGATTGAGAAATACCCAAAAATGCCGATGCATATGGATTCGACACCATCATCCAAAATTTATGATATATCTTTAAATTTATTTCTAAACTGAAATTGACCAATCGATTAAGGTTTCTTAATCGAGTTCCATTCATATGGCGAAATCATAATACAATGGCGGACAATTTTAGACGGAAGATAAATTTTAAGATAGTAAAAGGAAGCTATAAATATTCAAAATCATTCGTTAGCTAAATAGTAATCGAAAGAATTTATAAGGTTTTTAACCGAACAAAAAACTCGGGATATATTTTCGATAATTTACCTTTTAGGCGATTTTCTTGCCAGTTAAGCAGCCAGAATATTAATTACCAATTCGTGAACACCAATTCGTGTTACCACGTTCCTGTTGCATGCCCGCTAGAAACACATACTTAACAACTTTACTTTTACTCAACAGGTCCCACTTTCGGAATGTTTCAAAATGCATATACAAATCCTGATCACATACTATAATCTCCATTTCTCCAAAATCGATTAAGATCTGTCCAAGTTCTTTTCAGTATGGCTAAATCGCAGAACTTCATCTAAAGCAAAATTATAAAATTGCAATAAAAATTCGTCCAAAAATGTTTAAGAAATTGCAAAGTTCTATTCAGCACGATCAAAATTTTATAATTAAACCAAAAATTTATGATATTCAATTTTGCTTTACACACAGAAGTTGGGCATTATCGGTTGCGAAATATTTCTACTCATGAAATTCTAAAATATGGTTCAAAATTTGTGTCGGATCCAAAAGTTTGGCAATTAGTTAAAAAAATTACCAAGTGCCACTTTAAGAAAATAAATTCCAGAACATGGTTCTGCGATGTCAGAAATCGAATTTAGTTGGTTAAGAAATGTCCAAATTTCATTCAACAAGGCCAAATCCAGAAACTTCGTCTCACGTATAAGAATCTCAGTAGCATCATATAATCCAAAATTGTTTAATGAACTGCTAAGATAAGTTTAGCAAAATTCATGATAAAATTCTAATTCTGCGTGCCAAATATCTGTTTAATAACAGTCAATATAAGGAAATGGTTAAATTCCATGCTCTTCATTCGGAAATCGCATTATAATTCCTATATTAAGGTAAGAAATAATTGAGTTTCATTCAGCAAGACCAAATTTCAGAATTTCATCCGCGGTGATAGTATCCCAATTGAATAATATCAACGCTCAACGCTGGTATACGCTTAACTAAAATTGGTTGAGAAATGGCCAAGCTTCCCCGACTATTTTCGATAATACATCCTAAATTTATGATATAATTTTAATTTTATTTCTAAACCGAATTTAGCCGTAGCCGGTTAAGAAACAGTCAAGCTCCACCCAACATGCTAAACCTTCATATTGGCACTATTCGGGCTTTCTCGAGAGGATTGGAAAAAAAATTTTCATAGCATTTTTGCCTAAATTAAATTTTTCTGGTTTACTGTTGGAATTAGTTGGGTTTAAATTTTTTTTGAAACAAAAGCTGCAGTATGTTGAGAAATAAAATAATTGAAGCCAGTTTTTGAATAATCACGCGTTGTTTCTGAATTTGCCAAAGCAAAAGAAAATTTTGGATCATAGTTGGCATATTTACCACCAGGTAGTAATGAAATTCGAGGTTGCTTTATACAAATCAAAAAAATTGACGGTTTATATAAATTGAATTTGAATCATAATTACTGGTGATAAAAAAGCCAAATATGATGAAAATATTTCTTCTGCTATGTTAACTGAATGACTCAGAAACCAACACTGCTAATACAAAATCTGGTCCCTAATATTTTATTTCTCAACAAAATACAGCTAATGATATAAGTATTGGGAATTATTTTTCCCTATAAAAATTTTGCGGAACAAAACTTTCTCAATTAACTTTGTTTCAAAATATTTACACCAAACTAATTCCAATAGTAGGCCAGACAAATATAATTTAAACGAAAATGCTGTGAAATTATTTTTACTAATTCACTATTCTCGGGGAAAGCCAAAAAAGTGCCAGAGCGAGATCATAAATACCGCAAACCGCCCAGAAATAAATACTATCGTAATTGAATTCCAACAGTATGGCCAAATTCCAAAATTCAAAATTCTTAATAAAATACTAGTCTCATACTATAAATTACGGAGGGTCAACACATAATTTTATAAAGGATTTCTATAATCAAGAACGATTTAAATACCAGAATTCGTTCTCTTCAAATATCGATATCTTGAAATACAAAAACTTTAAGATTTTCAGCCTGTTCAATAAAATATGTCCTATTTATGTCTGTGTCGGTGGTTTGCTCATGTTGGTATTGGTGCTTATTGTTAACTATGAACCTGCCTTTGGTCTCTGTGAATGACCTATTGCGTCGTCTATTCCGTATTATCGACCGTTTGTTCGTGTCAGCCTCTCGCGAATGGTATTGACCGGTATTGACCTTTGGCGCATGTAGTCCTTTTGTTCGTTGGCATTGAGTCTGTCGGCATTTTGTCGCCAATCTATTTGATAGTGTGTCAAACAAAACTGTAATTTTTAAGAATACATACTTGATTCATTAAATTTTGGGCTAGATACTCGATCGGCTAGGAAGCAAGAAATATGCTGGTTGAAATTCTGGCTACTTAATCCATTTTACCAAAGAAATTTGAATTTAAAATTATAATAGTTTTGTTTATTTTTGCGATTGCACAGTAAAATTTGCGTCAAAATCTACACCATTATATCCTCGGCTCGGTTAACAGTATTTCTTGTATATGATTAGAACTAAAATAGCCCATAATTGATAAAAATACATTCCCTCTTGAATAATTAATGTAATATGGGATTATAGCCAAATCCTATTCCTAAATGAATAAATTTCTAATCAAGTACACAAAACAATTGAAAAAAACCATTAATCAAATTAATAAACATTTTTACTGCAACGGTAATTTATGGATATTTCGATCGTTGATTTATTAGCGATAGGCTAAATAATTTTCGAGTGGCTTTTTAGCCACAAAAAAACACAAATTAATTTTTATTTTCGAATATGTATATCGAGGCCGAAACACCAAAATGCCATTAGGTCAACTCTTTAAAAAAAATAAAAATTGCTCATCTAATTATTAAATCAATAAAACGAACAAAAACATTTTGTAAGAAATTACAACAAAGCACGACATTCAACAAATCCATTTATTGATTGCCAATTTACTACTACCGAACGCAACAAGTGTTTTTTTTTTTTTGCAACTTCGGTTCCCCCTAAGTAAACGAATTTTTTTTTTTTATATCTTTTGCGCTAAGTTAATTTCAAGAACGATTTTTATGTGGTTTATGAAGGCATGCGATCTAATAAAACGATATACCAGGTAAGAAGATGTATATTTATGGTATATACGAGTATACGTCTTGAGTACTTATAGGTAAGAAGGTATATAATATATAGAGTTTTACCCTTCGACCATAAAAAATTTATGCAAATCAAAATGAATAAAATATTCAAGACATTTTATTGTATTACAAAAATCCACCTGTTTTATGTATACCTCTAGCCGAGTCGAGTCATATTCGGTTCATTTTTACAACACGGTTCACCGAGTACATACAGAAATAAGTTTTGCATCTGCTGTTTTTAATTACCTACTCGTCTCTGTATACTTGCATGGTAAGACCAATATGTATTCAGGTAACACTATAAATATGAAAAACAACATGGGGGAGGGCAATACTATAACAATATCGGTATAGTAGGTCTGGGGGGGTGGTAGAATAAAATTCCAACTCTTTCCCAGCCGCGTATAGATAAAGTACGTCGTCGCTTGTATCATATGTGGTATGTACATCGTGTGCTGTAACATCGCACACACTTTCAATCAATTTTTACAATTTTTTTTTTTATTTTGATGGGCAATAAAATGTATACATGTGTGTTATACATATACTGAACTATATGGATTCACTATATATTATGTATTATTATGATACAGCCATATTGTATTTATTGAAACAGATAAACTTCTGATAATAAATTTTTTATATTCGATATTAGATTTTATTTTATTTGTGTTTCGTTTGGTGCTAAACGCTGACGCCTTTAACCAATGGCTAAACACAAATATTTCCTAATACCCGCACTAACTAAACTCGCTACCAATTTACCATTTAAGTTCAAATCATTTTATTACGATATTCGATAAAATTACATTAAATTTAGTCAATAATGGTTTAGGGGTTATTGGCTGACTGAATATACATGAGCGTCCGATATTTTATGTAACACATGTTTATTGTAGATACAGGAGTATTTAAACAAAATACTAGAACATTCAATCCAGTTAGCAGGCTCCTCCCAACAACCCACTCAGCTGAAAATGTTTTAGGTTAAATTTAAGAAGCCCACGTGGTGAACGGAATGGAATGTCCATTAACCAATTATGATTCACAATATCGGAGTGAAGTTTATGCCAAAATAACAAAATATACACTGTGGCCTTTAAGTACTTAGAATTGAAAAAACACTCAAAAATTGAACTTTCATAATACTTAATGTTTGAAATTGTTTAATACACACAAATAATATTTCTACACTATAAGTAGGAAACATTTAATTTTTGAGAATAGTTATGAGTGAATCTTATAAAATGAATTTTTTTAAAACAAAACACACTTCGAATCGCACAGAGGTGATCGAAATGGTTCTTAACTAGTATTTGATGAAAGAACCAAATCTTGTTATCCACATGCTCGGAAATCTCTAGAATTTTGTTTATTATTCGAGAGAGATTATCATTGAGTGTAATGTAATCCTAAATATTTGAAATTGTTTAACTCGGTTCACAATGATCAAATGTTGTATTACACTCAGCGATATTCTCTCTCGAATAACAAGAACCTCAGAGATTTCCGACCACAAAGATAAACAAGATTGGTTTCTTACATCAAATACTAGTTCAAAACCATTTCGATCACCTCTGTGCGATCCGTAGGAACCGAGTTAATTAATTTCAAATGTTTAAGAAGTTTCGAATTACACTCATTGCTGCTCTCAGAGATTTCCGTACATGTAGTAGTCCTCAATGATGTCATCTCGCAAGAGATTTCCGAACATGCGGATAAATAAGATTTGTTTCTTACATCAAATACTAGTTCAGAACCACTTCTATCACCTCAGTGCGATTTGAACTGTGTTTTGTTTCTCAAAAATTAAATGTTTTCTACTTATAGTGTAGAAATATAATATTTGTGTTTATTAAAAATTGTCAAATATTTTCAATTTTTGAGTGTTTTTTCAATACTAAATACTTAGAGGACACAGTGTATATTTTGTTGTTTGGCATAAACTTCACTTCGTTATTCACAATCCATATTGTTAATTTTTCATATAACGTTAAACTTTTCAAATGACTATTAAAGAAATGGAGGTGGAGCGCCTAGCATTCAATGACGGCAGAACTTTGTTCAATATATATTTGAACCCCCCCAATCGACAAGTTCTTTGCAGAATGATCACATACTAGTACTATCTCCAAAAATTATATTAGAATTCTTTCCACCATTACCGAGACAAATCGCGCATGAAAATGTGTGGTTTTATTGGAACTAGAAAATGAAATCAATAATAATTTAACGTTAACACAACTATAACACCCTATCGGAGTGCAGAACTCATGGGCCGACCCATCTTCCATGTACTGCAGAAATTTTAATTTTTTACTTATGGTGATATCACTTCTGTCATGACACTAAATAGAAGCAAATTTTAACTATAAAGCAAATTTGTGTCACAAACATGGTTAAGTCGAATTTTCAAAGCAAATTTTCTCCTGGAATATAGTCGCTGGAATCTCGCCTCACAGGTGAGTCACGGTAAGTTGGTATATGACACCGAATTTGTTGAAGTTTTGATTACAAAAACGATTTCAAAAAATTTTATCAGGAATTATCTGGATATAGTTTTTTGGATAACGCCTCACGGGCGATTAATGAGCATTTGACACATACCGCTGTATTCGGTATATGTGAAGTGCTCCTGAAATTCCAGATATAATTTTTCTGTAAATTTTTTTGTTTATAGTCAAAACTCCAATATATTCAGTGGTATATGTCAAGTGCTTGTCAATCGTCTGTAAAGCGAGATTCCCTATAGACCAGGTCAGCACGTAGTGATAATTGAGTTCCTGCAGTCTTCCTCAGCTCATTGTAGGTCTAGGCTACCAAGCAATTGAAAGATTACTCAAAAATCAATAAAATAAATTTTTAAAATTTGGAGCTGAATGTTATAAATGTCATGATTTAGTATCATGACACTATTTACTGTTTACTATCTATTTACTATTTACTGACTCTAGTGATAGTTCAGTGCTGCCATCGAACTTTTCGTGCTTAGTATCGGGCTAGCTGCATATACATAAATTGTGAGAGATCTTCCCGATATAGGTTCAGACTGAAATATGCTCCACGCCAATGGAAGGTGGCTGTAGTAATTATGATTACGGAGGTTCTTAATTCAAATATGTACATCTAAACTAAATATTTTGGCATTACCCTCGATACTAACCTATCATGGAAAGAGCTCATCGTCAAAAAGAAAAAAGAGGAGTTAAACATCAAATAAAGGAAAATTTTCTGGTTCATGGGTAGAAGTTCTGAGCTCGCAGTACATAGCAAGTTGCTTCTGCATCGTAAATATGTATTTCAATGTCCCATGATACATTTGAAACAACAACTGAAATAGAGACTTAAGGAAAGAAAGTATAGGCAAAAAAAAAATCTGTTCACAGAACCAATATTGCAGCGAAGGCCCAACTAAAAAGACATCATAGTACGAACGGTTAGAAGACTAACCAAACGAGCCTTCTAACCAACTAACCAAAGGAATTGAAACTCGATTCGATTTGGTAAAATAGCTCATTATACCTTCGAGAGTTGTGGTTCCTATTTGTATGCTCTGAAAAATTTGGGAGGCCCATACTACAATCTGCTAAAAGATGGAATTGCGCTACCGGAAAAAAACTTACATATAGTAAATATCCTCCAAGCTGGAACTAACTGAACTAAAAGATTTCTGTGTCGACTCTCTGTTATGACAAATAACGGATCCTGACAAATACCGTTTTCAATTTCATTAATATCTGAATCACCGTTGGCATCATAACCAAATGGAATCCCGGTTTCCAAAGTTCAGGATTTAAAATCTCGGTTTTCAAAATTCTGGTTTCAAAATCCCGGTTTTCAAAATTCCGATTTTCGAAAACCCGGATTCAAAATCCCGGTTTTTAAAATCTCGGTTTTCGAAATTCCGATTTTCAAAATAACAGTTTTCTTTTCTTCTAGTTCTAAAGTCTTGATTTTGAAAAAAAAAAATATTAATTCGAGCCGGCCGTACTATTATATTCATAAAAAAAATATATCTTGCCCAAAAATTTACTAGAAAAAAATAAGGCTGCGAAGCCAGAGTTGGGAGTCGGTTTCGTGGAGTCAGTGCTATTTTATCAAATTGCAACAACATTGCCATATATTGACACCCACTCTAGAATTAGTCGAATTCTTAGTTTTAGGTGGTTTTCGAAAAATGAAATTGCAATTCCAATTTCTTGAAAAATAAAAAACGACTATACCAAAACTAAAACAGCAAAACCCGCACACAGTTAAAAAATAAAGGGTCGGGATAAATAAGTCGGGTAGAAAAACACTTTAGTTTATAGGAATGTAAAAACCGATAGGAGCGGGAGTATACGATCGGATTATATAAAATAGAAAGTAATAAGTGATTTTTGAAATATTGTTATCATTTAATAATGTTTTATTTCTTTTTGACTTTTGTAATTCTGATATTTGTTTTCGAATATAATTGATTATAGGTGCGGAAGCCGAATGTCAAAATTCCGCGTATCCAGTCAGTGATACATGGTGAATGAAAATTTTATCAAACAATAAAAATCATTAAAACAAATTAAAAAAATTATATTTCCAAAAACGAAAAGTAACCCCTTTGAGACATTTTGCCCTTCAACACATCCGGTCCTTCGAGACATTCGGCCCTTTGAGACATTCGGCTCTTCGTAATTTTGCCCTTCGACATTCAGCCCTTATGATATCATAGCAAATTGTAGAGGCATCAATAACTCTCGCGGGCACGCGGAAAGTCGCATCGCTCCTTCGCCTCCGTTTAGCCCTACGAAGGCTGAATGAAGGAGAACGGAGTTCAAAAACATGTCGGGAATAAAGGATCAATTTCACTAGTTTTATTCTAAGTGAATGATTCGAATTCAAAACCGATTTTATGATACAGTTCTAGAATACGGCCGATAGGGATGGCAGTTGACCATTTCTTTCCTGATTATGTTAAAACTCTAAAGTAAGGTCTAAATTGGATTATAAAATATTTTTTTGCTAAAGCTCTAGAATATGGCCATTAGCGACAGAACTTGGCTATATCTTGACAGTTTTATGATAAAATTCGACATGTGTGATTGAAATAAGATTCTAAAATGATTTTTTGACTAAGTTCTGAAATGGATCGCCCTTTTTGTCCAGATACGCGGGGTTTTATCAAAAAATCATTTAATAAACTCATCTAGATTGTGTCAAATTTAAACACAATCTGTTTACAAATGGCCAAATTCCATGTCTATGGACCACATTCCACAGCTTTATCAAAAATTATTTAAGAACCCCATTTCCATCGCACGTGACGAATTTCAACATAATCGATTAAGAAATGGCCAGGTTTTATCCCTATTCGCATTATTCCAGAACTTTATCAAAAATGCATATTTTGAATCCCATTTAGAACCCACATGTCGAATTTCAACTATATCGGTTAAAAATGGCCTAGTTCCATAACGATGGCCATATTTCAGAACATTATCAAAAAAAATTTTTTGAATCCCATTTCCATCGCACGTATCGAATTTCAACAAAATCTGTTAAGAAATGGCCAAATTCCATCCCTATTAGCCATTTTCTAGAACTTTATCGCAACCTCATTATTGAATTTTGTCAAAAAATCATTTAAGAGTTCCATTGTCTCACATGTCAAATTTTAAAAATTCAAATCGAGATTTCCAAAAATTCGGGATTTTTTTTTTATACAAAACCGGGATTTTGAAAACCGGGATTTTAAAAACCGAGATTTTGAAAACCTGGATGTAAAAAAACGGGATTTTGACAAACCAGGATTTCGTTACACACCGAAACGGAACCTATCCATTACATTGAACGGTTGTATAATGGGATGGTTCGTCTTAGAGAGATCAATCTGATATTCTTCAGAAATGTGACCTTTGTCAAGAAGTTAAGGAAGATGTTTTTAACCGCGATATCTGCCAACGTTGTAAGATTATATCCAATCGCTACAAGCCGGCTTTAGTACAAGCTATTGATCGCCTCGAACCTCCCAAAATTTTATTTTTTTTGTACCCAAAATGAGGTTCTTCGTAATCTCATTAACATTAAGTATTATGTTATGATTGAGTTATTCATTGCATTTTCTGTTATGAAGCAATTTAACATAAAATGATTTCGTTTGCCGTTTGTAGTCGATCTGCCCCGTCTCTTAGAAAATGCATTATGAAATCAAAAAATCGGAGGAATTTTCATTCACTTTGCTAAGCAAGTGTTCGTAATTTGTTAGAACCGTACAATATATAATCTGTCGCTATCAAATCCACATGTTGAATAAATATTAATTTTTATGTTATTTTTGTTTGTAAAAGAAAACCAATGCGACACAAGACGATTGATAATTTCGATCGAGTCAATCAAAAGCTCGGGGTTTGTTTCAACAAAGCCACGAATCTCGCAATTGTACTTCCTACAATTGCCTGTAAATGGTCATCAAATATCCGTTTACACAAAATCGCAAGTACGACAAAAGCCTCTCTTTTATTATTTTTAGAGCAAATGAAACCGAGATCTAATAGGTAGCCAGTTCACGGGCCGTGAAAAGGATATTGTATTCTATTTTTAAAAAAATTGATATGGAATTTCTGTTTTCATCATCATCGTCGTTTGATGACTCAAATTTTTTAGAAAACATTAAAAAGCGCAATTTTCAAGCAAGGTTTGACGAAAATTATTACTTTGAAGAAGAGTTTCGTAAACGTTTCCGTTTTTCTATACAAAAACTTTTTGGAAAAGCTCAGTGAGGCAGAAAATAATGGTACCATTACGTTATTATGCGACAGGTTGTATTCAAATGGTTTCTGGCGACCTAATTGGAGTAACACTGCATGCGTTACAATACACGAAGTGTCGAACGCATTTGTAAGCCTATCCAGAAAATGTATTAACCAGCGTCACAAGAAGAGAGTCTCAAGTACAGCTTGAATTTTACAATTTAAAAAAAAAATCCTCGATGTATTGGATGTATCGACGGATGCTATATACCAATTAAACCGCCAGGAGGAGTAAATTCCGAGATTTACCGCAATAGGAAGGAATATTTCTCGGTAAATGCAGTGTGTGTCGTAAACTGTAAAATCCTCCTCGCTTAAACGGCTCATTTTTATATTTTTCGAATTTCTTAATAAAAAAAGGTACTTCCCCGAAACTGCTACTTCTACTTATATAGAAAACTTATGCTGCGTGTCTCACTTCGATTTTTTTTTGTCTAGATTTCCAACTAACTAATTGATGGTTAGTTCATACCAATCTTTCCAAGATGGCACAAAACAAACCGCATCTGATATTTAATTAAAATCTGCTATATTTCTACGAAACATTTCTAATCGGTAGTTGATAAATTCGAACTAAGTTTGCAATTTAGAACTAAATAACGGGTAGATTTTGATTTATAAATATTAGAGACATCTAACGTTGCCTAGGTGAACTAACTCAATTTAGTTAATCGGAAATTTAGAAAAAAAAATCTCGACGTCAGGCACACGGCATTATTTTAATCTAAAAATTGGTTTTGTTTTGACAGATAATCGAATTTTTTTATTATGTTTGTTTTTTATTTTCGAAAAGTTGTACTTTTGGTTGCATTTAAAAATAACAATAAATTCGCGAATTAATTCACGATTTTAGCTGCAAAAATACCGTTTCTGAATATCATTTTTCGAAAAAATCGCGACTACGGCTAAATGTCGTAGTCACGTGTGTCGATACGACCCTAAAAGTTTATGCCTGACGGATCAAGCGAACATGTCGTTTGTTCTAGATAATCCCTAATGGTTCATGTACTCGTAATATGTTGGCATATTCAAATAGTCTTAGGCCATATCTACTATTGCCTCTCGCTATGAGCTTCAATAATACAAAAAATAAAATATAAAATATTATGCGAGAGAAAATTATTTCACTAATGTGAAATGTCATAAATAAAATTGTATGGTCAACGTTCCCTTAAACTTAGCAAAAAAAAAATTCTTATTGGATTTTATTAAAAGTGTAGTACCCTAGCAGGAAAGTCATCAACGACAGTCGAGCACGACACGTATGTAGCCGTTCAGGAAATGGGACCGATTTTCGTTTGTGACAAGTCTGAGATGAATCGATTATGACATGTTTGGGACGCTTCTTACATGAGAAGACATGAACTAATCATTTTCAGTCATATTATATCTGAAATGAATTGTATTTGATATGTCTGACCTAAATTTATATAGTTGCAAATATTTTATTTAAATTAAGTCATTTCATATTTATTTTAAATAGACCAATAATGTATATATGATGCCACCTCGTCAGACCGAGAAAACATGAAAGGAAATGAAAATTTTTTCATCTCGTTTACCTAATGCACGCGCATATCAAAAGGTACGTGACAGAATGAGAAACATCGAAGACTTGTCATATTTGTTTCACTGAGGACATTGTCATGAAAGAAGAGATGTATATGACATGTCTCACACTAGTTATCTACCGTGGACGGTCATTGGACCAATCATTTGAGAAGCTAGTCTCTACTCGTCATAAATTAATCATTTGGTACCACCAATAATCAATAAAAACAATATTTTCTCGTTTTCATACACATTTAGAAAAAAGGTAAGCAAAGGAGACAAATGTATTTTGTGAAAACATATTTACATGCATGTAGGCAAATTTCCAACTGGGACACTTCTTGAAACTTACAATGTCCTTATTTTTTTTGTTATAAACTTTACATTAATGAAAACACACCTCTTGTTTACACCATCTGGAACTACAAGCTTGAAATGGTTCGGGCAAATGATCTTCAATGGTAGGAGCTCAATTTTGGATTTCCGTGGAGCAGATTCCATCAGGGTCAACAGTCTTCTCACAACTTAATTTCCGTTGAAACTAGTTAGTGTGCAGTTAGGACGGCATACTGACATTGTTTTTTACCAAAGTTGTGTTAAGTCCATAAGAACGTCTAAGCTGCAGTTCACAAGCAGATTATTAATTTCAAATTTTCCTTATATTATTCGAATATTAGAAGTTTAAATATTTAAGTGTTAATCGTCACCTGGTGGTCACCAATTTAACTTAATACCATTTTATAAAGATCTTTCTCTTTTTCTCTCTATCTCTTCTCTAGAGGAACTAAGAGAAATTCAGTTTGAAAAATAATATTTCAATAGTCTATGTTAGCAGAAATGCATATTCTCAAGGTACGAAAAATAAATGTCAATCACCTCTTAACTATAATTGAGCGATCTGCTGAACAGAACTGATGAATAAAAGCGGTTTTTATAGTATTAGAAATATAAAAGTTTTTGTCTTTCGCCCCCAATCATTGTTTGTAAATTAGGCTCTGAGATGATATACGAAATTTCAAGAGAATATCAGCAATCGAGTATCGAGTGACAGAAAATTTTTGTTTACCCTAAAATATAACCAAATTTTTCAATTTCATTAATTAAGATTTGATCGCAAATTTTGGTTAATTTTTTTCGAAGCCGTAACCAAAATATTGATAAAATCTTACAGCGTGAGAAAAACGTATTAAGCCGAGTAAATAATTTGAAAGACAATACTCTTCAAAATTACCATCTGACATGGTACTGTACGTTACGATTACATGTATAGTGTAAATAACGTTGATGAACAAATAACTATTAATTTCTTAAATCATGTAGAAGTTTAGCTACTCATATACGTACTCAGAGTGTATCTACACTCATGTCTCATGTTTGTTTGTACAAGGTTTTAATGTTGTTTGGATGATAATTTTGTGTGTCTCGTGCGTACATGATGAAATTAATGTGTAAATAAATAGTTTTAAAAAATAATTACTAATTTTAATTTGTTTTTTTTTGCTTTTCTAATTGCTTTCATATAGTTAATTAGCTGAAACAACAATAATCTACAATTAGAGGAATAAATTAAATTATTAAAATTATAAATGTAAACAATGAAGTATTAATAAAAAATCGCGAAAAATGATGATATGACATGGAAACAGAAAGACATTCAAGCACCCGTTTAATTCGACCAATATCCTCAGGTAATTTAGAAAATTCTATTTTTTATTATTATTTTATTATCAATTCTTGATTTAGAATATTTATAGCTACTTATATCGTTTTAGTAGCTACTTTGCATAAATACACTGCGCCAAAAAACTCGAACAGAATTTTTTTTCAAAAAAATTCCCAGATCTGAACGCTTGTGTCTTGGTGAAATAAAATCTTACCAAAAATAATTTTGTTTCTAAATTGAAGAAAATTCTGTCTTCTTTTCAATAAATCGGCTAAATCTTTTCAATAAATCGACAGGGAGTCGTTCTACAGAAATTTCCACAGCATCATTTTCAAGGTTTCTAAATTCTCTATAAAATTGCTAATTCTGATTTAGGAATAAAATTTCGCGCAAGTTTGTTAAAAGTTTCAATTTTACTCAAAAAAGTCATAAAAAAATAAAATAAAATAAAACGGATATTGAAAAGAAGACAACATTTTCGTCAATTAGAAGCAAAATTATTTTTGAAAGATGTTGTTTCACCAAGATACAATAATGTTCAAGTCTGGGTATTTTTTCGAAAAAAAAAAAAATCTATTCCGATTTTTTTGGTGCAGTGGATATTTGATTTGGATACAAAGTTTGTTGTTTTCGATTTCAGTAGGCGTCATTCATTTCAAGTCATCGCCAACTTTATTTGAAAATTTCATAGTGCTAAATGTTTTCATAACGTTGGCTTAGATTTTACTCAATATGTTCCCAACTGTTGAGTGCCTTGAAAGCACCCAGTGTAAAAAAATATCAAGTATGCCACAATCAAGTGGTCAGCATAATAATGTATCCTATTTTTTGTTTGCTGCAGATATTACCAATCTGTTGTTTAGTTGTCATCATAACTTTCGTTTACAAAATATTTGATCGAATCAAAAATTTCGACTTAGTACTTTTTAATATGTATAGGGCTCTCTGGAAACGTTTCATAATATTATGGAATATTCTTTACATAAAACCATTCCAATATATTATGGAATGGTTATATGTAAAGAACTGAAAATTCGCAAGTTTATAATTTACCAACGGAAATAATAGGTTTTTCTATACTCTCCACAAAAAGCAGCACCATCAAAAAGAATTATTTTTTGTACGTCATTTTTGTACACAAAGTAATCATTCCTGTGGAATAATATCTTTAAAATGATGCTTAAATTGTCAAATTCGTTAATCTCCAAAGTCGTTGAAGTCAATAATGAAAATTATAATGACATTCGTTTCGAAGTATTGAGCCCGGATTCTCTAGTGGGTTTTGGACATAATTCTGGAATCTGTCTATGCTGGACACAAATCCGTTTTCTTGTTAAACAATTATTTTGAGATTTGAACATAAATTTCGTAACCAATGTTGATGAAATTTGATTTCTAGCATTACATTTGAATTCAAACATAAATTTGGTTGGAAAGTAATTTGGAATCTTAGGTGTGAACTTGTTACTAGAAATTTTGTACTTAGGGGTGATCTTGGATTTTGGATTGGAAACTTACGATTCTGCGTAAAATTTGGGAAGATTTATTGTTTGAATTTTTCTCTATAATTTTTTTGGGAACATATTAGTTCTTTCAGTTTCTGGTCCTTTATTTTTTTTATGTTTATATTTAATTGGGTGCAGGGCGGACATTCAGACTGTCCTGGTCTCTTGTAAGTGCTGGAGCCCTGCACCAAGCGCGTGATCTTATACAAGGTAAGGTTGAGAGCTACCTTAAATTTCTGAATTTTATGTCAATGTTTGATAAAATCGCTGGGGTTGCGTATAATTCGGATGGCACGCCGCCGAATCCTACCCATTCAGTAACTGGAAGGCAATACCGTATGTTTGACCCCAAACATAATGAAGGTTTTGTATGTCTGAAGAACCTATTGAGAAACCCAAGTTTTAGTGAATTTGTTCATTTCATTTTAAATTGTTCTAATTTGAACACGAAGCAGACGAATTGAATCACACTCCACAAAATGGGATTCGTTGTGACTTTTTTATGTTAGTAATTAAGTGAAGTGACAACGTCTAGCGATTTATATTTCCGTTCTTAAAGAGTATGTTCAACCTCGAATGAAATAGATGTGTATAATGTAGTGTCATCAGCAAAGCTATGGATAAAGTTAAAGTGCAAATCATTGGGACAATTGGGACTCCCGCGTTTGGAGAGTGTGTCGTTGATGATCTCTCGTTTAGCACAATGTCGATCGTTCGGTTTTTGAGAAAACTTTTTATCCACTTGATGGTCATCGAATCCAAGCCATATGCCACAAGTTTACAAATAAGATTAGCATACCAACCTTGTCAAAAGCCTTTTATATATCCCAAACGATTACAAAGGCCACACCATTTTGTTCTACGCCTAGATTCTAATGGTTTGTAACATACGTAAAGAGATCGTTTGTGGAGGGGCTTTGATGAGAGCCATACTGTTTACCGGTAATTATTTTATTAATTTTAAGAGACTGTGAAGTTGTCCCCAAGTCCACCATCAAAGAACTATCTGCACAAATAATAGAAGCTGGAATGGATATTTTAGAAATATTGGCAATCGATGCGACCATATCTAGTAAAATTTGCGGTCGAGATTTTTAACTCGAAAGCCTTGGCGGCTTTCTTGTTGCCGACTCTTTTCGCTTCCTTAGCACAGACTTTTTTACATATAATTCATGTGGCCTTGTATTCTTCAACATAAATTTCGTTGCTGCGCTAATATTTCTTGTGAGCAGTTTTATGGCAGCTTTGGCGACTTCTTTCGAAAATATTTCAAAATTTGGATTAGGATTTCAAAATGATGATGGGATAAATATATGCCATGTAACACCGTCACAATGATTTTTAAAACGCCATCATTAGTTTCATTTTTATAAAAAATATGGCTTCCGAAGGACAACAATGGCTTCGTAAGGAATTCACTAAAAATCTGTGTGAGGTCATGCGAAGCGGCGAACAACTTCGCTTGGTGCCCAGCACAATTCCTATCTTGGTGATCAGCCATTTTTTATGGTTGACATTTTAGTAACCAACGAAAATTTATTCGCAGTAGGGATACGTTGGTTGCGAATATTATCACATTTGTCTGACAAACCATCGAAGAAATTCAAAGTTACTGAATCCGTCTCATTGGAGGATATAGAACTTTTACTGTCAGTCACAACAAATTGCTATAATTCAAAAGTTAAATCCAATCCTTCGTATTAAATTGTTTGTTTAGTTGTAAAGAAATGAACATACTCCATAGACTGGGCGAGGTAGACTACGCAATTTTATTACGTTGATTTCATGGTAATTTTTCCCCTTACGTCGATAATGTAGAAAACGTTAACAAACTAGGAAATAGTATTCGAAACTAAATTTTCTGTTTTTTTTTTGCTTAACGTTATCCTATAAGGGGCCAAATTAGTTTACATATTAAATCACATAAATTATACATTAGTATTTATATTAGCTGGATCATACTATCAAAGAAAAAGACTGGAAAGGCTCGGAGCCGAACTTTTTGGGCATTTTTGTAGCCTATAAAGAATTTGTATGCCGTGTGATTTGCGTATTTTAAATATTACGACCACCCACTCCCACACCCACCTAACCCCATCTACACCCAGCCCAACCGATCCCAATCCACCATATCTCAACTGACCCCAATCAACCACAAACCACCACACCTAAACATTATTAACATCCCCCACCCACTATCCAATTAAAACCCCAAAACCCATCTCACCCACACCACCCTATACCGCACCACCCATATCATCATCCTTAAACACCTCCATACCCACTCCCCCCCCCCCCCCACACACACACACAACCCAAACAAACCCTCATCCACAAAATCCCAAATTCTCACACCAAACCCAAAACGCCTCATTCCACCCCTCTACCTCCCATACCACCACTCCTACCACCCCCATAACCACACCACCCACACAAACCCACATCCAGACGAGTTATATTTTTATTCCAAATTCACAAGCTCGAAGAAACCAAAATAGAATAGAAAATAGAAAAAAATCTGTTAATTTTAAAGAGAGGGGTTAACATAACCCTACATATCTCCGATCACCCTAAACACAAAAATGTCCAAATCAATAGGGATTTTTAACAAAAATGCTTAAAAATAAGTTATTTTTCTATGATACTATGACCTAAACTAATTCTCATTGCCCCATTCCATACGAGATTTTTGGTTTTTTGATTATTTTTTCAAGGCCAACTAGACGTAATAGATAATGTATATGTATGTGTCTTTTATTTTGTTTTGTTCTGCTCTCTCGAAAATAAAATTTAAACTAAAATAAGTCAAAAATGGCCTTAAAATATTTTTTATGTTTGTGTTAGTGTGGTTGCACCGAAAATTTGTTTAAGTCGCAATTAAAACCCGTACCGTATCATATAGGTAAACGGGGAAAGAAACGAAGAGAAATACGGTTTCTGTGATACCCCGTGTTGCATCAGTGATTGAGTATAAAAGAACGTGAATTTACAACAGTTGACGTTAAACATGTCATAATAGAGAGTACATGATCAATCTCGACAAGACCCGCATTGTGCACGATTAGTATAATAAACACTGGTAAAATTCCACCACATATATAAACTAACTAGAGTCTTGAGCGGCGATGTAAAAGAATTCGTATACTATCCCGCTGACCTATATGCCCGATTTTATTAGCCATCCATTTGCATCAACCAATTTGGGCTGATCCCTAATGTATGTATTTTTTAGTTTATCCAAATGTTAATAGATGTCAGTAAAATGTGTATGGTTAGATTTTTTATTTTTATAGAGGCCCTGTGAATTTGTATTTAGTATGAAATAAAGGTTTTTAGACTGTGTGTCAGAGACTAAAACTAATTACCAATTTAGTTATTCGGAAATTTGGGCAAGAAACATTAAAAAGTCTAATACTTTGTGCCTGAAACCAATTCTTTCGACTAAACGTCTGATTAACTAATTCTATGTTAGTTCGTACCAGTTATCAACAGATGGCGTAAAACATAATGCAGTGAATTTTTATTCTAACACCCTAATTTACTTTGAGTTTTATCAATTGTCGAAGTATTTACTATCGCTGATGGAAATTTAACAATTTGGTATGCAATTTAGTACTAAATGAGACCTTTTACATTTTATGGATACAGAACTACAAAGCACTAGTAAAAACTACCCGTAATTTAGCTTAATCTGACTAAAAAAATTAATGCTTAGTTCTTGCTAGTCACAATTAAAGAAAACTGTTTTGAACTAACTTTGAATTTAGTCGGTTGGAAATTTAGACAAAACAATACAATCGCTTAAGGCACACAGTATAAGTTAGTCGAAATAGATTTTATAGTAACAGTAATTTGCATAGCTAACATCTCGGGAAACCGAAGTTAAAAATATGTAAATCATTTAATCACTACTTGCGGAAGTCGAAGTGGTTACCGACGTTATCTGCGGGTAGTCAACGTCGTCTATGTTGTGGACATGACGTGTAAATGTCCATCTCCGCCGGCAAGAATTCACTGCTGAATTTTGCTCAAAACACATATAAGAATTACAATTTAGAAATACTCGCCAAATGCCAGCATTATTTGTTAAGAAATAGCCGAGTTCTGTTCATCATAACCCAATTTTAGAATTCCTTCAAAAAGCATCTAACAATCCGCTTTATTTGTGTAGCCTACACAGAAAACGAAAATTCTCCTAAAACTTATGTTCCAATCAAACTCTCTCTACGGTCTATTCAACAGCCGTACGTAAACCAAATGTTATTTAAATTTATTTAGAATTGACCGCTTAACATTTTAAGTTTCAAAAATTCTCCATACCGGGTTCCTTAACTTCGGACGGTAACAATTTGACAATTTTATGAACATTTTTAAGAATTTATTCCACTGAAAAAAATTAGTTAGAAATGTTCACTAGTTACAAAATAACAAATGCTACCTCTTTTGGTGGATAGCCCAACCTCTAAATTTTTAAAATTTCAAACATAACGAAAACTACCGCTATTTTTGGTGCTAAGAGTACCGTGAGAAGTTGCGATAGTTTGATAACTGCGATTGGAACGACGAATCCAAATGATGTAACGGTGGGATTTACCAAGGGTAAATCAAATGAATCGTTTGCGTTGCACGAAATAAATCCAAACCTTGTGTGTGTTTAAAATTTTCTAAGCCTAGCAAGTTTATGTGTTTGTCCAAAACTTTTAAGAATAAAAATCTACTTCCGACTTGACAATTTTCAACATTTTTTTCTGATTCGGAGCGAATAAGAAAACAAAAATGTTTTTGGACTATTCCTAAGCTTGTAAACCCTTTGTTGATTTTATTTAAAGTTAATTAAATTAAGGTTTTGTTATCATAGTTTAGAAGGTAGTGTTGCGCGTTCCTTGAATATTAATTCTTACACGTGGAGAATAGTCCTTGGAAGCATGTTGAGGTGGTAAAAAAATTTAATAATTTCAACAATCAATTTGATCATATATCCTTGATTCATTTCCCAAACGATTGGCCATTCATACAATAAAAATTTGCTAAACAGATTTTCAAATCTACAACGTAGTCTGAATCGATGTTTGAGGTTAATTTTGTCAGATTCAGTATCCTGCAAATTGCGTGATTTGTGGACATCAGGTTTTCACACCAATCTACTTCAATAAAATTATTTGCTTAATATCCTTGTTGCAACATAATTGTATGCTGCAAATAGAGAAAGCAAGCAATTTGCTAGCCGAAATCCTGGCTACTCTATCAATTTTACCAAGGAAATTTAAATTTCAAAATATTTTTCATAAATTTTTTGTTTATTTTTGTGATGTTACAGTAAAACATACGGCTTCAAACATTAAAGAGCAAATTTTTGTGTTGTTCACTACGCAATCGCAAAAAAATAAAAACTTATTGAAAATATAATTGGAAATTTAAATATCCTTGATAAAATTAATAGAGTAGCCAGGATTTCGGCTAGCAAATTGTTTGCTTGCTAACCAATCTATTATCTACTCCTATACTTTTCTGGCTTAAGCCGCAGCCACACGAATGCAAATACATTGGTATATTTGTCCAAGTAACGAATCGGTAGCCACAAAACAAATGACAAAATCAAATCAAGGTTACATTTTTCTAACATTGGCGCACATTCGCTCTAAAACCCGCCTAGTTTTCAAAAAATATCAAAGGAAAAAACAAATACTACCAATGGTGTAGACAGTAGAGTTTGTCAATTGTCATATTTTACCAAATTTGCCAAACATAAAATACGCCAACGTTGGTCGATATTTGCATTCGTGTGGCTGCGGCTTTACTGATGGACTTAGTTTGATGTAAATATTTACGAAACAAAGTTGATTGGGAATCTTTTGTTTCATAAAATTTTTATAGGGAAAAATAATTCCATTAGGAAACATACTATTTTGATATAAATGCTATGAAAATAGTATTCCCTATTTCCAGGGAAAGCCAGAATAGTGCCACCTGTCGTATTATTATATAGACGTCTGTACTTCACTTGTATCAGGAACTATTTGAGACTCTGGGCGAGATTGTAAAGCGGGTGTAGTTTGAAGGTAATTTTGTGTTTTAATCCTTGGCTTTTGATTGAAGGATGCAACGTTACCGATGTGAAGTTGTTCACAAATTTTTGATGGCATACATTTTTCGAAAAAAAAAACAAAACATTTAAAATTTCACTCTGCTTATACGCGTTTAATAAGGTCTACAGATTTTTGATGTGTATTTAATTAATTTTTGTATGACCAATGTCGCTTGAGAAATAGGTTACACATTTAATTATAAAAATCGTTTGAAGGTTAATTGGCCTTTTCTCTTCTTTATTCATTTTATGTTTTAAAATTCTACTCTAGATTCTCTACTCACGGGAACATCTTGAGAAGATATCTTTATATATATAGATAAAACTTGTATAATCGCACAATAACTTGCTAATGAATAATCTTGTCATTTTATTATTGTGATAAAGTGGAATTATCTCACATAAATTCATGACACAAGTAGATATCACATAAAAATGAGAAAGGCACTTGGCGTAAATGTTGGGGCGGGCGGGATGGTATTATATTATAGAATACAAAATTAAAACATTTCTTTTTTTTTTGTTCTCATAGAATTTGTATTATGTCTGTATGTATGACTTGACGTTGTATAAATTCATTGATGATGACGATTCATTCAATTCGTATACTCGTATATGAGGGACTTGGGAAAAAATTTTCATAAATTTGCAATTAAAACCGTTTCGGCTCTTGATTCGATTGTATGTCCGGAAAATGAAATTATAAACCATTCGTTTTAATGTTCTATTGTACGCATATAAGGTAGGAGAGGTACATATATGGAGTAATCATATACGATACAAAGACGGATGGAACCACATTATTGTTGTTGGATTTTTTTAAGAATTTCAAACTTTTTTTTCTTTGTTGCGATTTGTGTTATCTAATTACACTGTGCAATTCTCGATAAGAGATATAAGTAATTTACCATTGTTGTTGCAATGTATCGTACAATCTTGACACAATATCCGGAATTAAATTTTTTTATTTTTTGTAATAGGTCGGTGTTGCGATAAGATATTACACTCGTTTAAGGTGAAGTGCTTTCAATATATAGGTACTTTTGATTAAGGTGTTTAAAATGTGTGATAACAGTGTGATAAATTATAAAATATCACTAAACAAATCGAAAGTGAAAATAGATTACCCTACAAGGTTTAAAAATAAGGGGTTGGATCACTAAAGTACATTTTAAATTTAAATCGGGCGCTTAAAGCCATAAGAGTTATAGTCGATTGTTGATGTCTTTTATGTTTGGGGGATATGTTGGATAGAAATGATATTATAAAATGATTTTTGAAAGAAGTTCTAAAATACGGCCACCGGAGGGAACTAGGCCATCAATTAACCAACTAAGATGAAATTAACCATGGTGTATGGAAATGATTATGATGTGTAAAGGATTATGATGGGAAATGGAATTTAAAATGTATTTGGAAGTTGGCCACTTTTCAAAGAACTTCACCATTTTTAACCGATTGTTATGAGATATGCGGATGGGATGGGATTCCAAAATGTGTTTTGAAAGAGGTTGTGGAGTATTTCCACCTCGGATGGAACTCGGCCTTTTCTTAACCGCTAATAATGGAATTGGATAGATGTTCGATGATCTGTAGTATGTAAATTTTCCACACTGTTCCTAAAATCTAGAGGTTGTTGTCGGATTTTCCGTAAAATCGTGATTTGTTGTAAATTTTAATTTATCGATTTTTTAAAATATTTAAAAAAATTCAGAAGGTCCTATGAAACTTGTCACTTCTGCTACACCGGTTTCCGCAACGGTTCATATTTAATTTCCGTGTGTAGAAGAATCGATGGCCGGCTGGTGGCCGATGTGACCCGAGATATTTAAATTATTCCACATTGTCAAAGTTATGATCATTTGTTCCTTGGTGTTGATAGACATTTGATCTACTTGCTGTTCACTTTCAAGTCCAGTTATTTCGTCTGGATGATAAGTGGTAATAAATTATCCTGGATATGACTTGACCTTAGGTCTCCCGCAAGGCCAAAAACCATGATATCATCTGTGTCTAAGCAAAGTTTCAATACAAATTTTTCTTACCACGTGCTCAAGCGCCAGATTAAACAGAATAGGCGCGGCGCGAGCATATCTCCATGTTGAACGCGTGATGTTAAATTGGAGGGATCAGACATAGTTCCTTGCACTATAATTCTACACAGCGAACCAGATGTGTTTAGCTCACAGAAAAAGCCCACATTGGTAGTCATCGATGATATTTTCAGCAGGGATTTGATTCTGACAAGTACATCATAGTACTTTAAAAGCAGTGTTTGACAGTGATTTGCGCGATAATTTTTCACATTTGAAACAAGCGCCTGTTTTATGCAGCGAACGTATGTGTGAGGTCTGTCCCAGATGCACATATTCCAGAAATTTTCAAAAAAAAATTTAAAATCTCATTTCCATACCACATACACAATACCATCGTAATCGCCTAAGAAAATGCCGAGTTCCATCCAAAGTGACCAATTTTCAGAAATTCTTCCAAAAATATTTAAAAATGACAGGTCTAACCAACATACCCAGTTCCCATATAATCGGTTAAGAAATGGACGAGTTCTATCTCATGGCTACTTCTTTCAAAATTCATATTAGAATCCAATTTACATCCAACATACCAAATCAGGTGGCTGAATGATGGCTGAATTCCATCCTTGATAACCATATTTTAGGACTTCTTCCAAAATTTACATTAAAAACCCATTTCCATCCAAGAAACCCAATTCCATCATAATCGGTTAAAAATGGTCGAGTTCCATTCCAGGAGGCCATAATCCGAACTGCTTCCAAAAACCATTTTATAATCATATTTTCATTCAACTACCAAATCCTCTCATGATCGGTCTAAGAGTTGGATAGTTCTATCCCATGTGGCCCATTCATGTACCATTTCCGTAAATCATATTATAATCCAATTTCCATCCAACAAACCGAGTCTCATCATAATTGTTGAAGGAATGGGCGAGTTCCGACCCAGCAGGTCATATTTCAGAACTTCTTCCAAAGGTCGTTTTACAATTTTATTGTCATCCAACGTACGAAAACCATCGTGTTTAAGAATTAGCCAAGGTCTGTTCCAAGAGGTCATATTGCAGAACTTATCATAAAAATTATTGTACAATCAGATTTGCATCCAACATACCCAATCCCATCATAATCGGAAAATAAATTTCCAAGTATCGTCCAACGCAGCAATATTCCAAAATTTCTTCCAAAAATCATTTTAGAATCCCATTTCTATCCAACGTACTTATTAAGAAATGGCCGAGTTCCGCCTCAGATGGCCACATTGCAGATCTTCTTCTAAAATTTATTTTATAAACCTGTTTCCATCTGACATACCCATTTTCAACTTGATCGATTAAAAAATGGCCGTTTATTTTGATAACAGCAATTTCCGGGATATTGATTTCTGAAACTTGGTTTCCTGGGTTTTGATTTCCGGGATTTTAAGTTCCTGGATTTTGATTTCCCAGGTTTTGATTGTCGCGATTTTTATTTCCTCGATTTGCATTTTCGGGATTTCAGGAACGGGATTTTGAAATCCGGAATTTCGAGGGTAACCCATTTTTTTCTGTACTTCATCTAAAGGCAGTACTGCCTGCTTACTAGTGGGTTAAGCTCTGTATTGATTGGCACACTTAAAGTTGTTTGAGATATGGGCGAGACATCTCTGAAGTTGCCTTTCTGGTGGCATTCGTTGTAAAAAATTGCTTTAGAAAAAAAAATTGCTTCCTAAGCTGCAACTTTCGGTAGGCCAATATTCACTGGAACCTGTCTCATAATAATAAAAACTAAAGTAAAACGTCCATCCTGATTAATCAATCCTTGTTGGGCTGTACACGAAAAACAGTTTTTTGATAAAAATCGTCATTTCTTCTTAAATTTTTGGAAATTGATCTGAACAGATATTGTTGCAAAATTAATTATAACCGAAAAACGAGAAAGTTCCTATGGAAGCTGCCACTTCCGGTAAACTAATTTCGACCAAAATTCACCGGGATCTCTTAATTTGTGGAAGAGCTTAGGTATAAAGTTGTCAGCCCAACTGAGATGTACAGAGGCCGAATTTTTGTTGGTACAACGGTTTTTGTAAAAAATCGTCATTTCCGCTTAAATTTTGGAAAACAGTTCTAAAAATTGTTGCAAATTTAATAACAATTATAAATAATTGTTTATGTGAGAATGTTTATGAAAAAGGTAACATATTTCTCAAAATATTTACAAAATACTCAGTCACTTCTGTGGCAACCTGGAACCCTGGCTCTGTATTCCCTGGAAATAGGGAATTGGGAAAAATATTTTCATAGCATTTTTGTCTAAATTGTATTTTTGTGGCCTACTGTTGGGATTAGTTTGGTGTGAATATCTTTGATATTGGGAATTATTTTTCCCTATAAAAATTTTGTGGAACAAAAGTTTCCCAATCAACTTTGTTTCGAAAATATTTACATCAAACTAATTTCAACAGTAGGCCAGAAAAATTCAATTTAGACAAAAATGCTATGAAGATATTTTTTCCAATTCCCTATTCCCAGGGAAAACCAGAATAGTGCCACTGGTAAATCAATTAATAGAAAACGCTTAAGTATGAAGTGCCACCTCGATCAATCAATCTGTCTGGGCTGTAGAGCGCCAACATATATTTAGTCTGCTCGCATACGCGTATACGAACATACTCACGCACACAGAGATTTTTAATAAACAACGTGGTAATATTCCAAAATTTCTTCCAAAAATCATTTAGGAATCCCTTTTCTAACAACCACATCAGATCCCGTCATGAACGATTAAGAAATGGCCGAATGGACTTCTTCCAAAAATTCTATTTCCATCCGACATACCCATTTTCAACTTGAACGGTTAAAAATGGCCGTGTTCGTTTATTTTGATAACACCATTTTCCGGGATTTTTATTTCTTATTTTCGGGATTTTGATTTCCTGGATTTTGATTGTCGGGATTTTGACTTCCGGCATTTGGATTTTCGAGATTTTGAAAACGGGATTTTTAAATCCGGGATTTTGTGGGTAGCCCGTTTTTGTGTATTTCAACGTACTGTCTATTAGATGGTTAAGCTCAGTATTGATCGCACATTTAACTCCGTTTTCCTTGTGAGGCAGACATCTCTGAGTACGCTGCAGAAAATTCGGTGTAAAAAATTGTTTTAAAAGCTCCTATGGAAGCTGCAACTTCAGGTGAACCGATCTCAGCTAAAAACCACTGAGTTCTTTCAATTTATGCAAAAACCTTAAGTATGAAGTTTCAACCCGATCAATCAATCCGTTTGGGATGTATAGAAGCCAATTTTTTTTACTGAAAAACAGTTTTTTGATAAAAATCGTCATTTCCTATTTAAGGTACGGTACATACATTTATAAGTATGTATAACTAAAATCAAACCATAAACATAACCTAAAATTTCTAAAAATAACATTTCAATCATTAATTATCGAATTACCAAACATTGTCTCTAATTGGTACGTGATGAGCATCGATTCATTCCATAAATAAATACATCCAGCCCCTACATTATTCAATCAAAATAAAAAAAAATCAACCCCAAACTACAATAGAAAACGTAATCACAAAAATTAAACAATTTCCTTTTAAATATAGAACTTTCAAAATATTATCATTGAATACTATACTACACAAATAAATCTTGTGAAAACATAACCTAAAAATCAACACTATAAAGCTTGAACATTTAATATTTTCCAGTGTACGTACATCCTCGGCCGTTTCCACCACCATGCGCCCGTTGATTTCAATCAATGCCAAATAAATAATTGGAAAATAGAAAAACTTTTTAATTTGTTTTTGTTCTTTTGTTTGAGAAAAAATATAAAATTAAAGCTTTTTGTTCAATTTTTCATTATGTACAGTTGGTTTTGGAATTGTTATTGTTGTTGTAAATAAACATAGTTCGTTAGTTAGTTATAAGTTGCTGCTCATACAATAACATTTTAACGATAACTATTTATGATAATAAGCCATCCATTTGTGTATTAAAATAATGATGATGATGAAACCTGACGTTGAGTTTAACGGTTAACTATATGCAGATAACAAAATATTATGCTTAATTTATGTATATGTTACAACATATAGATATGATTTTATAACATTGTATTGTAATATAGTTTCGGTCGATTAGTCCGAAAAATTTGCGCGCGATTCCGTGTCACGCGCTCTCCCATATTTATTATAATTGCGCGATAAGGCACACATTTCTTACAGATTTTTAAGTATTTGTTGTGTATTTTTAAATTAAATTGAAGCTGCGGCATATAAAATCCATGTTGTATATACATAAAATAACCAGATTGTTTATTTTGCAAGCACGTGTAATAACAACTGTTCGCGATATCACATATCCAACAGCAGCAACAACAAATCGAAATAAAATTAAATTGTGCTTTTTCTATATTTACGTATACGTTTTACTGCGCAACCTTGTATTGTTATGGTTTTATTGTTATGAATTGTATTTCAAAGTTTTTAAATAAAATCAAAATATTTAGTCTTTGGTGCAGCGATTTATAAATTATCATCCGTGAGCCTATGGTATTTTATATAACATTATCGACGAGCTTTAAAATCATCAAAATTGAGCTCGATCTAACCGTTTTTCTACGGAACGGATTAATAAATCGAATTTAAATTAAATATTTGGGGTTCATTGCACCCCAAATATTTAATTTAAATTCGATTTAAATTAAAATCATTGGTAAAACTTTATTTATGAACATAGACAGAAATTGAAAGGCTTCAAGTACAGAAGACAAATGTAATTGAAGAATCATGTTCACAAATGTTCAAATTGATGAGCATTATTGTCCACACAACGCGACATTGTCTTTCAATTTCCAATTTAAATGCATTAAATGTTATTGGTTTGGTGCTACCCCTACGTACCATCCATATGTCTCGAAAAGTGGCATCGAGGAGAGCTGGTACAGCGAATTCCCTTCTGAAACATCTTTGATGTTCCGTGGCGTTTTCGGCCTTCCAATAAAATTTCAGGAGAAAAACTTCCTTTCTTCCAAGCTAAGTTGATTTCTTGCCATGCTGTATAACATTAGTTGCACCTGCAAAAACACAATGGCAGCTTGTTAGTGGCAGTCAAACTGTTAGTACATTTTTTTGAGACGCCCCGTATTTAAAGTCAAATTATGTGTGTATGTTTGTTTCAAAAAATCTCAAAGACTACACGGTCGATGGACATGAAACTTTCTCATTGTTCACATCTTAGCATGAGGGTGGTCATGAGCATAGTGCGATATTTTACAATAGGTGTCGCACGAGGCGCACTTCCAAATATCGCGAACCGTTTAACCTATCGTCTTGAAATTTTGTGTATAAGTTGCATGTTTAGAACCAGCCTTACAATATTTTCGCGAATCACTCAACCGATCGTCTTGATTTTAACCGTGAATAAGTTACATGTCCGGAACCAAGCATCCGATATTTTTGAAAGCATTGAACCCCGGGGGGAAGGTGGTGGCTCGGATGGACAGTTTTATCTAAAAAAATTGTTTTTCTAATTCTTTGACGGGAATGAGTTAAGGGAAAAGCTTATATGAAATTAGTTCCACGCTTGAGTTTGATGGGCTATCCCCTAGATCAAGGGGGCCCTATGGAGCCCATATAAACAATTTATCTCTAAAAGGATGAAATCGTCAGCACTTGGGAATGGAATCGCCTCAGTGAACAGAAGAGAATACTGTTGACCCTAAAATATTGTACGAAACGAATTGCGTTATCAACCAATTGAATAGATCCGTCGAAATAAATTGATGAACTCAAAAAGATATTTATTCATTTCAAATTAATTAATTTTAATTTAAAATTGAATTTCTGCAATTTTTAAGCTGTTTTCTGAGATTTACAATGGTGAATTTTTATCAAATAAATGATAACTTGCCCCTTCATATGGGGAGCGACTATTGATTACTAAAAGCCGATCGTGATGGTTCCTGATTACGGAAAAATTAGTTTAGAGGGCCATGCGGTGGAGCCCAGGTCACATTTATTAAATACTGTTTGACTCGCATGATTTTCGATTAAAATGGGTGATTCAATTAAATTTTTGGGAAAATTCATTTAAGCTTATCTGGTGATTTCGGATAGGCCGTCATGTTGCGTACTGTTGCACCGCTTCATGATACACCATATTCTATGACGTTGCACCATGTTGCATGATGTTGCTCCATGTTGCATCATGTTGCTCCATGTTGCTCCATGTTGCATCATGTTGCGCCATACTGCGTGATGTTTCACTATGTTGCATTATGTTCGGGCATTGTTTTATCAATTTTTTTTAACTTCGATCGATTTTGATAAAATTTGGCGGAACTAGTTTTTTGATTGCAAGGCAGTGATTTCAAGGAATTCAGATTTCTGGGATGTTGCACCTTGTTGTGGAATGTTCCATCATGTTGCGTTATATTGTTTAGTATTTATCTCTTTTCACTTTTTATTACGTCTCAAACGATTTTGATGTCGTTTGGTGTGGCCCAGGTTTGTTTATTAATTTTTTAGAAGGGAGTTCCAAGAAATCAAATACCAGGACATTCGACAGTGGACTGGTGAAACATTAAATGACAAGCCATGTCAAAAAATGCAAAAACTGGTTTCGTCAAGGTGCTTTGAAGTAGATCAACCTGCTAAAGTAACTGGTACGCGGCCGATTGTACGAGGTTTTCAATACTCGAGGCTTAACTTAAGCACCCCAAGACAAATGGCCAAAAACTTCCATTGCATAGAAAAAGGTGACCGATTTTTTATTGCCCTAAACAATACATTGCTGCATTACATTGCTTCATTTACTAATTTGCAAGAGGTTGTTATTTGGTTTGATAAATCCATTTAGTTTGATCTCACTTGGTAGACTAATAAACAGGTGGGTGATTATTTTGGGAAAATTCGTTTAGCGTGTCTTTCGGTGCGGGGTCCCGGGCTACCCTTTTTAATTTTTTTCGGCTCTAGCGATTTAAAGAAAAATTGCAGTAATAAGGGTTTTCTAATGCCAGGCATGGCTTTCGATGTGTCCTAGGTTAGGTTAGGTTAGGCTGCAGTTGTTGATATCGCACACTTAGGCCAATTATGGCCCATTGTGATATCACATGATCCGACATCATTAAACTCTCTTTCAAACCATCTAGTGCTATTCATATAGCGTAAAAGATGTCGCACATTACAGCTTTCGAGATCACTGAGGATGTCCATAGTGTATTTGCCCAAGTGATCATGTTTTCTGCCATCTAGCGCAGGACACGAGAAAAGGAAGTGACCAAGAGTCTCCTCGTCTTCCTCGTCCCTGCAGCTTCTGCAGAAGTCATTTGCATCCAGGCCCAGCCTTCTCGCATGATGTCCGAAAAGGCAGTGCCCGGTAATTATCCTTACAATTCTACCTAAATCACGCTTACTCAGTGTGATTAAGATCTTGGAACGATTCAAGTTCAGCTCAAGCCATACTTGTTTTTCTACCCTGCCAGTTGGACTGGCGATCCACCTAGAATTTGTCAAGACAACCGTTTCCTTTATCTGCCTGGTTCCAGTTGGAGAGTCGTACCATACTTTGCTAACTAATCTGTCCTGCAATTTCCCTCAGTTGTCCGGCAGCGATTCGGGCTTTTATTTCTGCCTGCATTTCATTCAGTGATGTTATAACTGACCCGAGGTATTTAAAGTTTTCGACACCATCAAAATTGTGGTCGCCAATTCCGAGATTTGCACTAGAGATGTTCCTGGGTGTTGTTAGATATTTGGTTTTACTGCTGTTCACCTCCAAACCAAGTCTTCTTGCGCAGCGATCGAGCGGTATGAAACTGTCTTTGATATCGCTAGGTCTTCGGCCAAGAAGCACGATATCATCTGCATATCCAAGAATTTGGCCGGATTTATTAAATATACAGCGCGAAGTTTCAATGTTGCTTTTCCTTACTACGTACTCAAGCGCCAAATTGAACAGCAAAGGCGCGAGTGCATCACCTTGTCGAACGCCAGATGTTATTTCAAAGGAGTCTGACACAGTTCCTTCAATTACGATTCTACATACAGACCCATACGTTGTTAATTTACACAGCGAAACGAGTTTCTCTGGGATACCTAGGCATATGAGCGCGGCCCATAAGTTGTCGCGGTTTATACTGTCATATGCCTGCCGGAAGTCTATATATAGTTGATGTATGGTTATGTTGTACTCCCAACATTTTTTCCAAGATCATCCTCATGGTAAAACACTGGTCCGTGGTTGATCGGTTGGGTCGAAAACTCCGAAACCCAGACCAACTGGATATTGAAATGTTCACTCATCTCGTTTAGAGATGTGTGACAATCTAACGCCACTCTCGACGCCAGGGAAACTGAATCCAGCGAAAGAATGGCCGCCCGACTGTCCACATAGATACTGATATCAGTTAACGATATTACATTATGATGATCTCTTCATTCGCTATATCTTCAGCCAGGTACACACTGTAGTACTCAGGCAGACGAAAAGATAAACATATATTTAATTCCAAACAAAATACACCAGCTCCCATTCTACCATCGACCTTGGAGCCGTCGGTGAAGAATTTAACTGTCCCGATCTCCATAATGAGACCACTATTCCAATCCTAAAGGGAAGAATCACGTTAAAAAGCTTGCCTTACGGAATTTACTATACAGTGTAATGCCCTTTTTGCAGGCACTACCACCCCAAAGACGCTGATAACCGGGCGGCCGTATTGACCGCCATTTGTTTACCGGTCGGGGGTCGGTCTCAGCAGTTTCACCTTCATGTTCCTGTATGATAATTTCTCCATGGCTGGCCACCATACACTAACACCATACAGCAGTACGGGCCTTACAACTGCCGTGTAAAGCCAATGTGCCAGCTCCGGTTTGGTTTCCAACTGAGCTTACTGTCCAGAAGAATCCATAGGAATCTTGCCTTTACAGTTCAAGGGCCAGCGTAGTACCATTCAGGCTTGGTGGAATCATTGCCTGAACTTTATTTTTCCTAGAGAAAAGGACCAGCTCTGTTTGAGATGGGCTAATCCCCAATCCATATCTGCAGCCTCTCCATGATTTTCAGCAAAAAGAATGACAGGGATTTTGGTCTTTAGGGTTGCTGTACGAGCTTCTACCCACTTTCGGTATGAAGATTACACTAGCCTTCCTCCATTTCATTATGATGTACTCCAGCTTCACCCACCGTTTGAAGATATTTTTCAGCCATGGTAGTAAGACCTCCGAGTTCTTCTGAATTTCTGCTGGTACAATCCCATCCGGGCCAGCTGGCTTAAAAGACTTAAACCCTTTAATGGCCCATTTTATCTTTCGTGTATTCAGAAGATCCCCTGTTCGTAACAGTTGGCCTCCGCAGTGATTCCTAGACCCGCATTCATCCAAAAGCTCCACAGTTGACGCTTCTTCACTTGCAAGAAAGTGAGTTTCCATAAAAAAATCAAGAGTCTCTTCACTAGACACCGTCCATTCGTCATCCGGTTTTAACAGATAGCCTGGAATAGCTGGACTAGTGGAGAGAATTTTTCTTAAGCATGAGGTTTGCAAAACCCCTTCCATTCTATCATAGAAGCGCCTCCTGGACTTCCTTTGCGCCTCCCTCGTTACCCTTTTGTAAACTCTGAGACATTCTTTTTAGAAGTCCCAGTATTGAATTTCTCTAGATTTTTTCGATCTATTAAAATTAGATCCACAGGATTCGGCCCTTCGCAAGTGCCGAAGTCCACCAAACAGGTTTTCGATTCCCCCTCAGCTTTGTTAAAGGGCAGGCTACCCTCATAAATGTATTGCAAGCCCTAATCCACGTCGGGAAGACCTAGAACTCTAGATGGAATGATGCCCTTCAATTCAACCGTATATACATGCCATACTGTCCTCCTAAGATTTCTGAATACGTACTGTTTTGTAATGTTCAGATTAAGTTTAAACATTTAGTAACGATGGTCTGAGAAGGAATGCTCCTTCGTCACCCTCCATTCCCTGATCATCGGTGGAATAAATTCGAAGACCAGAGTAATATCCAGAACCTCCTGTCTATTATCAATAATAATGAAGGGTTCCTGGCCTATATTACTAATATTGAGTCCAGTCCATGTATGCGGGCGCAGTAATGTCCTCATTGCTATACTGTGGAAGTAGAAAAACATTTATGTTATGGAACACGGCGGGATCCGTAATTTGTATGAGAAACGGATTTCTATCTGTTCCATGTTGAAGCTCTATGTTGAGACTGCTGATCTTGGAATTGTCGCTTTTTAAATTTGAGTTTGCTTTCTTGGGTAATTTTTTTTCTATTTTTCACTCCTTAACGCAGAACTTAATGTTTCGTCAGGCCAGCAGGGTGCTTAAACTATTTGCAATGATGAATCGGTGCGATAGAACTTATCCAAATCAACCAATCTGCTGCCCTTTTAAACTCTTAGACAGTAGGATTTTCAACGGAACAGACACGTTTCTCGTGTTACGTATATTTGAATTGTGGTGATTCTTACGATGACCGGAACTTTTCACTATTGTGCTCGAAATTTGCTTTAGGCTTAGATTTTAACAGTAAAATTTGTTTTTTCCATAGGATTACGTATGTAAAATTTCTGCAGGAATCAAAACGAAAAGTTTGGGTAGAAAAAATCAAAATAGCATGGGATGAGAAAAAACGTAGGATGAGAAATGAGGGTGAGTGTTTTAAGTTTTTAACACTTGTGATGGTATGTTTCTAAAAGACGTGAAATGAAAGTATGGGATAACTTCAAGATGGTAGAATATATAAGTTACGTGTTTTGGCCAAATAATATGCGTGTGAATTCGAAAAGTCGGAAAGGCGTTGATATGTCAGTTTTTTTAATGCCAGCTTCTTTCATCAGTATTTTATTATATACTCGAATGTAATTGTTAATTGAGATCACACTACATTCAACTGATGTGTAAAATTCTATGCGTGCCGATTATTTCTCGAGTGTTGACTTTGAAGTATTCTAGTAAATGTAGCACGCTGACATAGGCACGCGTATCTGGGATAGGAGGCAGTCCACAATCTGTTGTGTTGGATATCCACTAATAATTTTGTAGAAATCCGCTTCTAAAATTCTAAAATTTATATTTGGTCTTCTAAATTACCTTGTTTGGAGCCCAAAGATATGAACGCTGTAAAAAAGTTGAATTAGTGGTTGTCTCAATTTTGTTGCTTTGGTGAACCAATTGATAAATTTAAATCGGATGATATTGAATGCGCATTCCTAAATTTTGAAGCATCTATCTTGGGTGTGCTATTACAAGTCGCCTGCTGTCGCCATTTTTAACAACATCCACAATTTTGGTTATTCTATTTATCTGACGAACTATACTGTCTGACGAATTATTGAGAATTCCAGTTGTTTTATCAGGATCTATACGCAACCCATACTGATCTAGTACATATCCCAAGAATTTTATTTCGTTCAAACAAAAGTGCTATTGGACTTAACTTACGGAGAGGTTGGCATGTCGCAACCGTTTTGCCACTTCACTTGCAAAAGTATCAGATGTTCCTCGAATGTAATGTTTGCGATGCCACCACGATATCATCTATAGGTAGACGAATAGCTTAGGCTCCAGATCTATTCCCAAAACTTAATCCATTAAGCGAAACAAGATCTGGCTCGCTTTGTATAGCCCAACAGGCATTCGATGATAGTGGAAAAGACCCTAAATAAATTCTGTTTTTGGTCTGCGCGTATGTTTCAACTTATTTTTCAAAAGCAAGGGAGTAGTTGAAGAAGCAGGTCCAACAGGAGGTGCCTCCCCCCATAACGAGTTCTTAAATTAAGTATCGGGTTTTGAACTTCCAGAACCGGTCTGAAATCTGAATGAACTGCTCATATGCAGTAACTGACTCGTGCTGGTAATGATCCGATTTAAAATAATTGAATTATAGTTAAGCAACTAAATTATACGATGTCTAAATTAGATTTAATAAAATTACCGGAGCGCCTAATTTTCCCGATCATAATTCATAAATTATTGCACAATATAAGAAAACCACCTAGCATCATCCTATTAAATCAGATAATTCGTCCATAAACAATAAAATATAAATAATTACAATAAACAACAATAAATCGTTTTATTTATCTTTCTTTAAGAATAAGACATTCATAAAATTATTTTGTTTTGTTATTAAACCAATTCTTGTATATTCTTTCGACTCGCGATGCGTTTACGGTTGAACAAATATTATTCTTAATTTACGCCTCGTTGTAACGAGATAATTTTAATCATATTCATAAGAAAATAACTAAATTAACTCATTTTTTTCAAACGGTACATTAAATTATTATAAATTTTAATTAGAATTTGTACAAAACAACAAAGTATAGTGTTAGGAGCGCGCAACTTATTTATATTCGTAACCATTTACGCCACACACGTTTGCCTTAATAGCACATCGATAATCAACAAAACATTGTGGAAGTGGAAAAGGAAAGTTGTATGCGCGATATTAATAAATTTAACCCTTTCGCATATATTTGAAAAAAAAAATTTGTTGTGCGTGTGTCGAATTTCATAATACCATTTCGACGAATCAATTTCAAAAAGCGCTCTACATATAATTAGAATGCAAAAATCTGCGGGGGAGAAATTATTCCGCATTATCGTGATTTTTTTTTTTTATTTACATGCAAATTTTTTTCCCCCAGTATATTTTTTCTAATTAATTCGATTAATCGTTAAGGGCGGCATTACGAGATATTCGCAGATATTTTTCTGTTGTTTGTCTTAAAAAAGAATCACAGCGTATTCTCGTATGTGGTTTATTTGAATTCGAGCGAACATGAAATATAAGTTCATGCAATATAAAGGTTACGCGAAACGGATTATGATATGCTCCAGAATTTAAAATTAATTAGTTTTAATACTAATCCGAGTGAATGATATGAACTGGGGAAATTACTTATAATTAATATTGCAATGAGGCGATCCTCTCTGTTCGGTGTTACGAATGAACTTTAATACGGCACCTCAAAAGCGAAATCAAATAAGTTAGTTACGCCACAGTTTTAACCCACATTTTGCCCACCTCTAAAAACGCTAAAACAAATGAGAGAAATGAGAGGAGGCGCTCACAAAAGAGAATGCATAGACATGATTTATGTTTTCATTCGAATTCTGTCCAAGGCAATCTCAATCTCATCTTATATTTCAGAATTGTCCACCAGTTAATGAATTTTTCCCACCAAATAATTAGTATTGTCCACCTCCTTAATCCTACGTACGAAATATTCAAATTTGAATTTAACATTTAACACTTGAGTTTAAATTTTAGAATATTTGTAAAGCATTATTTACTGTTAATCTAAATAAATTAGTAATGTTTTAGAATTTTCCACCTGCGGATGAGTTTGTCCACAAAATAACTAGTTTTGAATATCCCATAGAAAAGTTTAAGCAGTGAACAAAACTAATTATTGGGTGGGGATAATTTATCATCAGGTGGATGGTTACTAATGTATTTGAAACATTTTATGAATCTCTCCCTCCCCACAACACGTCGTAACGACAGTGGATACTCCTTCCTCTCTACAAAAATACGACGTAGTATATGAATGGCTCCTAAAGCAACCCCTATAGGTCTAACCATATTTTCTGTATACCTTAACATATTTTTTGGGAGGTGTTTGGGAAATATTTTTTTTATTGTGAGATCCTCTAAAAGTAGTAAGCAGGCCTGTAACACAACATAAAACATAACCAGTGACTTTTGTTTACATTTTACTGTAAAATAAAGTACGTAGCAGTTATCATGAAAAACTTTGACCTCGAGATTTTTGCGGATTTACCATTTTCACCGAAGCCGGTAAAAGTGGTTTATAAACGTGAGATACGAAATAATGTTGATTTACAGCGGCAAAAAGTCTACAGTGAATACGATTTTCTAGAACACTGTATCTTTTCTCTGTAAGTAATTTCCATAAAATTACAGCTATAGAATTTTTGCGTTTTCAGAATCGGACCATAATCGGACGATTCCAATGATTTTCCGTAAAAATCGATCGTTCCATCGAAAGTAGCCTTGAGAGGATTTTTTTGTTTTTTTTTTGTATAAACTGTTTTTTTATACAAATTCTCTCAGTAAACTTTGGCTGAAATCGGTCCACCGAAAGTGACAGGTTTCATAAGAGCTTTTTCGAGTTGTGCAAATATTTTAAAAGTATACCATCTACGAGAAGAACTATTATGAACTTAAAGATTATAAATTGAATTTCCAAACATATCGGTTATTATCAGTTTTCCAAAATTTAAGAGGAAATGACGGTTTTTTTACAAAATTTTTTTTTTTTTTGTGTAGTAAACATGAAAAATTATTACATAAATCGTGCTTGTGTGGTGTCGTATTGGGAGATCCCAGTGATTTTTGCCTGCTATCGGTCTACCGGAAGTGGTACCTCCCATAAGAGCTTTTTCGTTTACCTGTGTACCGGAAGTGGCAGCTTTAAATTTTCAACAAGGTTTAACTCAAGGTTGGCTTTCTAAAATTTAAGCAGGAATAATGAGTTTCTTTTATTTTACATATAATAAACGATGTTTTTTACAAAAACCCAGTAGGTTTAGTTTTTCTTTTCCGATTTAGAAATTAATTGTGGTTTCAAAAATTTAGTTCAATTGTATTCTGTACAAGGTATTCTAGATTGGAGGTAACTTTACGATCAAATCAGTTAAGACCAAGTTAAAAAATTGACTTTTTCCAATGAAATTTGACACAAAACTTTAGAATAACATTGGAATAGTTTTGAGTACCTTGAGCCATATGGCTCAAGGTGCATATTAAACCGCTTTTTAAGTACCACATTCCGCAAAATCGTTACTGATCTTTAATTATTTTAAGTCAACAAAAAAATTTAGGCATGCCTGCCATAAACACGCTCACGCAGAACACTAATGGTTTTACAAAATTGCCTGCTTCGATTGGGCATTTAGGTTCAACGTGCTACTAATTTTTATTATCATGAACGCCGCACGGAAATCATCAGCGGAATCATGAACGCCGCACGGAAATTTTAGACGGTAGAGAAATTTTATATGGAAAGCAGTAATAATTCTACCGGTTTTATTCTGTTGTTTCAAAAAAACCTTACAAATTCGTTCGATTGCTATAAAGCTGACGAATGAATTATTTCTTTCTGGCTTGCTATTTGTGTTTTTTTTGCGAAACAATGGAACAAAACCGGTACAATTATTGCTGTTTTCCATATAAAATTTCACTACCGTTTAAATTTTCCGTCCGGCGTTCATGATTCCACCCCAGAATTTAAATTCCACGTATCGAATCTGAGAAATTTACTCATTTAAAAAATTAAAATATTGTTTGGTTTGAGTGACATTATAATTCATTAATTATGCTATTAAGTCCCTCTCCATATATGAGTTAAGTCTTTAGGGCAATGTGGGCTATGCTTTTATCTCACAGCCTCCTCTTACCACATCTCTATATGTTAAATATTTGAAATATTGCTCATAACGATCATTTCAATCCTAGCGATGGAACCAAAGCTCTAGCTCACAAGATTTTAGAAAATTTATGTATAGCAACCCTTGCGTACAGTCTAGTTTGGCTGAGAAATGTGATAGAGGTGTCATTGCATATTAAAATGTTAAATTAAATAAAAAGTTTTAGTCACAAAACGGCTCACAGCGTGTATTATGCCTTTTAAAAATATCCGACCTGAACGTTTCAAAATTACTGTTCATATCGATGCAGCTCACAATATGGATAAAGCTGACAACCCAAATAAGCAAAAATATATGCTGTATAAGATAGCGGAATTTTGACAGCGGAAAATAAGAGATTACGCTAATCGCCGCAAGTGACAGCACTATCAATAGAGGGAATTTTTTGTGTAATGTAATTACCAGCGGACATTTTTTATTCATTATGTATCACTTTTTTCACTAAATAAAACATCTCAGCAGAATAAAATATTAGAAGTGATCCTTAAAATGGCAAATAGATTGATCTCCGAAGTAAAGGAGCTCGGTATATGAAATGTTGAAATTTAACAATAATCCGCATTTCTTCCACTAGTAACCAATATTTTCGGTTAGTTTTCTAATAGCTTAGCTCATACTGAGATTATACGAAAAATTTGGGGAAAATTCATTTACTAGAATTTTCACTAGAATTGTTTGATTTTATGCGCCATATAAGTTATTTTCAGTTTTTGGCCAATATCTCAAAAACTTCCACTAGTAACCAATAGTTTCGGTTATTTTTCTAGTAGCTTAGGTTATACTGAGACTATATGGAAAATTTGGGGAAAATTCATGGACTTGAATTTTCACTAGAATTTTTTGATTTTCTGCGGCCATATAAGTTATTTTCAGTTTTTGGCCAATATCTCAAAAACTTCTACTAGTAACCAATAATTTGGGTTGTTTTTCTAGTAGCTTAGGTCATATTGAGACTATAGAAAATTTGGTGAAAATTCATGGACTAGAACTTTCACTAGAATTTTTTGATTTTATGCGGCCATATAAGTTATTTTCAGTTTTTGGCCAACTTCTCAAAAACTTCCACTAGTTACCAATAGTTTCGGTTATTTTTCTAATAGAATAAATTATATTAAGACTATATGGAAAATTTGGGGAAAATTCATGGACTAGAATTTTTCGATTTTATGCGGCCATATAAGTTATTTTCAGTTTTTGGCCAATATCTCAAAACCTTCCACTTGTAACCAATACTTTTGGTTGTTTTTCTAGTAGCTTAGGTCATACTGAGACTATATAGAAAGGTGGTGAAAATGGGTGGTGAAAACTGACTATATAGAAAGGTGGTGAAAATTCATTGACTAGAACTTTCACTAGAATTTTTTGATTTAATGCGGCCATGTAAGTTATTTTCAGTTTTTGGCCAATATCTCAAAAACTTTCACTAGTAACCAATACTTTTGGTTGTTTTTCTAGTAGCTTAGCTCATATTAAGACTATATAGAAAATTTGGGGAAAATTTATGGACTAGAATTTTCACTAGAATTTTTTGATTTTCTGCGGCCATATAAGTTATTTTCAGTTTTTGGCCAATTTCTCAAAAACTTCCACTAGTAACCAATAGTTTCGGTTATTTTTCTAATAGATTAAATTATACTAAGACTATATGGAAAATTTGGGGCAAATTCATGGACTAGAATTTTCACTAGAATTTTTTGATTTTCTGCGGCCATATAACTTATTTTCAGTTTTTGGCCAATATCTCAAAAACATAAAATCAAAAAATTCTAGTGAAAATTCTAGTACATGAATTTTCCCCAAATTTTCCATATAGTCTCAGTATGACTTAAGCTTTAAGAAAAATAACAGAAACTATTGGTTACTAGTGGAAGGTTTTGAGATATTGGCCAAAAACTGAAAATAACTTATATGGCCGCAGAAAATCAAAAATTTTTAGTGAAAGTTCTAGTTCATAAATTTTCCCCAAATTTTTCGTATAATCTCAGTATGAGCTAAGCTATTAGAAAACTAACCGAAAATATTGGTTACTAGTGGAAGAAATGCGGATTATTGTTAAATTTCAACATTTCATATACCGAATTCCTTTACTTCGGAGATCAATCAATTTGCCATTTTAAGGATCACTTTTAATATTTTATTCCGCTGAGATGTTTTATTTATTGAAAAAGTGATACATAATGAATAAAAAATGTCCGCTGGTAATTACATTACAAAAAAATTCTCTTTATTGATAGTGCTGCCACTTGCGGCGATTAGCGTAAGCTCTGATTGTCCGCTGTCAAAATTCCGCTATCTTATACAGCATCAAAAATATGCAATGGGACAAATTTTCATATCGATTGCGGGCAGTTTTGAATTGTTTAAGACAAAATTTATTTTTTCTGGTGTTTATAAAACAATGATTATTTCAAGAGTTGGTATCCCTGTGTGAAATTCTGAGTGCAGCATGCAATAATGGTTGGGTTCAAAAGGGTTGTTAGCCTGAGTTGAATGTACAAAACTAATGCATGCCTAATTAAAGAATGTTTCTGATTACATTAAAATTCATTTGCTGCGTCCGACTGAAACAAATGCAAATTCATCGATTTGTACAAGTTGCTATTACCTGGTGACTTCTAAAATGTCGACAGAAAAATTGTGATTAAATACAGCTGATGTCGACACTGCTGAAAACACAAACTATGCAACAAATACAGGAAAAATTCAACACAATATTGCATGGTTCGAACAGTTGGAAATATTCATAATAATGACAACTGATCTTTTCAGAACACAAAGGTGGAAAATGGATAAGTGATGAACTCAGGCATTTAGTGCTAGAATATTATAATGATGATAATGTTAAAGCGATGGTAAACTTCAGAAATGGTTAATAACTGAATTTCATCTATATTAGATCTCGATCCTAAATAAACATGTTGCCTTCTGCGGTACGACAACTGCCTAGAGTTGGGTAATGCGAATTTTTAGAAAACGCATTTTTGACGAACAATGATTGTCTGAATGCTGAATTGGAACGATAATTCAGCATTCAGACAATCATTGTAGGTTTCAACTGATCGACCCAACTTGGTAAATATTTAAAACCCTTAGATGAACTTCGGGATTACTTCATAATTAAGCTGAATAATCTTATGTCTCATTGCTTTATTTCACTACAAGAATCTGGGGCCGTATTCTTGAAATCGGTGGAAATTTTCCCAATCGGAATACGATTTGCTTTGAAATTCTCTATATCATTAGAATTTTTCGCCGGCTACTTTAATCATTTTTTTTAAATTTCTTTTCATTTTTTAATTAAGAAATATAGTTTTTTGCCCTACTAAGGGAAAAATTCCAACTGAGTAAATCGATTCGAAATTATTCGCTTAGTAGGGAGATAGTAATCTTGAAAACAAATTGGAAAAGTGATTAAAGTAGCCGGCGATAATCGAATAATATAGAGAATTGTTGCAAATTGTATTCGAATGGGGGAAATTTGCACCGATTTCAAGAATACGGCCCTTGAATTCAAAAAAAAATAAAAAGTTCACTCTGGAACTTACAGAGGTACTTATTTCTTGTGCCTTGCAGAAATGTATGCGTTTATAATGCAAAATGCCCCACAGTGTTTTCATTGGAACAACAAACAAGCAAACGAAGCAACAAACATACATGGAAAATTAAATAAAACCATTACAATAGAAAAAGAAAAGAAAATTTATTATGTTACGGATGGTGCAGTGACCATTATAGGTTTTGCCCCTCAAATTCAAAATTTTGCAAATGATATTCAATTTTTTTTACATGTCATCCAAAATTTTTTATCCTTTCATTGGCAATTTTTTCTAAATCATCGATTTTTTGCAAAGCAAATTCGTGTTTTTTCAAAGTAACTTGAATTAAATGTAGAATAAATTCAAATATTTTAAAACGAATTCAAGTTGAATATTTCAAGTTCGTAAATGTTTTACAATTCAAAATCAACTTTTTGCAAAACAAATTCAGTTTTGGGTATGTTGTATGAAAATGGGATTCTTAAATGGTCTTTGGAAGAAGTTTTGGAATATGATCACCTTGGACGGAACTCAGGCAGTTTTTAACCGATTACGAAGGGATTGGATTTGTTTAATGGAAATGAAATTCATTAATGATTTCTAAAAGAAGTTTAGTGGGTTACGTACTTGTGATACATGTTAAGGCATCCAGCCTGACCAGAGGCATGTAAACATCACGAACCGCTTGCTTCAAGAAAGACGCCTGCTTATTACCGGGTGTCGTCCTAGTTTAAATTACCCAGTTCCATCCCAGGTGGCAATATTCTAGAACTTTTCCATAAATCATTTAAGAATCCCATTTTCATTAAACATACAAAATCTCCACAATATTAGTTTAGATTGACTGAGTTCTGTCCTAGGTGACCATATTCCAGAACTTCTTCCAAAAATCATGTAAGAATCCTATTTTTATCCAACATACCCAATACTGGATTTGTTTTGCAAAAAGTTGATTTTGGATTGTAAAAATTTACGAACTTGAAATATTAAAACTTCAATTTGTTTTAAAATATTTTAATTTATTTAATTGAAATTAGTTTAAAAAAACACGAATTTGCAAAATTGACAAAGAAGTATACAAAATTGTGGTTGCCTTGTAAAAAGTTGTGAATGAACTAAAAAAAATTGAATACCATTTGCAAAATTGTGAATTTGAAGTGCAAAACCTATAGCTAAACACAAAATATCATTTTCTCGCAATTGCTCATGGCAAGGGAGTAGGGCCCATATGATGGAGTAAGAGGTACTATTAAGAGAATGGCGTTCAGAGCCCAGTCTCACCAATTTTCCAAATGGACTAAAACCTTGATAACTATTATGATCTTTGAATTTGGACCAGATACTAAATATAATTTAAAACAAATCCAACTATCTAGTTTCGAAAATTTAAAAACAAAGGAACTCACGATTTTCACGCAGTTATAACTTCATTGCCTTCTCTTAAAATGTCAATATGTAAATATTGACTGTGTAAATAACTTCAAATTTGTTTCTTTAAGGCGGCTGCATGAAAAAATTTTACCGTGACGTGACAATAGCTACACACTACAAAACAAAACACAATGAGCAACAAAAAGAGTTGGTTATTGTCATGAACGAGATAAAATATTTTTAAATTTGTTTAAACTTATTATGTTGGGGCAGCTATTGTCACGTCACAATACGTAATTTTGAATCAGAAAACCGAGTAGACCTGTTGTTCCTACACAGATTTTGTAAGAAAATGAAATTATTTATACCCAACTTTTTGGAATGTCAAAAAGAATTAGTTTATCATTCAAAATTGATATAAATTTATAAAAACTAAAATAAAGAAAAACTAGATATTTTCAATAAAAATTTAACTATTCTAATTTTTTAGTATGTTGAATAGAATTAAATGAGGAATCATTGAAAATAAAAAATTAAACGTGTAAAAAAAAATCATGATATTTTTTTTAACTCATGTTGTCATAAAACGCACTAATTTTTCACAAAAAAAACAAGAGTTTTTGTGATTCTAGCTGTTAAAACTTTTATGTATACATATTTTGTAATCTTTTATGATCTTAGAAAACAGAGTTTGTTAACATTTATTGTCATATTTACATATACATATTCATTGTGTTCAGTCCAACCAAAATGATAAAATTATCATGATATTTTTGTGACCCTAACTTCACTCCGGATAATTTTATGTTTTATTTTATGCAATCAACTATTATAAGAATGTAACATAAACCTTCTCGAAAAATTCGTGAACATCCGATTAATTAATTCCAAGTAATTATATGTTGAGCAAACTGTCCATATAAAATCATAATCAATAGAAAAATGTACACAAATTTTGACAACCAGAATTAAAAATATTCTTGATTTTTTTTTAGTGATAAATGAGTGCGTTTTATGACAAAAGTCGATAAAAAATATCAGTACAATACAGCATAATACACAAGCTCCACGTCAACCTATATACTAACATCGAAAATGACTCGCCTTTGCACTTTTCGCCTTTTGCCTTTGCTTTTAAACCGAAGGGCCTTTAGTTCCACACGAATAATTCTTTTCTGTTTCTGGTTCATGAACGTTTATATGGCGACAAGTGTTGGTCCCCCCATAGTTCAAATTTATTTTTCCGCGATGTCTGCTATGCCCAGCAATTCATTATTTTAGGTTTATACTTTTGAATACCTAGTAAAATAATTAATACTGTATCGAAAATCGCGAGAAAACAAATTTCAAAATGGCAAATTTTATAATGTGAAAAATTTCTGAGCAATCCATTGTTAATGGACAAAAATTTATTTATTATAAACAATAAAATTATCTAATAAAAAATTTTTTGTCTGAATTTACAGATGATGATAGCGACGTCGATTTGGTAACAGACTATTCAGAGATGAATACGATTTCATCGAAAGACGTTGATGCAGCAACAACAAATGCAATAAACCATAGTCGAAATAAATTAAACAACAACAATAGTACATCGACACCGATTACGTCAACAACCAATCCCATACTAATACCAACAACAAATCTATGCAATAACAACAACGGTAGTAGTATACCACATCATACTACAAACAACAATATGGTACCAATAATTAGTGTTACGCCCCATAGCCCGGGTGCAAAATATAGCGGAATTTTAGGTATGTTGTTATCATTTCCAGTTATGCCTGCGTAGATTGATAAGAATGATAAGACAAGCATTTTATGTAGACAAAAATTTGACCAAATTCATTTTTAATTTTAATTTTACAGAGGATACATTAAACCATTTGCAATGTATCAGAGAGAGTATTGTACAAATGAAAAGTTCCAATTCGCAAAACGCTCATTATGGTGGCACAGGAGGTCTAATGAATCCTTCGGTAAGTACATATTATTCCATACCCAAATTAAACATAAAATATTTTTTTATTTAGATGCATAACATACTTATGTACATACATACGTAAGAGATTATGTTATGTACCTAACATGCCATCACATGCGAATAAAGGATTAATTTTGTTTTCTATTTTGTGTATTTCATATTTACAGTTAAGCGCATCTAAATTATTTTCATCTTGTCCATCATTGCCTGATTTAACACAGGGTGGTAATATATGGCCGAATCAAAATTATGGTGGACTAAATTCAGATCGACGAAAATCGTGGACTGCTATTGAAGATTTAACATCGGAATGTGCCAAAGGGCATAAAAGGTAAGGAATTTTTTTCTGATACATGTATAGGTCAAACCTGGTGAAATCGTTAAAAGTTTTTTTTTTAAAGTATATTCGATCGCCTTTAGTGAATATTTATAATTGTTAGATGTTTTTTGCAATGCGCATGTTTTAGCTTTTTGCAAAACATTTGCTTTACATTTTTTTCATCAATTTCAATTAGGCGTGTAGGGCCAACTTTTGGATAATCCTTGCATTTTATATAGTCGAATTCCTTTTCGCACTTATTCCTTCTTTCCTAATATTATGTTTCCCTAAAACAGAATAATTTCGATTGGAGAACCATATAGAGAAATTGCCTCCGCCTTTTTAGAACTCAATCTCGTTTAGTCATCTACGATAAATAAATAATGAAAAATTTAAAAAAAATTGTCCCGGGTGCACCTCATTGCAAGAAAATCATACCGATTTTATCAAATTTCATGAGGTAATCGTAAGGTCAGGATTGGTCAACACATTTTAACGCTTACAAAAAAAGTCAAACTTGGCAACAATTAAATGCAAAACATTATTTACATTAGCATAATCCTAGGATTATCACAAATTGGCCGATCGGAATGATTTGGGCGATTGTCGTTGAGGAGTGGTCACTATTTGTTTTCGTTTGGTCATCCCTACGAAACGATTTATTGCGAAAATTCATTAAAAACTCATTATTGTTCAGGGCTGTGGAAAACGTACCGACACGAATAGTTTTTTAAATCCAACGATCAGAATCGCTTGGTCGACTGTCGTGAAAGATTGATCACAAGCTGTAATCATTATATGTTTCGACGACCAAGCAAATCAACTAGTGACCAATTCAACTTTGTTTCAATTGTGGAGAAATTCTGTAATTTAAATGTAGTAAGCCCCTTTGAGTTGTTTCATGAAACTTAAACTGAATCAAATCAGATCAAGCCTCCAGAAATACAGCTAATGTTAGTCAACATCGTTTAGAGTTGTGGAGAAATTGTGATAGGGGATTAGATGGTCTTGGTTATCGTATCTGGCGCACGCTTATAGATCGAGTTATCTATGGAAGAGCATTGTGGAGGCCCAACCCTTGGCCTCATGGAATGTAGCGCTAGCGAAGAAGGGTTAGAAGATTGAATGGGTTAGCGTTCCAGATTAATATCGTCATTTTATAAGTCATAATGTAAGTCAACTTTGACCCAATTGTGGATAAAATGTGATCGGGATACAGGGGTGTATTTTGGTAAAATTCCGCTAATTTAATATATTGAAAGGCATGGACTGGTCAGGCGTTCCAAAACATTTTAATTTTTTCATTCGTGCCACCATAATCATTTCATAGGCTATAATGCCAGTCAACTTTGTTCCAAATGTGAAGAAATTATGATGGCGATGCAGAGGTGTAATTTGACAAAGCTTTATTGATTCAATATAATGCGTTGAATGGCCTAGCGTTCTAGATTACTATGTTTTGCCATTAATGCCACTATGATCATTTGGTAACCCATAATGTTACCGGTGGACACTATCTGCTTTATCGGTTTTTTATCTCTCGGCTTACTTTAATTGTATGAAACTAAGGGGGTTTTATTGTAAATATGCAAATGCTAAATTTAACTTTAAAATTTTATGGGTGCTTTAGACTTTTAGAGTACTCTTACCGGTGCACTTAGTCATTTAAATATTTAATTACGATATATGCAAAGCTGTACGAAACACCAAAATTCAACGACCATAAATTATGATCAAAATTCGTTCGCTCCATAGTACGATAAGCGCCACTCGCGGAACGAACATAAAATGAGATAGTGAAACGAAAAATTCTTAAAATTGACATATTTTTAAAAAATTACGAATGTAATGAAAACGTTTAACATTTTATAATGCGAAAATCGCCAGAATCGCCTAAACCTCTGCTATAGTAAAACACATTTTGACTAACCGTGTATAAATTAAAGGATTCACTTTGAAGAAAATAAGTAAATAAAAAACGACCAATGAACGTCATACTAGCAGAATAAAAAAAAGGTATAGGATTAGTGCAGTAATCTAGATCTTAACCCGAATTCTGGACATCACTAATCGCGATTAACTATAGAATGCCAGCGGTAATATATTCTAATAATAGTCGCTTTATTTTGGTCACATCGATCAGAACGAATACCCAAATAAAAATCAAGCAAAGTTAGCGCTGAAAATTATCAGAGCAAAAATGTTATATTCTGATATTTAGTTTTGCTACTGAAACACAGATGGAAATATAAATTTCAAGGCATGCTTATGAACGACTTACATGTTTCAATTTTTTTTCCAGTAAAAAATGAATAGTTAAGTATATTACGATTTTCGTTTGCGAGAGGAGCATGAAACAAATTCCATAAAATAAAATTGGATTTTTTTCTTTCTAATTTGAACAAATGTTGTTTAGCTGACTCTTTTTAACCATAGTAACTTTTTGTTATTTGCGTGCAGCTCGATTTTTCAGTAATTTGTTGGGGAAAAAAATTGGAACATGCAAATGATGCATTATGGCCTGTTTTAAAATTCAACACGAGCGAGTAAAGCTATTTCGTGAATTGTACACCGAGCGAAAGATGTGGTGAGTCAAATGATCCCGTGGCTAAAGAGTATTAAATTGTTTTTCACTTTGCACACTCCGTAAAATGTGATAAACCGAGTATACATGAAGTCAGCACACTTCACGCAGTATGCTGAGTAATATTACATACAAGGCTTGTATTACAAGCCCTTATTCTATGTAGCTGACGACGATTTTATATAAGCATAACGAGAAGTACTTGATAGTAAAAAACGAAAATTTTGTCAATTGACAAAATATGGTTAGTCGCGCCGGAGTTACCACACTCGCAACTGATGACCCTAATGCTGCACCAGCACTTGTAGCACAATCCAATAAAAATGCTACTGGAATTTTTTACAAATTAATTACAAATTTGTTACACAGTTAGAAAATTTTTTACAGGTCCCATTATCCTGCAAATCGTGTGTGGGCTGGCGTTAGACAAAGCTGCACCACACTTTTCGATATTTTGTTAATATTTATTGTATCGCACTGGGGGTGGTACTGGAATTTTTTACAAATTAATTACAACAATTTTGGGGGTTGAATAGTTCAACCCCCAAAAACTTCCCCTAAGGGGTGCAATTTTGCATTTCTGTGAATTTTTTGTATAGCGCTGGGGTGGTTCTGATTTTTTTTTACAAATTAACTACAACAAAATGGCAAAATTAAACCTCTAGAAAACTACCTCAAATTGGAGCAACCGTTTTAAATCATCGTACCGTACTCGTTGATAAAGGAAGTTTTTACTAAAAATCAATAACAATATATTGGAATAGTTCAATTGCCAAAAACTGTACCTAAAATGTGCAGCTCTTTAAAATCAAATTTCTCTGTAAAGAAAATACCCCTCAACTAGATACCCATAAATTTATTACAACAGCTCACACCCACAAAAATCAATCAAAATGCATCGAACTCCCTTCCTATATAAGAAATAGGTAACCCTGAGTTTATTACAACAGCCCACACCCACAAAATACGATCAAAATGCATCGATCGTGTGGGCTGTTGTAATAAATTCAGGGTTACCTATTTCTTCCATAGCAAGGAAGTTCGATGCATTTTGATCGTATTTTGTGGGTGTGGGCTGTGGTAATAAGGTCAGGGTTACCTATTTCTTGCAAAGGAAGGGAGTTCGATGCATTTTGATGGATTTTTGTGGGTGTGGGCTGTTGTAATAAATTAAGGGTTACCAATTTCTTGCGTAGGAAGGAAGTTCGAAGCATTTTGATCGAGTTTTATGGGTGTGGGCTGTTGTAATAAATTCAAGGTTGCCTGTTTCTTGCATAGGAAGAGAGTTCGATGCATTTTGATCGATTTTTGTGGGTGTGGGCTGTTGTAATAAATTCGGGTTTATCTAGTTCTTGCATAGGAAGGGAGTTCGATGCATTATGATCGATTTTTGTGGGTGTGGGCTGTTGTAATAAACTCAGGGTTACCTGAGGGACAAGAGAGTTCGATGCATTTTGATTGATTTTTGTGGGTGTTGGCTGTTGTAATAAATTCAGGGTACCTATTTCTTGCGTAGGAAGGAAGTTCGATGCTTTATGATCGAGTTTTATGGGTGTGGGCTTTTGTAATAAATTCAGGGTTGCCTGTTTCTTGCATAGGAAGAGAGTTCGATGCATTTTGATCGATTTTTTTGGGTGTAGGCTGTTGTAATAAATTCAGGGTTACCTATTTCTTGCATAGAAAGAAAGTTCGAAGCATAATGATCGAGTTTTATGGGTGTTGGCTGTTGTAATAAATTCAGGGTTACCTATTTCTTACATAGGAAGGGTGTTCTATGCATTTTGACTGATTTTTGTGAGTGTGATCTGTTGTAATAAATTTATGGGTATCTACTTGAGGGGTATTTTCTTTACAGAGAAATTTGAGTTTAAAGAGTTGCACATTTTAGGTATAGTTTTTGGCAATTGAACTATTCCAATATATTGTTATTGATTTTTAGTAAAAACTTCCTCTATTAACCAGTACGGTACAATGATTTAAAACGGTTGCTCCAATTTGGGGTAGTTTTCTAGGGGTTAAATTTTGCCATTTTATTGTAGTTAATTTGTAAAAAAAAATTCAGTACCACCCCAGCGCTATACAAAAAAATCACAGAAATGCAAAATTGCACCCCTTAGGGGAAGTTTTTGGGAGTTGAACTAACCAACCCCCAAAATTGTTGTAATTAATTTGTAAAAAATTCCAGTACCACCCCCAGTACGATGCAAGAAATATTAACTGAAATGCCAAATGGTTTAACCAAAGATATGGTTTTTGAAGAATTGCACACCTTAGGAGTAGTTTTTTGGGGTTGATGTATTCCGATATGTTGTAATTAATTTGAAAAAAATTCCAGTACCACCCCCAGTGCGATACAATAAATATTAACAAAATATAGAAAAGTGTGGTGCAGCTTTGTCTAGCGCTAGGCCCACACACGAATTACAGGATAACGGGACCTGTAAAAAATTTTCTAACTGTGTAACAAATTTGTAATTAATTTGTAAAAAATTCCAGTAGCATTTTCATTGAATTGTGTTAGAAGTGCTGGTGCAGCATTAGGGTCATTTCATTCAACAAAATATCGTATTTTTGGTACTCTCAGAAACCCTCTTGACGTGCGAGGTTACACCTATGTAGCCTTTCATCAAAAACAACTTCTAACCACTTTACCGAGGCCACCATATGTATTCTCCTTCCATTAGCAGCCACCAAACGTGGTCTTCTAATGTCAAAGGAACCTTTAGATTGGATCACAACGATCTTCATTTTGTTGCTATTACATCATTTATCCATCCTGTTTATGGCGTTATGCGCATTCTACCTGAATCCTTAGTTTTGCGTTGACAACCAAGAGTATGATCTTGTCGTCCACAAATTCTACTTCTTCGGCGTCATCCTGCATACTACTGTTGAATACAATATTCCATAGGTGCGGGCCAAGATCGAGCCTTGCAAACCACCTTAGATTAAACGGACAATACATTCCCCGTAACTTTTTATTATAGTAGGCCACCACAGATTATCAAAAGTGCTTCTGACTCCTTAACTATGTCGAGCATCGCCTGCGGGCTAAACTCTGCACAATTCTTAATACGGATAGGTGGTAAACCATCATGTTCAGACCCCTTATTACCATCAGGTTGAGACATTGTGATTATTTATATGCTCCAAATTCTTTGGATTGGAAGTCAGATCATCTTCTATTTGCAAAAGTAATTATTATAAAGGAACCAATTTAAAGTTTTGAGCTCCTTACGAGCTATGTTGAAACTAGAATAAAACTTAACGCCATGTAACTTAAATACAGAATGGAACTTATTCCGGTTTTTTTTCAAGACGAAGCAGTTGCTTATTGTACCACGGCTCACGAAACCGAGGTTTGTTTTTATTTGAAGGAACATATCTTTCAATACCAGACTTGGGCAGATTGTTGAACAGAACAATAAAATAGTATCGTTCATATTATCATCACGTTCGAGGAAGCCCCAATTAGAATCGACAAGAAATTTGTTTAAAGAAACGTAGTCAGCGTGTCTAAAATCGAAATAAAAAGAATTACTAGAATTACACGTATGTATCGTAATTTTCTTGATATATATAAATCGTGATTGGAGTATCATAAACGCTCGAACGTCCAGTAAAATCTTCGCAAAATGAAAGCTCCGGATACATAATATCAGTTGAAAAAACTATCCGGTTCAACTGCATCATTGCTAAGCGACCAAAATAAACAGTAACTGCTAATTCTTTTTGGTCAGAAGAAGAGTATGTGAAAACTCAATCAACGTCAAACCAAGTAGTATCAGGAAGATTGTAATCCTCTGTAATCACTAGTTGTTCATTATCACGAACAAATGGCGTAACAGGAGAACTGATGGAATTAATGATTCCATTATAATATCACAAAGTAGATCCGCAGGGAAGGTATACCGCAACCACGAGGATAGATGACCCGGCAAGATTAATCCGATCAGCAATTTCATCAGAAATGTGATGACAAGCAATGAGCTCATTTGAAATAGAACTCTTAACAGCAATCAACACACCTCCTCTCTTAAGGCTGGTATAAAATTCATGTTGATCTGTTCACCACGTAATTGGGTGGGAAATTTTCCTCCGGACTAAAACTTTCAGTAAGCCATGTTTCACAAATAATAATCACATCGTAGCCATTATGTCAAGAACGCCAAGCAAGAATAATTTAGTTTTGCATCGAATACTAGAGGCATTGTGACAGTACATCGAAGTGCAAGCAATTTGTCCGAAGCTTTTGGGTCGAAACCTCCCCATAGAATCTGCACTACTAAAAATTTCGTAAGAGTTCACTGCTACAGCCGGTATTCGAAATTTTACATTTAAGGCTCCTGTCAAAAAATTTCGGTTACGAAATGGCCTAATAAATACGCCGGTTGGCCAAGTTTCCGAATTTAGAGCCTTATTATGTAGGTCAACATTAATTCTCAATTTAAAACAAACTTATTCCAACTCGTGGATATCTTTTGTTTTTGGATTTAGTTTAACCACTTTGTATGAACTCGTACCTAAACATCACTATTAGTCAGAGCCAGAATATCATCCTCAGTTGTTTGAGTATCAAATTTGAATAAATGAATAACAGTTGGACAGCACGGTATATCATTGTTGTCCGTATTTCCGTATTGTCCGTAAGACGTACTCACCGCACTCGAAATATTTGCAGAAGATATCACTTCAGTATGGGCTCCTAGACACTAGTGATTTTTTATCACAGGCACAAAACATTCCGCACAGGGCTCTTCAAAAACAATCATGGTGTACCATAAATTTGAGCTTGAGCAACATTAATACACTGAGAGGTAACTGGTTGAGTAACTAGCTCAACTAGTTCAGAAGTTAGTGTTTGAGCTTGCACTTCAATTTTTTTACGTAATTGTCAATATTTTTAATTTTTACCAACCATTGACTTTGCATGGTTCGTACAATTAAATATTATGGTCAGTTGGTCCCGTGGCTAGAAGCTACTAGAAATAATTTTCCTTAAAGGTGAATTTAAAAGCATGTTCCTACACCGTCTGAAAACGAAACCAATGTTATTTAAAATAATCTCCATCGCGCGCCTACGAGCATAGAACGCGTATTCGGCATTTGTAACAATCCTAGAATAACTCCTAGAAATAAATTTAAATTTAAATAGAAAAATGTAATAGTAAAGGTTTGATTTATATCTTTTTCATTTGTATATGTTCAATTATTCTAATTATTTAAAACCAAATATTATTTTATAGTGTTAGTTTATCAAGTATTGATAGTGAAGAGCAAGAATCATTACGGACCGCCGAACGGTTACACAATCGCACGAGTCGAAATAGTACGGGTGGAATATCGACTCATTCGCTAAACGAGGCAGAACTAGCGGTAAGCGTATATACAAATCTCCCGCCCTTTCAAATATATTTATCTAAATGTTTTATGTTATTGTTTATCTACCCTCCCAAAAAAAAAAAAAAAAAATCAAAAACAAATAAATTTAGCGAGACTTTGAGCGTATCGCAGCTAAAAGAAATTTGGCGCCAATCATGAGTCGTATACCGCTGCAAAAAAGTATATCAACACCATCGATAGCACCAATTCGTAATCAAAATGCCAAGGAAGAGAATATTATAGCGACGTAAGTATTTTTTTCCTTATTTTATTATTTATTTTTTGTAAATTTATATTTTATTCAGATAAATTTTAAGCTAGACGCTAGTTCCAAAGATCGAACGAAATATAAATGTCCTTTATTTTTTTTTTTTTTTATATACACATAATATATAAATAATTATTATGCCTGCTGCCGCCATTATATATAACGTATTATATATTAAATATATATATATATAAATAAATATATAAAATTAAAATTTTTGACGTTTTACAGCTTCTTGTTTATCATTATCTTAATCCTAACTTGGATATCTCACGTTTCCCATTATGTAAAGATTGATTCATGATACGTTGCTTTTTATGTTTAACCCTTTAAGAAGCCAGGGTTCATTTTTTTAACAGACTTTCATTATATTATATATTTCCAGTAGTTTATTGTTTTTCTTCTAAATCTTCTACATGTTTTCTAATTCTAAATATGCTTTTATTAGACAAAGCTTTAATTTACTCTAATTATTTACTAGTTAAAACATCAAAAATATTTTTTTTATATACCATACATATATGATAGCTGTAAGAGTTACTTAAAGCCTGTATTTTAATGAACAAAATATGTAAAGTATATTTTTAATTAAAATGGTTAATGGCTCTTCAAATTAAATACAAAAAAAAAATTTAAATAAAACTATGTAAAGTATTTTTCTAGTACATAACAGATAACTACACTATTTATACAACACATATCTTGCACATTTATCAATTCGGTAAAAAAAAAAATAGAAAACATAAGTTGTACCTGGCTGGACTATAGAAATGTATGTAAGTACATATGTACATAAATATACTTTGTTTGCTTTTAGTCGACGAAACACTTTGTTAGAAAATACAGTACTTTTGTATATATACATAGTAGATAGTCCACCCGCATTCTTACCACTTTAATTTACGATTTACATTTTTATCACAATGCGCCTTATTTGAATTTGCTTGCGACTAGTTCACATATAAATATTTTTTAAAGAGTTCATTTACCTTGGTAACGGTATACCCATCAATCAGGAACCCAAACAAGCACAGTCGCTGGTGTAAAAAACTTAATTTTAAATATTTTCCTCGACGTTGTAATCGCTTAACTGCCATTTACGGGATTTTAGTTTTATTTGACGGTAATTGTTTAAAAAGTTAAACCGTGTATTATATAAAAGGCTATAAAGTTAGTCAAAATTTATAAGTTGAATTAATTAACTCCTTATTTAAACTAAAAATAATAACCGAAACTACATCAATCAAAAATATAATTTTTACAGTACCCGATGCAGTTTAATTTTATTTTCTGTATATTAAACTAATGTGGTGAATTTTAAATAAGAGTGGTGAATAAAATTTAACCTTCCAGAAACCTCAGACTTTTAGATCTACACCGAGCAACTAAGATACCCCAGTTCACCTAAAATTCTAATACCATCACTGCTTTAACCATTTTGCAACACAACGCCATTTTATGTGGATGACATAAATGGTGTGGTGTAATTGTTGTGGCCAATACCCGATCTCGAATACACCACACTCACTTTCTAAAGCGAGAATTTGAGCCAACCGGATTTGTGATAAAAATTGTCTTTATAAACAAAAATCATCATTCCCCCCATTATTGTAAAAAATGTAATCTTCATTGCAAACATTTAAAAAAGCTCCTACGGAAGCTGCGGCTTCTGATACGCAGATGTATGCCACATTCCGCATAGCTCCCAATTTATTGAATAAGCTTTAGTATGAAGTTTTATTCCGATTAGTAGTCATCCTACCTGATCGGTGAAGAAGTCGAATTTTGGTGAAATGAAAGTTCTTGTATCAAAACTCGTCATTTCCGGTAAAATTTAAAATGACTGATTTCGGCAAAAATCACTAGGGTCTTCCGGATTTATAGTAAAAGCTTAAGTATTAAGTTTCACACCGATCAGTGATTCCGTCTGAACTGTAGAGACGACACAAACGTTTAGTCAAAAGACCGAGAAGATTTTAAAAATTGATATAAACCGATATTGTTGCCAATTAAATTTAGAATCGTTTAGTGCCTAGTCAATTTTATCATAATTGAGATGATTTTCAAAATATGTGAAAAAACCTGAAAAAGCTCCTATGAAAGCTGCCACTTCCGGTGGACCAGTTTTTTCCAAATTCCCTGGAATCTCCAAATTTATGGAAAAAGCTTAAATATGAAATTTCATTCCCATCAATCAATCCGTCTTGGTTGTATCGGTTCCGAATTTGTGTACATATCTTTTAAAATATTTAGCAAAAAACGAAAAAGCTCCTATGGAAGCTTCCACTTTCGGTGAACCGATTTCAACCAAAAATCACTGAGATCTTCAAATTAGTATAAAAAGCTTAAGTATGAAATTTCATCCCGATCAATATCTGTTTGGACTGTACAGGAACGAATTTTAATTGAATAATAGTTTTTTATCAAAATTTGTCAATTCCGGTTAAATTTTGGAAAAATTATCTGGATATTGTTTCAATTTAATTTAGAATCGTTTAGTTCTTATTTATCTCATAAATGCTGTACTTTTCAAATTATTTCCAATAAACGAAAAGCTTCTATGGAACCTCCCACTACCGGTCGATCGATTTCTTCCAAAAATCACATAGGATCTCCCAATTAATGGGAAAATCTTAAGTATGGAATTTCACCCCGATCATCAGTAACTCCGTCTGAGCTGTAGAGAGACACTGACATTTAGCCAAAAAAGTCAAGGTCAAAATGTTCATGATTACTGAAGAATAAAAAATTTTTTGTTGACTATTCCGCTTTAATTTTTGGAAAATTCATCTGACCCGATATTGTTGCAAAATTAATTTAAAATCTTTTAATTTATAGTCGATTTCCTCATAATTGAGATAATTAAAAAAAAATCTCTTACTAAAGCTGGTACTTCCGGGGACGGATCTTGGCTAAAAGTAACTGCGATCTCCCAATTTATGGTAAAATTTTATGTATGAAGTTTCATCCCGATCAGTCAATCTGTATGGACTGAACAGGGACCAAACTTTTATTGAAAATATTTTTGGACAAAAAACTGATCTGGACCGGTATTTTTGCAAAATTAATTTAGAATCTATGAGTTTATAACTGTTTTTTCTTGTGAACTGTATACTTTGCAAAATACATGCAAACAAGAAAACGCTTTTATTGAAGCTGTTATTTTCGATGAAAAAAAAAAAAGCCTCATACGAAAGCTCTCACTTCCAGTGAACCGATATCGGCCAAAATTCCGTTGAAAAAGCTGAGGTATGGAGTTTCTATTTATTTGAAGTTTCTATTTATTTGAAAAAATAAAAAAAAGCCTCATACGAAAGCTCTCACTTCCAGTGAACCGATATCGGCCAAATTTCCGTTGAAAAAGCTGAGGTATGAAGTTTCATCACGTCCAGTCAGTCCATCTGTATTGTACAGGGGCGATTTTTTTTTTGTCGAAAACGAGTTTTCATTAAAAAGTTTCATTTCCGCTTAAGTTTTGGAAAACTGAGCTAGAACGATTTTGTTTTAAAATTAATTTAGAAATTTTTAGTTCATAGTCGTTTTTTTTTGTAATTGACTTTTCAAAATATTTGCAAAATACAACAAAGCTCTTGTGGAACTGGGATCTCCCAATTTGTAGAAAACCCTTAAGTTTGAAGGTTCATCCCGATCAAACAACAGTTCTGGGCTGTACAGGGCCAATTTTTTGTTAAAACAGTTGTTTTTGCGAAAAATTGTAATTTCCGCTTAAATTTTGGAAAACTGATCTGGACTGGTATTGTTGCACCATAACCGTTTTTCTTGTAAATTATATACTTTGCAAAATACATGCAAAAAAGAAAAAGTTTCTATTGAAGCTGTTACTTCCGATGGAAAAATGAAAAAGCTCCTATTAAAGATCTTACTTCCGGTGGGCCGATATCGGTTAAAATTCCGTTGCATCTCTGCATTAGTTGAAAAAGATGAGGTGTGAAGTTCCATCCCGATTAATAAGTCCATTTGTTTTGTACAGGGGGCGATCTATTGTCGAAAACGAGTTTTTATTAAAAAAATTCATTTGAGCTTAAATTTTGGAAAACTGAGCTAGAACGATTTTGTTTTAAAATTAATTTAGAAAATTTTAATTGATAATCGTTTTTTTTGTTTGTAAATCACTTTTCAAAATATTTACAAAATACAAGAAGCTCTTGTGGAACTGAGATCTCGCAATTTGTAGAAAAACATTAAGTATGAAGGTTTATCCCGATCAAACAACAGTTCTGGGCTGTACAGGGCCAAATTTTTGTTAAAACAGTTTTTTTTTGTGAAAAATCGTAATTTCCGCTTAAATTTTGGACAACTGATCTGGTATTGTTGCTAAATCAAAAAAGAACTTTTTTAGTTCATAATCTTTTTTCTTGTATTCAATTTATTTTAATTATAAATTTTAAGTGACGTCATAGCCTTAAAGTGTTAATATATAAAAGCTTAGAGCCTGAGAACCATGACACTCTAATTTTGTCGGTGGTTTCAACTCTGATTTGGCGTTGGGTTCTGAAGCGGTCTTACTTAATTCTTTACAAACAGGATGGCACGTACGTTACTTGATCCAGTAGCCAAGGTGCTTGGCTCAACATCTACCGCGGTCACTGCTAAACGTTCCCTGTGTCCCTTCTAGCATTATCCAGGAAATGGACGCGAAAAATCCCGCACTCTGGCGCATATTGTCGTTAAGACAACGGTGGGAAAATCAGCGATACACAAAAACAATCCTGATATCATTCTGAATTAGGCCAAATTTGACGTCTTTCATTTGGATCTAGATTGTAGAATATTAACATGTTAACTTCAAACGGGTAACTTTATTCCGCAATTGTTGGGATATTACCTGTCTAACAGTATCATTTTCTGTAAATGCGCCATCGACGACTCAAACAAATGGTTACGTGAGGTTATCTTTAATATCATAGATATCTGGAGTGGTGTCCAAATACCACCCTGTGTCGATTAATGGATGGAAGGTCTTCCAGATTTAAATTAAACAGATTTAATTTGCTCCACTGTAAGTCAGCTTCTTTTGAGCGGATCTAGATTGAGAGATCGACAATTACAATTGGCGAGATTTGAGATTCTTAATTAAATTTTGTATAAATTAAATTTGTTTTGGAATATGCCTACACAAAAATAAACTTGGACCACATTGTTTGCAATTTTGGAATATATTAGGTCCCTAAGGCTAGCAGAACTTATCCAGAAAAACATTACAAGATACTATAGAGAATTATAAAACGATGGGATCTGCTAGCTTTAGAGACAGCTAGCAGTATTCATATTAAAAAATGATTTAGGACCAAATGGAAAAATAAAGTCTAATTTTAGCTAAGCATTAGGCTTTCCCATTTGAAAGCTATAGCAGATTTCAAATCAACATCCATTTTAGAATGCAAAACAAAATATTTTGGCATACAAATACTTAAAGGTCCATTGGAGCATAACCAAATGTTTCATTAAAAAATTTTGGTCACAACCTCGTTCTTGACCACGATTTAGGTTATTTCATTTCAAGCTACCAGAACCCAAATCATATTTTCGATTTTTGTTATGCTAGAACTTTAAATGAATTAACCTAAATCGGGGTCAAGAACGAGATGAGTTCTACAATTTTAAATGGGGCATTTGATTAGGTCATAATGAGCTTTAAATTATTTGTATGACAGTAGATGTTGTTTTCGGTTCTAAATTCGGTTTTGGTTCGATTTTTGATTTAAATTATGCTAACTATGTTATAAATGAAGCTAAAGCTTAGTGAAGAACGAGAGGAATCCAAAATTTGGATAAGCATTGGTCAAGCTTGCAATCTTATTCCGATTTTAGATATATGTTCAGCTAGCTTTAAATGAAATACCCTAAGCTTGGTCAAGATAAAGTGGAGCCCAAAATTTTTAATGAAGCATTTGCTTAAGCGATATTGTATCTTATTTTGGGTTCTAATTTAGATTTTAGGTCGATTGTCGATTAGGGCTCTGCTAGCTTTAAATGACCTAGCTAGAAAGCTCCACGAATAAGAAGATCGCAAAATTTGTAAATGGGTCATTTTACTTTTTTTATTTTTGCTGGTGCCCATAAGATGGATTTTGCCGCCTAATTATTATTAACCCTTTGCATTCGTATGTGACACTTGAGGTGACAATATAAATTTGCTAAAGTACCACACAAGTACCACAGCATTATAAAATAATAGTAATAAATGAAATAAATATAATACGTTCAATTCTACCACTGTAAATTATTTTAATTCATTTAGCTAAAAATAATACAAGTTGACATCCAACAACTTTGAAAATAAATCGAGTGCAAAGGGTTAATAATAATTAATAAGGTTTCATATAATCATGTTATCTTCGGATTAATGTGTAATGGCAATGGTTGCTTAACGTGAATGTTGAATTTGTTGTCACATCATCACTCTGCCACCGCTCCCTCCACCAACTAAAATAACCTTAATCGTGGTCTAGAACGAGTGGGACCCAACTATTTTTTAACGGGGCTTTTGATTAGGCTAGACCGAGCCTTAAATTATTGGTGTGTTAGTAGGCCTTGTTTTGTGTTCTAATTTCGGGTTTGGTCTGATTTTTGATTTACATTCTATTAGCTTTAAAATGGAACAGCCAAATGCTTTATCTAGAATGAGTGGAACTTTTAATTTTCTATTTGGTTCTAAATCATTTTTTGATATGGGTACTGCTAACTTTTTCTAAACCTAAAAGAACCCAGTTGAAATTTATATAGAATTTTGCGATCCCTATAGAAAAATTTGTTACTTTGAAAAATTTTATCTTGTAGTATATAGACTCATGTCCGGAGCCTTATTGCTGTAGAATTTTAACCACATGTTTATCTTTTTATCTTCTACAACCCCCTTTCGATGTATTTCAAATTTTATTTTAATTTCAATTTAACTAAAAAAAGGGAAGGAAATTAATTTTGAAAAAATGCCTCTCTGATTTGTCCTTCTGCAAGCGACCATTCCAGATTTTTTGTATCTTCCGAATTTCGTTTAACAAATATTTCAGTTATTAAGTATTCTAGAAACTAGGAATAAATTCGCATTCAGATTTTTAAATTAAAATGTGATGAACGTTTGGGTACTTTATAGTGATTTTGCATTAGTCGGATAACGTCTTACAAAGCTACGCTTCTGTGTTCCATCTTGAGTTTCTTTAAAATTTCCTGGGGTGCTTTCTTCACTCACTTGATCAAGACGATTTTTGAAACGGATAATAATTTTTTGTGCCCTTGGTTTTATTGGAAGAAATTCTCTTCAGTGAAATATTTTGAATAAAATAAAATTTGATAAGGCATAGCCTTCCCCAACCCTTTTAGATTTGGCTGCTTCTACACGTTAAAGGCAGATTCAGTGTTGCATTCTTTCGTTCTTTCCTTCGTTCTAAATTTTTTTTTTTAAACCAATTTCACTGAATAAAAATGACGTTTTTTCTTTTGAATTTTTTTAGCAACTTTGATTTTAAAAAAACTCAGAAGGAAGGTAGGAACGACCGAACGCAACACTGAATCTTGCTTAGAATACGATCTCCTGTCCACAAATTCCGGTTAAATGAGAAATAATTTAATTATTTTTTCGACTATGGTCAGTAACTCAGTCATCGCGATTCCCGCTTGATGACTGAGCAATTAATTTAATTTTATAATCCGAGATTCACCATCCCTTCCTATAGTTGGATGTCTTCTTAATAATTTATAAAAATATCTTAGTTAATATGTAAAGTACTTCATACAATTGAACAAAAGCATTTTGACGACAATTTAACTGTACTAGGGGATGGGTTGATATGATAAACGTCACAGATTTGTAAGCATGGAAGCTGAAAATCAAACTACCTTTAAATAAGCTATAACCTACGAAATTTATTTTAACAAAAGCTTTTTCTATATTTATTGGGTTGTTCCGAAAGTAATTTCGTTTTATTTTTTTGTTAAAATTCAAAGAATTTTGAATATATGATTTAAAGATTTTATTGATTATGTATTCTCCATTTTAATTAAATACCTTTTGTCACCATTCTGGCAGTAGCATAATTCAACGCTCATGAAACTTCTGATCTTTGCTGGCAAAAAACTAATCCAATGCATTTTCGACCTTCTCTTTTGAAGAAAAGGTTTGGACATCTAAAAAATTTTGTAGAGACCGGAACAAGTAATAATATGAAGATGCTAGATCTGGATAATATGGTGGGTGTGTTAATACATCCCATCCAAGATGCAATAGCTTTTGGCTGTTTACTCGCATTATTTTGGTGGAACACTGACGGGAGCAGCTGCCTACGCCACTAAGGCTGAAACGTGTTTAGTTTTTTGCATATTGATTAGTAATCTTCATAATTAGAGAATATTCTTCCAAGACTCACTTGCATTGAATAATGCATCGTCTAGCTGTCATAAAATTTAAATTTGTTGGGTTATTAGGTCACAGACAAATTTTATCCAACCAAAACCATGGAAACGAATAAAAAATTACGAGCGGATTAATTTTACAATGACATTGAAAAGTTTCTGTCATAAATAACCATGGAACCAAATATTTATCAGGCTCAAAAGTTTTGTGAGAATGAGAACTGACTGTCAAAAACGTTGTATAAATTTGTAAAGTAATAGTGTTTTCTTGATTTCCAAGGTCAGTAGAAAAACGTTTATAATTTCCGATTACCACAGTAATTCCAATCATTCCAGGAATTTTAGAAAAAATTTCGAAAAAAAACAAATGGCAGCCATGTGCGTGTAATCTGGCATAAAATAAAATATTTATTGTTGCTAAATTTAGGTTTTCTGTCACAAATCAATGTCCTTTTTTCAGTTTAAAGATTCTCAGTCATCAGGCTAGAATCGCGATACCTGAATTTTTGTACCAGTATCGTTTTATAGACTGAGAGTCTTCCTCAACAATTTTTCTGCCAATATTATGAAGTTTTGTATGCGAATGGGCTGCATTAAATTTATTTTATTTTGTCGCCCACAGTGGCGATTTATAATACGTCATTTTTTGCTTATCGCTTCCCTTATATTTCATTCTGACAGCCTTCAATTATTATCATCAAATTTTGCTTATACGAAATTAGTGTATTTACCTATGAATATTTTGATGAAATGTTTTCTTTTTTTTTCTTTCGATACTCCTTTTCACAATCTACATCCTTTACGATAATTAAATTTAACTTCAGGGTTTAGCCAATTATGTTATTTATCCATTTCCTTAATTCACGTTATATCATCTTCAACAACGATATAATGCTACCATAAGAAAAATACAATAACCGTTGATGATATCATATCTTCTTGACTCGATGTCCGATAAACTAAGTAACCCCTAAGGCAACTTTTTAAAATATCGCTGTCTAACCTAACCCCAAATATAATTAAATAGATTCGACCCCGTCTCTCGGTACAAATTATTTCTGATCCTATCTGTTCAACACTTTATATGCTCCATTTAGCCAACATACGAGTACGACGATGACTGGGCAAATCTGTCCAATCAATCAAAAAACCAAAAAAATAATTAAGGAATAAAATACAAATTTTGCTTTTCCATTTGGCTTCCATTATAGAAAATTATTACAAATGTCCCCATGAAAGCCAACAAAAAAATTAATAAACCTAACTTGCAAGACTAAAAGCAAACAAATACATGTACATGTACACATACATACAATATTAGAGATTAGAAAACCAAAAAAATTATTACAAATATGATTCACTATTAAATTATAAATAATTATATATCACTCATGGGCTTATTATTTTGTTAATTTATTTATTTTTGTATATTTTTTTCGTTTTTTTATTTAATTTCATAAAAAATTTTGATTTTCAAAATTATACCAAAAAAAAAAAAAAATTTAAACCATTTTTATGTACAAAAAACTATCACACACAAAAAAAAATAATCTGAAACGTATATGTAAAAATAAAATCATAGAACACGGCATCTATCAGACACTGAAGATGAGGCTCAAGATGACAGATCACTATTGTGTGTGAGAGATAAAATGTAAGTATATCTATATTACCACAGCATTAAAATTAAAATTATTCCTATGAATAATTAATTTGAAAAAATATAGTTTTTGTTGCCTTTTTTGTTTTAATAATTAAATTTAAATTTGTCGTACTAACGTGTGATGTCTAGAATAAATTTTAACTAATTATGATTTTGTGTTACAAATTTTATATAATAAGTGTACTGTTATACGCAAAAAAAATATTGTTATTATTAATTAGAGTTTTTTAGTTTTATTTACTCGTATAAGTACATATGTACTGATGTAAATATAGTTAAATTATGTCATGTGTAGTGCTGGTTAAAAAAACTCATTTCTATATAGAGAGAAAATTGTTTTCCAGATTTATTCGTTTGTTGTTCGTGTTTTTACATTTTAATTGGAAAATGCAATTGGATTTGTGTTTGCTTTATTAAACACACAAACTCGTATTGCATATTATATTACATGTTCCATAAAATTAGCTATTTCACCACATTGGTGTAATTTGAAACATAAACTAATAATTTTGGATAAATATGAGGGAGGCTAGAAATATTTTGGCGATAACACATAAACGAATAAGTTTTAGTACAATTCCTTTACATTTTTAACATAATATCTTTGTTGGAAATGTTTACTCGAACACGTTTCTGGTCCAAAGTGGGCGGCGCTCAAGCCGCATATTGCTTTCGCACGCCCCTAAATGTAGATTTAATATGTGACAAACAAGTTGCTTGGACATCATATTCATAGCCTCTTATTTGCTTCTCGTGAACTTGAGCGATGTTATCTTCAGTGATTGCAATATTTAGACGTCCCGAACGTTCATCGTTGCGTAAATGATGGTGCAGAGCCCCGTACAAAGAATCCAACTCATCTTTGAATTTCGTAAGCGTATTGCTGAGCACCTCTTTTGTTGGCGTGTGCTGCCATCTTCATGTTGAGGTTGACATTTTTTCAGACAACCCTTGTAATCAAGACACGGTATTCGGTTTTCACATTTTAGAAAGTGGGATATAAATAAAATTTATAGAAATTAGTCATGCTATAGTTTTATCCACATTTTGGTCAGCACACACAGCCAATAATACGATTTTCCTATGTTTAAAAATCAATAAAATAAATAAGTGAAATTCCAGCCAGAACCCCCAAAAGCGAATTTGATGTTAGAGTTATATGAATGTTGTGATCACTCAAAAGTTTATTTAAGCAATTTAAATACATTTATTAAAATTGTCCGCATGTGGATGAATTTTGCCTAACCAGTGGCACTATTCTGGTAATTCCCCGGGAATAGGGAATTAGGGAAAGATTTTATATGTGATTTCAGTTCAAATATTTTTTTTCCGGCCTACTAAGAAGAAAAGTTTGATACAAATATTTATAAATTGGGAATAGTTTTTTCATATCTAAATTGGCAGGGAAAATTGTTCCCAATTTTATTTTGTTTTCAAAAAAATTACCACTAGATTTTTACCTCAGTATGCCAGAAAAAAATTTTAAAATAGAAATTACATATAAAATCTTTCCCCAATTCCCTATTCCCAGGGAAGTACCAGAATAGTGCCACTGTAATTGGTTTTATCAATTTAACCTTTTGAGTTAACTTATGGTTTTGCTCTCCAAATTCAACCTTTTACAAATCATGTTCATCAATTTCCAAATAAAATTCACAATTTCCCAAAAGACTCATCCTTTTCCAAATCAAATTAAACTGTATCCAAATCAAATTCGCCTTTATTCAAATCAAATTCACCTTTATCCAAGTCATATTCTTCTTCTGTTTTGGAGCTGAACCTCTCCCAACCCTTTCGTGGTTCGCTATTCACGGCCTACCTTACGCAGTGGCCGTCAAAATTCTACTGTCATCAAGAATCGCTGAGTTCATTTTCATTACATCGAAACTATAGTGATTGCACTCAAAATTAGGCGATAGGCGGATACCAGCTCATATCCAGATGAAATTATCAAAACGCAGCTAGTTTGAATGAAACATCGAACATTTTGGTTACACTGTACAGGTTAATTTACTTTATTAACTCATTATTTTGGCTGGCAACTGCGTAAAGTAGGACGTGAAAAGTGATTCGCGAGAAATTGGGAGTGCTTTAAACTTAGAACAGATTGCAAAGATCAAAAAACAAAATACTTGTTATTTTGACTCTAGAATTTAAATTCAATAAATTTATTAAACTAAATAGGTTCTGTTGGTTTTATTTCGTCACCGGTTGAATTTGATTTGGAAAAGGATGAATATGATTTGGATAAAGGTGAATTTGATTCGAACAAAGGTGAATTTGATTTGGAAAAGCATTTTGGAAAATGGTGAATTAATTTTATTTGGAAATTGATGAACATGATTCGTGGAGGTTGAATTTGGAGTGCAAAACATATATATGAATTTTTGTAAGCCAATTAGTAGAGGCTCATCAGTCCATTTAATATAAATGAGTTTTTTCTTAAAATTCTCCACTTATTAAAATGCTGTTTAAGATAGCAGAAAATTTACATCAGAAAAAATGCGTTTTGCTATTCACCGCTAGAGGCACCACATTAAACAAGGGATTTTTTCTGCTAATATTTGTTGAAACAAGCAGAAAATTTAAGAAACTTTTAGGCAAATCGATAATTCTCGGCAGACAATTTTAACACAAAACAAAGAATTTATGAAACGAGAAAAGTTAATTTTTTAAAAAAAAAAACAATTTTGGTATATACAAGGACTCCCAAAATATACTGAAATTACCATAATCATCATAATGTAAATTCATGGCACACACTAGGATAAACCCAGGGTAGTACGTTGGATTTTCTCAAACACTTTTGTTAAGAAACTGCAAACATTTCACATTAAAATGACTTTAAAATTTACGGAGTGCTGCCGGCACAGACGATTTTTTTGTGTTTTACTATGTATTTGCATTATGATTTCCTCTTCTATTACATAAATCCTTTGATTTTACTTCAATCTTTCTGCTAATAATTATTGATTTGCTTAAAATTTTCATAAATTTTGTGCTGGTTTCAAAAAATATCAGCAGAACAAATTTCCTTTTTGTGATAGTGATGCCTCTAGCGGTGGATAGCAAGAACACGTTTTGCACACATCCTACTAGAAATTATTTGTTATCTACAGCATCTTTTTGAGCTTCAATCGCACTTCATCAACCGATTTTTGTAAAAGCAAATGTTCGATCTAATGGACAACAATTGGTCATCGTCACGAATTTTTTAAATCGTTTAAAAAAAAAATCAGCAGCTCAATTCCTGTTTTTCCTATAGGAAAAGGAATTAGGAAAAATGTTTTCATAGTAATTTTGTTACAAAAATGTTTTTTGTGGCATACTATCCAATTTCGATACGGAAAAAATATTTCCTAAATTATAAAATTTTAGATCAAACATGGTTTCTCAGTAGGCCGGAAAATGATATTTTTGACAAAAATACTATGAAAATATTTTTCCTAATTCCTTTTCCTATAGGAAAAACCAGAATTGAGCTGCAGCTCACCTAAAAATTGTAGCACTTCAGTGGCACTATTCTGGCTTTCCCTAGGAATAGGAAATTGGAAAAAATATTATCATAGCATTTTTATCTAAATTGAATTTTCCTGGCCTACTGACGGAATAAGTTTATGGTGCAAAAGTTTTTAAAACAAAGTTAATTGGCCAATTTTTGTTCCACAATATTTGTATTGGTAAAATATTTTCCCATTTAACTTTATTTCCAAATTTTGTACACCAAACTTATTCCCTCATTAGGCCAGTAAAATACAATTTAAGGTATGAACGGAGCCAGAGATACAGCGACAAGATACATCGACAAAATACATTTGGCTGGCGCCGATGTCGCTGAGGTAAAAAAAACAAGCGCGTCTTCGTTGAAGCGACGAAACGAGAAAAATAATACTAAATTTACCATAAAATAGTTCAGGTATCTTTTTATCGACCCTATTCAATTTTTTTTTACAAAATTCAAAGTCGATGAAGTTAGCCCGAGCCCGAATTTGTTGGTGGATTTCTTGGATAGATAAGTGTAGCCATCCCGAAAAAGTGTAAATACATTAAAAAATGTAGCACCATCCCGAAAAACAATTTATACGTGAGAAAAACAAAGAATATAGAAAAATAATATTATTGTAAAAAAATTAAAATTTATTTAACCCGAATAGCAATTTGTGTAGTAGTTATGGGTCCACATTAAATTCTATACCGCAATACCTGGAGATAAAGCCACCAAGCGGCATATATGGCCAGACAGGCCACGATACTAGCTAAGATGTAGAATTGGCCTCAAGTCCGTATCAGGTACAAATAATCTATTTTAAATTTATTTGTATAACCCGTATAGCGATAATTTGTGTATAAAGCCACCAAGCAGCATATATGGCCAGACAGTCACGATACTATCTATGATGTATAAAAGGCCATAACTCCATATCAGGTGGAAATAACCTTTTTTTAAATTTATTTATCCCGAACAATTTGTGTAGTTGCTATGGATCCACATTTAATGATATACCGCTATTCGGGTAAAACAAAATCAAAAAAAGTTATTTCCCCCTGATATTGACTTATGATCAATTTTACATCTTAGATAGTATCGTGGCCTTTCTGGTATACGCCGCTTGGTAGCTTCATATACACCGCTTGGTAGCTTTATCTCCAGGTATTGCGATATAGAATTTAATGTGGACCCATAGCAACTACATAAATTATCGCTATACGGGTTAAATAAATAAATTTATAAAAAGGTTAGTTCCTTCCTCATATATGCCGCTTCGTGGCTTTATCTCCAGGTATTGTGGTATAGAATTTAATGTGGAACCATAGTAACTACACAAATCACTATTCGGGTTAAATAAATTTAAAAAAAAAAATTACCAGTATTTTTTTTACAATAATATTATTTTTCTATATTCTTTGTTTTTCTCACGTATAAATTGTTTTCGGGATGGTGCTACATTTTTTAATGTATTTACACCTTTTCGGGATGACTACACTTATCCAAGAAATCCACCAAAAAATTCGAGCTCGGGCTAACTTCATCGACTTCAAATTCATTTAAACACAGTTCTAAAAAATTTGTAACGACATAATATTCTCATACTAGTTGGTAGTACTGCAGCGGGAGCGCCGATGACAAAATTAGAATAGATTAGAATAGATCGCCAGCGACATTGATTGTGTTAGCATCCTATGGTTTATGGGTATTTTAATTTGACAGGCGTTGTATATTGTCGCTGTACCTCTGGTTCTGTTTTTACCTTTAGACAAAAATGCTATGAAAATATTTTTCCCAAATCCCTATTTCCAGGGAAATCCCGAATACACAGTGGCCCTATTCTCGAAATAAGTGAAAATTTCCGCATTCGAATATAATTTCCTTTAAAATTCTTTATATTATTAGTTTTTTCAAGTTTGTGTGCAAGTTTTGTATTATTGATTTCCCTACTATTCCGCATCGATTTACACAGTCGGAATTTTCCCCTTAGTAGGGAAATAAATAATAGAAAACTTGTAAACAAATTTGAAAAAATGATTAAAGTAGCCGGCGAAAATAATAAAGAATTTTTAACAAGTTATATTCCGTATGCGGAAAGGACCCCGCACAAATCTTATGGAAATAGGGTCCCGGTCAAATTCGCTGAATTTTTGATATGTGATAGAGTTTATCATACTGGTCAATTGTCTCAATGGCCACAAAGCTCAAAAATGGATAGTTTGGCCGGTACAGAGCTTTAAAGCTCCGAGTATCCTCCACGGATTTATGTATATGCGCAGTGTGTATAGACTTTTGAAATAGCCTATTTCATTTTTTTTATTATCTAGGTTTATATTTTTGAGGTTGCTGAATTCAGATCTGTTGTTAGATTTTCAAAATTGACAGTTGGCAGCTGTCAATGTGCTATAATGAAGCCAAAATCTTTCATTTTTTTTACTTCAATAAGTTCAAAGATGATATCAAATCAATAACAATGACTATCGGCAGCTGTCATTTAGCTGTCAACAACCCTTCGTGAAAAATTGCCGAAATAAACTTCTGATATGTAATTTGTCATCAGACGTGCCAAATTGTGTAATAAATGTGTTCTTTCGATCATTCGGATTATATTGAGTCATTTGGCACCCAATTTGACACCTGACAGCTGTCAAAATGCACTTTTGGCCACCAGCATCGTGATCAGCAATCTTCAAAACATCGGTACACGCACTAAAATCATATACTAATGTACCAGATTTCGAGTGGACGATTTTTTCCGAAAAAAAAACAGTTTTTTTCACTTTCAATTGTTTATAATTAAATAACAATAAACAATTACGTGAAAAAATCACTAGGACTAATTTCAGGAACCTCTTAGCGACATGAAATACCCATAGTCAACCATCCAAAGTCCGAATTGTAGCAGATACGGGGGTAACAAGCAAAAAATCTAGCCGGTACAAATATGTACCGGTGCCCCAGAAAGGGTTAATGAGAAAGAAAGTGTAAATCTATTTTTCAATATGAACAAGTTAATAACATAATAAAATGACCTTTACCTATATATTATTATTTGCATGTGGCAACATTCGAGGATATTCTCGGCTTACAGCTGTCACCTATCAATCAACTAACTGTCAAAACCGAGTTGTGTAAACACAATTGACGGGCATAGCACATGTTTACGAATAACCAATAACCAAGTTTAATAAAAGTAATATTCTAAGTCCCTTAAGCCGAATTATCCTAAGTCCCTAAATCGAAATTCTTCTAGGTTCCGTTTCACTCCCCCCTACCCCCTCCTAAAACTGACCATTTTCACCCCCTCCTAAGTGGAGGCCTTTGGGAAGTACCCCCTCTTTATGAACATGTTCCATGTTAAAAGTTACTTTTAAAAAAAAAAAACTTTAAGTTGCTTAGATCACTGAGTTCAAAAGTGATGTCATAAACTTATATCATGTTTGATTTCTTATCCACAAAGTTAAGCACAAAAAATAAGTTACTTGCTCTATTATTGCATTTTGACAGTTAGTTGACAGCTTGTTGACAGCTGTAAGCTGATGACTACATAATTTTATATCATATTTATATTCACTTATCTAGAAAACTTGAAGTTATAAACAAAAAATAATTTTTTGACTTTATTACCGGATTTTAAAGAATTGTTGACAGCTTAATGACAGCTGCCGATAGTCATTGTTATTGATTTGATATCATCTTTGACCTTATCGAAGTAAAAAAAAGAAAGATAAAACATAAAAAACAAGTTTTTGGCTTTATTATAGCACATTGACAGCTATTTGACAGCTGACAACTGTCAATTTTGAAAATCTAACAACAGATCTGAATTCAGCAACCTCAAAAATATAAACTTAGATAATAAAAAAAATGAAATAGGCTATTTCAAAAGTCTATACACACTGCGCATATACATAAACCCGTGGAGGATACTCGGAGCTTTAAAGCTCTGTACCGGCCAAACTATCCATTTTTGAGCTTTGTGGCCATTGAGACAATTGACCAGTATGATAAACTCTATCACATATCAAAAATTCAGCGAATTTGACCGGGACCCAATTTCCATCAGATTTGTGCGGGGTCCTTTCCACCGATTTCGAGAATAAGGCCTAAGGTAAGGAAAATCAAAATCAGAATGAATACCATTGGGTAAAGGATTTTCCCGGCTATGAGGACTATGAAAAAATGTTGGTCCAGATATTTATTATCATATAATTGAGATTTAGTCCCAATTTTTTTTGTGATGCAGGCACATCTTTATATATAACAAAAACCTTCTGTATGACATTTTATCAAACCCTTGCCTGCACATCGCTTTTAATTAATTCTTTTCAACTGTTTTAAAATATTTGCAGGCCCGACCAAACACTCGGTTTATATTTTTGTATTCTGTACAAAAGTTTATAAGGTGGGCAAAATTAATTATTGGTTACGCAAAATATACCTACAGAAAGGTAATTCCAACACATGTTTAACTGGTCTTGTTAAAATACTGTTTGTTTGTAAAACAATAGTGGATGACCTAATAATTTGTTTTGCCCACCCTAAGTACAAAATAGTAAAATTTCTAGTTTTGAGTTAAATTAATTGGCAAATTATATGGATTAGTGGGTTAAAAACATTTATCTAATTTAACTCAAAAGTTTAAATGGGTATTTTCATATTTCGAACATAGGTTTATGGTGATTGAAAAAAATAATTATTGGTTGTGCAAAATTTATCACCAACAAAAGCTTTACTCATGTATTTATGTGGACTTAGTTATGATTTACCAAAAATTATCTAATTAACTGAACAAGTAAAATGAACATTTTAATATTTGGTACACAAATAAATGAGTTAGACAAAACTAAATATTAGGTGAGCCAAACTTACCAACAGATGGACATTTTTTTAAACATAATTAATATGTTTAAACTGTCAAAATTCATAAACAGGTGGGCAATTATAAATCATTTTTCATTTATTTAAATCGATAATTAACCGATCATTACGAAAATTCATATAATTTAACTCAAAAATTTAAGTGAAAATTTTAATATTGCATACATGGGTGGCCAAAATTAGGGGAAAAAAACTTAATAGCGGGTGGAAAATTAACTCATTTATTTAAATTGGTATTTAATGACATAGTGCTTCACGAATTTTCATATAGTTTAACTGTCTCTTTTTTTAGATAAACATTTTTAATATTTTGTACATAGAATAAGCAATACCAATACGATACCGAACATTAATAGAACTGACACCGTAACTCATCGTCATAACAAGCAAATTTGGTTAAAACTATAGCATGACCTAAATTCTTTAAATTTGTTTTTGGGAGCGCTCTCTTAAATTTCACTTATTTTGTAAGCGCATCTGCAGGGTGGATAAAACTGTAAAATGTGGGCTAAACTATTACATAACTCAAATTTTAAAATTCACATTTGGAGGGTGCTAATTTCCTACATTTCAACTGATAGCCTAAAATAATTGAAATTTTTTCAAACATTTTTCAAGGCATGTGCGATTACAGTTAAACGATGTTAAAGCTCAAAACATTTTGCTTAGCTATTAAATATGGGTATGAGATGCTAATATAACTCGGTTTTAATAAGCCAATGAGTGTCCAACTTAGAATACTCCTTTGACGGTTATTGTTTTCACACGTAATATCGTTTAAATTGCGTAGAAATCCATGTAATTTAACAATGTAGAGAATTACAACCAACAATGCTGTATTTAAAATACACCTAAGGTTACGCTACTCGCCGAAAGAGGTAACACTATCACAAAAGAGAATTTATAATGTTATTTTATAACCAGCGGAAATTTTTAAATCATTTTTATGTAAAATAAAACATTCCAACGGAATAAAATCTTAAAATGCTAAACGAAACTCGGCAATTTCGTAAAGAATTATAATGAAATGTTGGTTGTAGTATTAGATAGGGACTCTACTAAAGTGAGCTTCGGACAATAATCTGGAACATGTGTATGGCGGATTTTACTCAACCATTTCCCAACCAATGATGGTGATTCTAGGATATTTGGATTCTAGGATTAAATTTGTACTCAAACATCAATTTTTCATCGAAGGGAGTTCTGAAATTTAATTATGTTGGTTAGAAATCTTTGGTTGGTTGGTCCACATTTTCCCAATTAAATGTAAAATTTATTAAGTAGGTTCCCATATTGATTTTGGATTGGGAATTATGGAAAGATTAATCTATAGATTTCATGATATATTTTTTGAGTTAATGTGGTCATATCGGTTCTTTTCAATTTTAGCCAATATCTCAAAAACTCCCACAAGTAACAAAAATGGAATGTAGTTCTTTGACTACCTAGCTAATACTCAAACTATACATGAGGCATTTGGGAAATTTTGTAGTTCAGAATTTTCATTATAATTTTTTAAGTTTCTTTCCTTAGCTCTTAGAAAAACAACCTTACGTATTGGTTACTTGTGGGGGCTTTTGAGATAATTCTGAAAGATAAATTTTCCCCACATTCTTCATGTAGTATCAGTGTGATCTTAGCTAGCAATAACGAAGTGAAATTTAATTATAAGACTGCAAAAAATGCAAATCTTAATTTGCGAATTGTAAACGATAATCCCCTTTAATTTTCGATTTAAATTCGCATGTTTCCAATCCAAAATTCCACTCTATGCTTTTTTTTTTATATTTACTTATAAATAAGTGGACGAGTAGTGCCCATCATTGGCTCATTTTAGAACCTTGTTCAAAATACGCATTTAAATTACAGCATAGAGCTTGCAATCTAAATTTCAGGTATTGATTAAGAATTAGCAGAACTCTAATCAGTATAACTAAATTTAAGAATTTCCTTCGAAATGCCCCTTAGAAAACATTTTAATCGTGCAGAATGGACAGATACCAGAACTTCATATAAAATTTTATGTTTCAATCAAAAGTCTATCCTAGAAACCATATTACTTAATAATTGCTTAAGAAATGGCGAAGTTTAGTCCATCATACATAAATCCTTGAATTTTGTCCAAAACTCGCACTGATGAGGGACTCCAATTTTTTTGTTTTTTCTAATTTTTCGAGTAACAAAATCGATTGTTAATCCAAACCAGTCGATCACACATGACACTAAATAAACCACATTTGATGTTTAATTAAAATTGATACAATTGATAAGATCTACATATCAGGCACATTTTCAATTTAGTTAGCCGGAAATTTATACTAAATAATTGTAAAACGTTTTACAAAGTATATGTATATTGAGTGTAGCGTACTTTTAGTTAAAAACGAGAGACATCAATCCCTATACATAAAATATAAAGAGGCGAACCTGATATTACATACATAATGGAAAGGCGATACATTCAAAATGGCGTCAAATTCTGCTCACGAAAAGGAAAGTAAAGTAAAATGTAAAATTTACATAGTAAAAAATCGGCGTCAGACACATAGTATTAGAATCCAATACTAAAACCCAAATTTCAGCATAATTTGTTAAAAAATGGCATATATCCGCAAACCCGAAACATTTAAAATTCCAAAATTCCGTTTATCTTTTTAAAATTAAAACTCCGCCAATCTTATACAACATGGTTTTATGAAAATTTAAAACTGATGTACACAACAAGAAAAAGTACAAACCTTAAACTCAGCACCAAAAAAATCGGCATAGTTGTGCGATTTGTTAAACACTAGGTTTTCGATAATTGAAAACTGTTGAACCAACAAAATATTTTCGACAGGTGGTGACAGGTAATGCTAGAGATGGGTAAACAGATCAAGCACTTTTTCTTGGCTGTGTTGGGTTTGAGATAATGAAGGCATAGGACCTGTACTTTACGATGGTTTAGTTAGCCTTAGCTCTGCTTACCAATCGATAGGAATACTTGTCAATTGCCGTCGAAAACATCAACACTTTAACACTAAAAAACTATATGTTTGGCATCCCGAAAAAATGTGTGGATTGTTAATAAAAAAAATTTTAACCTACTCGCCACAAGCAGCACTATAACAGAGAATTTATTTGTTATATGACAAGCGGAATTTTTTTATTCATTTTGTGTCTATTTTTTCACTAAATAAAAGCGGAATAAATTTTTAAAACTGAACTTTAAAATGACAAATTTATGGATCTCCGAAGTAAATGAACTCGGTATATGAAATCTACGAATTATGATGAAATTTGGATAGCAGTATTGGTTAGCGATTTTAAAGTAAGTTCTGAACAAATTCTAGGATATGTTTATGCTGGACTAAACTTGGCCATTTCATAACCAATTATTCTATGAAATTTGGTTTCTAGATTGATTTTTGATTGAAATATAAATTAAAATGAAAATATGGTATTTGTTCATTGTACACAATTAAAAAGGATTTTGAGCTAGAGAGAACCCGACTATTTCTTAATTAACAATTTATTGTAAAATTTGGATCGTATACAGGGATAATTCGGAGAAAATTTATTGATTTGAATTTTCACTACGATTTTTTGATTTACTGCGGCCATATGAGTTTTTTATCAGTTGTTGGCCAATATCTCAAAAAGCCCCATAAGAAATCAATACTTACGGTGTATTCACTATGAAATTTAATCATTTAACCCTTGTCTTCGCCATATGAATACATACATAAAACACCATCTGACGCAGATTAATAAACCCAGATTATACCATATTTCACAAATTCGTACCAATATTAATAAGTCGTAAAATATGTCGAATGAGGAAAACATGTACTCTTCACATACATATTTCGGATAAAACACAACACTATAACATAACATATAAAATCCTATTGATTTCACATATCATGATGTGTTCTAAATTAAGCTCTTGGCTATAACAGTATACTTAATAAAAAATAATAATATCAACCAAAGGTAAGTAAGCGTGTTTTACGTCCATCCAGCAGAATCATAAAAATTATAACTGCAGAAATCATAATTTAATGTAAAATAATAATTCTAACCAAACATGTACCAAAAATAGTATACAAGCACACACACGCACACATATCGCTTTGTACAAATAGTGCCGCTTTGGGAATACTAGGTGACCTAAATATTTAAAGCCACACGCATGTAGTTGCACTCCTACCCCAAAACCAAGGCATCCGAACTACAGCATATGTCAAAATTACGTCACTACATTTTACATTTGAATTCGAATTTTATAAAATATGTATGCGTGTGTGTGTGTGGTAAAAGTTGCGATTACAAAATTTTTCAACAATTTGTTTTTTTTTTGCAAATACTTGTAACAAACACGCTGCTTTAATTTAATTATCCGCGATTTACCCCTAACGTTATGCAATGCAAATTCTTGTATATTTAATATTCACGTTGTGCTTTTAAAATAGCTTAAAATAATTATTTGTTAATAAAAAGTATTAAAAGTAGTAATAGTAATTAACTAATTAGGATGATTAAAAATAATTTTATGTTTGCAAATATTCAAATATTTATAATTTTCACGTGTGACATTTTTGAACAAATATTCCATAAAAAATAATTTCATGTGCAGCGAATCGTATGCAGACCATCCGGAGAAACGGAGAAAACGTGGCTCAATATTCTTTCGGAAAAAGAAAGACAAAACAAAATCGAAAACGCAAACGACAAATTGTGAATGTAAGCCCACACAATAAAATGATTTAATTGTAAATTAATTAAATAATGTTTTCCTTTCACGATTATTTTAGCTTGCGGTGTCGCTGTTACACTGTCCGGATATAAAGACCATCTAGTGGAATGCAAAGGGAAATTAAAGGTAAGATAAATTTTATTCCTTCTAATACTTAATCCGGCCCCGAACAAAATAACTATTAGATTTTATATACAATAATAGGAAATGTTAATTATAAGCTTTTTACCTATGTGTGATGCAGTATTAAGTTACGAACCATAATTACCACAAAATGATATATACGTCATGTATCCTATTTGTACGTAATAACATAACTGTTTCTAATATATATTTGATGATTTATTAATTAGTAATTAATATACGAATTAATTACCACGTGAATTTAATAGAAGAAAAGTTTGTGATCGAATTTCACGTCTTTATTCTCTCGGGCGTTCAATAGTAAAAAAAAAATCCTTAACTATTTGTAGTGCCATTAATTTTGATATTAATTTTTTTCTATTATGTATAGGATGGGACCACAGTACTCTGTTTCTATAGCGATAGCGTTGGAGTAGTTGAACTTTTCACTTTGGTAGATTCTGTGCTGGCGATGATTATGGCAACTGCTGACTGCTACCCGTTTGCTATGAATTTATACCCAAAAGCGGTCGATCATACGTACTGTATTATTGTTGGGCCTTCGAAAAATAACCTAACGGTTCGAAACTAACAAAGTGCTGGCTAACGTTGTACTTGCTGGACTCATCCGATTCGCTGAAAATATCATTGGCGTCGAAATGTGGTTATCGTTCCAACCGATCGACCAGCATTTTACCGTGAGGATGATTTTTGAAAAATGTTGGGAGTACAACATAACCAAAGTTGCGAGGAACGAATATCGAATAAATCTTTGCCAAACAGTATAGGGACACATGTCGAGTGTTGACCATAACAAATTCACCCTCCATTTTACTTTTGTTTACGTAGTAATCCTGAAAAATTTTGACGACAAGATTTTTGTAGATTTACCATTCACTTTATCGCCGAAGTCAAAAAAGTTTTAAAACATTTCTGTATGTGCGTGCGCCCGTGTATGATTCCGTGCAAACTAAATGTTAGACTCATCGTTATGAATCTTCATAATTAAGCTTTTCTCATAAATTGGGAAATCCCAATGGTTTTGAGCTGGCATCGTCTTACCGGAAGAAGCAGCCTCCATAGACACTTTTTCGTGTTGTGCAAATATTTTCAAAAGTATATCATTTATGAGAAAAATAGCATTGAACTAAAACATCCTTAAAAAATTTTGCAACGATACCAGTCCAAAATATAAGCGGAAATTAACATTTTTTTCAAAAAAATGTTTTTCCAAAAAATTCGGCCCATGTACAGCCCACACAGAGTGATTAAAAACAAAAAGATTGTCAAGGCCATTTACGATTCGAAAAAAATTTATACTAACTTTTTCCATTAATCAGGAGACTCTTGGGAAATTTGATGGAAATCTGTATACTGGAGTTGGCCGTTGAAAAGTTGAGCATTTACAAAAACGACAAAGAATTGAAAGGTTTAAATAAATTTAAAGCTTAAATTTCCGATCAACAAGAGTTTACCGTATTTCTTTTCTGAAATTTAGGCAGGGATAATGTTTTTTTGATTTTATTGGATGTGTGAATATGATTCCTCCTTTTTTTATTAAAATAAAACACATTTGCTTGTTTAGAAAATGAAGGAATAATTTATTGTAAGTATGCCACATCTGCAGATACAACTTTCCCCCACCCTCTAGGCAATTTACGGATTCTCACACAGAAAAAATCCTGCTGTTTGGAGGGCGATCCAATCAATAAGCCAATTTTCGATCTCTGAGCGAGAACTGAACCGCTCAGAAAGAAACGACTGCATCGACCGGAATGCAACTTTTGTACTTTTAACTAATTTTCCACCACGTTGCAAGATGTGGTTTTGCATTTTCGTGCCGAAAAATTAAACAGTTTGTGTCTCGTCACCCAATCTGTTCATTTTTTCTCTATTCCTTGCTCGCTTCAAACGTATTAGTTATCGCCGGTAGACATCACTATCGATAGGTTCACCTGATTCCAACAATTCAGAATATACCACACCTTCCTGATCCCATTCCGATTTTTTGTAAACGTTTTGCAACAGTTGTTCGATCAACATTTAAGGCTACAGCCGAGAAGAATCTTCAGTCAATAACGTTTCACATTCAGCATCTTCAAATTTTTTCGGTGGTTTTCCGTGCTTTTTATCTTCATTGCCAAAATCATCATTTTCATTCGATAACACGTAACCAGTACTAGTAACGACACCTATTGGGAGAGAGCGTAGTAATATTCACACACCCAATACAAGAAAGTTGTAAATAAACGCCGGTAATTTTAATTTGTCGCTTTAGTAATCAAGAATGGTAAATATATTCGAGATCAATGTATACAATCTTGGTAGAAAAAAATCAGATGTTGGCCACAATATATCCACTCCTTCATTTTTTTTTAGACTCGCATGATTTTCATAAAAATTGATTAAAGGGGTTTTCGATTCGATTGTGATGGGTTCCGATATCGGAAAAATTCATTAATAGTTCTCTCTACACAAAATAACTGCTAAAACAGTGCGTTAAACAAATTTCCCAAAGTCATGGTCCATTGCCTATCATGGTCCATCGTTCCATTACACTTTAAAATATCCTCTTTATTTTTTCAAAATCGTTCGAGCAGGTTTGATTTTAAATGGGGATCCGGATTCTTAGCAATCGAAAACTCATAACCCAACATGACGCAACATATTGGAACATCTCTCGACAATATGCGACATCTAGTAACGCAACATCATGCTACATGGTGCAACATCATGCAACATTGTGCAACATCATGCAACATTGTGCAAGATCATGCAACATTGTGCAACATCATGCAACATGATGCAAAATGACAGCCCATCCGGTGGACTCACCAAGAACCCTCAAGAATAAGGACCCATAGGAGTAAATTGCCGGCACTCAAAAACCCCCTCACTAATTTTTATCGCATAGGATCCCTTGAAATTGATTCCTGACATTTGAAATCTCCCCTTTACCAAATTTTATTAAAATCATGCATGGCAAAAAAATAAATAATGAAACCCCGTCCCCCCGGGTCACCCGGGGTACAACTCTCTTTGTATATTACGATTCCAAAATGAGTTCTGGATGTGATTTTGAAAAATGAATAAATTGGATGAAACGAGAACCTTTCTCAAACGAATAGAATTGAACTCGGTTGGTATACTAAGAACATATCCAATTTGATTGAAACAAAATGCGGTTCCACGTTCGCATTCATACAACTTTTTCGTTTTTTAAGAAATAAGACGACATATTGGTCAATTCTCAACAATACATTCCTTTCCGCGACGAAATATCATTGCAATTACAAAAGCTATCAAATTTATGTTAAACACATTTTGAAAGTGTCCGCGAACGTGTTAATTTGAATAGAAATGAGCCTGCGAACCAAGTGTGGAGTAATTATTACTTGCTTGTTCATAGTAAAAGTAAATATAGTAATCAAGAAAATTTTCGGCCCCGAGATTTTTGCTGGCTGTCCATTTCATTTTTTTCAATTCGGTATACTGCCGAAATCTGGAAATGTGTTTTTCCAGGTGGTGCCTGTCTGTCTGTCCATGGCCTTTGATTTGGATGAAACTTCATAGTTAAATTGTTTTATAAATCTATAGACCCTCCGAATATAGCAGCGTTTTTCGACGTTTTTGCAAATATCAAAAATACAACTCCGGAGCAATTAGAAATTAACGTATGTACCAATTTTGAAATGATTATACTTAACAGCACAAAAACTTACAATTCAACCAATTTTGGCCGAGCGACGCATAGTCCAGAGACTATCTTTGATTGACGCAAGGAAGATGGCAGTAGATGGCCAGTAGCATTTTATTAAGCTATTTGAGAGTTTCATACAAAACATTATATCCATGCTCGAATTTTTATAGCTGGACTCAGACAACACCTTATAAAATGTAGGAGACGTATATAGGGAAAACGACCCGTAATCCAACAGCTAGATGGAACCCTTCCATATGTTGTTATATGTATAGTTGAACAGTTCTTAAATAACCCAACACCGACGTTAGTGTGTTGACTAGATTTTTGACCAATATGAAGGTTTCACTAAACTATGCTAAACGTGTTTATGTGTTGGTGCGTATCAAAATGATACCTATATAAAGCGGAAAAAAATTAACTTTTATTTTATTAACATTATTTGAAACATTTGGCAGTTAACTTCAAAAAAAACCGACAGAAATTTTAATATACTTACCATATCATTAATCAATATTCACTAACTCGAATATTGAGGTTAATAAAAGTTCGAAAAAAATTACATACTAGAAAATTGGAATCTTAGGCAGAATAGTATCACACGCTACACGCTGAACTACGTGGGATGAATTATTGAAATCAAATGAGATAACCGGAGAAATCAAAATTCAACCTCGGGTAAAATGAGTGGGGTTATAGACAAATTAGAAAAAATAATACCAAGCTCCAAAGCGAGGGAAGTCCCTCTTATTTCAAATTAGAAATAAATTTAACGAGAGTTCTTAGGGCTACATTAGATATCCATAGAGATCTAAACACAACCTGTGGTATATATATATTAGGGTTCATGTTAAATATAAAAAAATAGTGAGGTTTTCTATTCAGGAGCTCCTCATCCAGGGGTGGAAACAATATAAATGATTTTGTATTATGACCAAATATAATAATAAATTCTTAAACCAACTGAGATATCCCTAGAGATTTTAAAACAACCTCAGGTATATGGAGTATTAGTTTTAGACCATGTCAGTTAGAAAAAATTAGCAGAAGTCCCTTATCCAGGGGTGGGAAACAGTTTAGAGGATTTTGTATTACGACCAAATATAATAAAAAATTTTAGGCCAAGTGAGACATCCCCAGAGATCTTAAGACAACCTTATGTATATGGGGTTTAATTAGGGGACCATGTTAATTAGAAATAGTATTCAAGAGCTCCCCATCCATGGGTGGAGACAATTTATAGAATTTTGTATTAATAAGACCAAATATAATAAAAAAAATTGGGCTAACTAAGATATGCCCAGATATTTTAACACAATCTCCGGTATATAGAGTGTAAGTTGGTGACCATGTAATTTTTAAATTAGTCAGCAGCTATTTCCAACAAGGGATGAAGGTAAATTATAGAATTTTGTTATATGACCAAATATAATAAAAAATTCTTATGCAAAGTATAATATATTTTATTATATTTGGTCATAATACAAAATTTTATTAAGTGTCCCCTCCCCTAGATGAGAAGCTTCTGATTATTTTTTCTGACACGGTCACCAACTAACAGCTCATATACCTGAGGTTGTGTTAAGATCTCTAGGGATATTTCAGTTGGCCTAATATTTTGATTTTATTCAGCCATAGTACAAAATTTTATTAACTCCCCCCTCCCCTGGATGGGGTGCAACTGAATATATTTTCTAACTGAAATGGTCCCCAACTAACACCCCATATATCTGAGGTTGTGTTAGATTTCTAGGGATACCTCAGTTAGCCCGAGAATTTTTATTATACTAGGTGCGCAACTAAATTTCTGGGTTATTTTTGAAAAATGGAAAATTTCAATAGAAAAATAAAAAATGGTTTATTCAAAGTATTGTCATTCGCTATCTACACATGTTTGCCATCTCTCTGGCAATACATGAATACCACGACGATAAACGACGCGTCTTTGGACCGAAACCATTCATCCAACCAATTTTGTACATCTTCGAAACTGGTAGCCCTGCCAAGCCATGCGCCATCGACCGGAACAAGTGATAATCCGAGGAGGCCGAGTCTGGCTAAAAACGCGCGTGCAGTAGCAGATCCCATCTCAGCGTTTTGAGGGTGTCCTGAACGATGGGAGTGCGATGGTATGGAGCGTTGTTGTGCTGCAATATCACTCGTTCGTGTCTCGTGTCCCATTCTGTCCGTTTTTTAAGCGTTCAGATGAAAGTTGTTGACTGTAGCGTTTCCCATTGACAGTATCGCCATATTTCAGCAGCTCATAGTACACGATTCCTTTCTGGTCTCACCAAACGCAGAGCACGGTCTTCTTTCCGAAGCGATCTGGCCGTGTCATCGATATTGATGCTTCGCCATGTGAAAGCCACGACTTTCTGCCTTTCTTTTTAAAAAGATCCACTTCCCATCTTCCGTAACAATTTGAGGACTTTTTTTCTTTCAAGCCGTGAATGCAAAATTTCGCAAGCGGCTCTTCGATTTTCCATCCGTCTCAGAGTCAACTCATGCGTCACCCATTCTCCCTCCTTTTGAATTTTTCCCATAACATCTAAACGTTTGGAAATACCATGCTGAGTCGTGTTTAATTCCTATGCAAATTGATCTAGAGTTTGCGTATCATATTCATCCAATAACGCTTGCAGCTCGGTGTGGTCAAATGTGTTTGGTCTTCTGGAGCGCTTCTTGTCCACAAAGTTGAAATCGCCAATTCTGAAGCGTTTAAACCAATCTTCACACGAAGTTTTCGTTGGTGCATGTTCACCGTAGGCCTTCAGCTGCATTTTTCGAGTTGAGTTGAAGCAGGAAAGAAAAGCTTCTCACGAATGCTGTTTGTTTGTTGACATTTAGATCTGGTGGTTGTTATTTGGACCTCTTGTTAACATATGTAAGTATAGAATTAAATGATGAGATGATTGATTTGTTATATGTGTTGGTTTAAAATCGATGTCAGTATGAGTTTCACAATGTTGAAATGCGAAAACATTACAGCAAAATAATCCTCCATTTGAATCGCACATTGCATTTCCATTTTTTGATAGTATCAATTCTCGCTGGCAGGTGATCATATCGTACGACGATAACCATTTAACCAAAACCTTTTCATATTTTACTAAATTTTAAAAATATTTTTACTCATGCGTGGTTGGTTTGCTAGAACAAAATTTATGTTTACCATAACTAAATTTATTCACTGGATTTTTTATAAATAATCTATATAAACACATAATTAAAATTTTATCAACATAAAATCTATCATCGAACCATAAAACCAATTAAATTTAAATTAAATTAAAACAAAACTATTTATGTTTAATCTATTTACAGAATCAGCAAAAATCTAGTTCAAATAAAAAAAATTCAACCAACAGGTAAATATACAAAAATGATTATTTAATTAATATTTATTATATATATTTTTATTATTTATAATTTACAAGTTTACATAAAACTTTATTTTTGTTTTATATATAAAAAAAAACTTAATAAAAAAATTACAAATTATAATTCTATGTATATTAAATTAATTGTATATGGGTTGTGCATATACATAAAATATATAAATAATTTACATATTTTAATTTTTTACATACAAATTTAATTTTTTGTTATGAGTTTTTAATTTAACGGATTAAAATGAAAAAAATAAAAAAAAAATATTTTTAATTTTTATTACTCAATGGCGTACATATTATGAACCATCCAGATAGATAACAAAAATTTATTTTTTATTTTATTTATTCATAATATTTTTTTTTTTTTTTAATAAAATTATTTAAAAAAAAAAAATAAAATATTTATTTACTGCATAAAATAAATAAACCTACGACATATTGAAAATAAATAAAAATAAAAATTTGGTCGGTTTTTGTGTTATTATGTCGTTATGAATGAAAGGTAATCGAATTTATATTTTTAGGATGATTTTCTTTTTTTAATTTTTCCTTATTTATTTATTTTTTAATCAATACATAAACCAATTCGAAAGTATGCAGTATACTATTCTCTTTCTCTGTCACACATTGTAAGACTTTTATTATATTTACTATTTTTTACTACATACACTAAAAAAAAAAAATCGGGCTTTCAAAATTAATTAATGAAACTTAATTAATTTTTTTTTATTTATTTAAATTGGCTTACGTAAAATTATTACAGTTTTGTTTTTGAAAATAAAACTATAAATTGCATAATTTAAGCGTTCGTGATTCAGACGTACATATACGTAAATGGTTTTTGGCGTGCAGCCAAGTTTTGTGCTTTGTATTTCAGCACTCGCAGAGAATATTTATGGCGTAGTTGTGCCAAACACAATGAGATTTATAACGCCGTATAGTTTACGACAATTATGAGTTTTATGTATTTGTGTGGTTTTTATTGCAATGAGTATTATATCACCAAGGCGAGCTGCTTAAAACGATTTATTGCGAAGTGTTACAATTTATGGAGTCAGATGTGGTATTAATTTTTGGATGTTAGTAAAATTAAAAGCTCGTACAAAAAAAAATTCTTGCTAAATGAATGTATTAAATAATATTAGTATTTGTCAAATCCAGTCTCCAGGGCTCTTAAATTTACCGTAATGTTGAACTTGGAACACCCACATCAAGTGGATGTTGAACTTGTACCTCAATCATTAACGATAAATAACATCACGCTGATGTATTTAAATTCAATGCTTCACAGAGCATCCTGCCGGATTGTTAGTTCTAAACCTTTCGTCGGAAATTGGTGCCGAAATATTCTGTTCATTCGGACGTATTAGAAATGCCCCTGTTTTTAAGATAATAGCGGGGTTCAATAAGTTCGGTAAATTTATAAGAAATAACGGTAATTAAATTTTTCATTTAATTTTTTTTTATTTTGGAGGAAAATATTGAAATTATTATCAGAATCTGAACCATGTGCATGTAGGTCCACATGAAGAAGGAGTTGAGCATTATAGCTGACCTCACTGCCATTTGTTTCCATGGGATATTCAAGGGTGTGAGATGGAACAGAATTTTTAGTGTTTGAGCGATTGTGATCCTGAGCGGCCCACTAATCACAGGGTAGCTGTTCTTTTTAGTGGTCCTTCTAATATATTAGGGTTACAGATTAGTTGACGCAGTCTAGAATAAGGTCCAGCCGAATTTTTACTTCTTAGAAAAAAGTATTAACTCAATTTTGGGTGGATTGATGCTTAACCCAAAACTATTAGTCCAATTAGAGAGTGTGCTGAGCGCGCTTTGTAACTTAGATTATACCAAAAACAACATGCAACCACCAGAAAGTTGCACCCTTCCAGGTTAACGGTTAATAGTTCTAATGAAGGAACATCTAATCAATCCATCCTAAGAGTTACTTGCTCCACTCTTAGAGGTTTGTGTGCTTCTTGAGTGATCGCTCCCGGTTTGATATTGTTAAAAGATCGCACCATATCCAGAACGATTGTCATGGAGATTTAGGCTTAAGAAATTTCACAATAAGAAAGTTGTAAGCCGTTTCGAAAGACTTCTCCTTGTAATACGCGTGTTAAGATTTCGACTGCTTATTCAACTTCTGATGTCAGTTAATCAAATTTCTGGTAGTAAAGCAACATACTGAATAGCTAAAGTGCAAGTTAAATATTTTAACTTGAGAAATTTTACATCAAACATAAATTTAAAATTCAGCTTAGCTTGAGCTGCGTACCGACCTTGATGTATGAAAATATAATTCATGCTTCAGTCTATTTGCTAGGAATGTGACAAAGTTGGACATCCGTGGGAGTGTTTAGTGTTTGAGTTTCGAAGGCTAGGGGTTTTAGCGACCTTTTGTCATTAAAATGAAATTTTGGAGCAGTCCGGAAATTCCAAAGAGATTTCTCACTAGTTGTAGTCCAGATCCCATCTAGCGCGATAGAATTTCACGTAGCTTATAAACCTCTGAAGACACCTAAAATTGTAAGATGCCATTTAGTACGATTTCAAATATTCAACAAAACCAATGTAGAAAGTTCCGTCACTCAAAAATATGCTAATTCGGTTTCTTAGTTTCCAATCACCTGCCACAATGACGTGTTCTTCGATATCTGTTAATAAGTTGCATTTTCGCCAGCTCCAGCCACCTTGTCAAACTGAGTCATCTTAACCCTAGGCAATTGTGGAATTTACTTGAAGCAGAGAGCCTCTCCTTCAGAGTATTTTTTACAGAAGGAGTCCAGAACTAATGGCTTACGATATAAATATTTTTAGAGTGGTCATGACAAGCGAGAATCACGACCTGAATAATTAGTTAAACCTTTCTCCAGGTAAAAGATGCAGGCTGCGATTGCTTTGCTTGATTATGAGCAAGGATCTTAACAGCTTTTTTGCTCTTTCTAAAGATCAAGGTAGTTGAAGCTCACCACTAATACGTTAAATGTGACGCCAACGAGTCAGTAGTCTGTATTTAAATAAACATAATACAATTTTGGCACTCCTACACCGATTTGGGAAAGTTGCAGGATTCTTCAATGCATTGAGCATATAGTCTTACTGCTTTTACGTGAATTAACAAATTTTAATGCTTCAATGCAAATCATAAAAGAAAAATCAAATTGTTTGGAACACACATAGATTACTATTACTACTATTAAGTCGAAACGCAAGCTATGTCGAAAATTATTCACATTCGATTTACTTTCTATTGCGGTATGGTCTCTGGTGGTCTGACTAGCATAATATTTAAGGAGATTATAATCAGTCACTCTATAGTTGCAGAATAAATTAGTGAGAGATATAGAACATAAACTGATGTTAATGGTCCCATGTTATAACAAAACTAAGGTTGGCCTACATCCAACAATAAGAATTTTAAGTCGCATGAGGGCCTTAGGAGGCTAAGTAGAAACACTAATTTTATTAATGTCGAAACCACAAAAAGAGAAGTGCATTTGCACTATCGTAGACGATTGCTAAAGAGTTTTGTGTATCCTGCCCCATAGTACTAAATTAATAAGCCCCGCCCAACTCATAGTGGATGGAATAAATATGTGTCATTAAGACAGTGTAAGCAAAAATCAACGACAACCGAGAATTTTGAGAATCGAATTTGATAAGGACCGCCGTTGCCGGAAATCTATAAACAAGAAAAATGCGCAGCGATATCATTCGAAATAAATGTATACGCTCTGTGGCACTATTTTGGTTTCCCCCGGGAATAGGAAACTGAGAAAAATATTTTTATAGCATTTTTGTCTAAATTATATTTTCGAAATATTTTCGAAAGAAAGTTGATTGAGAAACTTTTGTTCCACAAATTCCCAATATATGTATCTTTGTTTCAAAAATATTTACAACCAACTAATTCCAACAGTAGGCCAGAGAAATATAATTTAGACAAAAATGCTTACATTGGCTTTTGCTAGACATTAACGATTATTCGACTTTCTAAACGGTCTAACATTTTAATTTTTCCCCCTTCCGATGTTTCAGTAGAAGAATAGTGAAGGATCCATGAGTGACGGTTTGTAATTTAGGATGCTCGACGTAATTTAGGATGCTCGACCTGGTACAGTACCCAGTATCTGTGTTTAGTCGAACACACTAAATTACAAACCTATTATCAAAACAAATTGGTCACTGATACTTCAAAATGTAGCGACATCTAACGGTGATCATTGCAAACCTGGCATACGAGAGTCGGTTTATGACACTCTTGGGTCCTACAACTTAATTAATAAATTCCAAATTTATTTAATTTTTTTCATTTAGCCATACAAAACTGGGTCAGAGTGGCAATAACAACATGCGTTTGGGATTTCAAATTTTATTACACCTGACCAGGGAGTATGTATGGCAAATTTTTCGCGAGGCCGCATAATGTTATATACGCACCTTCAAAATTGCTGTGTAGCTACGTTTAATGTGAAATCAATTCTCTGGAACATTAAGTGTTCGACTAGGTATGATTTCTTAAATCGAAACTAGCAAAATGGAGATACGTGGAATAGATATGGCCAAATTTATTGGATTTTGGTGAACTCAACATGATTCCCTGGAAGCCTGAGTGCCGGATGTGAAATCAAGTGTGCTGGACTTAACGTGGTATCTACATAATATCTATGATAAAATTGTCAATGGCATGCACCTCTTTAGATTGAGGACTTTTCGTGCAATTGAAAACTTTTGGCGAAATTCTTTTGACGCTTCCATGTGTCGGCCCATATCGTTAATCACGCAATAGGAACTATTTTGAAAATTTTATTATCAATTCTAGAAAACACGCCAAGTCGAGCAACCCACTCTTCAAAATGTAGGCACATATCGCTAATCATAAAATGAAGAAGCCCTGAAAAATTGTATCGTGAATCAAAATGTCTTACAATATAATATGAAAAAAAAGAGTGAGTGAGACAACTGTATATTTTTAAAAGAAACAATAAGTCACGATGAAACTTATAGAAACAAATTTCATTGTAAATTATACAGTTCGTTTGTTTTCTTCAATTTAGTAACACGTGTTTTGAAAAAAATTCTAAAATAAGAAATTGAAGATGGTCGACATGCAATTTATATTTATATTCAATTATATATCAAAAGTTTACAGCAAATCTGCACCATCATATTCCACAGTAACAAGGCGGGTAAAATTGTTCAAAAGTGGTCGGGAGCCATTAGAAGACGACATTGAATCAATTGATTGAAGGTATTCGCGGTTAGCGTGGAGACTTTTCCGTTCATATGTACGATTTATACTATATTACATGACCACCTTCACATGTCACAAGTAAGTGCGCGAAGGGTTTCCTGTTTGTTGACTGCGGATTAAAATAAAATTCCTGTTCAAACTTCAAAGGCAGTTTTAGATATGTATGAAGAAGATCCAGAAAATTTCTTGAATAACACATCATTGGGATCCGGAATCCAAACAAGAATCGATGCAATGGATTAAACGTGATGAACTACTACCAAAGAATTTCAAAACTCAACCGCCCGCTGGTAAGGTTTTGGCAACCATTTTCTGAGATGCTCAAGGAATATTGATTATATGCCACCGAAAATCACAATCAGAGGTTTTGTGAAGCTAGAAAAAAATCTTATACGACAATGCTCCGATGCAAGGGGTTGGAAATTTTCCAGGGATTGTGAAGTACAGTCTGTAAATGAATATTTTATGGAACAAATAAAAACTTTTATTTATGGGGCTTAGGCGAGTTAATTTATCGACGTAACAAATGTATAATATATACTTTTAAGGAAATTATGTCGAAAAATAAAAAATATTGCTGTTTACTCACTCTTATTGTCCATTAATATTGCAACACATTTTGATTCACCCTCGTTGTATACACTTGAATACAATTGAAGGTCCCTTATCCCAAAAATGTAAATAAAATGTTTGTCCGTACGTCTTCACAGACGGATATCTGTACCGATATTAATCTCAAAAACGGCTTATGAAATTTGGTGTTTTTTCGCCATTTTTAATTCGGAGAATTGAAAAGTTTTTGGGATCTATCATAGAAAATCACCAAAAATACCACCCAATACCACAATATTGCTTCAGATGTTTTCCGTATACTCGGTCGTTTGAAAAGTCTTGGTTTAACAACTTCGAAGCAAATTTAGTTCAAAAATACACCGTTTTTGCGCTGTTAGCAAATTTTTCGTTTGTTGCAGAATATTTACCTGTCGTATATTGTTGACAAGGTCCTAAAGAATGCCGTAAATTTCTCTAAACACCTTAGTACTCAAAACTGCCGTTGTAGCGCTGAAAGCAGTTACTCTTGGGATAAGTGGTTTAGTTAATAAATTCACCGTTTTGGCGCTGGCAGCTAATTATTGATTTATATAAAATATAGAAGTGTGACATATTAATGAAAAGGCCCTGAAGAATTTCACATATTTAGCTGAAGTATATTAGCACTCCAAATTACCATTATGGCGCCGATTACAGAAACAGTTTCTTCTCATTCTGATATGATCGTATGGCATATCGTTTTTAAGGTTTTGGACGAATGTACATTTTTTTACCAGCATTTTTTGGTATAGAATATATGCTCATATCATTAAAAAGATTTTGAAAGTATCACAAAATAAGTTGAAGCACGTTAGTACTCGAAATTACCGTTGTGGTAATGAGAGCTACAAAGGAAACTTTTTTTCTTGGAAAAGTAACAACTTTATTGTAAAAAACAAATTTTTACGAAATCAATGAAGAATCAGAAAATTTTTTTGTTCGGTTTTGTGAAGAATTTTTGATCGAAAATTTTCGACTTTCATTTTATGTAACTTTTCGGGTTGGTGCAACTGTTAGTTATATTCTTAGAAAAGCTTTGTTTTAGATACATATATTTCTTACCAAATGTTACCTCTGTGTCATAATGTTAACCAGCTGATGAAGAAAATTAAGTTGTTTTTTTCGGGCTATATTTGGAACATATATTTGAAATATGCAAGAAAAAATATATCGGGCCTAATATATAATTTTTTTAAGGCATTTCGAAACATTAAAATACAAAATAAACGCTTAAGTTCAATTTAATTGAGTCAGATATTTTATAATAAATTACTTGTCACCTAATAACCAAGTACCTATTTCAAATAAATATAATGTTGGATAATACTAAAATTAATTCATTTAGCAAACTTTTTAGAATTTTAAGGCTTCCGGTGAAAATCTGAACAGCAGTTCCTATCACGATTCTGTTAGGATTTGTATTTACACCTGTTGCTGTTTGCATCTAGTTCTCTATGGTTTTTTTTTCATGTTGTGGCAAATTATCGACATGGTCATATTTTAAATCATCAAGCAATCGTACTTCACTGCGATTACGCTTCATTGGCTGGAAAATCTCCTTGCTATTTGATTGCCTACCTCGTCGTACTTGTGGTTTAGTACACGTTTCAATAAGAGCTCGAGCCAAACATATTCTAAAATATCCACGGTCAAATCCACAAAATGAAATATTATAGTCATGTCCATTTCTTCGAAGAATTCATTAGCTGATCTACTCAAACCACTCCTCCCACAATTTCGTTGTAAAGACTAAATTCAGTTTTTCTTTATTGGTCAATATCAATTTCTTTTCGCCATTTTATATCGGCTTTTTCAATACCAATTGCAACTTCTGCTTGGTTTTCATCAAAAATGGATTCTTCATCATCAGATTAATTTTCTAAAATTTTTAAACAATTAAAAATTAATTCTAAATTTGAGATAAATTTGGCATATACTTTACAGTGAATTTAATATCATCTGAATTGGTTTGAATGACCAAATTGGCATTTTCGTCGCTCTAAAAGTCAAATTTCGAGTCGGAGTCATTCAAATTTCCACTAACTCGTCCAACGTGAATAATTGTTTACGTTTTATTTCATTTTTGAAGTTATCTTTGAATAATATTGGATAAAGCACAAATTGTTAATAGCAAGTATGAAAAAATAATACTGAAGAAAAACCATGTTCCAAAATCGGGCCATGACTGTTGTGCACGTTTGGTCCAATTTCGGAACATAAATATGTATATTTATTAAAAAATGATGATTGCCACCATTTTAAATGAAACTGGTATTGACGTACCATAAATTTTAACAATACTTAAGAAATAGCTCTAAACCTACATCGTATTTCGCACTGTCAAAATTGTGCTCCGGCCCCATAAAATATTTAGTACTAAACTGCATGCGCAGTAGAATGATAAAATTTAAATGACATAAATAGAAGAGAAATAGTAAAGGTAAAATATAAAAGTGGGGAAAAAAAATTTAACTTTATTTTGATATGGAAAAATTAGGCAAAAACTTTGTTCCGAAATCGCAACATTATGACCCAAATGATTAAGCAAACCAGAACTGTTTTAATTTTTCGATTCATTGTGTACCATGAAAAATTGGTCTAATTTTCAAACTGAATGATGAATGAATGAAGAGCATGTTCCAGGAAACGTTTCTGGTTTGCCAATTTCCAGACCGAAATTCTGATAACCGAGAGTTTTAGCCAGATACATTTTTAATTTTGTGTATTTACACTTTTCGTTGAAAAGTGTAAGGACACTTTTTGCGAATATTAAAATTTTCTCTTCAGTCAGGTGTTTAGGTTATTGAAAATATTATCTAAGCTCCGTAAAACATCATAGTGTTTTAGCCACGTGCTTTTCTTTCAATATTAATTTGACAATCTGCAGCTACTTTACACGGCAAATATCTCTGATTGCTTTTTAATTCAGTTTTGATTCTTTTAATGTTCACGAAATCTTTTCAAAATTTATTTTCTAAGGCTTTTAAATAAAGGGAGCGCATTTTTTCTATTAAAAGCTTTCAAAAAAATTAAAAAGAATGAAAAGCTTTTTACTTAGCTAAAACTAAGCACAACTACGCCTCACATCTACGTCTGATCACACGTTAAACTATGCAATCCACATTTGTTTTTTTTTTATTTTAAATCAGGCTTTTAAAATTCAAAAAAACATCAACCTTGTTCGAACGCAATCAACATCGATTCGCTAGAGCCGACCGCTTTTATTTTTTACCAGTGTTACGAAAAAGTTCTTAATACATAAAAAAACAAATTTATAATTAAATTAAACATTTATAAAATTATTTAATAAAAATTTCATATATGAATTGTTAATAAGCTTTTTGCTACTTTCAATTTTTTTTTATATATATATACATATCATAATATATATTTGAGCTTTTTTTAAATATATAAATATATTTTTTGGCGATTGTTTATACATAAATTATTATATAAATTAATAAAATTATACTAAGCATGATTATTATATTATAAATATTATTATTATTATAAATAAATCAATTTATACAGAGATGGATGATGGATATGGGATGCGATTGAACAGAATTGCGCAAGGAAATTTATATTTAAAATAAATTTATTATGCATGGGCCAAAGGAATTTTTAAGCTTACCAAACATACTAAAAAAAGCTTTTATATAAAAATTCATAGCAATATATCCATTTTATATTTATTAAATAAATATTTTATTACTATTATTTATTTATTTTAAATTAAATACTGCATACTTTTTTATTTTTATCATTTTTTTTTTACTTAGAAAGCTTTTATAATTTTAATTTAATATAAAATGTTAAATATAAAAGAAAATCATAAATATTTTGAAAAAAAATCAATTAAGTTTGCATTAATTAAAATAATGCTTGTTTTTGGTACACACAATTAATTAATTTATTACGATTAATAAATTAAATTAATTACCCATCAAATACCCCCTCAAATATATAAATCTCCCCTAAAAATGCTTGGCTTAAAATGAAGTGTGACCCAAATATATTTATAAATTTTTTTATTTCATAATTTATTTACTTATTAATTATTAGTTTTTGAAATTATTTGAAGTAGGTTTTTGTTGAATAATTTATACGTTTAAATTATTTATAAAACTAAAACTTGTGTAATGCAATTAAATGGTTTATTGGAAAGCTTTCAAAAATTATAAAACAAAATGAAAGCTAATAATACGTTATCAAAAATATTATCAGATTAAACACCTTTCCTGATTTAGATGGGTATTTTAAACTTAAACATTGATCCTAAAAAGCTTAATATTCTATCACTTTTCAATCTGTAAATAAAATTAAATTAAATATGTCCCTAATTTATTTTAAATTTCAAATGCTACAGACGGTATTGACATTCGACAAAGGATAATAATAAAAATCTAATTACGATTATATTGAAAATTTCTATTGGCAGCCGTTTATGTTTGCTTGGAAAAGAATGTAAATATTAATATCAAAATCTACGCTTGAAAAAAGCTTACAAACAAATGGGAGTTCATAATCGATTGTATTTAAAATTTAACAAATGCTTTCAGAACAAAAGATATCTTTCGTAATGCTATTAAGCGTTCAATTTAAGAGAATTTTTATCTAAAACGAAATTCATGCATCTAAATCGTCATCGCCAAAATAAATTTCAATTAGATCGGCTTGCAATTTCCTTCAATTATAAAATAAAGCAGAACAGACGCCAAATACGCATAAGTAAGCCGAATCCAGTTATTTAAGATAATTCAGAATATTTAAATTCCTGCTTGGCAGTCAAGACCTGGGAAGAATATAACCGTGAAATTCAAATCTTGCCCCTACAGGGTGTTCCAACAGTTTAGAGTGAAAATAAGGGGGATTAATAGCCAAACAAAGTGTTATAGCGCATGCCTCGCGAGTTGTTTTATTTTCTTTCCTTTTTAACACGATCTTGAAGACCTTTCCAAAAAAAAAACATTAAAAGAGCTGATGTTCCCAAGACGTTGGAAGTTTGGTTTCAAACTGATGAAACATTCAATTCTTTAAATTAAAAAATTTGCTCGTCTCATCAGACCGCAGTGACCAAACTTTAAAAATATTGAACACACTTTGAACTTACATACAAAGTATAATCACAATTCCTTAGCGGATTGTTTCGCTACGCACTTGTAAACCCCTTCGTAGCCTCGAATTTTATTATATTTAACGCGTACATACATCTCACCCCGAGGTAAATAAAAGTAATACCTGGCTCTTACCCAGAATAACCGAAAATTTTATAAACTCATCGCATGTATGTGTTAAATACAATAAAATTCGAGGTTACGAAAGGGTTGAAAAATGCGTAGCGAAACATAATAATCCGCTAATGCATTATGCTTATAATTTGTATGCAAGTTAAGGGCGTTTTCAATATTTTTGTAGATTGATCACTGCAGTCTGATGATACAACCAAATATTTTAATTTGAAGAATTTAATATTTCATTAGTTTGAAACCAAACTCCCAACGTCTTGGTAGCCTCCTCTCGAATTAAAAGTCATATCTGTCTGTCACCCAGAATAACCCAAAATTTCAATAAAACCATTTTTATAAATTATAATGTTTGGTTTTAAAATATAAAGACTATCGCACATATTTACTCAAAGCTGTAGCTTGGCCTCAACAATTACTAAATTTAGCAAATTTTCATTAAAATCATTGTTGTTGGGACACGGAGGCTTACATTCTACTATGTCCGCCTTACCCAAGCTTTATGTTTAAGCGGCTAATTATTTCAGAACAAACCACAACTGATTTACATAGAATGAACACAAAATATCTAGTCTTTCAGTAGTCCGTATAAACAATCAGAAAAGAGGACTTACTTAACGTCGCTCTTTCCATTAAACAGCTTCTGGATTAGAAATAATAATTCCTGAGTTCCTCAAGTAAAATCGTGCGCTATTATGATTGATGGAGTTTTAATGATTTTCTGGAAACTTTTTCAATAAAAGCACCAGAGGCACTCAACGGTTAAAATTCCACTCCATGGCAAACAAAAAATTGTGGATAGTTAAACGTATCACAAACCCAGTTATCCCAGAAGTCTATCCCAGAAAATAAAAATTTTTAATCAGGCAACACTAACATATCAATAAACAATTTTAATGAAAAAACGAAAAATTATGAAATTTATTAAATTCGATTTGTTTTTCATAAAATAAAAAAAAATCTAAAGTATAAAAATCTGTAAAATTTTGAGTTACATAAAGTATTGGAAAATTATAATTTTTCGTCCCGCTCAATAAATTTAAAATTATTTCGTCAAAACTAAAAATGGCTCGAATCAGGGATACGTTTTTAGTTTTTGGCGAAATAATTTTCAATTTATCGAGCGGGACAAAAAATTATTAAAAATCAATGAAATCCCCGAACGATTTTTTTCTAATTTAGTTTAAATGTTGCCACTAGTGTATACATTTTAAAATCATCGAGCCCTGATCCGAGACATTTTTAGTTTTGGCAAAATACTTTTAAATGTATCGAGCGGGATGAAAAATTATATAAAAATCAATGAAATTTTCAGCCCAGCGTTCATTTTAGGGAACTTGTCAAGGAACAAATTTTTTCTTACATTGCCTGTAATTTTCCAATACTTTATGCAACTCAAAATTTTACAGTTTTTTTATACGTTAGATTTTAATGTTTTTTTTATTATATGAAAAACAAATAAAATTTAATAAATTTGATATTTTTTAGTTTTTTTATTAAAATTGATAAAAATTTTGGGCTGGGCTAACTTCACACAAGAGCAAATTGGTTATTGATATGTTAGTGTTGCCTGATTGAAAAATTTTATTTTCTGGGATAGAATTCTGAGATCGGTTAAGCGTCTTCCATGCCCACATGATACGTATTTTGAACGCCTATTGACTTCAGCTTCCTCATCTCTCAAGAAATACATCGGCAAATGTTGTGGGTGCATGTTGGCTGCAGAAAACAAAAAGCAAATATTGTGATAAAGTTCCACCTGAATAGTAAAATTTGGGAAATTTTCGGCCATTGAAACAATTATGTCCACCCTGAAAGAGCGACGTCATGTGAAAACAGGTATTCTCTCTTAGAGGTTCAACTGGCTCCTCTAACGAAAGAATGATAACTTTGCATCGAAAACCGCACATTCCTGCCATTTCCTTCTGTCGAGCACCGCAGAATCTGTCATTTTAGTTCTTTGACTCGATTTGTAATCAAACGACACTTTCTTAAGGACACACCATGTGTTTCTTGTGAATGTATCACTTTAAGGGTTTCTTTAGCGATCATCAACCGCTCATAGTCGGTGTGCTGTTGACGCTGAGATCTGGTCTTAGCAGATCTTTGATATACCAAATATTCTGCATGTTGTTGACACCTTTCCAGGGCCTGCTCTTGAGTTTCAATAGCTTTGTGAGCCGCCTGTCGCTCTAGCTGCTCAAACCTTTGCAGCTTAGTTTGTGGATGTGACTCCTAGCTTCTAGTTATTTTCATAGCTCAAGCTGTTAGAGCCCTGCGAAAGAATAGATTTGCGAATTCGAGATGTCTTAAAATTATGGTTTTTGCTCTATTTTTGCAAACTATTCATCAGTTTCGCTGGCACGATACCTGGCATTCGAAAATGTCAACTACGTTATATTATAGATGATAAAATCGCCCAATACAATAATCTCAGCAGCAGGGAATGCTCTCAAAACGCCGGCCAACTTATGACTAGTGCCATTATCTTACAAATTTAGATTTTGATAAAAGGAACAAACGTAAAGAGATTGGTTTAAAAATTTAACTTGAATGTGCAAAATATTAAACCTGAAGTTAGAAGGAAGCATAAAAATGCCCTCGAATTTTTACGTGAGAACTGTTGCAAAGGAAAAACAATTTCACCAAACAACTTCTAAAAATTTAGTTTTTCAATACGAATGTCTAACTGGCTTTTTGAGATAGTGCCAAAAGTGTTCATTTCAATGAAATATTGTTTCTCCAAAAAGGCAACTTCTCTAAAACCTTCTAACTAAAATAATTGCGATAAGTTAAAGAAATTCAATACGTTGGTGCAACAATTGAAACAAACAGTAAAATTATTTTTATCTTTAGAAAACTTTAAATAGTTAAAAATTATATGAAAGCTCTCCAGGTACATTTTGTCGCACAAAGAATACAAAACATTTCGCTCGTTTGCTGCATCAGTGAAACAACTCAAAATTCACACATATTGAAATTTATTCTAAGAAAATGTGCAAAATACCTAAGAAGTATAAAAATTAAAATCCTATTGAATATGTAAGAATAGAAAAAAAAATTAGTTTACAATCATAATGTATTTTTATTGAAAAACGCCATTTTTACAAACAATTTTAAGTGATATTTTCAAATCGCTCTACTGAAAAATTAAAAATTTTTGGATTGTTCACTCTTGCAGCAAATGAGCGATTTGTAAGCAGCACAGTTACAAAAAGCTTAACCTCAAGTAGTAAATAAATAATATCCAATATGTTAAAAAAGCTTTCGCATCGATACCATTTAATTGCATAATACACAAATAAAATTAACCGAACACGAATTTAACTAACAACAACAAACTAAAAAGCTCTCCTAAAATACATAAAAACATACTACTTTTCGTTTAATAAATATAAGATTTTTTTTTTTTGTGTTTGATTTGGTTTTTACATAAATAATATTATTTTGTTTAATTCGATTAATTATATAAAATTAAACATTAAAAATTTATTTTTATGTTTTTGTTTAATAAAAAAAATTTGATTTATAAAAAAAAAAACAAAAATAAATTAATAAATTTTGTTATATAACAATATCATAAAAGCGGCAAAAAATTGACCGGATGCTACTCTCCTTGGAGGCTGGTTGCTAACAAATTAGGCGTGGTCTCACATCACGTTAGGTAAACTCAACACGTCTCTCTACTCTAAACTAACTATACTTACTTACTAACTAACTTTACTTATCGAACAAACAAACGAAATTTCACTCAAAAATTACAAATCTGTTTTTGTTTTTCTTCTTCAAAAAAATTAAATTAAAGTTTTTTTTCTTTCTAAATATAAAAAAAAATTAATTTTCTCGACATTTTATAGTTTACAAAAAAAAAATAATTTTTTTGTAAAAGGATTTTGAATTTTAATTTAAATAAATTTTCTTTTGTTTAAATTCTATTCTGTCCAAAAGTAAATTTCTTATGTTATCTCTTATATCTATCTCTACTTAGATCCTTTATATTTAAATATAATTTGTTTAAATAACTTATTTGTTGATATCTATTAACAAAAAATTTTTTTTTCAGTTCTTCTATTTATGATTTACAGAAGACAAAAAGTTTTTTGTTTTAATTTTGTATTCTTCTTTTCTTATTTTAATTTGCTGTGTACAGTAGACCGAAAAAATCTTTAAGAAAAAATTGATTGCGTGGATTTTGTGCTGAATTTATTTATTTTGTATGTATTTTGTTTTTTGGTGTACTACTCATTTTTTATCGTTATCAGTTTGATAAGAAAAATTTATATTTGTGTTGTTTTTGTTAATATCTAATATCAAGCAAGATATTTGATAATGCAAGCTTTATTTAATTGTTTGTAAATAAAATTTCAATTTTGTTGAAACTGTTTCGTGTATCTTTTGGAAATTTTCTCTCTTTCTCTCTAACTGTCTATAAATTTGTTCTCTTAAAGGTTCTTATTGTATAAATTATTAATTTTAATTTAATTTTATGAATTTTGGAATTTTTGGACTCAACTGTTTTGTTTCAGTGCTTTATCGATAGATGGAATCGCAACTAAAATTCTAACAATCAAGAATTTAGATTTAACGCCAACAATCTCCATTAACGAAAAATTTAATTTTGTGAGCACTTTTCATTCTCAACGGAGTATAGTAAATAACAAATTTAATAAGCCGCGACTAGAGAGTTGAGAGTTTTTCTGTTGTTTCATCAGCACATCAATAAACAATAATATTAATTTTGGGCATTTAGTAAATTAGCGAAACAGCAGCAAAACTCCCAATTCACAAGTCTCACTTTTCGAACAAAATCTATACTCAGATGTGTAAACAAACCTCTTCGTTCTGATTTAATGACGGCAGAAAATTTATTCCCAAAAATACTAAACATTATCAATACAAACAAATGTTTGTGTTGACGCTTGCATATAGTAAAAGGATTTAAAACCATCATGTTTAGACCCTTACAGTTATATTGTACTGGATTGTTAATTCAACTATAAATTGGGCGTTTTACACCACTTCCGAAACATTCCGGAAAATACGCGAAATAAATATCACAATAATTTCTTCAAATATCTATCACTTAACACATAAAATACAACAACAATGATTACCACAATTATTTATTAAATTCACTTTACACAATTTATTTCACTTTAAAAACACTACTAAAAAATTTCGCACAACGTATTTATTTTGGTTGACACAGATGGTGGAACAGCCAGTGGTATTTGTTTTACTAGGTTGCTCAGTAAGTTTTGTCGTTCGATAAGAAAAGCACGATTTTATGGATTCCATTCCTTAAGTGAAAATACGGAAGACTGTCGAAATACGCTCCCACGGCTGATTTTTTTTTTTTTAGATGTGTAAACAGCCAGAAGTCAGAGGGAGCTAAATCTGGCGAATCTGGTGGATGTTGCAATAATTCGTGCTTTAATTAATTTTCGTTGTCTTGATGATTTTTTTTTTCTGTAAACCAAATCTTTTCTCATCGCTGATCCAAAAGGTTACAATAATTATGCTAACACCGTCTTGACCGATTTCTGGACCCTAACTCGCTTCGGAGCCGAGTACTGTGTTCATACCACTCCTTAGCCTCTTATTTTGATTCAGGACTCAAATCTCATCCATTTTTATAGTTTTTGAAATGCTCCACGTATTTCTGTTACATTGTTAGCGCATGCGGCACCCACTGTGCACACAGCTTTCTGAAACCCAAAACACTGCCTAATGAGATCCCTAGATCTTCTACTACATCTCTTTCTGTTATCAACGATCTTCAAAACCCATATGCTGTTTGCTACGATTTCTGATGGTGAGCCTCTTTTTCGACGTCCTTCACTTGGAGAAAATTGTCAAATTAAAAAAATTTACCTTGATTTAAGTAAATTTCATGCGTACTTCATTCCAGAGTCTTGTGGCACTATTCGCTTTCCCTGAGAATAAGGAATAGAGAAAAATATTTTCATAGTATTTTTGTCTAAAATGTGTTTTCTAGCCTACTGAGAGAATAATTTTGGTGTTAATATTTTCGAAACAAAGTTAAATGGAAAAATATTTGTCCCTAGAAAAATTTTGTAGAACAAAAGTTTCCCAATTTAGTTTGTTTTGAAAATGTTTGCACTAAACTTATTCTTTCAGTATAAGCCAGAAAAATACAATTTAGACAAAAATGCTATGAAAATATGTTTTCCAAATCCCTATTCCCAGGGAAAGCCAGAATAGTGCCACTGCACGGGCTTGGGTTTACCCGTCGGCCTCGGCCTCGAATATTAAATATTATAGCCGAGTTCGGGCTATCAAATATTATTATTCATCTGGATTTATATTTTTAATAACGGGTAATGTGCTAATCTTAATTTAGCCTAAATCAGGACATTTGGACAACATCAGCATAAATTGAAAAATACAGGTAACCCCCGAAGAACACGATACTTGGAAAGCACGAGTCTTGAAGAACACGAATACCTTCTCCCGAATTTCATGGTTACAAACTACACGATTTTCAAGTAATTTTTTTGAAAAACAATAAAATATGTATTATATGTCACCCCTCTTTTATTTTGTTTTATGTATACCATAACAAAAAAAATTAACGTAACGTTTCTTTTTTATTTTCACACTTGAAACAGAATCCAGTTTTTTATTGTCTCGAACAGCACAGTTTCAAAGAACACGGAACCAATTAATCGTGTTCTTCGGGTGGTACCTGTAATATCGAAGATCAAACATTTAAGTATGGTGCTCGATTTAAAAGAGTCGGGTTGGGCTATTGGTTGTTCGGGTGGGGTCGGGTCAAAATAAATTATTTCGACCCGTACAGGTCTCTGCTCCATACCAACTAATCCATTTGTTAACTCATTCATCAACGATTGTTGTTGTTTTTTGATTGTGTATCGAGAAAACCGTCCGTTTACTGCTGCAAATTGATATATTTTTGACAACATTCCACTACCTGTCTAAATTTGAACCAATAAAATTGTTCACGGTTTTTTGTGAACTCCATTTTTCGGCACTACGTTTAATAATTTGTTTGACTTTGTCGTCCTAGTTCTCCGATTCCATTTAAACCATTTTCAATCACCATGAACAATTTTTGCTCATTCATCGTCGGGCAGCATTTTCTTTCATAAGTTGCAGGTCGACATGACCGTCGTGATAATGAATACGCAATTCTATGTCCACTTCTTTTCCGATACTCGTGAGTAATAATCGTAGTATTGCATTTCGATACAATCTGACACCTCTCTCTTCACGATTTTTAACTGAAGCAACCATCGTAACGCTCCATAATCGGATCGTAATTGGAATTTTTGATCATACAGGTATTTATGAAAGTGTTTCACGAATCCCACTATAGCTAATAGTTCCTCCCGCGTCACGCAAAAGTTACGGTCTGCACCACCGATTTTTTCACAACACTTTTTCAAAACTTTTTGCAGCATTGGAAATCCTGACATTAATTATCTATAGTAGATACACAATCCGAGGAAGCCGTGTAACTCATGCACATTTTTGGGACTTAGCCATACCTTTATCATTTAGTCGTCTGCTTCCTCTGTATGAATTCCTTTGACGGTTAACTTATAAAGCCGTTGACTCGGCGAATTGTATCCGCTCAAAAACATCTGATTCTCAAAGTTCTCTTGACGACAGTATCGTTCGAATATACAAGAAACGTTCACTAACCGCTTTGCTTCCAATGTTATAAATATTCTAACGCCCGATAATTTGACTAATGTCTAATCCATTTTAAATCATTGGGTACTTTCAGGCTTTCAGTAAAATCACAGCCAACGTTATGAAAATTTTCAAATCAAATTGACGATTATTTTACATGAAGGCGCCCATTCGATCTACTTCTCCTAGTTTTACCGGTCAACGTCTGCATAAGTGGTCCTATTATTTTTTTTGTTCTGTCGTGTCGACTTTTCTCATCGGTTTTTACTGTTCGCATTTCACTATGGTACATATTCGTACCTCTTTACATTTTCTGAGCATTTTCCATTTCTTGATTGTTTTTAACTTGTGCCACAAAGCTTAAATTGGAACTTAATCGTTTGGTATACCTAACGATTTTCTGATAAATATTTCTCTCGTGCTTTGTTCTGGTCATTCGCTTTCAAAACGCATAACCTGTTTCGCCCAAAACCTTACACCATCCTTCCCCAAATGTTTCTGCATTTGGTGGCAGCTTCTCATGATTTTTAATTATGTTTTATGTAGCTGTTGCCACTTCAAGCTAACTTGGAAATGGAGATGCCTGCAAACGACCCTTTACTAAAGTTTGAAATAAGCTTACGAAACAAAATTTGGTGATTAATTGAATCGAATGCTTTAGAAGCATTAGTTTTGAAACCTATAGAAGAAATTTTGCAACTACCAAGGGCCAAGTTATCTAAACGTAACGCCAAAATACCTAATTCTAACTACATCAGCGAATCTTTCGAATTTCAAAATGCTAGTTTGCATACCGATTAAGCTCAATTTGTGCTAGTTAAGGCTCACGACAAAAAATTAGAGGAGCCGAGAAAACAAAAAAAAAATTCAAATTTCGCCTTAAAGACGATAAAAATAAAACCCGATTTTGGGTAATACTACTAACCCCGCTACTATAATCAATAGTACCAAGTTCATTGGTGTCTAGAACAATTTGTGGAGGAAAAACGTTCGTTCAACGAACTTTATTGTCCAATTCTTCAACACAAAGATTATTGAACGGTATATGTATTTTGTTTTTAATATAGTATCTTTTAGGGGCTTGCTTGTTGTTCCTCAATTTATGAATGACGCACAGTTTTTATCAGTTTAGCCGACTTTCGAAAATGTTATAGTTGGGCTTAAACGATTTCTGGTTTTCTCGGGTCTTATTTTTATTGTAATTATGAAACAAATTTCTTTTCCCGTTTTCTCGGCATCTGGACTAGAACTAATTTTTTCCCATCAGCATTTATTAGCACAAATTGAGCTTAATCGATTCGAAAGGGTTTTTACTGCAGTTACCTGCTCTAATTATCCCTACCACTCTATTTCGCAATTGCTTTTAAATTTGATAAGGCCGAGAATTAGAGCTTATTTTCCAAAGTCAATATTTGGAAAAACGGACCGAAACAGCATTCAAAATCTCTTGCGTCATGCAATGGGGGGGGGGGGGGGATCTAGGTCTAATATAAATAGTAGAGAGAGGTATAAAATTATTGAATACATAATTAATAGAGGAGCTAAAATAGTATATTTGATCAGTAGAAGAACTAAGAGTAAAAATACTGTACCAATTAATACAGCCACAAATTGACGAAAGGTGAGATTCATCAAATTCCAAAAAATATCTAAAGCTAGAAAACATTTGGGTTGTGGTCGAGAGTAACAATTAACAGAAAAACTAGGAGCTATCAGAACAAGCGATAACTTGATCAACAAGAGAATGACCAGTTCCGGTTGAGTAAGATAGGCCAAAGGAAATAAGAGTCCCTTGAGAAATACTAAAAATTGAAATAACAAGAGATGAGAACCTAAGGATAGAAAAAATCACTAAAAAGACGCTTAAAGTCTTAAAGGTTTTTTAAATCAAGCGCACGATCTCTTGTTCGTTTTAGGTGAACCATAAACCACACCCAATAGAAATTTCTGCTTATTGGCAAAACTAAAGTTAAAGTCGAATACGAGCTTTTGACAAATTGAACTATAATTTACTGGTGGGGTACCTTGTTTCGAATGAAGAACTTTTAGTCACGAATGGCTAATGCAAAATTATAGGTTTAAACTTGCAACATTAAACAAGTTGGAACTAGTCCGAAGCATAGCTCTTAACAAAACCGAGGGTAAATCGAAGCTCTCGGTAGCCATCGCGAACAATGGCGCATTTGCACACAATACTTACTTTTAAAAATATTTAATTTAAATAAGTAGAATCTTCCACCAGAAACAAGATTAACGAACCCCAAGGAAAAAAAATGTTTGAGGAGCGATTAAATAATTTAATACTAAAAATTAAATTTTTTCCGTTGGTAGGTAACAAAAAGCAACCCATTTGATTCATCAAAAGTCCCTGTTGGTAGCATTGAATTTTTCTCGTTTTGGAATATTAGCATTAACTGGGGTGATTTGGTCCGTCACTTTTTTTATTTTAAGGTTTCTTAGTGCACACGAGAAAAAATTAGTGCAAGTCCAGGAGCTAAAAAAACGGGAAAAAAAAAATTTCAAATTTCGCCTGAATGACGAAACATTAAAACCCGATTTGTAAAAAAAATCAAAAATAATTTAACCCTAATTTTAAAACTTTCCAAAGACGGCAAAACTATCGAAATTTGTACTTACCATAGAAATATAATTTTCATAAATTTTCATTCATAAATTGAAGAAAAATAACCTAGCCCCTAAAAGATACTACATAAAACAAACAAATTACTCAGGTATACCATTCAATAATATTTGTGTTGAACAACAAAATAAACAATAGAAATGCAATTAAGATAGCATATTCCTATCAGGTATGTTCAGTGCCATCCGAAAAACATAGTGGCTAAATTTTTGCTAATCCAGAATTGGCCCAATTCCATTGAACAACAAAGACCGTTCAATAAGCAACATAAAGTGACATGAAGTGTTCTAGAAACAAATAAATTTGGCACTTCTGATTGCATATTTCTTTCAGGTATGTTCATTGTCATCCGTAAAACGCGGCTGAATTTGTGCTAATCCATAATTGGTCTAATTTCGTTAATTCGACGGTCTTTGTTGTCCAATGGAATTAGTCAATTCTGGATTAGCACCAATTCAGCCACTATACTTGTCGAATGGCAATGAATATACCTGATAGGAATATGCAATCAGGAGTGCCAACTCATTGGTTTGTAAAACAATTTATGTTAGAGAATTGTTCATTCAACGGTCGCTGCTGTTCAATGGAATTGGGTCAATTCTGGATTAGAAAAAATTTAGCTACTATGTTTTTCGGATGGCACTGAACATACCTGATAGGAATATGCTATCTTAATTGCATTTCTATTGTTTATTTTGTTGTTCAACACAAATATTATTGAATGGTATACCTCTGTATTTTGTTTGTTTTATGTAGTATCTTTTGGGGGCTAGGTTGTTTTTCCTCAATTTATGAATGAAAATTTATGAAAATAATATTTCTATGATAAGCACAAATTTTCACAGTTTAGCCGCGTTTTTGAAAGTTTTAAAATTACTGTTAAATTATTTTTGGTTGTTTTTTTTTAAATGGGGTTTTATTTGTTTCGTCTTTCAGGCGAAACGTGAAATTTTCTTTTCCCCGTTTTTCAGCTCCTGTACTAGCACTAATTTTTCCCCGTCAGCACCAATTTGTCCAAATTGGGCTTAATCGGTATGGATTGCTGTGCTCATTAATAAAAAGTGTTTTCTTGCTCCTGTGAGAATATTAGAACTAAACCACAAATTGTTCAGCTACCACGATTCCCAACACAAATCATTATATTACGTACGAAGTAAACATAGCAAAAAGCAATTTAAAGTTTATTATATTTGTACAAGCAGGTGATACCTTCCAGCATAAACGACCAATTCTCATGAATAACATAATTAAAACGTTTGTGTTCAACATAAAACAATTAAAACATGTACGATTAATCGTCGATTTAATTATTTTATATTTATTGGTAAACTTTAGTAGTTCACCACCCAAAACGAATCAATAAGCGATTACGTAACAATAAATCACTTAATAACACGTTGCATTGTTGAACTGGTATATTCCTTAATTAAATAACGAAATCTATAAATTATTCTATTTCATAGTACTCACTCGTATAAAATCTTATACGGATTTTTTTCCGATCAATATTCTAACGTATACTGTATAACGCTGGTATACGAGTAGAGTAGTTAACGACAAGAATACATAAAACCAATTACATGATATATTAAAATATATTGTATATGTAGTATAGATAGGCACTTGAAGTTAAAATATGATTCCATTGTACTCTAGACGCTCTATATATATGCATATAGGTACTCTAGACTGGTTATAGTTCTTTTACGATCTTCTTCTAATAAAATATATTCATTTCCTACTCCCATTATTGCCTTGGTATACTTACGAGTATATAAAATTCTGATTTTGTACTTTACTGTCACAAACCGAAACTATATAGATGTTTAATTAAATTTTTATTTTAATTATAAATCAAGGAAGGCACCACCACCAACAACAACAGCATCACAAAACTGGAACAGGAATTGAATTGCAATTTGTTAGACATACTGTCAACACTATTAATTAAGTTTGGTTTCGATACGTTTCTGTATCTTATTCTGTTATATACTAACTATCTAATATACATATAGATATTGGTAGATGGATTGTGTTACATAATTTAGTTCACTGTATAATGTGTGGTATGTTATTAAAAATTTGGTTATGTGTTTAAAAGATTTACACCTATGGTACAAGGAACGTATTTTCGAATTGTGACGTAAATCATATAGTTTCAAGTTTTCGTAAAAGAAAATTGATTTCGAATCCCACGAACTTCATTAACACCAAAGAATTCAAATACTATACATATTTCCCTCGCTGTACGTATATGACTGTGAAGTTTGCTAACCACTAGGTAAGATAAAACGATTTGTCACTTGAAAGAATTGAAAAGTTATTGCTATTTAGATCTTTGACTCTTCGAGGCAAGGAATACACTTGGGCTGGTATATACGACTGAGCGGTATAAAGAAAAATAAATCCACCCTCTAGGATAAACTATGAAAATGTTCAATTCATAAATCTCGGAATTTTTAATAATTTTAATATTGTACCACATAGTCAGATAGTGGCCAGATGGCTCAGATAGTCAGATCTCAAAACGGTATCCATAAAGCTGATTAACTTTTTCGTATGTTAACTCAAAATTTTTACAAGTTTCGCAACATTAAAATATGTATTTAAGTTTTGAACAGTGCTTTACAGGGTGTTTAAGAGAACATTATTTATCCGTCGAAGAACAGTCTTTAGGATCTATACAGTCTGGCCATAACACTGAAGTTGGTGTTAAATGCCTAAGAACTATTTAGAATGCCTTTGAAATAACAAAGGTTATTTACAAAAACAGTAAATTTATTTTTATAAACAACCAATCTCATGATACACCCTATCAGGCACCGATGTGAAGTTTTAAACATTTATCAAAAGTATAGCTACACAAATTAACAAAAAACAAAAATGTAGATACACAATTTAACAAAAAGTGTAGAATTACATAAAAAAATTATGGAAAAATGTAAAACCTTAGAATCTATGAAAATTTAAAATGTAAAAGTGCAAATGTAAAAAGTGAAAACCGAGTCTTATGGATCTATAAGGGCCATTAACACTACATTTTAGAGATAGCTCCACAAATCTGTCAGGCCGATTAAAAACCATGTTACTGTCTTAAGACACTCCGCAGTATACTCGGCAGAATACGTGAATATCTTAGTATGACCTTGGACGGTACCTAAGCTACATTAATATCCCTACATTAATAAAATATATCCCGCTTCAATGGACAAGTTGCGTCATTACATTAACCATTCCTGAAGCTATATTTGACCTATTACTTTCTCCAGAGTCATGGCCCGAAACCACTTATCTCAAAGAATTTGTCGATTTCCAAAAAAATTTTAGTAACATGGCAGTGCCAAAAAACTTAAATGCCGGTCCCTCTACTACCAAAACGTAAGGGGACTGAGAACTTAATCTCGCGACGTCTTTTTAGCAATTCAAAGACTTCCATTTGATGTTTTTGCACTCACTGAGACCAATTTGAACAGTGATTTCAACATTAACGAATTTTTTACCTCGGATTTTAACGTCTTCCGGAAAGATGGTATTTATTGTTCAGACATGAATTTAACCGGTAGAGGGGTTCTTGTTGCAGTCCACATCAATTTTGATAGTCAAATTGTTATCATTCCCAACACTGATAATATCGAGCTAATGTGTGTCAAAATTAAAAATAATAAAAATAATGTTTTTATTTTATGTTGCTATATTCGCCCACTAAGTCAGATTGTAAGCTATCAGCTTCTTACTAATGCTGTTGACTTCGTCATTGACCGGATGAATCCTCAAGATGACATCTTTGTTGTCGGTGATTTCAATCTAACCGGGCTTAATTGGGATTATTCAGATGATAACACACATTATGTTGCTTCGAATGCACTAACCGCCAAAGAAACTTTGTTCACTGACAATATGTTGAACTCTGGACTATTTCAGATAAGCAACGTTAAAAACAGCCTGAACAGGCAGCTTGATTTGGTGTTCTCCTTGGTTACCAACAATAGGGTCGATTCTGAAACCAATCTAATCCTCTGTGCCATAGATGTATACCACCCTCCCATTTTGATCACCTTTTGTCTGGAACAAGTCAGTCTTAATGTCAACTCTAAAAGTCCACAACGTTTCAACTTTCGTAAGGCCGACTTTGTGAAGCTTAAACATTTATTGGCTAGCGTAGACTTTAACACCATTTTAAATGATCATAATGACATAGAAACACAAACTGTCAATTTTTACTCTGCAGTTTTTTAATGTTTTGAACAATCCATTCCGTATACCCGCCAAAAAACTGTATCGCCATCACCTCCTTGGTTTAATAATGAATTACGAACATTACGTAATCTTAGGAACAAACGTTGGCAAAGATTCATAAAAACTAAATCAGACTCTGATTACTCTAACTATTTAAATAGTTATAATGATTTCAGTAGATTGTCTGGCGAACTTTATGGGAATTATCTTAGACTCATGCAATCCAATCTAATTGCTGATCCTAAGTGTTTTTGGCGCTTTATCAATCTGAAGAAAAAGTCCGACGGATACCCTTCCACTTTGAAGTATAAGGATCATTCTTCTAATGGGAAAAATTTTATTGGTTCAGATTTAGGCCGATAGTGGAGTGGAATCAAAAATGTATTAATTGTTCAGCAGTAACCGGACCTGTAAGAAAAATAACGAACGGGGTTCAAGCTCCACCTGAACCGCAAACGTTTGGAGTTCGTGCATGAGAGTGTGATTTTGTAGGCAATAGAAAAATTTGGAACCATTTGACTCCAGATAGCGATATTCCAGAATTTCTTCCCAAACTCATTTAAGAAACCCATTTCCATCCAAAATATCCAATCCCATCATAATCGGTTAAGAATTGATCGAGTTCCGCCCCAGGTGGCCATATTCCAGAACTTCTTCTAAAATCATTTAAGAATCCCACTTCCATCCAACATACCCATCCCATCACAATCGGTTAAGAATTGATCGAGTTCCGTCCCATAGGGCCATATCCCAGAAAATCCCGTTCAACATACCCAATCCTAACATAATCGGCTATCAGATTAAAGTCGATCGAATAGATTAAATTTAAAAACATTCGGATTTAACGGACAATCGAATTTAACGGACTCCCCAATTAGTCTGTAAAATTGGGGTTTTTCTGAGGTTTCAACAATTTAGCGCAACATGAACCCACAACTAGTATCAACTGTTCAGCAGTAACCGGAGTCCCCTAAATGTTTTACTAAACATAAAAAAGAGCCAAGGTAAAAGTACAACACCGCAGAACCATTCGAGAGAATTATTAGTCGACCCAACCTGAACTTACAATAATCCTCGCCCGACGCGACCTCAACCCGACCATTTCCAAATAATTTTTATCAGCGCAGGCGCCATACTTAAATGTTCAATATTATTCTTGATTTGTGCTGATTCGTCAAAATATCTTCATTTAGGCTAAATTAAGATTCGCAAATGACGTGAGTAATAATAATGAAGTTTGATTTAAATAAACATATACATAAATCCAGTTCAATAATAAACTGGTATATCTCAAGCCCGCCCCTAACCCAAACATAATAATTAATATTCGGAACCCGGCCCGACGGGTTAACCCAAGTCCGTGCAGGTCTCTCGTATATAAACTACCAATGAAACTCACTTGGATCAAGGCAGAAATTGCGAATCGGCCATTTTCTAGAAAATTTGTCCCTTGTTCTGCATAAAAAATAAAATAAATGCCAATGGCTGTTCCATCATCAGCTTCGTCGAAAGTAAATATGTAGTGCGAAATTTTTTTAGTGGTTTGTGAAATAAATTGTGTGGAAGGCGTGTTAATGGCCGTTCACCATTTTCACTCAAACTCAAAATAGAAATACAAAAATTCGTAGGAAATTTGATGTCCTGGTTAGGAAGTACCAATCAAACTTGCTGAATTGGCAATTTAACAACCTATTTCAGGTGCTTATGAAACCTGACTTTAAATCTCCTGAGTCCTAAAAGACAAAATTTAGCGAAAATGGTAAACGGCCATTAACATGCCTTTCCAGACATTTGGACTCAAGTTCCGTTAGCACCTGAAATAGGCTGTTAAATTGCTCATCCGGCCAGCTAGATTGGAACTTCTCAACCAGGAAAACAAACTTCCTGCAAATTTTTGTATTTTTATTTTCAGGTTCCGTAAGCATCTTACATACGTTTCTAAATTGCCCATTCAGTCACCTAAATTGGAACTTCCTAACTAAGACAGCAAAAATTTCCAATAAATTTTTATATTTCTAGTTTGAGTTCTAGCGAAAATTGTAAATGGCCTTTAACACGCCTTTCTAGAGATTTGAACTCAGGTTCCGCGAGCATCTATAATAGGCTAGTATTTTGTTCGTTCAGCCAGCCCGATTGGAACTTTCAAACCAGGGCAGGAAATTTGTTAAGAATTTTTGAATGTCTATTTTGAGTTTGAGTGAAAATGGTAAACGGCCATTATCACGCCTTCCCGGAAATTTGGACCTAGGTTCCCTGCATATCTCAAATAGGTTGCTTAATTACCCATCTAACCTGCCTGTTTGGAACTTCTTATCTGGATCAGCAAATTTGTTAAGAGTTGCTGAATTTCGATTTGGAGTTTGAGTGAAAATGGTAAAATTTCCTACTAATTTTTGTATTTTTATTTTGAGTTTGAACGGAAAATTTAAACGGGTATTAAGACGCCTTTTCAGATAATAGGACTCAGGTTATGTGTGAGTACCTCAAACAAGTTGTTAAACTGTTCATGCAGCCAGGCTAATAAGAACTTCCTAATCAGGAAAGTAAATTTATTAAGCTTTTAATTTCTATTTTGAAGATTTCAATTTTGAGTGAAAAAGATAAACCGCCAAAATTGCAACCGCCAAAATGGATCAGGTCCCGTAAGCACCTCAAATAGGTTTCTTAATTGCTCATCCAGCCAGCTTAACTGGAACTTCTAACCACGACAGGAAAACTCCTACAATTTTTTGTATTTCAATTTTGAGTTTGAGTGAAAATGGCCAATGGCCGATAACACGCTTTTCCAGAGATCTGGACTTAGGCTCTTTAAGTTTAAATAGGTTGCTAAATTGCTCATTTAGCCAGCTAGATTCAAACTTCCTAACTAAGACAGCAAATTTACTACGAATTTTTGTATTTCTAGTTTGAGTGAAAATTGTAATCGGCCATTATCTCGACTTACCAGAGATTTGGACCCAGGTTCCTTGATTGTAATGGTCGTTTACCATTTTTGCTCAAAATTACACCTTTTCGGTGATTTGGGCTCAAGTTCCGTTAGCATCTCAAATAGGCTGACAAATTCCTTGTCCAATCATCCTAATAGAAGCTTCCTGACGAGTACAGCAAATTTATGTAGATCAATTGTGACACCTGGAAATTTTTCTTCGTATAAATCAGTATAAGTTTAATAAATCTAATCAGAATTTGCACAGGAATATTTATTAGTTATTGTACTAAAATGGTTATACTTTAGACCAGTGACCACATTTTCGGTACTATAGTACTTTTTTCGATACTGTGGCTATATAAAAAGTACTTCGATACTTTCGAGTAATTTTTAGTACTTTTGAGAAAATTTAGAACAATCACTCGTAATTGGCTTATGAGACAACTTTTGTAGAAGAAAAAATAACAAAAGTTCAATCCATTGGGAATTCAAATTAGGGTGTTCCACAGCTCTAATTCAAAGATTAACGCTACTAGCGTAGCTTAATGCTCAGAAAGAAGTGATTAGGCCTACAATTGAGATACTCAATATAAATCTATTAATTCTTGGTAAATTTGCTTCTTGCATAATTGGTTAACTGCGTGTAGTACTTATATGAAAACAAGTTAGAGGTAAAGAAATCATTAAGTAGCCTTGATTAGTTTAATTCCATTTCGAAAAAAGGTTTGTCCGGCATCTTCTAAAACAGCACAATAAAAACGCTTATTTTATCTAAACCTAAATGTTTAACATTGGAAATCGGACGTTACATTTGAGGAGAGATTTACTAAACACTAAGCACAATTTACTTATCACTAAATTCAGTAACCTTTATTCTAAAACATCTATTCCTGTTTTTCAGGTTTCATGTTTAATCGATTAATAATTTTGGTTCCTAACTCATCAGGATTACATAGAAAAATCACAAAATTTCTACTCTTTTAGCAATCCTGGTTTGCTTGTTTAAACTAAAACCGTAGAATCCAAATTACTCAAAATTAAGATAAATTTTCAAGAACTCTTTGACATGAACATGGTCGAGCTTTAATCAGACTTAATTCAATTCGACTTGAAATTTGCTTGTAAAGTACTATCAGCACTTCCAAGTTGGATTCAGTACTCGATTCCTCAAAAATCAGTACTTTTGATTTCTTCTTATGTAAAATAACTCATCTTTTCTAAATATTCAACAGCCTGATCTAGTACTCTTATCTTATTTGTAAATTCATAACAGTGTACTCCATCCACTAACACAAAGGTATTTAATCAAAATCTGATGGGAAAATAAATAATCCCATAGGATTTGTATACGAAAAAAAAATCAAAATCGGTCTACGCATACTAAAACCACTTAGCGCTTACAATGCACAACATCGTGGTTTTTGCTACTAAGTTTTATTTTCTAGGGCCCGGTTACACAGAAAAATTACTAACGGCCGGTTAGTTGTGTGCCAGTTAAATATTTTATATGAAATCTGTTTCTGCAATCAGAAAAAAGTCAAAGCAAACTTGATTAAATATATTTTTATTCCATGAAAATATTTAGCTTAGTCATTTTTCTGTGCAAACGGGCGTAGCTGTTCTTATGTTATTTTAACTCAAGTATGAATTTTAATATTTTCACTTATTATTAAAGTATTATTGTACCGTTTTAAAGTTCTCATCCGTTTATATAAAAATTTTCTTATTTCTATACAATACATGGGTTCTGTTTGTTTATAACTTTTTCATTTACATTGAGTTTTGAGTTATTTTCTAACAAAAACTCAAACGTATAGGATTGTACTAAAATTTCCAATAACAATTATTTTTGCCTATTTGAATTTGTTGTAACAGTGTAATACTCATACAAACATAATATATATGGAAAGTTTGGAATAAATCACATCCCTCAGGAGTAGTTGTATGACACATACAAGGGTTTTGAGAAGCACCGAGTTCTGTATTATATTTTAGAGGCTTTTGTAGAATGCCCTCATTTGGAAGTAACAGATTTTTCTAATTTAAATTGATTCTCCATGTTGCCCAAATAATTTTAAATTATTTCCCACAGCATTGCATACAGCAAATACTTCGTAATTGTTTCCTTTACCAACCGACCATAAAATATTGCAAAATTGTCTTCCTATAGCCACTTACTGCCAAATACACTGTAATAAAAATACACAAACACTATAATATACTAAAACCTAAAATTAACTATTAAAAAATATTTATTAATTTAATTTATGTTATTAAGTTTAATTTATGTAATTTACTGTTATAAATATTTGTATATATATTTATGTGTAGCTATACTAAATAATCACTATAAATTTCTATTAAATGTTATTTACTAAAATTACAAACTACTAAACTACTATCGATAAAAAAATAGCGCCTACATTTATTTTATGTGTAAGAAAATATTTGCAATTAACCAAAGTTTTTTTTTTAAAAGTAAGCGAAAACGAAATTTAAACTTTTTTTAAAATTGAAACAAAATTGAAAAAAGCTCTTCTTTTTTGCCAAGTTGTACATTTAAATATTACTATTATTATTTCTTATTAGTTTTATATTTATAAATGTAATTTATTTTAATTGGTATATTCATTACAAACTATACTTAATATATTTTAATAATGGCTGTGTTCTTGTAAAACTGTTTTTATATATTTTGTTTTACAATTTAAAATTAACTTGTTGATTTTTTAAATTTTTCAATTTTTATTATAGATGTTAAAGAATGTAGTATCAATGTTCATTTTTTTTAAAATCACAGGTTTTACTGTATTCATGAATAATCGAGAAATCGTCAAGAAAGTTTAATGCTGAAAGTATAAAAACTTTTGAACATACATGCAAGTTTATAAATCGAAAGCGCCAAGACTTGAAAGTTTTTATTTTTGTAATATTTTCCCGCAATTCTGATTATATATTTACAAGAAATAAATGGTTTAAAAGCTCAACAGATTCACTGCAAATAAAAAGCTTGTGATGATTTAGATGTAACTTAATTTAAATTACAAAGTTCAGTTATACCTTACGTAAATTCCTTAAAATAACGTTTAAGTAAAAGCTCATTGACTAGTTTATATTATAGAGCTTTTTTTAATTGTAATTTTTTTTTATTTCTCGATCTATTTGGCCCACAAATAATAGAATGAATTTTTTTAATTTTTACTCCAAATCAATTGAACGGTAGAAGATAAAATGGTAAATCATAAACCAAAGCATTTAAAACTGTTCGCTTTCTAATTTTATAAGCTTAAGTTTCTAACAAATATTACTGGTCCAAATTAATTTATTGACTTAAACCCGGTGAATCCATGCCACGAGTAGTCAAGTTTAACGCCAAATTAAACTTTCCTCCTTAGAATTGAAACGAATACAAAATTCTAATTTAGACTTGGGCTTTTAGATTTCAAGAACCTAATTAAATAAATTTCTAGAATTTCTGTAACGAACTGTGAACGAAAATGATTTGTGTTTTAACGGTACCGCGTTTCACTTTGAGCCTCGACAGACGTAAACCAAAATTAACTATTATTTTTATTTAGTGTTAAGATAGAGTTTTCCGAGGAGAAATATTCTTAAACGTAATTGAGCTTTACCAGCCCAAATTATTCAAAATTTAACAAAACTTCAAATTTTGACATTGAAAGCTCTATTAAAAGCTTTATTCCACTAAAAAGTATTGATGACGCTAAAACCTTAAACTTTTCGGCGATAACCGTTAAATTTAATCAATGAACTTTAATCAATATCCCAAAGTTTTCTAAGTGTTCAATAATTATGTGTCCGCTCGAATGCTGCCTCCTAAAATCCTATAAAATTTAAGCTGATTATTTGAATTTAAGAGCAATATACCCAGCTTGCCTTCTTTTATAGCAACGGCGAACTTAATTATCTATTTTTCTTAAGTTAAATAAATTTAAAATCTTGACTTGTTATCGTCGAAGTACGCAATGAATAATGTAAAGCTTTTTCGAATAAAAATACTTTTATTTAAGAATTTTTTTCGGCTTTTCGGACAAAATATTATTTTAATGGACACCCATACGATGTTTACGACTATTTTAGTCGCAGAAACAAAGAGGCCATTTATTAACAATATTTCTACCACAAAAGTAGAAAAAATGCGCTCCCCTCCCCCAAACCTTTAACCCCAGGGCAATAGTGTACACAAAGATACACAAACCCTTACAAAAATGAGAAATCCCTTAGGTAACTTCTTGGCAGCTTGGTTTCGTACTGATAAAAAAGTTGGTCTACTCATCAGGTTGCAACGACCAAACTGCAAAAATACAACTCTTGCTTTGTACCGACAATACAAAACAAGAACACATCGATTTAGCGAATTATATATCACCAAATCAGAAACCACAGGTAATTCTCACTATGTATGTGTGTGTAACAGCCAACACATATAATTAAGAAGAATTTTTTAATCGTCCGTGATACAAAAAATTCTTAAACAAATTAAATTCACGGACGATTAAAAAATTCTTCTTAAAAATACTTTTAGTTCTTTAGCTTCTTTAATATTTTATCCCTATTAATTACGCGTTTAAATGTGCTTCAAAGTTTAATGAAGCGTAATACTTTTACAATCGAAAGGTGTGTGCAGTGAAGGTCACCTGAAACTTGAACTTTACTTAATTTGAGCATCGCTAAACTAATATAGCCTAAAAGTTTAACTTTTAAAGCTCTGTACAAAGTTTTGTAAAAATCACTAAGTAAAATCCGCTAGCCACCTGAAACTGTGGATAGATACGATAATTACGCTTGAACTAGAAATCCCCATCTAGGCTTATTAAATGAATTCATCCAGATTCTTTATGTTAAAGTCACGACAACCATTAGATAAAATTGAAATTCAGGTTTATTACCGTGAAAGTTTGCAGTGAAGCTACTAATTTAAAGTTTCTTTAAAGTATAGAAATGTCATTTTCGCTATTAATAAAGATAAACGTCGAAAACTTCCACAACTGAATTTTAACCGATAAATTAGTTTCCAATAAAGCTTATATTTAAAAACTGTTTACGTTTCCAAATTTTGATATTCCCAAAAGCTTCAAGAATTACTAAACAAAAATCTAAAATCTAATCTACTAAACAAATCGTAACGTCGAACTTAATTATTTGCTTTCTTTAAATAAATCCAGCGAAAGCATTAAAATACAGTGAAGCTTTTAATGTAAGTCTTTCTTAAGAAAAATACTTTTTTTTCCTTTTTCGAGAATTGCGCTCTGAGCTATATCCCGAACTTTGTGAAGAACTCTAGCCACTTAAAATCACAGATATTTATGATAATTAAGCTTGGACCTAAATATTTTGTTAAATTAAATAATCAACGGAAATTTCACTTAGGAACGTTGAATTTGAATGGCTAAAAGCTCATATATCACTAATAACAATTATATATTACGTGCCAGAACTAAATGATTCTAGAGAATAATATATATTTAAGATAACATTGTAAACACAATATAAAAGCTTTGATTGAGCTTTTACATCTAATAATATTTTTTTTTTCTAATAATACATTCATTAATTGTTCGTTTTGTGCTTATTCTAGCTTTTAAACACATTCATGTACGCAAAGTAAAACTTTTCCAGTTTAAACTATGAACTTCATCCTTTGTAAATAATCCGTGAATTATAAATCATAGTTGACAAGTTTTTTTTAAATAAACCTGGAACCAAATCTAATTTCGAGAAATTAAAAATATTAAAAATTTAAAATAACTCCACAATTTTTAAAAAATTCAAATTCCTAAGTTGTTTAAATAAGGTTAAATTTTTAAGTGCCTTTTAAGAGTGTAACCTCCCAGAAAACATTCCTTTAAATTTAAATTAAATTGAATTAAATTTAAGATCAATATATCGAGCTTTTCAACTTTTAAAGTAACGACAAGGCCAACTATTTATTTTCTTAAATTAGAAAAAATTGATAAGTCTAAATTAAATGTTCATTTTTGTTTGTTACGGTCGAAGCTTACAATGGAGCTTTCTTCTTCTTTTAGTTTTCTAGTAAAACTAAATTACAAGAAAAGTTGTTAAATAGCTTTCAATTAATGGAACATCACAATTTAAGTTTCAATTTTTTGTTAAAAGCTTTTAAAATAGTTTGAATGACGGTTACCCCTAAACATTAAACTTTGCACCGTAAAACCTTCCCTGAATATCCAAATTTTAATAAATTTTGTAAAATTTCACTTAAAAAAAATTATATTTCAATTTTTTTGTTTACTTCGTCGAAGTGCCAATTTTTTCTTAGTTTTTAAAAGAAATTACTTTTAATGAAAGCCCTCTGGCTTCTCAAAAATACTTCTGGTCCCCATACATTCTATCTACTATCGTTAAATATTTATATAAGGGAACATTTAAAATTTTAAAATTTAACTTTAATTGAGCTTTTAAATCTAAAGTCGCTTAAAAGTTTAAAAAGATTTTCTAAACATTATACGTTCATTAAATTTTGGCTTTTTATCGAACCCAACTAGTACCAATATCATAGATGCTTAAAAATATTATTTTGATTTTGCATATATTGAGCTTTTTTCACCATTGACGCAAAGTAAACATTTTACAGCTTTAAGTGTAAAATATAATTTTTATGGAGCTTTCAGATGAACAAACAACACAAAATAAGGTAAAAATGATGTTGAATATTAAACCTTCAGATTTTAATTGTTTAAAGCTTAACGATGTAAAACCATGAATACAGTAAAACACCTGATCTTGGTATACGAGTAAAACATAAAACATTTAGAACAATTTTTCCACCTTGTTAATACTACATTCTAATATTCTAATATTTAAAAAAATCTTTTCAAAATTAAGCAACAGTGAAATGTAGTTCTTCAAATTTTTAAATTATGTACTACAGCAACAAAACGTTTTTTTTTTAGCAACATCAAAAAATATTTGTTACTTTTCTATACACAAAATTTTCCAAAAAAATCGTTTATTTTTTATTTTTTAAGTCTTTTGGATAATCTTAAATTTATTATTTTTTGTTATTATTATTAATCTGTTAATGTTAATAATTAATTTCCGTATTTATGATTTGCCGGAATTTTATTATTTATTATTCATTTATTTATTTGATTTATGTTTTTCTTTTGCTTGCTTTAGCCACAGTACATCACACCACGATGAACAAACACGAGATTATTATGATATGCATGGGCCAAATAATAATAATAGTAATGACCATCATCATATCAAGTGAGTATCACTCAATCTATTTTTTTTTTTTTTTTGTTAAGAACGTTAATCACAGAATTATTTTTTTAAATATAATCTCGAAATGCTTGTCACTTAGAAGCCATTAGATTTTGAGTTTTTTTTTATTATAAGGTTTATTTTATTTATTTAGTTTATTAATTAAGATAAAAGACCAGTAAACCACTTGATCTATATGTAATAACAAATATTTTGGACCGTCAACCAAACGAAATGAATAAAAATGCTGTGCTTCTTTTTGTTGTGGCCCCCGCGTATTACCAAATAAATCGGGTAAAATTAATTGGATGCAATATTTTTTTTCGTTTCGTATAGTTATTCGGATGAGGCGCCCCTAATACGTGACGAATTTTTGAGTGAGCCACCAATTGGTCCGCACGATTTAGGTGCCGAACCCATATTGGGTGTTGCAATCGATGAACATGATTCATGGAGTCCTAGTGTTCCGCGTGAAATTGTTAAATCGCTAAAAGATAAACAAGTGAAGCGACAGGAACACATTTACGAATTTATAATGACGGAAAAACATCACTGCCAAACACTATTAGTCATGCAAAAGGTGTTCGTTGAAAGTTTACAACGGCATTTTAGCCATTTAAATCAGGAAAGAATGTTTCCGCGACTCCAAGAGTTGATCGATTTGCACACTGGGTAAGTTTAATACATCCAACCAAAAACGTTCGTACATACTTATAATTTTCATATACGTTTAACAGGTTTCTAAAAAAATTAAGACTAAAACAGCGCGAACACTACATTGTTGATAGTATAGCTGATTTACTCGTTGAATTTTTTACATCGATGTCAGCACAAAGACTGAAAAATGCATATGGTTTGTATATTTGACACTTTTTTGTAAACAATAAAAAAAAATTGCGTGAAAATCATAAAATATTTTCTTTCGTCTATACACAGGTGAATTTTGTTCGAATCATCGATCAGCATTAAGTACATTCAAATGTTATATGACCGAGGATCAAACATTTTCCGAATGGTACAAACATTGCCAAACGAATCCGTTACTTAAGAAGAAGGGAATCCCCGAGTGTATTTTATTTGTGACTCAGCGTCTAACCAAATATCCACTACTAATCGATCCATTACTGAAAAGTTCACGGGACGATAAAATTGAACAAGAAAAATTGCAAAAAGGAATGACCTTAGTCAAGGTTTGTATTTAATTTTAATTGTGACGAGCTAATTTGATATAATTGGACTGCACTAATTAAAAATAATTTGATCTTCTCGTTGTTATTTTTTGCAGGAGATTTTAGTTGATGTTGATGCACGAGTTGCCGACAAAGAGAAAGAAGACCGGCAATTAGAAATATTTAAACGAATCGATGCAAAGTCATACGCATTGTTTAAGAAGAATAAATTTAAGAAATCTGATATTATTTCATCGAATAGGAAATTGAAGTGAGTAGCTTAACTTATTTATTTTGAAAAAAAAAATTTAATTGTCTTTATAACTTTCACTCAATTTGAACAATTATGAAGTGGAAGAACGTTTATACGTTTCTCAAATTTCGCTCATGAAATCTAAAATTTAGGTTTATTCAATTTTCACTCAATTTTGTTTGCAAATAATCCAATTGTTATAATAAAGTGTCACAATTCTGTTAATTATGATAGAGTAGCTGTAATAAATTATACAATTTCACTATTTAGTTTATTCTCATAGAAATTTAATTTTATATTTGTTGATTTTTAACACCAGCTTAAAACGAGGTCCAGCTAAATATAATCTGACAAATTAGTTGAGGTATTTGAGTTTAATAAGTTTTAAAAAAATGTTACAATAATTTCTTTGTAAGAGAAAAATGAACAAGCACTCAAAATTTATTTAATCATAATCATTCATTTCATTTTCACTATGTACAGATTATACAAATACCACTCAAAAAAAATTCTAAAATGTTTAGGAAATAATAAATCAGGTGTTGATTTTTATTATTTTCGGGATCGATTTTTTACTTTTGTATGTTTTACTCCAACAGTAACAAATCAAACTTTAAGTTCTAAATGACTTTCACAACTAAAATTTAAGTGAAAATCATGTTAAAACGCCTTCAAATTATTTTCAAACTCAACATAATTAAATCTGATAATTTTCTACTCAAGTTAAAATTATCAAATTTCAACAGTTTAATGATCAATTTCTGCCCGTAAATAAATTAATTTTCACTCAAATTTTGTTTAGAGTCTACTCAGGTTATGTAGGTTGCCATTCTATTCGTGTTTCACTCAAATAAATTTATAACATTTTTTCTAAACCATTGAGTGCGAAACATTTTCCAATTCAAGAATAAATTTAGTGTAACACAATGATTAAAATTTGAGTTATTTTAATGTCATAAAAATATATCCTACTTTGTGCTCAAATAAACACAGATTATTAAAAATTGTATTCAGAAATATCAAATTCAACTAAACATTTGATTAGACTTAACTTGAACCCGTTGTAAGAAAATTAAAATAATTTTACGGTTATTTTCACTCAAATAATATCAATCGAAAATAACTGAATAATATTCTGAACTAAGTCGCCAATTTAAAAAAAATATGAATTAAATTTATTTTTAAAGTTCATGTCCTAAGAAAGGTAAAACAATGTTGATTTCACAAGTCAGTTATAATTATTCTCACCAATATTACGTTCAAAAATGGTATTCTAACTATTTCCTAATTTCACTCAAAACGAATTTTCGCTTTGGCTATTTTTCAATTAGTAAGAATTAAACTATCAAATTTCACTTACTATCATATCAAATTTTACTCAAATACTCTAAGCTTAGATAATTTCCTTTTCACTCGTATTTATGAATTTTCTCATAATTATGATTATTGAAAAGTTTAGTAAACATTTTAATAAAATTCTCATCAGAATTTCAAATAAACTGTCTAGTGACAAAATGCTAAAGCGAATTGCATGTCACTCAAAAAATGTACGCAGATTTTCAAAGTTATTGTAAAATTTTTAAATTCCACTCAAGTAAAATTATAAATTTTCTAAGACAATGAATCCTTCAAAATACTAAATCAATTTTACGATGAAGTGAGCTCCAATAATTTTCAATTACTACTCAAAATATTAGTAAATTTATTAAAAATGTCGTTATTACAAAAAAATTTGAGTGATATTTTCAAATCGCTCTACTCTGAAAAATTAAAAATTTTGGATTGTGTCACTCTTGCAGCAAATGAGCGATATGTATTATGAATCTTGCTACTAATTACTGATACTAAGATTTGAGTGAAATTCATATTACAATTACTTTCGCTCCATAGACGTAGGAACGCTACAAAATATTTTTAAACTTAGTCAATTCTAAAAAATTTAGCTACGATTTTCAAATTTAAACAAATTTAACTGATAAAATATAAAATTCAGTATTTTAAATTTCACTCCCAAGTTTTATTTTAAATTTAACTCAAGTTATGCCATTTTTATAAAATTTATTTGGAAATTTTCATAAATTTCTAAATCCATTCGTTTTAAATATTTTCACACCGACCAAATGGCACAGTGGTTAAAAGCTTTGGCGTTTGGATCAGGAGGTACTGGGTTTGAATCCCGATAGGGGCAGGATGCAAATACATCTATGACCCCCTGTCGGAGTGCAAAAATCATGGGCCGATTCATCTTCCAGTATATGCTGGTATAGCCGTACCTCCTCGAATAAAGCAAACCACGAAGGAGTTGGAAGAGCATTGGCCCCTAAACAGATTACAGTGATAATAAAAAAAAAAATATTTTCACAACTATTCAGAAAATTGTTAATTAAGTTAGTAATTTTTCCAATTCAAATTAAAGACAATATTTCAATTAAGTAAAATGTAGAAATCAAATTAAAATAGCCAATAGAATTACCAGTGTAACTCTGATTTTTAATTTAGTATTGTGTGAAAAAATTTAAATTACAAATTTCACCAGGTGAAAAACTTTATTAATTTTGTAAATAACAAAACTGTTAAAAATTTAACTAACTTAATTTCATTATCCCCATTTTCACTCAATTTATTTGTAATCTGTTCGTACAAATATAACTTAAATATTTCTACTAAACATTTGAGTCAGGTTAATTTTAAAACATTGTCCGAATATAAATCAGTTTCAAATAAAATTTATTATAAAATCAAAATTGAAAGTAAAAACTTAAAAGTTTCCTAATTCAAGATTTCTAAGACTTCAATCAAGTCTTTTTTAATTTCTCCAGTCATGAATTTTAAAGTGAAACGATTGAGTCAGATTCATCATCATCAGGAATATTCACACCCATATTAACTACAAAAGTGGTATACTAATTTTCTTCATTCCACTCGATTTATGATTTCAGTTTGAGTATTTTTTAATATAATTAGTAAGAATTAAGCTTTGCATTCATGACAAAAGCTGTGCTCCTAATTCCCATTAAAGTGTTTTATACTTTTTTATAACTGTCTATCAGAACAATTCGACAGTTTCTAATTCGACTCAAAAAAGTTTTATTTAGAAATTGCAAATCAGTTTAAAACTTCAAAAGAATTTTCTACGGTTATTAATTTTACAAATTTTTCCACTAAGTGTGAAAAATTTACACTCATGTTTTGTTTTAAATTTCGCTTAAGTTTTATAACCTTTTTCCGGATTTAGATTGTTTAAATTCACTAACCAAGAAATTTTCAGTAGTGTCAAAATATATTTTCACGTTTTCCACTCAAATAATTTTTATTTAACAAAATCCCAATTAAGTCATATTATTATTGAAAACATAACTTTTAATAATCATTAAAATTTCAACTATCGTCAATTTGTCTCTAATTTTGTTCAAATATTGAGTGAAAATTATGTTCAAAACGTGTGTTACTCAAAATATTAAAATCACTCAAAAATGTATTTCAAAATTTCACTCATAAAGTAAATGTAAAAAATATTATTGGCGAATTCCCATCAAAATTTCCAATAAACTGGGATAAGTGTATGTATGGCCTACTCGTAATGTTACTTACGCATCGCACCTCATAACTAATTGAGGTCATGTGAAAATCCTAAATATTTTTTCGTTTTTTCAAATTATAACATAAATTAGACAAATTTTACTGATTTGCAAATTTTAAAGAATTTAGGCAAAATTATTGCTAATGTCTTTTGTCCAATCGAAAATCATTCAAAATGGCGAAATCACTCAGTATTTGATTTAAAAATTCCACTCAAATAAAGTAAATACAGAAAACATTAATGGCGATTCCCATCAGAATTTCAAATAAACGGGGATACTAGTAGTGTCTATTCGTAATGTCAGTAAAGCATCGCACCACATTACTAATTAGATCGTGTAGAAATGCTAAAGAAATTTTGCTTTTCTCACCCAAATAATAACATAAAAACTACAAACAGATTTGTAATTTTTAAAGATTTGAAACTAAAATTATTGCTAAAGTATGTTGTCGAATTAATAGAACGAATCGAAAATCACTCAAAATATCAAAATCAGTAAAGTAAATGCAACAGCTAGTATAGGCGAATTCCCATCAGAATTTCAAATAAACTGGGATAGTAGTGGGGTTTACTCGTATTGTCACTAAAGCAATGCACCACATAACTAATTAAGATCGTGTATAAATACATAATGTTTTTGTTTTTTCACTCAAATAATAATATAAATATGATAAAAATCACTGAAACGGATTTGTAAATGTTAAAGAATTTAAGCCAAAATTATTGCTAATGTCTTTTGTCGAATTAATAAGTTGAATCAAAAATCACTCAAAATATTATAGTTAATCAACAATGCATTTCAAAATACTACTCATAAATTAAATGCAAAAAATATTACTGGGAAATTTCTCTATTGGGGACGTAAGGTTCACTTGAATTAATAAATCGAACAGAAAATTGCTCAAAATGTTAAAATCACTCAATCAAAAATAGATTACAAAAATTTCACTCAAATATGTTAAATTTTTTAGAAAAAAACAATGTAGAAATGACGTCTTCCAATTTTTAAATTAATTTTGTAGTACAGACAATTTTTCTATTACCACACAAGTTATTCTGAAAAATTTGTGATATTTAATCAATTTCACTCAAACGTCTAAATTCTACCCCTATACATTAAATTTCGTTACCGAATATCTTGTTACGACACTTTCACCAAATAAATTCCACGCAATTAAAAAACTTGGTACCGAATTTTGAGTAAACTATTACGGAAATAAGCCTTAATTGACAGTAATTTTGACTAAATAACAGAATGTCTATATTTTTAAATACTACTTAAATAGTTATGTAAATTGCTTAAAGACATACGAATATTTCAAATAACTTTCCCAAATTTCACTCAAACAGGTAATGAAATCATAAAGACGTTACGGAAAATAGGTAATGAAATCATAAAGACGTTACGGAAAAATCTCATTTAAATTTAAATAAATAAACTGTACACAAACAATGTTTACAATAAGTACACGTCCTGTAATAGTGAAACAATACAATACTCCCATAATTTATTTATAATACCGTTACAAAACAATTACAATAAATTAAAAAATTAACAATTTATTTCTCAGGTTTGAAGGTTTAGCAACACTAATGCAAGGCCGTAGTAAAATGCAAACGGTACTCGTTGTTGTGCTTTCGGATTGTCTATTCTTTTTGCAAGAGAACTCGCACAAGTATACATTTTTTTCGCCCGAGAACAAGGAAGGCGTTGTTTCACTACAAAAATTACTGATTAGAGAAAAGGCTGGTACCGAATCTAGAAGTATTTACATTATATCATCGAATCCAGCATTCCCCGAAATGTACGAGCTTAAGGTACAAAATCCAAAAGATAAAAATATTTGGATTCAATCGATAAGGTAAGTTTGATACTTAGGTCTAGTTTAATGACGATGTAACGATTCATTTATACTCTGTCGGTATATAGAGCGGCTGTTGTGGTTTGCCCATCGGATGAAGTTGAACCGGATGATTTTATGACCGTGGAACAAAAACAAAAACTTTTAGAAGCAAAGCAAGCAAAAATTCGTGATATACTTTGTAAGTATAAACCATATTCGTTATCAATAATTAGCTAAATGTCCAATACATAGTACTGTAAGTGTATCTCTAGATTATGTAAACCTTTTTATACATGACATAAATAATACAACATATAACTTTATAAATGTGTAATGCTAGCTAAATTTTTTCTCTTTCAATCTATAAAAAAACAAAATTAATGTCACTAATTATAAAGCAATGGGTGCTACAGAACTTGAAGGTAAAACATCGCTAATTAATTTTTAGTTTTGTTGAGTTTTATAATTTTCTTGATGTTTAAATGTCCATAGAACACAAACAACTTCCTTGTAAATAATTAACACATGTGATTTTATTTTTACAACACGGTTTATTAACCTCTCGCCTAATCGTAAAATGTTTACCTTTCTAGATAAAATGCGTCAAAAAGATATCGACCATGCAATACTCTTAGAAGAAAAACTCGCCTTACATTATAGTCTATTCCTTGAAAATCAAAATGCATCGACTGAAACCTGTATACCGAGCAATGGAGTCGATGCTTACCTATCCAACGCCAATATTGGTAAATATAAAGATTTAGTGACCGATGACTGTGATACCGTAGAAATATGGAAACGTGTATTGTACACGGTACAAGAAATTAGCCATTTAGCATCAACGCTGTACAGTGCCGCAACAGGAATACCTCTGTCGAGGTCATTCAGCTCGGTGGGCGAACGACAAAGTGAAGCCTATATATCACCAATACTTCCGAAGCGGGCGGAAACTTTTGGCGGGTTTGATGAGAGGCGTAGTAAAAATGGACCATATAGTCCAAGTCATCGCGATTCAACAACATCGACAATAACAAATTTTTCTGTGAATATTGTAAATAACACGAGTAGTGGGAGCATCAACAAGGACTGTGCGGCAGCAAACCAAAATGAAGCGAATTTAAAGCGGAATTCAAATTCTGATATTAATATTGATAATAATTTGGTGATAAATCGTTTGTCAGAAGGATCAACCCCGTCAACGAATTCAACGGCAAAATCGAGCACGGAAAATTTACGTGATCATAACTATGCTGCGTTGCAGGTAACACATAATCTGCAAATGCTACTTGCCATTATACATCAACAGATGACAACGATAAGAACGCTACAAACCCAGTTGTCGTCGTATCGTGATAATCAAAAATCATTGTACCGACACAACGATCAGTTGGAGGAGTTGCGAAATTTGCAGGATAAATTACAGGAAGAAAAAACGTCGTGGCTTAAAACGAAAGAAGCACAAGAGAAGGAATTGGAGGAACGACAGCAAGAGCAAACAAAAATGCAGGAACAAATTAAAATCGAGCAGGAAGACATAAAACAGCAACGTGATCAGCTCTATCGAAAAATGGAAATTCTATCGAGTCAAGGTTTATTACTATCGCCTAGCGTTGCGCTCCCAATCCAAACAATTGCGAACACAGTCGAAGATAATATGGACGAGATGTACACCGGTGATGGAAATTCAACGACCGATCGGCGAAAGGATAAATGGAAAACGTCAACAATGCCAAAAAATCCACCAGTCAATTTGTTAAGTGCAACAAATGCCCCAAAATTAAAAGAAAGTAGTATAAAGCAACAAATCCCAATGAAGTTGTCATCGTTGTCTAGTTCTAAGCCAAATACATTAACATCACCAAATAGTAGCAGTAGTGGAAGTATTACGCAAATGTTTCCATTAAAGTTAGCCGATAAAAAGGTGTGTATAACCTACGAAAATCTACCGGGCCGGATGTTTACTAAAAAAATTTCTTTTATTTTTCTCAGAATCAAAATTTGACACCAAATCACTCAAGGACTGGTAGCAGTCCAGCTGTTATACAACAACAAAATAGTACACCAACTGGTCATCCAGCAACCAGGTAAGATAATTAATTTAAGTTCACACTGTTAAAAGTTTCAGTCGGTAAGATATTGAAACCCAACAAAATTTACTTAATAACTTTACCAACGTTTTGAACGTGCTCGCGGGTCCAAAAAAATATGAGTAGCGTCGATAACTCAAGAGTTGCTTGTGCAATTTGAATTTTTTTCGTCAATCTTCTTCTATTTGCATTCCAGAAAATTAGAAACTTTTTTAGGTTTGTGTGTCACGAGAGTGAGGTGTCTGCTATACGAAATGATAAAAATTAGGAACGAGTAACACCATGCAATATTATTTCGCATTCTTTTCTAGTATTGCCTTATAATCATGTAGTTATCGTGTTACGGATGGCATGAAGCTAATCCGCAGATTTCCTTTACACCGAGGCCTCTCACGGTAATTTTGCCGACTACATCTCAGGGTTTTGTGTCGTGGGGAAGTTGGGGCTTGCATGTTCCCGGCCTACACCATGTAACAAAATAAACAAAAATTCAAAGCAAACTTAAACTCTGAAATTACGTTAAATGTACATTAGCATCCGTCGACCGAAATTTAAAAATCGTGTCCACCCATTAACGACCGGAACTCCCTGAGCGACAAACACAATGTCTGCTGGAGAAACCCCCGAATGACCCATCGACCCTTAGAGGCCAAAGATCTCAGCAACAACGAAGCAGCATATGAGGGTAGGGACGTTTCCCCACCAGACAAAGCCTCTTTTTGCACGAAAGAACATCTAGGTAACCCTCCACAATTCACACTCCAACAGTATGTGATTGCCGGAGTGCCACGGAAAGACCGTGTAGATTTTACAGTTGTCCCCGAATGGACGACACATATGCTAGACTCGCTACTCCGACTCTCTGGATGTCCTGCTAAGGGGATGGTGGGGAGTGACGAGCCCCGCCTGCAAAATATGGAACCGATACGAAATGAGAATCCCCCTCCCAACATAGCGACGCAAAAAGATTTTAGTAAAAAAAAAAATAAGTAAAAAGTCCCGATTAATAACTGAACAAGGAGAAAGAGAAATAAAACCGAATGCCAGGAATCACCGTGCAATTTTCTTTTCAATAACAAAAAAAAATTTCAACGAGAAGAGAAATCAGAAGAGGAAGAGTGATAAAACAAAAATAAATCGGAATGGCCTCAACTGGCCACCCGTAAACCGTAGATATCGTTGGGCGTCTTCCCACCGTAAACAGTAAACCACGTGGGGCGTCCTTCCGCCTTTGTCCAACACTTTCGCCTTGATAGGCAGCCAAAATAGTTGGACGTGGTCTCGCCAACACCGTAAACCACGTTGGGCGTCATTCCGCCTTTAACCAAAAATAACACGGTGGGCGTGGGCTCACCAAAACCCGTAGGATGTGAGACGATGTCCCACCCAAAACCAATATGTTGAAATTTGCGAATGGCCACGTTATTGACCTCCCGTTAATTATGCGGGTCCCGTTGAAATGCGGCGCCCGTACATCCCTTTTGAACACCCTTGGGAACACCGAACTTTAGTCTTACTTTTATTTTTATTGTGTCACCGAAAATTCACAAAAAATGTTTATATTTTTAATAAGATGACCCAATATAATGTTCATTTATAGTGTCGAACAAAACTACTTTACTTTTATATATAGCACTGACAACCACAGTAAACAGTTATTGAACAGAAAATTAAAAATAACATGAAAAAAATCCAAGATCCAAAGTTTTGAAAAAATTAACCTTTCGAAAAAATTAACCTTTTCACTTCAATAAAAACCACTTCGGCCACTTTGTTTTCGTAATTATTTATTACCTCATACAAACAAATGTGATATACTTATTTTTTTCTTTTATCACAAATTAATTACAGATTTTTTTTAATAATTTAATGTCTTCTATGACTAATCAAAACAATAATTTTTGTGAGATTTCCAAACGAACTCGATTTATCAAAATTCCAAAGCTAGAAAAATATTTTTTTCCGTTTTCTTCGTGCGCATCACATGCTCACCCTTTATTACCGCGCAATATTTTTCTATACGTTTACTCGTCGCACACATGCACAAGGGCAATGTGCAGCATTGGAGGATGGGTGAAAAAACATAACACCGAATATTATGCCCATGCACAATTAAAACTTTACTGTCAATGCCATTGGGTAGATGGCAATGCCATCAGAAAAATGCATTATTTATTTGATGGTAGCGAAATTTTAAGAAATAAATATAAGATAAAACCGCATGTGAGCGTACGTTATGACCCCAAAGGGAGTCGTAACAACCGTTTTAAAGGATCCACCAGCAATTTTAATAATATCAGTTAAATTCACCTCAAACCAATCGTTCTGGCGCAGTTGATAAATTATTAATTTATTATGGAATGAAGTGAAATTGTTTCCTTGTCACTACCTCCGGGAATCGTAATCCGGGACCTCCGGTCACTGGAGCAAGCATGCTGACCACTTTGCAACCGGGACGGCAATAGATTTTTTATTGCTAATTTAAAACCTTATTTCATATTTAGACACAACATTTTTTGTATTGTCTTATTCTGGTCTCTCGAAAACAAAATTTAAACTGAAATCTACGTCTCAAAAATGGCCTTAAATTTTTTTTATTTCAGTTCTATTTGTGTCACACATTTGAAGTCACAGAAAAAAAAATTTGTTCAAAAATGAGTAGCAATTAAAACCGACATCATAGGTAAATGGGGAAAGAAACGAAGATGACGCTGTTTTATTTGACATCCCGTGTGGAACGGCTGACTAACTACAAAATTACAACAACAATAATGTAGATATTCTTCATTCTCGTAAAAGCAAACAAGTTCACAGACAGCAAATGAATTTACTTTCAGAAATCATTAAACGAACATACATTTAGCACTATGGCTTACATTGTGATACAAATATAAACATAAAGTCCCGTAAAGGCCGTATCTTATTGCATATTTTGACTTTTTTGTTCTTTTATAATAAAATGTATTTTTGCATCTTGCTTTGTTGCATTAGGACAAACGAAAAATAAAACGAAACAACATAATTTTATTTTGATCGGTTTATTGTCGTGTTTGAGTGAGAAGCTTTTATCCAAGACAATTTTTAGTTTTGTGTTTCCTTTAATACGAATATACGATAGCTGATTGTACAAATGGAGTTTAACTTCAATATTGAACTACAGAACTTTTACTTGTTGTTTTCATATCTGATTTAATATGTTGTTTGTGATTTTACTATCAAAAAAATTTGTGTTTTTTTTTCAGAACCAATACGTACCCAAAAATACCAGAAAGATATCGTTTACCATCGGCGCCCGATAGGCAAAGCATTGGGCAATCATCACCATCGCCAACTTATCAACAGCGTAGTCTTTCTGTACACGGACAGTTACCACTCACGTCATTAACAACATCAAATTCAAATCATAAGCTATCAACAGCAGCGCCTACATCAACATCACCATCGTCGTCATCATCGCCCAGTGGTATACCTGGCGGTGGTGGTGGACAACGAAAATCTGGGACGGATGATAAAGACAAAAATCAAGAAGAAGAAGTTATATACTTCTGATATTTGCCTATGGAAGTTCAAATTTAAGATTTGGTTTGTTTCAATTGCTGCTCCGAACTATGTAAAATATGCTAAATTCGACCGAAACAAAAACCATAAATTGAGCTTTCGCAATACCCATTACAATATTTAATTTTTTATAATTTAATTTAAAAAAAAATTAACATAATTTTATTATTTCATAATCATTATTAATTAATTTAATAATTTATTTTTTTGTGTTTAAAAAAACTGTTAATATTGCATAAGATATAAAAACAAAAGACATACAATAGTATTTCTAATTTAATCTAAATATATAAATTGATTAATATTTATATCTCATTGTGTAAGTATATTTTAGTGTATTAATGAATTAATTGTTAATTATATATGATGACAAAAATTTAGTTCGTATTTTTAGTAAGTTATTAAAAAATGTATATGAGGCAAAAAACTGTGTAGATTTTCGAACGGGGGTGTGGTGTGGACCCCGTAACATAAGGTCAAATTTACTATTACATATATACAAAACTTTAATATGTTACTTGAGAAGAAAATTATATAAATAACTATTATTATTTATTTCATAGAATTTCAAACGACAACCATTTTAAACAATCAGTTTTATAGAGGTACGCGTTCTCATGCGCGTGCAGACAGGACAGGACATAAATTACGACAATTATCACAAAGTCAATTACATTACGTACCATCTCATTATATTCTATGAAGCAAATATAGTATTATTTATGTACTTTCTTCAATAAAAATAATAATTTTAGAACACCTAGTCGTTATCATACATTGAACAGGTCATAATGGAAGGGACATTCCATTAAAACAAAGCCTTTTTTAGTAATGATCATTTTACAAATTAACAACAAAACTTTATATTCATTTTAACGTTCATGTTGATATTGTATTAATTAGAAATTTAATAATTAAATTATTATTAAAAATAATTATTATTATATTCTTTCTTAACAAAAAAAAAAATATTATAAATAATAAAATAAAATAAAACAATATTCAAAATCTGCCTTTTATCAATGTTAAACATTTTATTATTAAAATAAAAAACAAAATAAAAAATTTAGAAAAAAATTAGAATAATTTCAAGATGAAAAAAATACACAGACACACACGTAACAGACAAATAATGTAACATTTTTATGAAGCAAAACAAAAAAAAATTATCGTTGAGGAACCTGCGGGTGACTTGCCGGGGGTGATCATATTTATGCTCAGGTATTTTTATTTAAACTACACCTATATATATTTTGAACGGGTTTTAACTAAAAGTCGTTTTAAATAAAGCCAACCTACCCAATCCCCACAAAACACCTACATACCTACATCAAAACCTTTAATTAATTAAATCACCGCCGACCCCGCACTATACTCACGTACACACATTCTTTTTATTTAGAAAATTAGTTTATCAAATTTTATGTACCAATAACAAATAACTAAAATTGCATTTATTAATTATTATTCTTCTAATTAATTTCATTAATTTATATATGCATTAAAAAAAAATTAATAGAGAAAAAATTACAACTATTTAACTTTTAATTAATGTTTTTTAAAAAAATTTATTAAAAGAAAATATTTTTGATCTCATTTTCTATAATAAATATATATACATATTTACATAAATTAATATTTTTTAATTAAATTATTAATTAACTTATATAAAAATAAAATTAAAACTTGACTGAAAACTTTTTTTTTGGTTTTAATTTTTTCGGGTTTTTTTAAAGTTTCGAAAGTTTAAATTAATTATATAAAATAAAACACTATTATTATATACAATACATTATATTATATTTATTAAATATGATTATTAATTAATATTATTAATTAATTCAGACAAACAAAAAAAAAACTATATACAAAATTGAACCTAGTAATTTGATGTTATATAATTGTTATCGTCGTTAAAATTTAAACAAAAAGAAAAAACAAAAACCTTTACCCTAAAAAATACATAAAAGCATTAATTAATTTAAAATTAATTAAATTTTTTTAATTTATATTATTTTCATTAGGTATGGATCATTTTATATAATTTTAGGTTTAGCTGCTTAACTCATCATGTATATTTTAAGGATTGTAACTGGGAAGAGACGATTTACCAAAAAACTTGCAAAAATATTTTAAACCTCTGGGCGCGTATCCTTGAAGTCAGTGCAAATTTCCACATGAAATTCCGTTTAAAATTCTTTGTATTATTCGAATTTTTCGCCATCTACTGTAATCGTTTTTTCAAATTTGTTTCGGATTTATTCCCTTAGTAGGGGAATAAATAATAGAAAACTTGCAAACAAATTTGAAAAAACGACTAAAGTAGCCGGCGAAAAATTCGAATAATATAAAGAATTTTAGGGGTATATCCTCTATCTGATCGCAACGCAAGTTAATTATTTACGATCAAACATATGGTAACTAGATTTATTGTGCTTCTTCTAAGTAGAAATACATAAAAAGACTGCGACCTCGGAAAATCCGAGCAGTCTTTTCGTGGATTTCTACTTAACAACAGCAAAATAAATCTAATAACCATATTTCGCCTCGCAAATAATTAGCTTGCGACCGGATGGAGGATATATCCCATAAAGCAAACTATATTCCACATGCGGAAATTTTAAACGATTTTCAAAAACTAGTCAAAATAGCGTTTACTAAACACACTCTGCATCTTAATAGAAAACACAAACACAGACGAATCTGATGGGAATTCTAAGTTGAGCACAGTTAAATGTAATCAAATTTTTTGAAATACCGGAAAATTGATTGATAGAACCTAAAAGTGTTTATCATTCCAGCCGTCCCTTATTTCTTAAATGCTATTCTCGTGAACGCCTTCTCAATACTCTTCCAGGGGGGCCTACTATGAAATTTATCCGATATCGTAAAATACGAGATCGTAAAATCCGATCCCCGGTGGATATTCATATTATGAAACACCTTTTTAAACTGTGAAAAGTGGACCAATGAAATTAGTTCTAAAAACAAAATATAGGTGAGTGAAGTCATTTTTTTTTGTTTTCTGTAGTTTTGTTGTTGCTGTCAAAGTAAATACTCGGGTTTTATATCTAATTTCGTGTGATTTGTTTATTGTAAAATTGAAACGATTTGTCGCTAAGCTTTGATTAACTTCCAAAACGGAAACTAGAAACTGAAATTGTTGTTCGTTTGTTGAGGCCCTATAACAATAAAATTTTGATTAAATATGTCTAGGTACACCACATATTTAATAAAATTTAGTGGTTAGTAGATATGATTTATAATTACATTTTAAAAAAATTTTATTTTATTTTTGTTTAATTAAAATTTACACAAAATTAATTAAAACAAACTTTTCTTTTTTCGAAATTTACGATATCCACCACCTAAATACCAATCGGATTTGACATTTGTATTTTTGTAAAATCCGCTAACGTTCATAATAGCAATATCCGCGGCGGATCGGATTTTACGATATCGGATAACTTTCATAATAGGCCACCAGGTAATTTGATACATAAGAGAATCAAGCTAGACAGGCTAAGCAGGGTATGTAGGTCTCACTCTCGTTCAACGTCATCCATATTCGAACGAATTGAGCCCCTTTTGAATCCTTTCATTTAGAAGCGAGTCCAAGGCCCGCTTTATGGGTTAATTTTGGAGACTAAAAATTGATAATGGGCCACGAACAAATTTTTGCTCAAATACGGCAATTTGCCTGGCAACCACAGATAAATTTGCATATTGCCAAATTTAGGAATATTTCCACTCCAGCAGCATTTTGATGCAGGTACCATCCTCAGCATGTATCTTGTATAGTTTATTCATAAATTATATGTAAATGGTGCCAAGGTGTTGGTTAGCATGATCCATCGTAACCATGTAGTCGTTGTAGGACTGCATAATTATATGGAATAGTTTTCATTATTGAGTAAGATCTTGTTCCTAAATTGAAACTAGATAATCCTTGTCCAATCAGCTATTTTGGGTTTTAGCTGAATGTTTAGAAGTTATTATTTTAAACAATAAACACAAATCCCCCCACCCCTCAATTGTTTTTTTTAAGTAAAGGTGTGGCATTTTTTTAAGTTTACTTTTATTAATTAGTTCCGTTTGCAGTTTTATTATTTCCTTAGCCATTCGAAATTGGGTTTACTTTTGGTTCATGTGATCTCGTCCTTCGAGGCCGTCTTACTAGGTCTGCGTTGTATTCGTCTAATCTACATATTTTAATGTAGATTAACGCATTGTATAAGTCTCTCCATGCATGTTTGCTTATTTCTTCATTGCGAAAACAAATGTTAGATCTCTTGGAACGTGGTGATTTCTTTGCTAGGCCAAGTTTTAACTAGGACACGCAACGGAATTTGGAATGATTGAACGATTTTATTATTGAGTTCAATACCATTAGTTCGCACAGATGTTACAATTTGCTGATACAGTACCAATTTATTATATGACGTTACCACAACAGTTTATTCTCATAAATCACTTTTTAAATCCAGGTCTTGATACCCCACTATGCTAAAGACTTTCGTATAAGTTTATAAATCGATGTAATTGTTTTACTCGGCTGAAGCCGAATAGATGCCGAGGAATAAAATGTCTTTCTTGTATTACTTGGTTTGAGTATCATAAGCAGTAATTTCTAGAATATTTTGGAAATTGTTTGACGTAGTGGGGGCGGGATACTGTACTATACCTGGAACACTAATCGGGATTGACCCTTTGTAATAATCAGACATACCCCGATCAATAGTTGAGTTGTTGGCTTAATCAAGTGTATTAAGAATCGTATATTAAACTTTAAGCTGTCAAGGCACAGCTGGTACATCCCACGTATGTACCGTACCTTCTGGAGCTTTTGTTGGTTCTTTAGCAACACTGTTGATGGGTTTCAATCATCGGATGTCGAGTCAGAAAATCTACATTCATATGATTTAGCATCAGCCTCCCGGTGTACAATCTTACAATTAAACCAAGATAGAAACTGCGCGTAATTTAACAGTCGTTGTGTTGTTAACATCGGACGATTTTTCTCTGGATTAAATATCATCGCCAGTGGTTTGTTACCGGTAATTAAAGTGAATTTACGACTATAACAATAATTGGCAAATTTTAGAAGCGCCCAGGAAATTGCTGTAGTTTCCTTGTGAAGCTGGTTGTATTTTTATAATATTTCATTATACGGCATCTTAATGTCATCAAACACTCGTTCAGACGCTTCTTCCTAAATGTATTGTACATCATTCAGTAGAAATTCGTACAGTAGATTTAAACGCGTCACCATATCAGAAATTAAATTGTTGTAAAATTCTACCTTTCTATTGAATTGACATATTTCCGACACATCCATCGGCCTAGCCTAAATATTTTACCGATTATCTAAATAATTTACATTTTTCTTTATTCAGGTGTAAATTTAATATCGTTATTAGAGCGCCATCTATAATAAAACGAAAAAAATGTTTGAAAGAAATCCTACGTACTTTAAGCCGTAGAATCCGAATCTGCAATAAAAAATAGGGGTTCCTATTTTAATTTCAAAGTAACCCCTGTTCCACCTACAAAAAGGGGAGGAGAAGTACTAATTTTAACACTAATGTATGTCCCCCCTCGGAATGATTAAATTTTGATAAAGAACATTTTTTTTCGAAGAGTGCCTATTTTCCGAGATATTTGAATGTTTCAGCTTAAAAAAATCATCCAGTATCTGAAGAGCCATATGATAAATTCATAAATTAGAGGCCTTGGGCATAAACAGGCCATGAAAATCTTGTCATAATAATTTTATGCACTTCTAATATAAATGAGATTAAAGTGTGAATTAAGATGTAAAAAATAAGGTTAGGAAACACTGCTCAAGGGTGTTCCATCTGTTAGTTTTTTGATATTATAAGAAACAAATCACGCATATTAGAAATTCAAAATTTTTTATTGAACATGAAAGTTAGTTCATATGTCATTTATGTAAGAAATACAGGCCCTCATGCAAAATTCAAAATTGTTGTTGACTTTTTTTATATGGCCCCAATTTCAGCTAGATGGTTGTTCTTAAGATCTTCAATTGTTTGTGCATCATTTCTATACACTTTACGGTGTCAAATCACATGATCTGATGGTGGCCAATTGACATTCGAATTTTTTGTAATTATGCCATCACCGAACTTGGTTGCCAAAAAGTCGAGTGTTTCATAATTTCGTCATAGCTCGTATTTAACGAACGACTTTACCACTACATAGGACTTTTAATTAAGCATTTTTATCGAATGTTTGTTATCGTGCGTGACACGATCAGAATCTCATTACAGATCTATAAACAGATCTCTATAAGCAAAAAAACAAACAATGAAGGGTCTGCATTTTCCATTTCGCAATGGCGTCCGCTCCGAAGCTTATTAAAATTTTTACAACCACACAAGACAGCTTAATATATTTTGAACAAAAGTGGGTTGATCTATAAATTCGCACAACAATTCACGCTCGAAGAGGCGCCTTGAAGGTAATTTTTAATAATTATGTCAATTTTACCTTTGCCGTTTCTATAGAATACTTAATTCTCAATATCTCTAGAATATATGAGTTTGGTGCGACAATTCGCTAAGGTAAAAAACGAATTAAAATATCCTAATGAAGAATTTTATGCGCAAAATATTAAAATTTGGCCCGATTCTAAGATCTCTTTTGAACACATTTATCATTTTATTATAGAAAAAAGAACATTTCAGTAACAGGCCTAAGGCGATAATGCTCAACCATGTGATAATTTCATACAAAGAGTGAAGTTACGGACAAAATGCTATATGGAAATGTTTGGCAATTTTCCATTTTTGTTTTCCCGGATCACGGCTTTATTTATAGTTTTAATTACTGGTCGTCGCTTAAGTTTGTCGCACCAACACTTGTTTCAATTTTTTAATTGTTAAATCATTATTAAATAGTTTCAGATTATTAAATTCGGTAGGATCAGTGGATTCTGGATTAAAGATGTTGAATTATTCAAAAGTAACAACAACAAAAATTAGCCTTATTGGCTTTTGGTCTTTGCGTCGCTAGTAGTTGAACCAGTAGGTGGTTGAAACAGTTAAATGCCCAATTTGGCAACCAGTAAAATGAAATGTGTAAAGCTATTCCAGTTTTTCATCCCAGAAAAAAATAAAAATGTTCATCAGGCAATACTAACTCATCACATTACAGGATTTTTAAAATCATCCCATCCCAGGATTTTTAAATCATCTCATCCCCAAACTCTTCAACATATAGAGTTCCCATAGATTTAACTATTTATTGATTTGTCCCAACATTTGGCATTCTCTAGGTTCCTGAGAATTATTAATTTTTTTACTGAGTAATTTCTTAAAATTTCGTATGGTAGGTCATGTAAATGAGCCCGCACTGATTTTTTTTTAAATATCAATTTTAGTCGACTGGCTAGTGTTTTAACTGTTTTTGCAAATAGTGTACAATTATAGTTTATATAATAATAAAACGAGTATATAACTTTAGTGAAGTGGTGCGTAATGCGTATATAAAATTGTAAACAGTGCAGTGATGAATAAATTTACAATTGATAAGTGCCTGTAAGTGTCAGTCCACCTAGATGCTAATGGTATCATTGCTTTTAAAATTTTACTATATGACGTCAATTTATGTCGACGGTTCCAAACTTTGGCTATAGATGGTGGTATACCCAAACAAATGAAACAATTTTTTGTATCTTTTTTTCGTGAAACATTACTTGCGGTACAAAAAGCAGTAAAGTCTACCATTGGCTATTGGTAAGAGTTAATTTATTATATTTCCTTAAACGAATATAGATATTTGGCCTGAGAGATGGATGTTGAGGGAAATTGCAGGGCAGACGAATAAGGCTAGGTACGTTTCTCCAACTGGAACCAAGGAGAGAATGTGTAGGAAGGCCTATGTCTGTGCTGAAAGCAGCAAGCCATAGGAAAACTTAGGCAAATGCTAGGTGGCTCGCCAGTCCAACTGGTAGGGCAGCGAAGCAAGTATGGCCTCAGCTGATCTTGAAGCGCTCCAAGATCTTAATCACATTAAGAATGCGTGATTTTGGTAGAATTGTAAGGGTAGTTACCGGACACTGCTTTTTCGGAGATCAAGCGAGAAGGCTGGGTCTGGATGCAAATAACTTCTGCAGAAGCTGCAAGGACGACGAGGAGACTCTTGTTCACTTCCTAGCCCTGCACTAGCTGGCAGAAGACATGATCACTTGGGCAAATACACTATCGATAGCCTCTTTGATATCGAAAGCTGTAATGTGCGAGATCTTTTACGCTATATGAATAACGCTAGATGGTTTTAAAGAGAATTTAATGATATCGCATCCTATGGTATCACAATGGAACAAAATTGGGCTAAGTGTGCGATAGCAACCACTGAAGCCTAACCTAACCTACATATTTGGCCTTCAGAATATGTAAAAAACAGATACTTGTTGCTCCTTTCTCTATTCTCTCAGATTAGAATAGAGTTCAGGCCGGGTTCATACTTTTATTATAAGTGTGTAATCAGGGATTCTCAATATTTTCGAAAAATCCTAGAGTCAGATTTACGTACGAAATGAAATGAGTATACATGGTTGAAGCATGCACAACTTTATTCTACTATTATTCCTGTTTTTGTGTATTCCGCGTATTTTGGTCTCCTGAATACTACAAATTTCTATGGTGTTTTGATGCAATATGAAAACTTCAACATTGCGTTTGTGCTCGCTGTTCAGTTCGCTGAACAGTCCAGGTTCTATTGAGGTGACGTTCATAATGGGTGACTTTGTTGGTAGCGAAGGTTGTGTACCCTCAATTAAAGTAAATTGGTTGCGATTAGCGTAGATATCTCGTGCTTTATGAGTTGATGTGTTCTGGAAGGTTCGCTAAGTGCTAACGGATAACTCGCTTCATCGATGAATCTGAAACTATGTAGTTGAACTCCCTGCATAACGGACATTAGGGCTCGTTTCATCTGGGAAATAGCGGATAAATATTTAGTTTCAATCGTTCTTTTTATTTTCACATTCTTGTTTTTTTTTAAAGAACACGGAACCAATTAATCGTGTTCTTGGAGAATTACCTGTACATTTAAATTATAAAAATGCGTTTCTTGAATGAAAATCAGTTTCTGAGTAAGTACAGGGGATTGACTATTAAATTCAACTTTCATTTTCGAAGGCTACCGTTTTCCTATAGTAGACGAAAGAAGAAAAAGAAAAATATATGAAGTTTTTACTATTCGTTTCTCTTTTGTTTCTACCTTGCTTTAGGAAAACGATAGCTGTCGAAAATGAACGTCGAATTCAATAGTTAGACCCCTAAATTATAAAACTGTTAGAAAAGTTGATAAAACTGGAAAATCATAAATATTTCAAAAAAATAATAAATAAACAAATTAATTTCGAGAAGAGAAACTTCAAATCATTTTACGTGGTTGAAAAAAGACAATACTTCACATATGGCAACACTGTTAGTGAGACAAAGAGTAAATTTGATTTAGATCGTATAATTTTAGATAGATGGCAGATCAATTGAGAAGGTTAGTATGTTTCGATAGGGTATGGTATTGCAGTTCTGACCAATAATTTTGATTTTTGGATTTCAGATTTGAAAGCTGAGAGTTGGGTGTTCTTGAACTAGATTGTGAGTTCATATCTCATTAAAAACGGCGTATTAGCGACAGTTTAGGTAGAAATTCATTAGTTTTTGGGCAATTCATTAGTTATTGGCATATTATTCTTTCTATCCCTTTATGATGGAAAGAACGCCTAATGCTTAGCTAGCACCATGGCTGATCATTTCAGGGGACTTGGTATTACGTTTGGATAAATGTGATTTATAATTTTATTTAGTGATAGGATCTAAATTAATTTAAATAAATTTATTTTATTATTTATTTATCTTAATTAATTTAATTTTTTTTATATTTAATTTAATAACTATAATTAAAACAATCTGTAATTTATTCCGTATAGTAACAATATTTGTTAATTTTATTTTTCAAAATCGATTTTGAAATATAATTTCATCATCACTTCAAAATTACAACTATGAATAGTTGTAATTTTGAACTGATGATGAAATTATATGTGTTACTATAAGCAAAGAGTATGTAATGTTATAAAGAGTAACGAAATAGAGGAAAAAATTTCATCAAAAATGCGTGGATTATGCAATTTAAATGGGACAACCAATCCACTGACACATCTTTATTTACCGTAATTGTTATCATTTTCTACCAACAGTCACGCGTATGACAAAATCCAAATTGTGTGATAAATATTTTTTAGTACTAAATTTGTGAAAATACCGAACGCACCCGAATTATCACAACAGCAATATTATATTTTGATTTATAAAATTGATTCCATACAATTTTAAAATAAAATGATTAAAACTGTGTTTATGATTTTTTTTTATTTATAGAGTAATCTTAAATCTTTAAATGACAACAATCACAATTTTTAAAACAAAATTAAATTAAATGGCAGAAATTTTTATCTAAAATATTATTCACTAGAAAATATTTATCACTCAATTCGGGCACAGTCTTAGTGTATAATATAACTCATTTCAATTGCATAACCCACGCATTTTTTGATGAAAATTTTTCCTTTGTTTCGTTACTCTTTATAACATTAGATACTCTTTGCTATAAGGAATAAATTACAAATTGTTTTAATTATAGTTATTAAATTTCAAAGTGGCAAAAGTTAAACCGTAGTGAAAAATGGAATCAATCTACAACAACACAAATTAATTTTTTAGTTTCACCTTTGGCGATTTTCATTGGAGGGCAAAGTTTTATCTATGCAAACTTATTTAAATTTACTAATTTAATAAAAATTTTCATTTTGATTAATTTTTTTTAGATTATTCAATTATGTTTAAAATTAATGTGGTCGTTGAAGATGATTTGGAGTGTTAAGACTCAAAATTAGGTAGTGCTTTACGGAACCTTTATTCGGACTCCCGTATTTTATCACAGTAGATTTCTACACCTCTAAAGGAAGCTGAGTCTTATTCTTGAGTGTTTGTGGTCATTTGAAGCTGACAGATAACGCCGCTTTTGGGTATAGGGTAAATACAATTATTATTATTAGTTTCGCTTTAAATCACTACCCAATGAAATTTGTATAATTGCAACTTCAGTTTTTGATGGATCCGAAGTCCATAGTTCTAATTCGTACGATTCATAAATAGTTATATTCAAGTGTATCTAGGTAGTTTGCTTAAAATGATGCTTGGAATTGATTCTATACGTTTAATTGAATTCCCCACTCTCGATTGATCCCTCATTTTTATCTTATTCATTTACTTAGTTTAATTTGGAGAATCTAATACGCGTTCGTTTAACCCACCGAATTGTCATCCCTTGAATAGCGCTGCTTTTGAAAAAGGCGAGCAACACCATAATATACCAGCTCAGCTAGATAATTTGAAAATATAGTGACCGGTACAGCCACACACTTAACATATTTACAAAAGCAATCTCATTTCATATCACTAAAGTTAGGCAAACTCTATATTTAATTTGTATGATTTGTATAATGCTTATAACTAAAAATCTAGTCAAACTGCATTTCCACTCTCGGACAGTATTATTTATTGGTTTGGGCATGTAACTTATATCTAGTCGCTGAATTTTGAGTAAACAAAGCAATTTTATTATTTGAATAAATTTAGTATAAAGCAATAATTTATATGAGTCCAAAACGTTTTCAAATTATCAAGCTCAAACAAAAAAAAAACAGTAATACAAATTAATTAGCAATACATAAATTATAAAATGCTCAAAATCTCTCTCAATTATATTAAAACCAATTAATTTTCGTTACACTAAAAATTTAAAAAAATACTCCAAACAAACCAATAATTTTAATTATTAAAACAAATCAAATTATAACAACAATAATATAAATACGTTAAAAAACAAAATTAACAAAAAATATAAATAAATAATTAAATGTTTTACATAAATTTATTTTAATTAAACAAATATATATACATATATATTTTTTGATACTTAATAAAAAAAATTAAGACACTCCAAAACCAATAAAATTACAAGTCTACAAAAAAAAGAATCTATATACAAAACAAAAACTAAATAAATTATTATATATTTATTAAATTATATATAAATTATATTACTATATAAAAATTTCTTGACAATACATTATATTATAAATATAACAAAACAAAATATTTAAATTATTCCTTCAAAATAAATAACAATTAATTTAATTTTAAAAATAAACTAAAATTATTTTCTATATACATATAAAAATCAATATAATATACATATACATAAAACATAAAAATACTATAAATAATAATATGTCCTATTTATTATTATTATCATTAATTTTAGTATATATATTAAATATTAATATTGATTGATTATTAAAAAAAAAAATTACAAACAAAAAAGTGAAATTATTATTAAAAATTTAGATTGATTTAAACACAACAACAAAGCATCAGAATATTATATAAATATAAAATAATTAATTTCTATTAATTAATAAATGTGTAAATACAAAACAAACAAAAAATACGGATTATTATTAATTATTTAAATAATTAAAAAGCAATTTTATCTGTATATATAATTGGTGTTTTATTTATTTAATTACTTTAATAATTTCATACACAATTCTCTAATAATCTAAATCAATTCCTCTTTAAATGAAAATCAGGCTTTCGAATTACAAAAAAGAGAGCAAATGGCACAGTACGGCCCGTGGCACAGTTCAGTTCAGATAAGCTACGAAGCATATTAACTACGATCACATCGCAGATTTCAACTTTAGCATCGCTCACTCATACTTTGATGTTATTAATGCCCCTATTATGGTTATCACATATGCATCACTTGGCGACGTCTAGTCGCCGCGTTCACATTTTCGTATTATGATTCTCGCCGTGCAAACGAAGTGAGCGAGAGTGATGTCAAAAATGATTACCTAAAACTTTTAGGTGTTGTAGAGCGATTTTTTTTTAATTCAATAGTACAAATAAAAATGGCTGGCAGTGATAATGTAGGTTTTATTTTTAAATTATTTTTATAGTAAAAATAATTTGTTTGTGTATTTTATAATAATTATTATTATTTTATTTCAAAATATTGTATTATAAATTTAGGCAATTTTATCACGAAAAAATAAATCGATACTACTGATCATTATTAATAATCGTTGATCGTATTAATATTTTTAATTATTAGTTTTAGAATATCTTAATTATGTCAAAACTGCTAACAAAATAATATGTCAAAATACATAATATGTCAAAACTGCTAACAAAAACACTGAAGCCAGCCACAAAAAAGTAATAAATTTAAAAACAACGCAAATCACCCCATACTCTCATTCGCCAAAATAAAGGTGAGAACCATAATACCAAAATACTACTCACACGAATTATACTGTCACGGCAAAAGAGAGGTGAAGTGATGGTGAGGCGAGAACCATAATAGGGGCATAAATGGCTTACAGAGAGTGGCAACAGTGCATTTTATTAAGCTACAAATTACGAGGTTGTACTGTATTTATTTAAAGTTAAACGAACGAATACATTTCTATGTTCATTTTTATAGACGATTTACATATAATTTGTTTGCCCAAATGGGTGTCGGTACCGGCTCCACCTTTCTAGCGCCCCATCAAAAGGGTTTGACAAAAGTGATCAACGAATTTGTTTGGTCAGGATTGGTAATTAGTTTTTATCGTTTGGTCACTTACGATTAAACGGTAAATAAATAATGAAAAATTCAAAAAAAAAATTCCCGGGTAGCACCTCATTGCAAGACAATTATACCGTTTCTATCAAATTTCATTAGGTAATCGAATTAGGTCAGGATTGGTCACCACATTTTTGCGTTTGGTCATCAATGGATCAGTTTTTATTGCGAAAAAAACCAAATCAAAATTGTAGTAATTCAATAAAATCAGGTTCGCCGCTTATTTGGGAATTTAATTTTACAAATGTAATAAAAAATCCAATTGGAATATACCATTTAGATAAAAATATTTCTTTTTTCAAAGAATTGTATCTAAAGTGGAAGTCATGTGATATATTCAATTCAAATTTCATAATTCGTTGAGAATTGGTCACTAGGTTTTTTCGTTTGGTCATCCTAACATAATGATTTATTGCGAAAATTCTTGAAAAACTCATAGTTTCCACACGATTTCAAGTGTGCGGGGCTGGAAGCTTGACCAATACTAATTGGTCTGTTGGTCGACTGTCATTGAGGATTGGTCACTAGTTTTTTTCGTTTGGTCATCCCAACATTTTTTTTGTATGTGCTCGTAGAAAATACTCGTAGAAACTATATTTTATGGCAACATTCCCAGTTTTATGCCATAATTTGCTCAAATTAAAAGAAAAAAAGACGGGAAAGGTTCGGAGCCAAACTCTATAAGCATTTTTGTTGCCTATAAAATATAAGAAAATAGCTTTTCCACAAAAAATAATCACAAAACATTATTACAACCCCCACCCACTATCCAAGTCAAACCCCCAAAACCCATCTCACCCGCACCACCCTATACCGCACCATGCATATCATCACTCTTTAACACCTCCATACCCACACCCACACACACACACACACACACACACACACACACACCATCCACACAAACCCTCATCCACCAAATCCCAAATTCCCACACCAAACCCAAAACACCTCACCCCACCCCTCCACCTCCCATACCACCACTCTTACCACTCCATAACCACACCACCCACACAAACCTACATCCACACGAGATGTATTATTATTCCACATTCACATGCTGTATGAAACCAAAATAAAATAGAAAATAAAAATAAAATTCTATCAATTTTAAGGAGGGGGGTTAACAAAACCCTACATATCTCCGAACACCCTAAACTCAGAAATGTCCAAAACAATAGGGCTCATTCCCATGAATTGCTTAAACTTTTAGTGAAAAAATTAAGTTGATATCTCCATCCGTTCTCAAGTTATCGTGCGCACAGACGGACAGACGGCAAACCGAAACCATATAGCATTTTTTTTTAACAAAAATGCTTAAAAATCTAATTTTATTTTACTGGAATTTGTTTCGTGCTCCTCTCGCAAACGGAAATCTTAATATAGTTAACCCTTCATATTTTGCTGTATAAAAAAATTTAAAAAACAGGTAAATCGTCCATGAAACATATTTTTTCAGTAAAAAAAAGAGCGAGATAAAAATATTATTTTGCCGTTTACCAAAACGAAACAAAAAAATCAGTAAAATTTTACTGACAAAATCGTTTTAAGCCTTTATTCCACAATGAAACGTATTTTTTCAGTAAAAAAATAGCGATATAAAAACATAATTTCGCCACAAGCCAAAACGAAACAAAAAAAGACGTGAAAGGTTCGGAGCCGAACCCTACAAGCATTTTTGTTGCCTATAAAATAAAAGAAAATAGTTTTTCCACAAAAAAAACACAAACCACCACACCTAAACATTATTACCACCCTCACCCACCATCCAAACCCCCCAAAACCTATCTCACCCGCAGCACCCTATACCGCACCACCCATATTATCACCCTTTTTTCACCTCCATACCCACTTCCACACACACACAAACCACCCACACAAACCCTCATCCACCAAATCCCAAATTCCCACACCAAACCCAAAAAGCCTCATCCCACCCCTCCACCTCCCATACCACCATTCCTACCACCCCCATAACCACACCACTGACACAAAACCACATCCAAACGAGATATATTTTGATTCCACATTCACATGCTCTATGAAACCAAAATAGAATAGAAACTGAAAAAAAAATCTAACAATTTTAAGGAGGGGGGTTAACAAAGCCCTACTTACCTCCGAACACCCTAAACACAGAAATGTCCAAATCAATAGAGATCATTCCCAAGAATTGCTTGAACTTATAGTGAAGAAATTAAGTTGATATCTCCATTCGTTCTCAAGTTATCGTGCACACAGACGGACAGATGGCAAACCGAAACCATATAGCATTTTTTTAACAAAAATGAAACTCAAAACTTTTTATGGCAACATTTGTTGTCTTTGTCACTCTAACGTAATTTTAATAAATATGTATACTCTCCTCTTTTCGGTTTCTCAGTATTTTTTACTGAAAAAATATGTTTCATTGTGGAATAAAGGCTTTATATGTAGTGGTGTGTTGCCATAACAAAATGAAAAAAAATCTAATCAGAGCATTTTTATAGTAACATTCTAATGCATTTACATAAGAAAAGTATATGACGAGAAATATTTCACGCACACTAAGATCGTTTTATGGTTGGGAAAATAATATCGTGAACCAACATTTTTATTTTTTTTTTATGTGATTTCTTCGCGAGCAAAAAATTTTTAAAATATTTTTTATTTGATATTGATGAATTGTAATGCCAATCAAACTTAAATTCCTATAAAAAAAATTAAATTGCCAAAGTAAAAAATTTTAATTTGTGAGGTTTTATTGGTCAAAATCTAGTATGTTCAAGATGTCAAAATTTAACTATAAAATGTTCCCATAAATTTTGTTTTTGTTTCTGTCACTCTAATTTCATTTATTGATTAGCTTTCTCTTTTTGTTTCTCCAGTATATTTTACTGAATAAATAATTTTTCTAGGAGTATTTTTATACCAGTAAAATAAAAAATTTCAAAAAAGTTCCAAATAAACATCAAGTAACCATCAGAGATCAACCATACCGACAAATTGTTGTATTTGTTACGTTTTGTGGTGCTGGGAATTCTCTAATTATGCATTAGTTCGTTAACGAATGCCGTTATGTATAATTTTGTATCTGAGAAAGTCAAAATCGCTAATTGCAAATGTGGCTAGAATTTTTTTTAAAAACACATTTACACATGCCTGGATGCGTCATACTCCGCCTATGACTTTAATCTAAAAATTTGTATCCCTTCCAAAGAGCCTAGACCATCTACTCCCAAAATTAAAATTTTAATATAATTTTTAAATGTGGTCTATTGACATCAGCTGTTAATAAAAATATTCACTAGAAAAGCCACATCCATTAGTGCGGCTGTCTTTCGGATATCATGTGCTATGGATAAAATTAAATTCATATTAAAAAGAAATAATTGTCTACGAATCACGACTATCTCAAATCAAAGATCAAATGTGACAATACCAGCTTATAATTTCATTTTCTTTATTTTCCCCTCTTCCTTCTCCTCCCACTACTTTTAAAAATCTACATAAAAACGCGCTTTAAATTGGAGCACGATACTTGCGAGTTAGGTTGGAGGTCGGTTTGTGGCAGAAGACGAAGATGTTATGCTCGGAACGCATTGTAGGATTCCATACAGGCTGGCTACGGCAACTCAATTATACATAAATGGTGACCGAAACACGTTTAACCGCGCAGTTTCCGATGATGAGGTCAGTATGAGATTCGAAATGGCATAGTGTGACAACACCCTGGCGTGATAATAAATTATGCACATATCTAGTGTCCTTGCCCAGAATTAGGAGCATGCAGTGGAATAAGATTGAAACCCTGAAATCAACCATCATTCTGTTCCACGTTCACAATTTTTATGTTGGCTCTTAAAGGGTGAATTTATGTTTTGTTAGTTGGGAATTATAATAAATTGGCAACACTGTATTAAAAATGAATAAAAAATATGTCACCACTTCCGGTTTACTCATAACAAGAGATAGCCGTGTTTTTATTTCCACATACCAAAAATCTGTTTTCAACAGGTTATGGTCCCAGGTTTTTGGCAGTTTTTATTGTGGAATCGGGTAAAAAAAAATCCTTGTTAATTGAGTGATAAAGTAATTAAAGTAAAAAGCTTGTCAGTAAAAATTCGAAAATTAAAACAAGTCATGGCGCCGAATAGTGTTCCAGTAGAAAAATTAATGGGACGTGAAAATTATAACGAATGGGAATTTGCCATGAAATCGTATCTTGAGCATGAAGATCTGTGGTGTTGTATCGAAAATAAAGACCAGACAGCAGATGAAATAAAGGAGGCCAAGCGGGAAATACAAGCAAAATCAAAAATCCTCATGTGCGAGCATTCCAGTATTTATGTTCATATTCGGAGTTTAGACACTTCAAAAGAACTATGGTAAAAATTAAGAAAAGTATTCCAGCATGATGGACTGTCGAATAAAATCACCTTGATGCGAAAAATTATTAACACAAAACTTCATGATTAACAACACCATTATCTGTGCTTCGCAAAAGTTAAACGACATTGGTTTTGTGGTCAGCGAAGAATGGATTGGCACTCTTTTGCTTGCGGGTTTGCCAGAAAAATTTCAACCAATAAGTATGGCCATGGAAAGCTCTGAAACGAAGGTTACGGAGGGGTACTTAAAGACAAAATTACTCATTAGTGGGTACGGTGATACTAAAAGTTCGGTGAATACAGCGTTTATTTCAAAAGGAAATAGAAGCGGTTTAAACCATGATGCTACAACTGTAATCAGATCGGACATTTCGAAAACAAATGCAAGTTGACCGATTGTCAACACCTAAAGAAGTTATCACGGCTAACAACGAAAATGTGAGAGTCAACTATAAGGGAACGTGTAATCGGGACATTGTCGTTGACAGTAAAAAAACAACTGTCACAGCAGACGTATTGTATGTGCCTGAATTATCAATGAACTTACTTTCTGTGGGTCAGATGGCTAAGAATGGTAAAGTGATAGTTTCCGATGACTGCCAGTGTAGAGTTTTTGGCAAGAGTAATCAGCCAATTGCGACAGCAACTCTAGAAAAGGATATGTACAAACTCGATTTGGATAAAAGTGCGTGTTGTTCATTCGGGTGAGTTGTCAAGGACAATTTTAAATTGTGGCATCACCGGCTTGGGCATATGATTGTCCAATATATGAAAGAGTTGCAAAAAATCTTCGGTAATGGACGTTGTTGAACCTAGTGACAAAAATGACATAAATGACACATTTGTGTCGTTTGTTGTAAAGGAAAGCAGTCAAAAGCACAGTACGGAAAATCGACCTCATCAACGAATCGGAAATTAGGATTGGTTTATGCAGATAGGTGCGGGCCCATGAAAGAGAAATCAATGACAATTCCATATAACGCACCGCAGAACGGATTGTGTGAACGCATGAATCGAACAATTGTCGAAAAACGAGGTGTCTTCTGATTGATTCTGGGTTAACCAGAGACGGTTTGGACTGGCAGACAACTGGATTTGTCGAACTTGGGGTTTTTGGATCAAAGGCTATGGTACAACAGCACAACAATGCAGAATGGTTGGCTTCGAATGACGAAGTTTTCTCAGCCCGTGATTGTATTTTTGATATGTCCTGCGAATATTTAAACAACGACGTTGATGTCCAATTCTTCCAAATGTCAAATAACGAACAATCAGTGGTTAGAGATGTCACTCCGGTTACGTCTGATTCATCGGAGATTCATTTTACGTATTTTTTACCGTTGTCAAATGAAGTGGGAGATAATGATACAGCCCAGGCGATGAAGATGAACGTTTCAGTAACGAAACGATTGTTGACGCACAAGACAATGGTTCTGATAGCAATTATTGTCCAGATATTGCTGAAATTAATGATAGTGGAAATCGGCGTTAAAAAAGGACACCGAAATTAAACAGAAAAAATGATTTCGTTTATTGAGTTATCGACGAATGATCCGCTTAGTGTTGAAGAAGCATTGAGCTGCAGTGATAGTAATTTGTGGCGACAAGCTATGGAAGATGAATATGAAGCGATTAACGGCAAACGAAACATGGACTCTGTGTAATCTACCGAGTAACAGCAAAGCGATCAAATCAAAACGGGTGTTTAAAACCAAATTAAAATTAGATGGTTCAGTTCAATACAAAGCACGGCTCGTTGTAAAGGGTTATTCCCAGCGTGAAGGTCTGGATTATGAGGAAACGTATGCACCAGTAGTGAAGTATAGCTCAATTCGTTAATCTGCATTCCTTCAAGGTGAATTGAGGGAAACTGTGTATATGTATGTTGCAACCAGAAAGATTCGCGGATGGAACAGGAAAAGTTTGCAAATTAAACAAGGCACTTTATGGATTAAAACAAGCCGGCCGTGCCTGGAACCAAAAGTTGGACAAGGCACTGGTAGAGATCGGCATGACACGATCTAAAGCTGATAGGTATATCTATTATAAAATCGAAGGAAATTCCAAGTTATTTGTTGCGGTATACGTCGATGATTTTTTGATTTTAAGTACCAACAAAGCACAGAGCATGGGTTTGAAAGACGAACTGACCAAACGTTTTCAAATGAACAATATAGGATAAACTCAAAGCATTTTGGGATTCCGAATTACAAGGGATCGAGAAAAGGGTTTTTTATTGCTGGATCAACAGGATTATATTACCAAAATTTTGGAAAAATTCAACATGTCTCAATCTAACCCTGTTGCGACACCAATCGACATAAACGTTAAGCTAGATAAAAGTATGTCACCAACCAGCAAAGCCGAATTTGGGGACATGCAGAAAATTACATTTCAAGAAGTCTTCTGTATGAAGCACAGAGTACGCGACCTGATATTTCCTACGCAGTAAATTTGGTGAGTCGTTTTTCAAATAATCCCGGAAAGCAGCATTGGGTTGCAGTGAAACGGATCTTCCGTTACTTGGCATAGTAGGTGCGAAGCTGGAATATTGGAGATCGGAATTAGAAAACATTACTGGTTTTAGTGATGCAGACTGGGCGATTGATCTTGATGAAATAAAATCCACCACTGGTTATGTTTTTCTCAAAGGCGGTGGAGCAATAACATGGTCATCACGCAAGCCACAAACCGTTTCACTTTCTTCAACTAAAGCCGAATATATGGCTGTCTCGGCAGCCAGTCGAAGCGCAATTAATCTCTCGAAGACAGATGCATACCATCCTCGTACGAAATATACCGACGTCAGGCATAATTTTATGAAAGAGAAAGTAGAAGCATCTGTTATCATAATAAATCCAATCGGGACAGATCAGATGATTGCTGATCGATTAACAAAGGGACTTCCCAAGTTCAAACACCAACAACATCGAGGAGAAATGGGACTCAAATTAGTGTTGGTTTATAGGGTGAATTTATGTTTTGTTAGTTGGGAATTATAATAAATTGGGGTATAGGTAACACTGTATTAAAAATGAATAAAAAGTATGTCACCACTTCCGGTTTACTCATAACAAGAGATAGCCGTGTTTTTATTTCCACATACTAAAAATCTGTTTTCAACACTATACCTTCTGAGACCAGTTACAATTAGCAAAAATTGGGCTCTTTGACTTGATCGATTTTACCTGGGTGGTGGTATCTTTCAAGTTTTTCAACCAATTTGACAAATGATTGAAATCACTGGTGGACAACTGCGCAAAACTTGGGAAGTTGAGAGCTTTCCTATTATATATAGACAGAGCAAAGAAAGTTAAAGAATTTGTAATGTTTTTGCTTAAACCAGCGCTCTCCAACTTCTTTCATCTCGCGATGAATCGTTTCTTGAGAAAACACAAACTTTTATTACAACTAAAAAATAATTGACAAAATATAACTTAAAAGGAGAGCACTGCGGCTACGGTCGTTGAAAAAAATTATTTTTCACATTAACATCAACACTTGTTAGGCATCTCCAATGACACTTTCAACAAAGGAGTCGTAGCTTTCGAAAATCTCGCTTAGCTTTAATATTAGAGGCCAATTTTGGTTTCAGCAACATTTGATTATGAATTTCCAGTAACGAAAATAATTGTTCATCATAGTTGGCGTATTTATCAGTAGTAATTAGGGAAGTGTGCCCTTGACCTTTAGTATACCGGGTGTTTCTTTTAAACTGAGACGATCAAATATCTCGAAATATAGCCGAAAAATCTCGAAAAACTCTACTGAAAAAATGTCCATAATCAAAATTTAATCATACCGCGGGGGGAATACATTAGTGCAAAAAAAATAGTCCCCTACATCCCGCTTTGTAGGTGGGGCGGGGGTAATTTTTAAACTAAGATAGGAAGCCATACGAAATCAATATACATACCTCTATTACATATATAATTATAGCCATACGAAATTTTGCAGTTAGAAGTGGTTGAGTATATAGCTGAGACCTTCATATCGACAAATAAATACTTGTATTTTGAGTCATATAATTGGATTTTGGAAATACATCTTGTGGAAATTTGAGATAACCCACGGCGGTCAATTCCTTAAACTGATTCAAATTAAAAACGGTTCTACTTACATTTTTGCCCCTAACCAACAGTGGGCTTTTGTTAATTGGGTGGTGCTAAGGTGCCAGTTTGTTTTATTTTGGCTTCTCAGTAATGGTTCGTTGAATTATGGTTGAGCGGTTGATGAGTCGTTGAGTTTTCATTATTCGAAGCTGCTTGCTTATTCGTGGAAGAATAATGCTGTTGGAATATCGGTCAAAATGTTGATATTGATTGTGGTGTACAGAAGTACGTTGTATTGCTTTCCTTAGATCAATAATTAAGAGATACACATATGTTGATTAATTACTCTTTGAATTTATTTGCATGATGATCTGAGTCCCATAATAAGTTTAATACACTTAAAACGAACAAACCTGTCTTTTCAAAATACCAATAGGACTAAAACCCAGACGTAAATTTGTTGTACAATACTAGACACTCTAAATTACATTTTCCTATATATTAATGTAAGTTTAGTTTGAAAATATATTCTATAAACAAATTTTATTACGTATATCAAAATTAACGTTGTTTCGTAGATCAAAGTTTACGTTTAACGAAATAAACATCCTTCCGTTAAGAACAGTATTATATAGATGGCTACTAAACTCAGTAAAGAGAAAATTTAAAATTTACTCGCCTTATAAAGGTGTAAACCTCATCTTACACAAATAGAGTTGCGAAATCGCTTCATTTCTTCTTTATTTTGATCTGTCAAAATAATTCGCCGTACTGTCATTAAAAAATATTTTTTTTTGTTTTCTTTTGTGGTGTTAAATACATAATTAGTTTTATCTTTTAGATTGATTCAAACAAATATTATTTTTTATATATACATAATAAGTTAAAATGAATTTGCTAGAAATTCCAGATTATATGATTGAGGAAATATTTGGATACTTGAGTTACGATGAAATAGCTAAGAAACGATTGGTAAATAAAAACAATTTTTTTTTACTATGCCCTGTGTGCCCCAAATGATTATGAATTGGAATATTTTGTTCTTTGTGTTTGTTTAGATTTGTTCTAAAATTGATAAAATATGTCAAGGACTACTAAACCGGGGGTTCAATAAAATGGTTAAAAGACACGGAAATAATTTAAAGGCTATAAAATCGCAATTACCACGTAGAGAATCGGAACGACGACATCACCCCCTGTCCAAACATGTTGACATCTTGACATGCATTGAAACGCGCATTTCAATGCTTTCCATGACCTATTTAAAATATATCGAATTAGAATTGTGCTGTTTTATACCTGGCAAAGTGATAGACGAAGTTTTTAGTATACTGGATATCGTTCAAAAAGCTTCTAAGCCGTTGCGGACACACGAAGTGCTGCAGGAGCTTCGAGACATTTCATCTATGGCCATTGAGCACTTCGATGAGAAAATCGCAGTTGTGTTAAAAAAGAAATTCTTAGATATTCATAAAAATAAACAGAGTTATTCGCCAAGTAGGTCGTGTTATGGGTGGAGGCATTATCGTTTCTTAATTATCTATATATTTGTTGTAATTGCAGCACACTGTCCGGGCTCATCATCATCATCGAGTTTGCTTCTTTCATCAGACGTAATATTCCCTATACCATCAATTCCACCAATACAACAGAAACCTGATGAATCCCAACAGTATCAAATGCAAACTATGAAACCGCAGGTCGTGCACCACTGCGTTGAATCCAAGAAGAATAGCATCGAGCTCCTAATAATGAAACGGAAATATCGATCAGCTTTGCATGTAATCAAATTAATGCGCGCCATGCAAAAGAAGCAATCTCAACTTATGAAATCGCATTCGATACAAATATCGGAATTATCGACCCAGATCATAGAATTGAAACGTCGAATAGAGGAATCGGATGCCAAAAATCGTGAGCTAACCAATACATTGAACGAAAGTTCGAACCGCCAAATTTCTAATAAGTACACGAGCAATATAAAACCCAGAACCGCAACGATTATTCTAAAAAAACGGATAAACGAATCGCTTCGCAACAATATAAGCAATCATCCGTTGCAAACATCGCAATCGGCATCCGCCCTGTCACCAATTAAACGGTTCAAATCAGATGATTGAATTTCTCCTGTCGTATATCTGCATGTTGTAATGAATGGGCCATCGGACCCTGTGTAAAAGCCATTTTTTTTTTATTTCTTTACTTATATAACAAAATATATTTTTTTGATTTCTTTATAATAACGCTTCTCTTATCCCACTATCTTTAAGACTATATTTAGGTATGTAAAATGTGTGTGTCATGTTTTTGACTTTAATTTAACTAAATTTAAATCGATACTTTTTTAATGATTGCAAATTATTCGAGAAAATACAATAAATTATATATATTTAGAAAAGCGGACCCCGTCGACGGGATATTGCTACAGTATTATTGTGGACTAAAGAATTTAAAACAAAAAATTAAACTGAACTGATGAAGCTAAATACAAAAATCTACAATAACAAAAAAAAAACTAATCTAAATTTAGATTTTACTAATTTCGAATAATTATAATATTAAATCTTATTTAGTTTTAGAAGTAATGTAAAATGATGAATGCGTTAAATAATAATTTGGTTTTCAATCTTTTTTGCATATAAATATTTAAAACCTCAGTTTTTATTTGTGGAACGCAATACTTGAGCTCTACATCATCCTACACTTGTAATAGAAAATTCATGATGAGATCATCGACGTGAGATGCAAAATTCTGTTAAGACTTGTTTCAATAAATGATTTAAAACGCGAACAACAATAGAAGATAGTACATACGCGGTGTAAAAATAAAATACGATCGATGTAGTCTAACTATTTGTGAAGGTTAAACTGACTGCCATTATTTATTTATAAACAAGCGACTAAACCGCACAGTCATGATTATCAGAATGTTGGAAGGAAATTTGTGGTCGAGCCATTAATTGCATGAGTTGCATGTGTATGTCTTTATCCTTAGAAATATTACTATGGCCAAAATTGATTTAAATGATTTATTTATTCATTGGCATTACAATTTTGATAAAGGAAAAGCACAGTTGGAAGCAATATAAATGTACAACAACAACCACCAAAAAAATACTTCCATTAGGCATAAAAACCTCAGATTTTTTAAAAAACAAATCCACTCCATGCTAGTACCCTCCGTATTGAGCTCAAGTTCATTTGTTAGAGGACACTGCAAGAAGTGAATACTTACAGAATACATACAAAAATAATACAAATGAAAATATTATTACAAAAATAGTACTACATGTATCGCGCTTTAAAAGATTTAGGTGAAGCTGATCTCTTAGTATCTAATGGAATAGAGTCCCAAAGAGAAATACCGCTAACAGAAAAGGATGTATTTAAAGTTCGAAATAAGCTTATTAAACAAAATCAAACGCTTTAGAAAAATCTAACAGAGTATGGCAAGTCATTTCTCTTTTACTCATACTACGACGAATATCATCACAAACATTCAGTAAAGCAGTGGTAGTACCGTAGAACCTTCTAAAACCCGATTGAAAAAAACTAAACTGATACAATAAGGAAAATGCGCTTAACTAATTTTAAACTGCGATTTAACTTCCCAAATTGCAAAATGCAAATCAACAGTAGATATATTTGTAAACGAAAAAGTATTAAGGGGTTCGGCGGATACTAAATCAATATTGGAAATATCATGGGTGGGAATAGAGTTAGTTTAGATAAAGGTTAAAGTCATTAGCTTTGAAATCTACAGAAGCAGCCCCTTTGCAACTACCAAGGCCCAAGTTGCGTACGTTACGGCAAAATATCTTTGAAGGAAGTGAGGGATCTAACTTATCCTTGAAAAAGTTTTGCTTAGCGATACGAATTAAACCTACCATTCTATTTCGAAATTGCTTATAAGCTAGATAAGACAAAGAATTAGAACTAATTTTCCAAAAACGATATTTGGAAAAACGAACAGAAATAGCACTCAAAATCTCTTGTGGCATCTAAAATAAACAGTAGTGAGAGGAACGCAATTTTTAAATACATAATTAATAGAGGAATTAAAATAGTCAATTTGATCGGTAGAAGTAGAAAGAGAAAAAATATTGTCCCAACAAATAGAGCCACAAGTTGATGAAAGGTGAGATTCATCAATTTTAGAAAAATCCCGAAAGCTGAAACTTTTAGGTTTAGGCCGAGAGTAATAATTAACAGAAAAAACAAGAAGATCATGATGAGCTTAAGATATTTAAATAGCTACGAGAAAATAAAGTCTCTTGAGAAATATCAAAATTAAAATCACCCGAAATGAAACCTCATCATGCCGACAGGAAAAATAACTAAAAAGACATAAGACCTCTTGTTTGTTTTAGGAGGATTATAAACCACACCTAAAAGAAATTTCCGCTTATTCACGAAGACATTTAAAAAAAGAAATTCAAAATCAGAAACGAGCCTTTGAGGAATTGAGGGGGTACCGATACAACACTAAATTCAATATGCTCGTTAACATATATGCACACCCCACCATAATTAGCCGGTGGATTAACCCCATCCCGCCTGAACAAATTATGGCCACTAATGGCCAACGCAATATTGGAAATATTGAATGTCAAATATGTTTCCGATAAACAAATGACATCAATTGGGACACCATTTGACGAAGTTCGTCAATATTTAAAGTAAGACTCTAAACATTCAAACTAACTACATTAAACATGTTTTACCTTGTTGGCAAAATTGTCAGTTTCACAGAATATCTAGATCTGCACAGCAAAGACTACGGTAGTTCATGTAAGATCAAGGAGCAGTGGCGACTATTCAGTGACCCGTAAGTATTTACTATTATAGTACTAATTGGTTATTAACAAGGTCAAGAATCGAACGATTCAAGGACGGAGCTTATTTGTACGATACACAAAAGTGGGCGACCGTCCGACTCGTAGAAATTGACCGCATCATTATTTAACATTGCCCAGTGATAAATACTTTACAATCAGATTGTCCTGGAAACATGTTGGGAGTTTAAGATCATCCCTACAACGATTGCTGTAGAGTCTACCGATTTAGAATAATTTAATTTGAAATATTTAACTCTTGTACAAATAAACCTCGAGCCATTTTATAATTTCATATATGCCAATTTTGGTTATTTTATGCCCCCGAGAAAAGAAAATGTGGTTTGTCATTCCCGGGAATTTTAAGAAAAACGTAACCCTGGCTTTTAGGATTCCGTGCTTTAAGTGTGAAACGGAACCCCTAGGATTACGTTTTTTTGAGTACTTACTTAACACGAACATTCGGTTCTGTTCCACACTAATCTGCTATACAACTAAACTGAAACTAAAACTACTTCTAATGCTTAAAGCTAGATGTCACTAATTTTGTTTATAAATATTCTTAAACTCTTAACGCTGAATTAAGCAACCAATGTGTCCAATGTACGATGAATTGACGCCAATAGATGAAATCGTAAAATTACGCTGGTGTAACACCGGTAGAGTACTGCTGATTCAAAATTTCTTGCATGTACGTTGATCACAATTTTAACACTCCACCAGCGACTTTCTACATCCGGACCAATAAAATCGTTGACGAGTATTTGTGAGTGTTTTATTAATTCCGAGATGTCCTCCACTTACTTTTATGTGATATCCACGAGCATTTGATTAATTCTATTTGTCGTCACCACTTTTAATTGTTCAACTTTGGCAGTTTTCCCGGCTCCCATATTCGTTTAAAACAACCATTCTCTAAAAAAAAGACCCTCACTATGCTCAATAGGGTGTATTTTCTTCAATTTCACTTCATGTTAGCCACAATCCTCCTCCTTATTGACGCAAGATTATTGATATATTCGGGTGTAACTGCTCCTTCCTAATTGATGAATCCAACCCGTGTTGAGTCCATTCCTCAACGAGTACTACTTTCATAAGCCTTAATGTCAGTCCTCCTTTCCTTCTGGATCCTTGAATTGCAAGAATCATCGTAACGCGCCATGGCCTGTTGGCCAATGGTTTTTTTTTTACTAAAGAGGTATTTTTGAAATTTTTTCACTCATACCCAATAATTCTTTTTGTGTAACGCAATAGTTTCATAGGGTTTTGAGCTCTGGTTTCGATATGATTTTTGTCGCTCCATTGATTTCTTGTTGCAACAAGATAAAAAGTTTTTTTATTTATTTTTTTCCCCGAATTTTCAAAATTGTATATTTTGAATATTTTTAAAGCTCTTCACATTACTTTTGTGGTACAGGTTGTTTGATTTTTAAAATACACCATAATGACAAGATGTCAAAAATAACATTTTGATTTTGTCAGATGGCTGTATCACACCAAAATCAAACTAAAATACAGGTCGTAGCATCGAAAATGAAATAAAGAAAAATAATCTTGTGAAGTCAACATTGGCCAAATTGTTACACGACATGATAAAAATAAGATCCGGCTTTTGGCACGAAGAAGGTACTCATTAATTTGGGAATGATTATAGAGTTCACATCACGTTATAAATGAGGTTTAAGCTCAAAAATGTGATAAATATAAATAAATAAACCACACTTGGCTTGTTCTTTTGCAACATTTCCGAAGACTGCCACAAATATATGTACACGATCCATCAGTTTTATAATTCATGTAAATTTTTGGGTCTTGTCCATTCGTTTGCCGTTGATATTTTTGCATCATCTGTATGAATTCCATATTGGCGATGAATTTGAGACCCAACTATTTTACCTCTATTCTGAAGAGGTGCCATTTCTTAGGAGTTAATTTTAGCCCGGCGGATTGTATTCGCTCGAGACTTCAGCTAAATTCCTTACGTGCTCTTCGGAAGTTTTTCTCATGACGATATAATGTCGTCTAAATATACACGGCACGTGTAATAATACGCGTAATTTATTACACGCTCCATTAATAGTTCAAAAGTCGCTGGGGCATTACGTTATTACCCCTTTTTGATTTTCGTTTCGCCTCACATTCGTCGGAAGTGACTAAATCACCCGAGTTTTCGTTTGGTATTATGATTTTCTATTTTATTTAGGTGAAACGTTGTTTGCGGCACCGCAGTGGATTCGTGGATTTTCCATAAACTTATTTGTTGTAGAAACAATAATTTAAACTAATTAAAATTTTTGAATATTGATTGTATAATAAGTATTGATGGATGAAAATAATCCCGTATTCGAAATTTTGCGCACCCTCCATTATTTCAAGACGCTGCGTAAAAAATAAACCAACGAAATCAAACTTGAAGATATATAGATTCGCCTGCAAACTGATCGCAAACAATGTTAGCGTTTTCCTAGGCAAAACACATAACACTGGAAATCGGTGAATTGATGTCGTCGCGCGGGTGAATCAAATGTGAAAACCATAATAGGGGTATAAATTACCATAAATGCTATTTTCTCACTATGTACAGTGGCGAGCAAAAATAGATACACAATGAAAACATTTTTAGATTTTAATTTCTATAGATATAATTTTGTTATTTAGTTAGACAATAAAAATAATTAGAGATTATTCAAGTTTGTAATATTGTTCATAAGATTTACTTAAAAAAATAACAATTCAATTAATTAAAAAGATTCATTACACAAATTAGAACGGGTTAGAAGTTTCCATATATGCACGTTTTTAAATTTGACATCTTTAATATTTGTTCCAAAGTTCCTTATTCTCAATAACTAATTTTATACGTCGGAGATACTCTCACCAAGCCCTTATATGGAGTCATGTGGAATTTTATTCCATTCCGTTTCAACTCGGAGCCATAATTCGTCTACGTTTATAGGTGCCTCACCATATTTGTTTAATCGACGCTTGATGAAGCCCTTAAATACTCTATGGGATTCATATCCGGACTTTGAGCATTCCATTTCATAGTTTGGATTTTCTGATCTTTTAACTATTTTTGCACTGGTTTAGCTTTGTGTTTAGGGTCTCCATCTTGCTGAAAAACGATTTCTTCTTCCGGATATAAGCACATTCATTCACAAATTCTACTAGGTTTTCTTTAAGAATATTTAAATTTTCTTCCTTTCGCATAATGCCTTTGATCCGCACTAGTCGGCAACAGGTGAAGCATCCCCAGACCATCATCGATCTACCACCGTGCTTCATCGTAACATGAGGCCCTTACCAATAGTAGCATTTTCCATCTGGACCAAATCATCCGTTTCCAATCGTCAATAGACCAATTTTTATGAAATTTTGCGAATTCGAGGTGCGCTTTGATATTTTTGCTGGATAAGGCTGATTTTTTCTTGTTTACGTATGCATGCGAACTTATTTTTTGCAACGCCCGCCTAGCTATTCACTCACTATGTTCTTGCCCAACCCCTTAGCAGCTTTGTGAGGTGTATTTATAAGTTGGTTGTAGTGGTTTCACTTTTTTTCTTTTAAAAGTCGCTCAATTTCACGAGAATCCCTACTAAGTTAAAAGTTGTGGACATCGTCGTTTACAACCATTTATTTGCCCTAATTGTTCCTGTTTCTTACTATTGCGTCCTGACAATTTTCGTCAGAGAATATTCTTTTTCACAAAGTGAAATGATATTTTGTTCCCACTCAGCTGATATTTTTTTCATTTTTAAATTGAATTAAAAAAAACAGGGGGCCTACTATTGAAATCGAACGCCGCCGATTTTTGTTCGTTGTTTATATTCAGCAATACTAATTACTATTGCTGAATATAAACAACGAACAAAAATCGAAGGCGGTCGATTTCCAAAGTAAGCCCCCTGTATTTAAAGGGTACGCTAAAACGGGCATATTTGGAAATATGACCTAAACAATGGATTTTAATATATCTTTTTAATTAATTAAATTATTGTTATTTTCTTAAACAAATCTTATGGGAAATATATATTACATACTCCATTTTTGCTCGCCATTGTACCTCATGAACTTCTAATTGCCATAGCTACTTTGAAGATCCAATGTGAAGCACAGTGCCTGTTAATGTGTCTCGATCCGTGGTTATAGATATACTTATATATCTATAACCACGGATCGAGACACATGTTTCGACACTTATTCATTTAGTTTTTTAGCTCGACGGACTAGGTAGTCGGTCCCGCCTCTCGCTTGTCTTTACCCATTCGATCCACTTGTTTTAGTTCTGCCAAAGGTAATCTTGTACGTGCTTGGCGAATCGGTTTCTCTGTTCCGGTGGCAATTCTGTGTTTTTCAACAGTGATCCTTCCATTATTTTCTGGGTTACAATAGACATGTGCGGTCTTACTAATAATCTCTACGCTTTATTTTTCTGCGCGCGTTTTTCTCCATAAGCAGTTCTCCATAAGCTGTCCTATTATTTCCCTTTGTTCTGCTGTGTTGACTTTCCTCCTCGGATTTTACATCGCATTTCATTATTGTACTTACCTCTTCACAGTTTCCTTTATTTGGGTTACTAAGGATTCTCCGATCGGTACTTCTCAATTCCTTGTTTCGGTTCATCGGCTTCTACAGCCCACAATCTGGGTGACCTAGAACTTACCTTCAATCTTTCCAATTTGATGACAGCTGCTCTCGATGGTCAATTATTCCTCGTCTAATGGTTGTTATATTTGAACCGTTGTCATAAATCCCATACCTAAAGCGATCTCACCGACAATATCGGCGGCCAGTACTTCGTGTTGAAAACTAGTAGGTATATGCCAAATTTTTATTTTGACTAAATTCTTACCTAGGATGAACGTACTGGCTCCAGTCGCTGTTTGCAACTTCAACTCGTTGGCTTGTTGTGTGTTTCCACTAATGAGATCTTTTCGTACAATTGTGTGAGTAGCTCCTGTGCGTAAAAAGAATATAACTCTTATTGTTAAGGTATCACCACTTTGTAATAATCTGGAAATAGTGACGGAGGTTATTGGGTAATCAATTGTGGAAGCCAGATTCAGCCCTTTTAAGCTGACTCGTTGAAGTTTATCGACCCTTTACTTGGGTTCTCGTCCTTTGCCAATATATGCTTTGTCTCCCTTTGGTTCCCGCGTCATTGGAGTGTTTTGGCTTTTTTCGCGACCCACCTTGTCACATGTCCAACAAGTAATCCAACTGTCAGAGAATCTGGATGTCTCAACCCACCAATATTTCAACCTGCCGTACCTTAATTGGCGAGTTGATGATAAGAGTCACTCTGCGAGTCTCTGGATCCCGAATGCCGTCAACGAAAGCACTCGTTTTGGCTCTCTCTGATGCGTACTATTGAAGAGCTTCTCCGACCTTCTGGTAGCGTACTTTCATTGGTTACATGAAATAATTGCACCACATCGAAAGTTCCAGGTCTAATTCTTGCTTCTCCGTAGTCTTCCGTAACTCCGTAACCATCAAATCCTTAACACTCATCTTCTAATATTCACAAATCACAATCTCACCTCTATCACCGATTGTTACGAATTCGCCCTGCCATTAAACTTTAACCCTTGATTGCCCAATTTATGCTGAATTAACCAGCCCGAGTCACCACTCCACTCTACACTGATTGGTTGGTGAATCAGGCCGGTTAATTCAGGCGGAACATCTTATAAATTAGATAGTTTGTTTAGTTCCGGCTGACTTTATATGGCTACGGCTGACCCGGGTAATTGGTTTGGTCCCGGCTGGCTTCATATGGTTCCGCGTGACAAATTCCGCCATCAAAAAGGTGGCGAATATTTTTTCGATTGACAATTCTTTATTGTGTTGGCAATTGTTTGTTGTGTTTTGTACTTTCAAATAATAAAACTTTATAATTAACAATAATAAAAAAAAATATTTATATTTATTTATAGTAGATGTTGTGTAAGGCAGGAAAAGTTATAAAATCAACACTAAGTTTCTAAATTAACTTCGAGGTTATGGTCGACTTTATGGAGAGGCAAAGGGATTTGGCTACAAATAAACTAGCAAGCACACAGTACAAAGAAATATATAATTCTTTGTGGAATGAATTGGCAACTGAAGTAAATGCTGATGGTCCCCCAGTGCGAAATTTAAATGAAGTCCTCCGTTCGATTTCTAATTTAACATTTATTTCATTTTCTTCACTTGCCAAAAATGGACCAATAAAAATAATCTAAAAATATTTACTTCAACACTAAAACCTCAAATCATAAATGTAAAAGTTAAAATTAATCTCATAGTTAATGTTGTTTACACTGATAAATGTCAAGTCAGCTGACATACAATGAGTGCGTTTATGACATTAAATGAGCGTGGTTACAGTCTTTTCGATAGCGGAATTCATGATATGAAAGTTGAAGCGGGTCGAAAAGAACATATAGAAATATTTTACGATTTGCCGCGGAAAACATTATGGGCTCCTGGGGGATCGATTTTGTTTAAAATCCGACAGTCGAAACATGATGTTTTCGTATACGTATAAGGAGTATATTTTACAATTTTATATTAGTGTGAGTAATTTTTCTATAGTTATATTTGTTTGTTTTCTGCGAATGTAAGCATTAAAAATTGTGAATCGGTACAAATAGGTTCAGTTTTTTGGTGCTTATGTCCTTTCGTCGTCTTACTTTTTTTACATCTCACCAAATTTTTGAGTGGCGAGTTAACACGTTCGTGCTTATGACTGCTACAGCAGTCGCAATGTCCGGTTTCCGCAGGGTGTGCCCTACCCATTGCCATTTCCTGCGTTTAATTTCGATGATGATTGGCTCATTATTTGTTAGGACACGTACATCCGTATTTTAAATCGTGTTTGGTCAATAGATTCGGCCACAGATTCGCCGTAGACTCTTGTTGATAAATACTTGTAGTTTTTGAAAAATGGTAGTTCTTACTTTCCAAGTCTCACAACCATATAAGAGGACCGATTTAACGCTAGAGTTGAAGATCCTTAGCTTGGTGCTCCTGGATATGTTAAGTCGGGATCTTCGAGCCTTTCATTCAGGTGCCATTGAATGCCGTTTGGCGCATCGATGTTGGTTTACGCCATAACTTGATCCAGAATAACCACAAAAAGTGTGGGTGAGAGGAAACATCGTTGCCTGACTCCTTTGGAGATGGTAAAATTGTCGCTGTTCTTGCCCTTAAAGTGAACGCTGCAGGCGACATCTCTGAATAATTCACGGATAAGGGTTACGATTGTTTCCGGAACTCCGAGATTTAGCAATGCTGTCCAAATAGCTTTTCTGGATATTTTATCGAAGGCACGTTCGAAATCGACAAAGATAATGTACAATGGCGAATTCTATTTAATTGACTGCTCGATGATAATTCGTAGAGTGTCGATGTGGTCTACGCATGATCTATTCTTCCTAAACCCCGCTTGCTCTCGTTACAAAAGTGAATCAATAGATGGTGAAATACGATTAAGAATAATAAATGCTATAATTTTTTCTATTGCATTTAACAGCGGTATGCCTCCAATTTTTGCACTCGGTGAGATCGCCCTTCTTGGGTATCGTATTGATGACTCCCTCTTTCCACGAGCTAGGGATTCTGCATACTATCCACGCGTCAGGAATAATCGGCTCTAGTATACAGGAACAATAATATGTCCGCTGAACTTTAAAAGCTGGGCGGCTAGGTTATCAGGACTCGCAGCTTCAGGATTTTTAGGCTTTGGATTTAGTGTTCTTGGGAGTGAGTTGATATCCTCATAGAAGATGTTGGTTGTTGTTGCCGATAATTGTTAATGTTGTCTGCAGTGCAATTAGCGGCAACTTTAACTGGGAGATGCCTGATCGAAGAGTTGATAAAGTTGGTTGATTGTTTTTTTTTGGTTGGGTTGTTATGTAATTTGACAGAACTAAGCAATTTATCAACGTGGGGCTGGGTTGGAATGTTGAACTCTTTACTTAGGTCAAAATTACTTTCAGGAAGAAGTTAAGAAATAGATTTGCTGCCCTATTCCTGAATACGATACGAAAACGAAAATACAAAATTCATATTTGAATTGAATCAGATTCGTACGATTCTTATTTAAAATCGAATAGGAATCTTGTACTTCCGTTTTCGTATCGTATTCAGGAATAGGGCCCCTGGAAAATGGCCAACTAAACCGTTTTCTAGCCGATTCTGACATGTCGAACCAAATGAATTTGAAGCCATAATTTAACCGAATTGGATTTTGAAGGAGTCCAAAAAAATTATTTCACCGCAGGCTTATCAATTCCTTTGGGTTTAAACCTTGTTATTATATTCATTTGTTTCTTGAGATGTAATCTTCATTGTTCTTTGGCTGTAGAGTTGTAAACTCAGGTACCTAATATGATTTTCAGCTACCGAGACAAAAATAATTACATTGAGTTGCAATTTCTGCTTCCGGCGACAATTTTTTAAATTTAAAAATTTAAGAACGACTGATGAGCTGCTCACTTTGTTGATATACCGTCTGATTCTTTTGTAAGCAAGCTCACACGTTTTTTAATCACAGAGTCGATGTTATATTAGTTTATTGTACATCCTGCCAAAAAATCTACGCAAGGTTCTACCGAGATTTGAACTCGGATCGCTGGATTCAAAGTCCAGAGTGCTAACCATTACACCATAGAACCGTTGTGTTAGATAATTCTTAATACTGTTCGTTTTCGCAAGTAAAAACATTTAATTGCTGCATAAGCAGTAATAAAATATGTCATAAACATGCTGATAGTCGATGGGCTAATAATAGCCAGCTGAAACGATAAAAATAAAATTCGTTTAATATTTGTAAGTTCATGTGAATATGGTAGCGTGGCCGAGCGGTCTAAGGCGCTGGTTTAAGGCACCAGTCTCTTCGGGGGCGTGGGTTCGAATCCCACCGCTGCCAATGTTTTTGCTGCATCCGGATTTGGAACAGATACATTGTTATAAGTCTAAAATGACTCGTCGTGTTGTCAATCAATAAACGATTTCATATTGCTGCCACAATAAAATTATAGGCTCTAGTCGTAAACCCAGATGACTACTATAATTTAGGTGCCAAATCTTTAATATGGATAAACACAGAGGTATGTATATGCCAGGCGGCAAGTCAGGACGAGCATGACCCGATAAATAAAACATTTCTTGTCTTGAAATAAATTTAATATTTTCTAAAATAATATATTTTGATAAATTTACAAAAAAAAATAATTATTTTGAATGCTCCTAATCGGAGACGCATACGGAAACATATGTTAAGGGGTTTATCCCGCAGTAAAATTTACAAATTTTAAATAATCGAATCAAAAATAATACAACAAAAATAATTTCAAAAAATTTAACAATTTTCTTATGTAGTTGAGGACACAGCCAATTTCTTTAAATGCTCCATAAACACTTGTAGCGATACGTCATCTGTGAGTACAGGTGCACCACCATCCTAAAGAGAAATTCAAAATAAAATAAATAATATATTAGTATTTGGTATAGGCTGGTAGCTAGTCCCCCTAAATTTTATGTACAAAAATAGTTTTGAATATGGTTAAAATTAAATCATGCAAGTAGCGATTAAATCGGTTAATGGTTTTAAATAGCAAATTTTCCGCAAACTGATGATTATCTTGTTAAATTAAGTTTTATTAAATTTGCTACTCGCTTTCGAACACCAGAAAATTTACTCCCAAAAGTGATTTTAAACCCAAAATCATTAATCGAAATCAGTGTGATTTAAATATATTTACAGTGTGCAGTAAAGATATTCACATCCCTAAAAATTAAGAGGTCAATTGTAATCAAGCCTTGGTCTATATTCGAATCCTGGTTAAATCAAACATATTTAGGATTCGAAAAAGATCTCAGCATCTACGTATGAAAATATCCCCCCAAACTTATATTCTAAACGACAAAACAACTTTGAAGAAGAACTTTTATAAAAAGAAGCGATAAAAAAATGTTGTATACCCCTGTTGGATCCATCGGCTATAATAATTTGGAACAATTCACAGCAAACAAAATTAAAAAAAAAAAATTAAAATAAATTAGAACATAATAAATAAATCGGGAGCCTAATTCTGGGTCGCGATCCTCCGATGCTAATCGGGTCCACTAACAGAATAAGACACATGCGCTTTTAACTAAGCTTAAGTTTCACAACAATAATATAAATTGGAAACGGGCTTTGTAAACTGAACTGATAATCTTACCTGGCCATACGCGTACATATTGTTATGAGTCTGTGAAGGATTAACTTTAGATAGTAAAAATCTTGCTTGTGATCCACCCTGTTCCGTATCAATATATCGAGGCATCGGGAACCGCGTCAACAGTATTTCTTGAGCATCATCCACCGGCGCTTGTAGAAGTTGTTTAAAATTCTCATATTCCGGCATATCCTGATATTTGAGCGCCCTCCACTGTGCTATGGTCTCACCGTGGAATATTAAAATTTGGAAAAATGTATCCATCAGCAATATTTTATCTGGCTGAATTGACGACGTATCTAAAAGCACAGGCACTGGTGGCCCATTAAACGAGTAACTATATAGAATCGGTTGTATCATGATCAGTGATTGGGTTAAATCCTCGCGCATCAGCATGTGCCGATAGAACGTAGTTTCATCGGGCGAATTATTGAACACTTGTAAGAATTGTGAACGACGCAAGTGATACATAAATTGCGGGTACAAACTAAAGTTTTCGGCGAGTCGGAAACTATTTGGATCATCTTTACTATACTCGCCGAATTTCTGGCACAATCTGATTAACATTCGGTCGACCCATCGCAAAACATCAGGCCCATCATCCGACTCAGCACGATACACAACCATTCGACTCATTAACACAGCGGCCGCCTCCTGATCGAATCCAGCGCTTATGTGATGCAAATTTGTTGTTGCGTCGGCCCAATTTCTAGCCACGGTTGTAACCCTAATACGCCGTTGCCCGCTGGAATGCTGATACTGAGTTATAAACTGCATACATCCTCGTCCTCCTTGTGGAATTGGGGCGGCGTGCTGATTCACAACCTCAAAGAAGAACGCCATTGTTGTTGATGGTGTTAAAGTGCACTGCTTCCATTGACACGTATTACCCATTCCAATTTCGGAATCGGAAACCGATGCATTTTTCACATTCAACGAGACACACGACCCAATACCACCTTCGATCTTAAGTTCACGGGAACATTTTACTTCAACGGTCGCGTTAAATGCCATTTTCAACTCGCCTTTCGAGTCGCGAGCGAACACACGTTGATATGTTTGCTTGAATAGTGTTGAATTGAACGAATCACCCATCACCATGTGTCCCCCAGTCGAATTACAACATTGTTTCATTTCCATTAGACCAGTTTGGTCGAGTGCGCATGAATAGATATCCACTGCATGTCCATTGACTGCGGCACGTACCGCAAGCGCTTCATAATGTTTTATCGCCTTCTTCATATATTTTGCGTTATCCTTGTGAATGTCATGATGCGAACGGATTGGTTGTTTGAGATCATCGTTAACAACTTGACCTGGCCCTTGGGAACATGGTCCGCCGACGAATAACATAATTCGTCCACCAGTATTGGGATAGGTACACTCAAGTAAACCAATTGCAATGGATAAGGCAGTCCCAGTTGAACGGAGCGCTCGTTTTCCTTGTGACACTGGCCACGGGTCACGCTGCAATTCACTCAATAAATCCGTCAATGGAATATCGCATTTATGAACGGGTTGCAAAAAACGATTAGCGGATGGGATGGGTTGACCGCCTGGTCCCCGATTCATTCCCGGTTGCATAGGCTGATTGGGTTGAGCACCTTGCACTTGCGGTGCACCGCCACGTCCAATCCCTAACATTTCTTGTATTTGCTTTGCGGTTAAATCTTTAGTACCACGGAAAACGTAACTCTTCGAGCATCCCTCAGTACCCAATTCATGTACTTGTACCATTTTTCCGAACGTAATGAGCCCGACTAAAGCATTTGGAGGTAGCAAACTCAGCGACATTTGTAGAGAATCCTTTAATGCACCTAATTCTTCATCATCCATGCAGGTGTCCACAACGAATAGAAATACGGGAGGCATACATGGAGCCCGAACTATTGTATACTCAATTGTGCTGAAACCGGGGATTAATTCGGCTGGTTGATGCTGTTCCGAGATTGCAGCATATTGTGGTGGGAACTGTAAAAAATAATATATACAGAAATACTCATTTACCTTGAGGTTATATCATATTTGAAATAGTTACTCACTGGATTACGTTGAAAACAAAAGTTGCACACCCACAGTTTAGCCCGATAATCAACTTGACACATTGGATTCAAGATAGCGCGACAAGTTGTTCGTGTACACAACACAGGCTCATACTGGATCGGAGGCAAATCATTTCGTTCCTTAATTGGTTGATAGAGGCAGCCTAGCGGCACCACAAGACGTGTCGCATCCAAACGGCTAGATGGCCACACATTCCACGTATACCGTATTCCGTCGCGATCTTCATTCTGCTGAATGTATTCTTCGTACGTCGTCATTTTTAATTATGCTTTTTATATATTTATTAATCTAAAATTGGAATAGAATAGTCCCAAAAAAAATTATTACGTGCCCCGTCACTCAATGCCATTCAATTTTATTTCACTTACCAATATTTCGCGATAATTACAATAATTCCGTAATTGAATCCCTTTAATTGAACATTATATAGTTTTATATTTATTTTACACGAGAAAATGATCTACTTTAATTTATTATAAAGCACAATATTAAATAAAATTCGGAAGAATTTATTTTGGAGTTCACGTCTCTTGAGTGTACGGCGAGAAAAAAAATTGAATATGGCGAGCCACGTCACTTTGGATGACAGTTTCCTAAAGTATAGAATGAGTGCGTTTCATGTAGTAATTTTATCGCGGCGATTTAATTTATATTATGAATCGGGACATTAAAGTACCTTTAGTTGACAGCAAGAACCAAAAATGCTAACCTCGAGATAAATGTAGTTATTTTGTGGCACTATTTATTAACAGAAACAGGTTTTTCAAATTCGCAGTACGCACCCCTGCAGCAATGTCTACATAGTGCGTTTTGTTACACAACATAAAATTTCCCTCAAATTTGCAGTAGAAATGAAAAATTTCCTATTTTGTGATGTTTTGTCTCGCTTTCCCATTTTATTTGTTTTCTTTTTTTGTTGGTTCGATTCGATTTTATTTCATTTCTCGTGTCTTGTGTATTCGCGTCTTGATTGTGCGACATTTGAGATATTCGATAAAAAGTAAAGTGGTGGAAAAAAATTATTTTAAAGGATTTTGATCCAAATAACTATTTTGTTAATTATCATTCCAAATTAATCTTAAGAATTTCTTGTTTTATTTAGATATATTGGTACAACAACAAAATAATCATAAGTTTATTTTATATTTTTTTTTTTTTAGAAGAAGTTTTGTGTTTTTATGTTTTTGTGTGTGCAATGAAAAAGTGAACCTGTATAGCTAGTGGGATTTGTTAACATAATATCAAAAAAAAAAAATCCAATTTCTTATTTATAAAGATAAAAATATAAGAGTTAAAAAGAAAAATGAAGAAATATTTGTTAATATTTTTAGTGCAATATTTGATTGTAACTTTGGGTTACTGCGACAAAAACAACGATGATGGATATTACAATTATCGAGGTAAATGTTAAAAAAAATTGCATGCATTTTGTTCATATATTTGTACCTAGGTTTTCTTAAGATGTTGCGGAGGAGCGCTCTTCAATAAAATTTTGATTTTCTTGTGTCTTGTGTTGTGGTTGTGAAAGTGATATCACCATCCAGTCGGTTCATGGAAGAAAGAAAGAGATAAAACGTGTCAGATTGTGATGGTAGAAGAAATCGATTTTTTTTTATTTATTTATTGTGTTGTGTGATTTAACAAAAGTTCTCCAGATGTCATGCAGATAGTGCAGTGATTCGTAACTCGTGCTTTGCGGTCCTAATCGGCCTGCAAATGCCTCATTTTTATTTTCTTAGCAAGACATACATTAATTGTTCAAAACGATTACGCGCAGGTGACTGGGTAGATTGTAGAATGTGGTTGGTTTTCTTGTTGGAGTTCAAATACAGGTAGCTACTTTACATTTTTCAAATTGTTAATTTTCTTGTTCATAGTTTTGCAGCAAATAGGTAAAAATTAAAGATGTATCAAAAGATGATAGTAAAGATCGAAAACCTGCGATTCTTATGAATGTTTATTTTTCTGACTATTTTGTTATGATCGTTTATTTGTATTCACAAACTTTATTGAGATCTTTGAATTAAAAAAATATTGTAAGATATTCACTTGGTTCTACTGAAAGCCCAAAATTTAATATTCTTAGTTGTAGAGGAAATTCTATGAAGAAATTTATTGTCTGTTAATGTGGCCTACTTGATTTTCGCCGTCTACCCAAAGAAAGCTTTACATCTTCCAAAAAGGCTGAGCGATAATTGCTGTTGCTACCGGACAGGCTAATTCTTCTGCTAATTGGAATTTAACCGGCAGGTTGATTGAGTACCTACGACGTTTTGCATTAGAGTCTGTTCTACTTTGCATCGTACAAGGCTGATGATCCTGATGAAGCTTTTCCTGCTGAATTACAACATACCTAAATCCAGTCGTAATGTTCCGATCCTAAAAACTGTCCTCCAATCAATTTATCTTTAATCTTCCTAAATTCCGTACTTTCCACAAATAACCTCACTCAGTATCACGCAGCATGCTTGCAGACTAAGTACCGCGAAACGTGCGTGAATTGGATTGAATCTATGCTTAAATCGCGTGTTGTTGAGTTTGAGCATAATGGCTTCTCTGTTTCCGTTAAAATTGCGCCAAACGGAGGTGTATTCTCACTGGTATATTGGCTCTTGGTTATCAACGAACTGATAGTTAAGTTTCAGTAGTCTGGGTTCGCCGTTCAGGGCTATGGGGTCGACACGAAAGCCCGAATTCTCAAAACCCCTTTTGAATTTGGCCATGCTCAATGGAACTTGGCCATTCCTTAATCAATATTTGTAAAATTTGATATGCAGAATTGAAGTTGGATTCTAACTTGGTTTTTGAACAAATTTGCGGAATCCGGCCATGCTAAATGCAACTAGACCATTTCTTTGGCTGGTATTTTAACGTAAATGTAACATGAAGTTCTGTAATTGGACCATTCTAAATGGTACTTGCCCATTTCTTAACCAATCATGGTCAAATTTAGTTTGTAGAGCTGATTGGGATTCTAACATCAATTTTGGCTGAAATTTTGGATTTTATCAATGATGGATGGAATTTGGCCATTTCTTAACACATTCGCGCACACCCTTTTTTACACGGCGACTGCTCAGAATGTCACATGCCTTAACTCCGGTATTATTGATGATATTTCAAATCTGATTGAAGTCTCGTGTCTTAAATTTTTTTAGGAATTTTCTGCAATTGCTAACTTTTTTTTTGGCAAACAGTACTTACTGTTAATGCAGTAGTGGCCTCCCATGGTAATTATTTTCATCTATAGGCCACTACTGCTTTAGCAGCAGCACTGCAAATACAATAATTGATCCATTCTGAGGAGTGCAATGTATAATAAACCAATACTGCATTTGAAGTGCAATAAAAACCACAATTCGTTCAGTCGTTTATTGAAAATTAGTAACTTTAAATAAAAATTCTAATCAAAGGTAACAAAGAGACATTTCAATTTATTTTAAATAACCAATAACAAAATCATTTAACAGTTAAACAAAAAGTCCAAATAATTCACATGTTACATAATATAAATAATTTTTAATTACTTAAGTAGTTTGGTCTTGAATGTTTGATAATTTATGTCACGTTTCCAAGCACTCCAAGGATAAAGGAGGATTATCGGGACATTGCTTGCACTGTGATATGCGGTTTGCTTTCGCTTTTTGGCCCGTGTGCAACATCGCGAAAATAGGTTTTTCTTTTCCAATTTTAGGGTAAACATTTTTTTCCGAAGAATGTTGATCGGATGGAAATGCAGTTTTGGCATTATTGGACTATCCATAATTAGGTTTGCTAGACGGTAGGCAGTGTCCGCTGCTCGTATTTTCAATGTTGAGGAGCGGGAACATATAAGTGATTCCCAAAATTGCAGGAACGTTATTTTTGGATTTTTTTTTGTAAATAAAATAGGAATTAGCTATATACGGATATATCTACTATATGAAATATAATTTTTTTATACCATCTTACGGTTTCCCGAGGACACGAGAGTAATATGACACTAGTTGATCCAGTCTATCGACTCCAGACATAGTTTGAATATATTTCTCAATTTCGAAGGACTTCTTCCGCTCTTTACCATAACTATTTGTTGTACTAACCATTTCTGGGTGATATGCGGTATAACATGAGACTGCCATTTATCCTTCCATTTTGAGATATAAACGGCCCCTTTTCTTACCCAAATGACTTCATCTGTTTTAAACTTCTTTTGGATTAGCTCTTTCAGGTTCACTTTGTGGTGGCTACGCAGAGTGCCCCAAATATGTCTTCTATGAGATAGCAAAATGTTGAACAATGTTACACTGTTATAATATTTGTCCATGAACAACATGTGTCCTTTTTCTAAATATGGAGCCATCAAATGTAAAACTAGCGAATTAAGTTTTGAAACTAAAGGATTTAAATTTTGTTTACTGCCATATAAGTATTTCCAAATTGAAAACATAGCCAGTTGGATCACAAAGCTCATAAAACTTGATTCCATACTTTGCTTTGTTTATTTATAATATAACTACTTAAGTACCGCTTAAAATGTAATCTGCCCCGAAATAGTAACGACGACTCATTCTCGTTTGGTTCGGCTGATTTGCTTCCTGACACTTTTTATTAAATAAATGAATACTTAAATGAAATTATTTTATTTAAATGAGTTTCGCCTAATTGTGGATTAACGTTCAAAAATCTCAAAATCTGCTGAAATCTGCGTCCTGACATGGTGTTTGAAAAAACCGAGTGATGATATAATGGATGTCTCGAAAAAAGATTTCGTATTTTCGGTGGCTTCAATTGCCCATGCAAAAGACAAAGGCCAATAAATTTTGACATTTCAGATATAGCAACTGGCTTGAATTTTGCAGTTTTCGGAGGTCGAGCCTCGCGCTTTAAACTGCACAGTCTTTCGCGATACGCATTAGTTGAATGTAATATAAATTTGAATAACTCACTACCAACAAAATGTCAAACACCTCCCTCGTCGAATTCCCACTTATTTGGCAACCTACCGTATTTCCGTTGAACTCAAAATTTTGTATCTCCGCTACAAAAATTCATCTGCATTTGCAGTTGCAACAAAAGCGAGAAAGTACAGATGGTTTATTTTGATAATGTAAACAGAAAAAAACAATTCAAATGAGAAGAGCTAATCCTCATAAAACAAAATAATGAAAATACAAATAGAAAATAAAATTGTACTGTAATAGCAGTGGTGACCCATTGGAAAGCTATGGATATACTACAATTGCAGTGGGTGTTCGCGAATGTTTTAACCAATAACACTTCTGGTGAAATTTATTATGAATAAATTCGTATGTATTAAATAATTAAGAGCCGCATTGCGATTGTCACATAAATTTTAGACGCGGAACTAGTTTTTGGCAAAACTGATTGGAACTAAGTCATTTCTTACCATATTATTGGCAAATTTTGCAAACTAAAATTTTTCCGCATATTGTTGAAAAGGCGTAGTTTCATTTGACTCGAAAAATATTATCAAAACCCCGCTTTTTTAGTTTTCGCTCGGAGGTGCCAAATTCATTCAATGATCTTAACCCATAGCGAAAATTGACTTAGTATTTTTTTTACTAATAGAAGAATTTATGTGGCCTTATCGTTCCTAAATCTTCCTAGAATTCCTTACGGAATTCTAATATGGAGGACAAACTTCAAAAAAACTACATATTACTATTTTCTGGCAATGCCACCGCGCTTTTGGTCTGCATCCTCTTTTTATTTATAAAAACCAATGGTCAAACTAGAACAAAATGGCCAAACTGATTAAAGTGATCTATATTGCCGAAACGCCATGTTCCAGCCATGCCGAATGAAAAAATACTTTCCGGATACTTATGATGAGATGACTAATAAGAAAATAAATAATTTTGATAATGTAAGTAATCAATTTCCTTTCTGGTTTTTATTAAACATCCGATGTCTTTTTTTTTTTTCAAAAAATATAAACGGTGTTATGAGATTACACCGAAAGTATATTTCTCGTGTAAATACTTTTATCCACAATAAGGCTTTCAAAACTCTGAACGGTGCTATTTAATTAAACCGATGATGGACAAAAATGTACGTGATTCGATGAAAATTATTGTATCCAAAAGTATTTTATGATGACTAAATTTAAAAAGTTCAAAAGGAGTTAATTTCTGAATATCCGATCGGTGGGATGCTATATGTAACATCGAATCGGTGATGTGGCAACCTTTTATTTTTCTGTGTGTACCGAGAGAATTCTAATTTTCATCGGATTTCAAGGCCAAGCTTTCAAGACTGGATTCGGAATCTATTGTTCCACACTTAACCTTAGGTCGTCGGGTAGACAGTACTACGTATGTACAGTACGATGTTGCAAGCTGAGATCATGGGGTTGATTTTCTATGGTCCAATGTTCCTTGTGTATTGAAATTAAAGAGTGCCCAATTCATTCTCTAACCCCTCTAGGATTGCAAAGGAGTAGTGTCACAGGGCGCTATTGACTAGATTCTGATCAAATGTCAATTTTTCATGACTTTTTAATTACCTCATAATTTAAATATTCATATCTTTCATAAAATTAATAATTAAATTGACATTTGACCGCATTAAAAACCTTGTTGTAAAATTGTAATTTCACATTATAACTCGATCTGAAATTACTACATTGAAGAGAATGTGATACTGATCGCCGATTTTCTGACCAAAACTGGACAATATCTGAAACTTATTGGTCCTAATCCTATGGCACTATTCTGGCTTTCCTTGGGAATTTTGAAAAATATGTTCATAGCATTTTTGTCGAAATTGTATTTTTCTGGCCTAGTGAAGAAATGAGTTTAGTGCAAAAATTTTCAACACAAGGTTAATTGGGGAACTTTTGTTCCACAAAATTTTTATAGGGAAAAATATTTTCCCATATAACTTGTTCTATTGTTTCCAAAATATTTACACCAAACTTATTCCTTTAGTAGGCTAGAAAAATACAATTTCGACAAAAATGCTATGAACATATTTTTCCCAATTCCCAAGGAAAGACAGAATAGTGCCATAGGATTAGGACCAATAAGTTTCAGATTTTGTCCAGTTTTGGTAAGAAAATCGGCGATCAGTAGAATAGCGGAGATCAGGGAAAGCCAGAATAGTGTCACTAGTGACAATTTTCATATAAATGTTGTCAAGTTGCAATAAAAAATTTATTTTCGGACTTGATAAGGCGGGAGTGCTTTGTGACCACTACTAGTCGTATGGCGAAGCCATAAGACTAGTAGGTGTGACCTGCCGCTCCCGCCTTACATCAATAAACCAAACCATATTAGACAAATAACCATTCCTCAAAATAACAACCATCTAAGGATCCTTGTGATAATTCTAACAGGCCTCGGTCGCTTTAAACAGCATCTTTATTGTAAGGCCTGCCTGTGAACCTCTTATGCGAGACTGTTTGAAAGAGATTGATCATAGAGCTCTTAATCATCAAGGCTTTGAACACAGCATTCCCACGGATAAATGTGCATGCAAAATAGTGTAATCATTGCCTTCTGATATCGTTAAGGTATGGGTTATCTCATGCAATTTCACTTTGCGGTCACTCAAGGTCGATGTAATCTTCTTGGGCCAGAAGCACCTCATAAACTATCTATAAGCCATTTGTTTACTTATACCTGTACTGCTCTTGTAATTTTCTGGGTATGTTTCCGTGTTTCACTCAAGAGATTAAATTATCATTTCCTTTTTTGGATTGAACTCTGCAGTATTTAATCCAATCGTGCATTGGGTTAATACAAAAGGAGAGTGACTCATTCATTCCAAAAACTAGAGATAAGAAATAATATCCTTTCTGATTCAAAACTTGCTGAAATGGTTTTAGAAAAAAAAAGAGATATTTTTTGCAGTTTAAAGGATATGATAAAATAAAAAATTTCAAATCTTCATGTTTTCTCAAGTCTGAAAATTGTCAGTGGCTTAATGCTACACTTGGGTGCAAAAATATCGCACAATTTTCCACAGTAGTTCAAAAAAATCAAAAAAAATCCAATATTTGTTTAATTTTTTTTAATGCAGATTCAAAGTCTATTGCAATATCCAGTGATACCTTTTTTGTATTTATACGTGCCATCAAACTGATGACTCCATAACAGGCACATCCACCTCTTGAAGGTACTGGTATACTCACCAGCCGTATGCGGTCTTGCATTATACTGCATAAACAGAAAATTTTCACTAATAAACCCCGCAAAAGGTACGACGTACTCCTCGAGTACTTACTCAATGTACCGTTGAGAATTCATTCCGCTTGATCGACAGCCAGTATTGGCTCGTGTGATGAATACAAAATCTGTCTTCGCCTCTAATGACATACCTCCACAGAACATGCACGATCCACCGCCATACGAGACACGTTCTTCAATGCAACATTGTGCATATCGCTCTCCTTGTCTTCTGTATACTCTTCCGCGTCCATCGGTGCCATATAAACACATCCTGTACTCGTCAGAGAACAGGACTGTTCTCTATTCTTCTTCTGTCCAATTCAAATGCTCTCAAATGCGGTCGGTGGGCTGTGATCAATTTCGGCCCGTTTGGTGGTCTGTGTGCAGTAAGATTAACTTCTCGAAGTCGTTTTCTAACTGTCCACCGACTGACTTCGACTTCACGAACTTCTTGGAGCCGCCGTCCCAGTTGAACCGCATTCATACGGCGATTTCGCAACGAAGTTGTTATAAGAAAGCGGTCATCCCGCTGTGCTGTAGCACGAGGTCGGCCAGATCCTTATCACCGTTTGAAGCCACCAGTTTTCTGATATCTCTGCCACACTCGACGAACGGATAATCAGCTCAAATTTAGTTGTAGAGCCACCTCACTTTGGTGCTACCCCGCATAAATTAGTGCAACCACTTGTGCGGCTACCTCTGGTGTGATCCATTTCTTTGCTCCAGTTGAAAACGTAATGGAGCGAGATATTTCATGGCATGCTATTGTATTGATCTTGTTGAATTATTGTTAGAATTTAATTCGGAAGCCTGCAATATGCATTTGACAAAAAATCATTTTGTTGGCATGGTACAAGTACAAAAACGGTACTACTGGATAGATATTCAAATAGTCCTTGAATCTGAATTTAAAAAAATTAAACAAATGTTGAATTTTTTTGATATTTTTGAACTTTTGTGGAAAATTGAGCAATGCAATGTGCGATTTTTTTGCACCCAAGTGTATTTATAAACAAATTAAAACGAATCTCTATAGAATTTTTAGTCTTCGATTGATAAATCTGAACTAAGTTTGCAGTTTGGAACTAAATATGGGGCAAATTTGGTTTATCAACCTTAGATACATCTGCCAATAACGTAAGAACTAACCATCAATTTAGTGAAAAATAAAAAATCAGCGTCAGGCATATAACTTACAAATTCTTTCTCCATCTGGAAGACGTAATATTGTGCATGTTGTTTTGCCATTTATCAATATGAAAGTTTCGATCCTTCTAATTTTGCTTCAGAAAGCTCTTTTAAATTTAGCTGAAGTAATGTGGCAGGCTTTTTTATCGACTCTAGTCAGTACGATATTTTTGGGGATCAGTTTTATTACGAAATATTAAAAGGGTAGTTTTGAACAACCTACAAAGTTGTGGTCGGCCTACATAACACGAAATTATCAATTTATTCTAGAGCGAACGAATTTTGGGAGACTATTAGTGTAGTTCTGTCCAAATAGATTCACAACCGATTCAATTTTTCTCTGAGAATGATCCTAGAGAAATGTCACAGGGATCACCACTATTCAAAGTCTATTTGTAAACTACATAGTACGTCTTCTATGGCACGTTTTGTTTTATTTAACTCGAATTGTAAAATGAAAATAGAATTGGAACACTTACAAAATATTATTTGGAATGCCTAATTTCCGAAAATGTATTTAACACATCTTTAGAGTGCGGTGTCAGGCAGATAAACACCGCTCTTAGCTGTTTATATATAAATTAAGTCAGCCATCTTACTCTGATGATCTTTGCGCATACTTGATCGTAGCAAAGTTTCATTTCAAGAAGTACTCATTCCATTTGAACTGTCAGGTCTACAACATATCGGCCGTCCTTAGTTCAACGATCAATGTACAGTATGAGAAGATTAAAGAGTTCAAATGTCTCGGCATCGGAAGTCGAGTGTTAGTAATAAACAGTAAGTAATTCGTTAAAAATTTATGTTTTTAACGAATGGAACACAATAAAATCAGTTGCAATTGATATTAATAGGAGCCACAATCTGGAATGACAAATCATTGCAGGTTTTTAAGGTCATTTCAAGGTCAGACATATATCACCGTATACTAGATTTTTTTGATCCCTACATCTTTTGAATGCATCATTTTTATCTAAAATTCATTTCATCTGATATATATGATCATCCCGAGACTTTTTGGCTATATTCAGCATAAATACGTTGCTGCCTGAGAATTTCCTGAAAACACACATTGCAAAACAGATCTACGTTACATTACGTGGAATTAAGTTTCAAAACCGTCTCAAACACAATTTGAAATGTAAGTTAAAAAAATTTTAGTCGTTCAAAGTTGAGAAACTTAAGAAAAAACTAAGAATCAGACACAAAAGTTTTACGACTGGCCGCAGGTGTAGTGGTGCATCATAAAACAAAAAATTCTACAATCGAATATTCACTGCGGCCTTTTATCGAATTCTTTTCTCCACGAACATTTTTTAAAATCGCATTTCAAGGCCTATTGATTTACAAATTCGTGGACTGCGCAAAACCCGTTTTTTTTTGCCAAATTGGCATTTAATTTCACCATCAAAAAGAACATGTTTTTGTCACGGATGTACCTAATTTCCAAATAAAAAAGAAAATGGTTAACCGCCACTGAATTACATATATACGAAAAATTTATTAAAATGTAGACTACTTTGATTAATTGAAGGTGTTTTATCATCAGGTTTTCTTTCTATTGTGTCATATAATACGAGATTTACCTCTCTCGGTGTCTCTTCTTGTGTGTATGTGTGTGTATTATGTTTCGTTTAGTGTTTTCTTTTTTTTATATTTTCAAAAGAAAATATGTCGTAAGTATTTTTAGAAATTTGTTTTTTATTTCTAATTAATACGATGTAGCAGCTACTCGCACAGTTTGTGATGTGACGGTGGCGGCGGCGGTGATGGTTTGAAATTTTCGGAGACCGGATAATATTTTTGTTTTGTGTTTAGCTAAAAGAATTTTTCATCAATCAATGTTTTGTTTCATAAAGAAAAACTTTTATTTCTTTTCGGTTTTAAGTCATTTTGTTAATTGATATGTTTTGTTCGGGGTTTTGTTTTGTATTGCGTACCTTTCAGTAACAACCGGCGTGATATGTTATGGATTAATCATTTTTATTTTTATGTTTTTTTTTGGTTTGGTATTTTCTGTAGGTGGCCAACTATCTGGATGGGTAGACAGAAATTCATTAATTTTGTTATGTAACACCTATTTCTTAGCCTTGGTATTGGAACAAGGAAATTACTTTGCAGCTTGGTTGATGCATGAGTCATTGCGATTCGTTGTCAATCGTCTTTGTGGAGACATACAACATTCCAATATGGAAATATGAGTTTATATTCTTTATTTTAGATTGTCTGTATTCTTAAGTATTTAGTAAATACATATTATGGATCTTTGTTTATTCTACATTATAATCCTATATATGTTTGAAATATGCAAATTTGCTATGATTATGGGAATGAATTAAGGTCGAATTTTTAAATATATTTTAAATACGATTTGGTTCATAAATAATTTCGTACTTGCCAATTTCTATATTTTCACGAAATAAGTATGTAAAATGATTTGGTATAAAATAAATACGAAATTTTACCGAATCCGAAGAAACACGAACAATCATCTGGTAAATTCATTGAAATATTTCATCAAGCTATAGTAAATATTGAGAAGGTAAGCAGTCAATGGTAGAATAAATGATACACATAACGCTATTATTTTAAGTCGTGACTTCTTTCAATTCTGGTTTAGATACAATATTTTAATAGGTGAAAAGTTCGATTGTACTATAAAGAGACATCATTAACATTAGAGTAAGTATGAATTGAGATACATCACTAGTTACGGTGAGTAGATTGCTTCGACAGGTGATTGAGTTTACCATGCATGTGACGTAGCGATAGCTGTCTCAGGCAAATATCTGGACACGATTAGGGATGTTATACAGAATGCACTTCTGATCGTTACGAAATGGGCCAGGAAATGTGGATATAAAATTCCGGTAGTTAGCCCTCCTACCGTGAACGGCATTAGACTGATTTTTGCTGACAGCAAGACTTTTGGGCATAATCTTCTACAGTAAGCTCAGCTGGAAGCCTACTATTGTGGAAAGGGTGAAAAGGCTGATGTAGCCATTTACTCGTGTATAACACCATAAGTAAGATATGGGATTTGAAACCAGAGCTGGTACATTGGCTCTATACGGCAGTGGTAGCCTGGGCTTATATGTATATGGGGGGAGCGTGTGGTGGCCAGCGCTCGAGGAGATAACATATATAGGGATGATGGAGAAGCTGCAAAAAACGGCATGTATGCTTATAAGCGGGGAGCTTAGGACAACACCTACCCGCGCTTTAGAGGTTATGTTCCACCTTATTCCAATCGAATTTTTTGGTAAGCAAATGGCAACCAATCTGTCTACGAGACTCTCGGCTGTCTCTCAGTGGAAGTGTCTTCAGGCGAGACACTCGACAATAGTTAGATCGCCAAGGAAAAAACTGACGAATCTAGATTATATTAAACCAACGTTGTGCTTCGATAAAGGTTTCCGAACCATCTGTCCTTCGAGAGATTCCTGAAGGAACGGATCAATACTGAAAAACGAGGCAGTGCAATTTTTCACGGACGGTTCTAAGCTAGATGGCAAGGTAGGAGCCGAAGTCTTCTGTGAGAAGCTTAATGTTAATATTTTTGTTCATCTCCCTGACTTCTGCAGCGTGCACCAGGCTGAAGTGGTTGCGATAGGGGAAGTCGTGAATATTTTAAGCATAACGAGGTATCCGTAACGAGGTATAGGTGGCGGTCAGTTAACTAAAGGCGATTTGTCTGAAGTCACGGGTGGCACTGGATTGCCGACCATCCCCATATTCTGGGTCCCTGGTCACTCGGACACCACGGGAAACTGCAGGGCAGACGAACTAGCTAGGTACGATACGACTCCAGATGCAGCAGGACAGGTCTGGGGAGACCTATAGAAGCGCTCAGTAAAATGCAATTGGCTTTACAAACGAGAGTTGTACCAATACTCCGACGTGTATCGTAGCGAAACAGGTTTGACCAAAACTGGACTTGCGGCGCTCCATAGCACTAGTATCCCTGGGAAGGGAAACGAGAGGTAGGATTGGTCGTAAAGTTATTGACAGGACACTGCGTTTTTGGTGAACATGCGAGAAGGCTGGGTCTACAGACGAATGACTTGTAGAGGTTGTATAGACGAAGAGGAGGAAGAAACTTTAGATCACTTTCTATACTCGTGTCCGGCACTATCATACAGAAATCATAAGTACTTAGGTGTGTACGGTATTTTACTTAGGTGTGTACTTTCGGTACTCGCGGTCTGTAAAGTGCGTGCGCGAGATATTTAACGCTTCATAAGTAGCTCTGGATGGTTTCAGCGATAGTTAAGGTGAGATAAGGTCCTGCAGTATCACAATGAGCCACTATTGGCCTAAGTGTGCGATAGTAACCATTCTAACCTAACCTAACCTAGGTGTGCTCTTGCTAGGTTAAATTTAACTGGGGCGGACTACATAGTATTGTATTACTGTTTTCGTATCGTATTCAGAAATCCTGGTAACTTTTAGTTCACTGTCCTCCAACCATTGATGATTCTAAAGTATAGTGGATACATCTAACTTGATTATGCTCATTGTGGCTGTCAAATTAGACTATCAGGTCTAGACCATCGAAATAATTTGTACCTCAGAATTCTTTAGCAAATAAGCATGCAAGCCTGCTGTCATTTGCAGTTATATCCCTAAGGAAGTTGTATATTCATGGGTGATCCCATAACAAAGGTATCGAACCAGAAAAGAAAATCGTGGATATCAAAAGCCCAATCGGTTTTTCATATCATTGTGAGAGGAATCGGAATTGAACGTTATTGGTTACAATTGTAGTTAGTGTTAAAGTTGTCGCAGAAACGACTGGGGCAATTGTGATAGATCAATTTTAACAACAGTTCCAACTGTCTCAATTTTTTTTATGCAAAATAGGTAAGGTTGTATCAGTAAAATAGTATAGTTACCATGAAAAATGTTGACATCGAGATATGTATTTGCAGACTTTCCGTTCACTATAGTGTGTCGGTTTATCTGTGTGTGGTGCCGTGCACACTAAATTTCTGTTCCTCTCTACAGCCCAGACGGATTAAGTAATCAGGATGAAACGTTATATTTAAGCTTTTCCCATAAATTGGGAGTCCTACATAAGTGGTTTTTGGCCGAAATCGGTCTATCGGTTGTGGCGTCTTCCGTAGGAGCTTAGAATTAAAAGATTCAAATAAGATTAAAATTCATCAAGTTTATAATGAATTTTGACTATACGAGGGTGGATTGATAAATGTTTCATTTTAGTAAAGTCACTTTTGAGTTTGAATGGTAAATGAATTTAAACGTGGCCACAAAAGGCCAAAATCATTATGAATGACCATCGCATAAAGTTGCGCTATGTTGCTGTCATTGTAAACATCTCATATGAACGTGCACACAATATCATACATGAAGAATTACGTGTTTGTTAGCAAATGTTTAAAAAATGAATCGAATGACAATTTCTAAGCAATGTTTGGAGATGTTGCAGCGTAATCCAACTGAATGTTTGCATCGATTCGTAACGGTTGATTAAACATGGATCCATCAGTACTCGTCAGAACCAAAAGAATGGCCAGAAGATTTTTCAAGTGCTTTAAAGAAGTGAATATTTTGCATCATTATTAAGCACTTCGAATGAAAAAATTTAGGAAAAACTATGCCCAATTGGGCTTCGAATTGCTTCCTCATCCACCATATTCGCCTCTTCTAGCCCCTTGTGACTATTTTTTGTTTCCAAACATGACGTGCGAATAATAATACGAAGAAGTTCCAATATTAATAGTCGAAGCACCCCTCTGCTAAGTTTTCTAGCTCCTCTTATAGGTATAATGTCCTTTAGTCATAATATTATGAACCCAAAAATCAACCCAAATCAGAATAGAAAATTAATTATTGCTCTGGGTGCTCGTTGACATCGTTTCTGTGATAGTCTCGCTGATTAATGTAATTTCGATTGCATTCGAAAAATCTTGTTCACTTATCACTAACCAAAGAAATCAGCAAGTGCATTTTAGGTGCTAAGAACAACTCATAGGAAATTGAAAAATCTGTCTAGCTAAGAACAACTCATAGGAAATTGAAAAATCTGTCTAGAATAGGCATGCCCAAAATTTAGTCTAGCTCTATCGATCTTAATATAACATTTATGTTAACGAGGTTTGTGATTTCTTGGTTAAGCGGGTTGAAGCTTAAATTTAATGACAATAATCGTTGCGATCCTAATTAGGCTTGGTCGCTTTAAACATCCTATGCTTCGCATGTGCCTATTAGGTTCTTTGTTTTCTGTTCCCGAACCACAATGAAAGGTAACCACGCACTCAAAATATTGGATAGAACCTGGTGGAAGCGTACCAAACAAAACAAAAATAGTTCATACAGCAGGAAATAGTATGGTCTCACTTTTCTGAGATGCAAAAGGTAGATTATTTTGAAAAAATAAAACAATAACTGGAGAATATTGTTGAAAATTTTTGCTTTGAAAATTTATAAGAAAATACCCATTTTGGAAAAAAAAATCATTAAGACAATGAGCCCGCACACAAGGGTGTCTGTGACGGTGACAAAATTTGCGAGATTTTAAATACGAATTTTTGCAAAGTTCACCCTATTCACCAGATTTTGTTCCTTATTACTTGCGCACCTGTCAAAATTCTTACATTTTTATGGTGAAATACGATATTGATCAAATGTAGAGACGATATCAGGTGTAACAACTATTTTGCATATCTCCGGGAAAGTCATTATAATGAAGGTATTTTGAAGGTATAACGTTGCTGGACCAATATATTAATGTTTTGGGAGAGTTAGTTGAAAAATAATTCGAAAATAGATTATTTTCAAATTGGCATAGCTCGTCGAGTTTCAAATTTTTCCGCTTTGTGCCAGTAGTGATCCTCCAATCGTCAATAAGAACCTTTTAGTTTCTTCACACATTCCAAATTTTTTTTTCTCAAAATAATATCAGTTGTAATCTGACAAACATCGAGAACTCACTTTTGTGCTTTTATTTCTTAACATTTTGCCTTAAATTTGACTGTTCTTTATTTTAGTAATAGTTTTTATCTAAATTTTTGAAATAAATCTTTATCGATTACTTATGTGATTCGTTTCATTTAATTATTCCACTTCATTCATGTGAAAATAATGGAAATATCGCACTATCCATTGGGAATTGGGAAAAAATTTATATAGCTTTTATCTATAATAGATTTGTTTTGTCTGTTCCACCGAGGGAAAAAATTTGGCTGGCAGGGAAAATTATTCTCAATTGTATTTACTAGGAATTGACTTTTTCCGGCATCAGTTAATGGCGAAATATTATTTAATTCACGAGGGGTCTCGCTTTTTTACAACCGACTCAGGTGATAATTTTTACGACCCCAAATTACTAGATTTATTTTACCATGCCAATTCACACTGATTTTTAAATTTATATTTGTTTTGCAATTGCAAAGTGGAAATAATTACATATAAAAGACTTGCATGATAGTGAAGTATTTCCTAAACTTAAAAGTTTCCTAAAAATTTAAATCCGCCATTTTTGGTTCAATGCGTCAAACTTTGTATAAACGATTTTATATAAAATGATGTAAATAAGTTACAAATAATTTAGACGATTTTTGGAATATAAAAAACCCTTAAAACCCTCAATACGCATAGTTTCGGGTTATAAAGAACCAATCGAACCGAAAATCATCAACCCTTGAAAAGTTGTAGGGGCTAATGGTGTTTAGTAAGCTCGATTCGCAAAACGATAAATTTACGTTGTAAGCGATCTTCCATCGATTTTCCGATTTTGTTTAAAAAACTCTTTAAATATCTGGTATGAAGATGAAACTTGAAATTGTCATTATTATAGTAACTTACCTTAAACTAAAAGACAAATTAAAATAATAACGTGTTTAGTGGTATGTCTGGCAACAAAAGGAAATAATGGTCTAGCACTTCAAACACTAAAATTATGTTGTATTTCAACACAAACTTCATACACAGCTGTCATTGGCCAATTTTAGCGAATGGATTAGGTTATAAGACAAATAAAATATCATTAAAACATTGCATTAAAATGTCACCACAAGTCTATCAAATGGCATCTCTTCCGCTTCAATATTTGTTCGGAGTACGATTTTTTTTGACTAAAATTCTCATCCGGTCAAAAAACAAAATTATTTAAAAATTATAGTGCTTAGCAAAATCCAAATGATTTACTCCATCTTGAGATAATTTTTTGGCATTTTGTTGCAATCCTGCGGTGTCTACTTATTTGTCATAGTTTAATTCACCCAAAAATTTGAATGCTCCGAGTTTAACTAGAAAAATCGTACTAAGCAAGTCTAAGTTAATAAACTAGACTCATGAGAATTATCACTCTACGAGCCGACGAGAGATTTACTTCAAAAAATAATAGCGCACAAATAATATTTATATTTAATTTTTTAGGGAAGTATTTAATTATTTTAAATTTACTAACTTGCAGTTTTTCACTTAAAATTCGGATAAGAAATGATTTAACAGTATACAAATGGGTTTGCAACAAGCGACACTTCAAAGTGGACATACTTTAAGAGTATGTCTGTCTATTAACTTCTTTATCTATTTAATTGATTATTAATTTTATCAGATAGGGGTTGTTGACGAAATAGTACAGAATCTAATCGATTAAGTACGAAAATCTGATGTGCCGAGTGCAATTATAAAACCACATGGTAAAGTGCTCACAACAAGGCATAATATTAGAAAATAATATAACTCATAAATAGTTAATCGTATTACACCTACTATAGATAAGTTTGTGATAAGATAAGAGACAACCAAAATATGTATGTACCTACAACTTTATTATAAACACTGGGTGTGCGATAAATTTATATATGGTACATAGTTAGTGTAGTAATTGATTAGTATGAAAAAGTTTATTAAAATTTCCGGTAGCAAATTCTCAGTCGTTTGCAAAAGAGGAAATTCGATAATGATGAAATTAAATATTTGTACGTACTTTTATTTGGGTAACTCAAATAGAAGATGCACCTGATCCATTTGTATTTCGTAGATATCTCAAATTTTATTTATTTAGAAACTATTTGAAGTTTTGTTTATTTATTTATTTTGAGATAAGCAATCTAATATTTTATATATCTATGTACATAAAATGTATATCAATATTGCCAGTCAACAAACACCACGTATTTATGTACTTGTCTGTCTCTCCTATGGAAAATATAAAGGAAGTTGAAAATCACTTTAAATGTTTAAACAAATATGTTCGGTACATCGATACAAAATAGTCTTAGATCTACGTAGCAACATTATGGCCATGTCATCATATTGAAAACAAAACGACACAGAAATAATATCAAAGGATCTCATAACATGTTTTTGAGCACACTTCACAATTTAATACATCAAATTGTGTAGTACTCACAACAAATCACATAAAAAAAAAATATTTTTTTTTTATTAGATAAGACAATAAAATAACTTTAGGTTCGAAGAAACCTTATAAGATATAAGACGAAATTATAAGCAATATAAATCAATGAACTTAAAAATTTGGGTCAAAGAAATAAATTCTAACAGAAAATTTTCGAAAATTACTTACTTGGTTTATTTAAGTACCGGAACGTAATAAATTTAATTCCTAAATTAATTTGACATTGAAAACCACTGCAATCAAGAAAATATTTATAAATAAATTTGTTATGTAAACATTTCAACTATGTGAACGATGAATCGTTTTTATTTTAAATTTCTATTAAGGGGCCAATCTACTATAGATTGGTATAAATTCTGATTAGATGAACAATATATATTTTATTTGGTATCTCCACTCAATTATAGAAGTATAAATAAATAGGCGCCTTTTCATTGTCGCTCATATTGATTAGGTGGCTGAATAATTTGTGTAGTAGGTGTCAAATAAGTGGGACTTAAAATAGCAACAGATTTGCAGTGCTTAAAAAATTAAAATCGTTTTGATTTTGCGGGTTTAACTGGTTACGTGGATCAATCACTATAAACTCCCTGGAAAAAATCGAAATTTTGAAAATTTCGAAAGACTCGGGTTTTGATTAGTTTTCATTATTGTTTATTGGTTTCATAAATACGCGTGGTGTTAATTTAATTTTTAACTCCATGGTGTAAATAAATTGGCAGTTTTTGGCTTTATTTAATTTCCCTGGTTAAATGGTTCCCTCCTATTTTCAACATTAATTCAATGTAGTATATTATGGATTGAAATTAAATGGTCAAATCTCACTCGTGTCATTTGTTGTCGTTTTAAAACCGAAATTTGTTAGGTTAGGAGTTTGATTACCGAGCTCATCGAATCCCGTGGCTGCGATTGGTATGAACGATTTTAGCGACTAATCTCGCCATTCAAAAACTCCAATGTGTTACTAACACGTTTTGCTGGTGTGTCTACTATTCAACAACTAGCTAATGCTCTCTGATATCCGCTCACCATGCTCAAAATATTTTTCCATTCTTGAGTGGTTTAATAAAATTTAAAGGATCAACCTATAATTTCAGCATGCGTAAGAGTTTTCAATTCCCTCGCTATTATTAAGGTAAATTTTTAAAGACCTCAATTTGGAAAGCGATGAATAGTCTACCAGATTGCTTTATCATTAGCCTTCTAATTAATAGGGTTCCAGTTAAGTTTGCCATTCATCCTACTTTCGAAAGAATTGTACTTCATCCCCCGCAGTAGTCGAAATGAAATAAAATGTTTAATGCGGAAGGTAACTAAAGAACCGAAGAGTCACTGCCTGAATGTTTAAATCAGCATAATTATACGAGCAAATTTGTATCACTTATTTTACCTCTTCAATGAAAAATTTAAAGAATGTCGGTAGGCACGATAAACTCGGGTATCTGAACAATTCTAGAAAATTAATTCTTCGTAAAATTATATCTCGACTAACCTCTAGAAACAATTATTCGAAAAATAAAAATCTTTTCCGAAGAATTAGTTTTCGTTGAATTATTTTACGAAGAATTACTTTTCGAGCTATTATTTTTTGAAGAATTTTTCGTTCATGAATCTGGAAAAATAAATTGCTTTAATCTAAACTTGCACTGAAACGCTATAAAATGCCTGGCTTTAATAAACGGAAATCGTTGATGTGGTAAACAGTACAATGTGGTTTTGTTGAAGTTGAATTTACTATCTAAACGGAAGAAATGGATTTTGTTATATCGAACTTTCAAGTTATTGATAATCAATTATTTTATGGTTAATGAATATTGAATCGTTGCCGCATAGTATGTTGTGGTTACCGTACACATCTGAAGTATTCTAATCGTGCGTTGGGTTTTGTTTAAAACTTACCATTTCTGAGCGGTCCAATAATATATTATTGTAGCTGTTTTATTTAAAACTAGCAACACGAAGGCACTTCGTTTCCAATTTTTTAAATATACCTTTTTCAGTTCTAAATAGTAGACAATTTTGTAGGCAGTTTAAGAACTATATTTTTATTGACCATATAATATTTATAAATTCTACGTCTCATTTTTTTGACATGTTTCTCGAGTATATAATTTATGGCTTAGTTTCGACTCAGTTGGCCATATTCCAGAAATTATTTTGGAATTCTATGTCCATCCAGCATAAAAAATTTCATCATGTTTAGGAAACGCCTTAGTTCCGTACTAGCTAGCAATGGCATTTTAGAACCCCATGTTTTATGTACCGTACCAATTTGCATTACAATCTGTTAAGATATATTCTAGTCCCTTCCCAGTTGGCCATATTCTCGAACTTCTTCTAAAATTAGTTTTAGAATCAAATTTTCATCTACCTTAACAAAATTCATAATAATATGTTCATAAATACGTATGTTGATATGTTCCGTCCCAGCTGGCTATATTCCAGAACTTCTAAAAATAGCCTAGTTCCGCACAGTTGGTCATATTCTAGAACTTCCAAAATTAGCTTAGTTCCACCCAGTTGACCATATTCTAGAACTTCTTTCAACAATGATTTTATAATCCCATTTCCTTTCACCATACCAAATTTCATCATGTTCAGTTAAGAAATACCTTAGTTCTTCTACAAATCATTTGAGAATCCCATTTATATCCAGCATAAAAAATTTCATCGTAATCTGTTAAAAATAACCTAGTTCCGTTCCATATAGCCATATTTCAGAATTTCTTTCAATAATGATTTTATAACCGAAATCCATTCATGATACCCAATTTCATCATGATCGGTTAAGAAATGACTTATTTCCGTCCTAGTTGGCCACTTCCCAATACTGCTTCTAAAAATCATTTGTAAATCCCAATTTCATCCAGCATAAAAAGCTAAACCAAAATCTGTTTTGAAATTATGTAGTTCCATCCCACTTTGCCAAATTCCGCAATTTATTCCAAAAATGATTTTAATCCCATTGCTATCCACCATACCAAATTTCATCATGATTAGTTAAATGGCTTAAAACATCCCAATTGGCCATATTCCAGAACTTCTCCAATAAATCATTTTAGACTTAATAAACACATTTTATTAAACATTTGTTTTTTATTTCGCAAAATTAGTTAATTAACTAATTCGTTAATTCAATATTTTAATTAAAAAATTTGTTCAAAAAGTTTAAAAAATCACTCGATCGATTTCGACTTGTTAGGTCATCATCAGGAGTATCTACTGATTTGTAAAAGTAAAATTTTTTGGTTATATATAGTAGAAAAAAGCATAAAATAAATAAAAGAAGGAGGGACACAAAATAGGCAATAAAAATTAATCTATTGATCGTCCAACCAACTGTTAGTCATCCGGTAAAATTAATAAAAATGGAGGAGGATGATAGTACTTCAATATATCTTGAATTTTGTTACTCAGCCGATGACAAATCGCCTACCTGCTATCCTCCCCCTTTTTTATTCATTTTACCGGATGACTAACAGTTGGTTGGACGATCAATAGAAAATTTTTATTGCCTATCTTTTGTCCCTTCTTCTTTTATTTATTTTTTACTTTTTTCTACTATATGTATATAACAAAAAAAATTTACTTTTACAAACCAGTAGATACTCCGGATGATGACCTAACAAGTCGAAATCGATCGAGTGATTTTTTAAACTTTTTTAACAAATTTTTTAATTAAAATATTGAATTAACGAATTAATTAATTAATTAATTTTGCGAAATAAAATACAAGTGTTTAATAAAATGTGTTTAATAAGTGTAAGTGTGTCTCGCCAAGTCCCTACGCCAAATAGTGTAAAAAGTATAAATCATTTTAGAGTTCCATTTCCATTCAGCGTACGCAAATTATTCATAATTCGTTCAGAAAAAAACCTAGTTTCGTCAAAGATGGTCGTGGTCCAGAACTTCTTCCAAAATCCTCTTCGAGTACTATTTCCATCAACATTACCCAATTTAGTCTTAGATCTGTCCCAATTGACCATATTCTAGAAATTCTTTTAAAATCCATTTTATAATCCCATTTCTTTCCATCATAAAAACCTTCATCGGTTCAAAGCCGCTTGGTGTATCTAACATCCGAGTCTCCAGTATAGCTGGACTATCAGAGACTTAAAGAAACCATTCATAAACTAAGTTAATGTAACTATTTTATGATTGCTAAAGTGCAAAGTTTTAATTTAGTCCGCAACAAGTTAATTTCAACAAGCATTCACCCTATAACATGTACAAAGTTGTTGTTCCAAATCTCAATATTTCAATAATTTTTCGAGCAATTGACAAGCACAGCGAACTCGAGAAGTACCGGGGCAATTCCCACATGATACAAAATTAAACTATGTCCCTCCGTTAGAATGTACCACTCAGCGCCGACCCATGTCCCAAGTCAGTGAAAAGATTGACATGAGGCTTGCTACGTGCAGATGGTACAGCCTGGGCCGGGAATTTTTAGGTGGTTATAAAATTTTATGTAGGATTCAAATTCTTTCAACAGCTTAAGCGGGATCATGAACGCCCACGAAGATTTTAGACACTATTAAAATTTTATATGGAAAAGCTGCTACAATTCTACCGTTTTAATTCGGTTGCTTTAAAAAACTTACAAATTCGTTATATTAGTATAGGGCTGGGGCGGTGTCTTGTACCATCACAATTTTCGAGTTTCGACTTAGTTTATGTTTCATTTTTCTAAAGCAAAATTATATCCACTATCAACCAAACAATTACACAAAAATTATACAGATTTAATAATAATAATTGGAAAAATGAAACGAAATATCATTTAACTCTAAAAAAAGTGAAAAATTACAACATCCCGCCCCTGATGAACTAATTTTAATTTTTATGGCTTACTATTTTTGCATTTTTTTGTGAAACAATGGAGCAAACCCGGTAAAGTTGTTGTTGTTTCTCATATAAAATTTTACACTACGGCCAAATCAGGGAAACCATTCTATGAAAATGTAGCTTGGTTACCTCCGTGCTCAACAAGATGCACCGGATTACAAAATATGCACGCTTGAAAATAGACGACTTCTCTTGGGCGCGGCTTTTATTGGAAACGTATATTGGAAAATATACCAATTCATGTGTCATGTAGAACATTTCGTAACCATGAGTTTCTGTCATTTGAACATCATTCTACAAACTATGGAGAAAGCAACCACATTAATAGTCATCAATATCATCGATGACTTATTTCACTTTAATTTATCAAAGGATAACTTTAAAAAAATTCTGAAGAATTATTTTTAAAATTTTTAAATGCTAAATTAAAATTTCTTTGAGGTACCGAGTTCGAATCCCGATAGGGGATGGATGCAAAAGGAAATTTTCATCAACAGATTACGATCTGTGATTAAACGGAACACAACTACGACCTCCTATCGGCGTACAAAACTCTCAGGCCGACCCATCTTCCATGTCCAGTATAGGCTTACATGGAGCTATGCAATGTGCAGATGGTAACTTAAAATCGGCCCTATAGCCGTACGTCTTCGATTTGGCAGATATGCGTAAAGTAAAACGAGAAAATAAACCGCGGGAGAGCAGGGAATGCTTCAGCCCCAAAACAGATGGCATGGAATAAAAAAAATTGATTTCTATTTTTTGTTTAATTTTTTTTGTTTGAATTTTTTTAAATTTTTAATTTTTGTTTTACTGAATTTCGGTTTTATTCTGAAATAATATATGTACTCACAGAATAGATTTCTTTAGAAATGAATAAATAAATAAAATATTTCTGCATTTATGATCCCGTCCCTAAATATTCCGTTTAGAAGCGAATCCGTTATTCTAAAAAATTGAAGAAGAGGTGAAGTTTAGGGTAGGTAGCTGTAGGTAGGAAGTGTGAGCATGTCGAGTAGCACGAATGTAAATAAGCAATGAACGTACAAGTCTTTAATCATGATGTTGGTATTGAAACATTTCTGATTTTATAACTGACATTCAAACTGAACACTGCTTTAGTGCTTTAAATAGGTAATGTGGATTGTTAATAGTGGTAAATTACTTCTGTTGTTGAGTATTGATAGAATAATAATTAATTGACCATTCGACTGACATCCTAATGACCATTTTCTTCATCTTCAGTTTAGAGTAGCTGTAGCCAAACAGCCAAGAGGATAATAGCCTTGCTCTCATGACACCTGATCGAATAAAATCCATCTCCCTTCTAAAAACCAAGGTTTGTGTCAGTTTCGATGACGCCGTGGGACGTTTTCAAAAAATTTTATTTTTTTTTATTTAGAAACGCCATTTTTATTAAAAATCTCTTTTTTTTATTATAATGGAATTGAAGTAGTTTAGAATTTCAAAAACCGTCGCAATAAATATTTAGTGCGCATATAAAGATACGGCTATAAAGCTACGTTAATCTGTAGATGAGAAAATATCTTGTTTAAATTTACAACAAATTTATATTGTCAAATATTGCTCATAATTTTTTGGCAATATGGAGATTATTGCCAATTCCTAAAGTATTTTAATTATTTGGAAATAAGGTGAAAATGTATGGGAATGTAAAATGCTGCATACCTAAAACATTATTAGTTGATACCAAACCATTTCTCGAATTATGGTCCCCTCCTTAAATTTATTATATTTTTATTGTTAATGTATCGTTCGTCAGCTGTGTTTTTTATTTCAACATAAATACGCATAACAATCAAATTTTAACGAAATAGCTATTAATAACCATAAAGCTATTATAGACTTTATGTCGGTTATAAATAACCGAGTTTTTGATCTGTTTAATCAAAGAAGTGTAATACAATGACGTATGTTATATATATACGTATATGGTTACCTAACAACTGAGTGATAAAATCTTTGGTTTTTCTGACAACACAATTAATTACGGTGGTAATATCGTTGTGCCGAGCCGAATATCGAATAGAATCTAAAATATAACTTTCTTTATGTAAATTGTTAGCTGATCATAAGGTTATTGTCTATAAATGGATTCTGCAATAATTTACATGATGTGCCATAATCATTAACACTTCTATGAATCGGAAATACAATGTATAGAAAATCAAGATTAAGTAATATGAGCAAGAAAAATACGATAATCTTAAGGTTATGGTCGTATTTATAAATTCGATATGGTTTCCTTCGTGAAAGTTACAGATAAATGTCTGTATATAATAAACCAGTATGAACGTGTAAACATTTAATTTGGACGAAAAAACTTGTTTATGGTTCTTATCCAAAATTTCTTGAATTTTGTGCAAGTAAGTCTATACTCGTATACATACAAATGAAATTCCAAATAATTTTTTTATTTTTAGTCTGAAATGATAAATTAACACTGTGCCGCCGATTTGTGTTTGTTTACTACCTAAGCGATAAAATATCTTTTATTCGGACGATAATAGCAATCTTTTTAAAAAATCTTAATTTATGATCTTTCGATTAAAATCTTATATTTCATTCTATCAGTATTGCGCTGCCGTACCATATGTTGCAATTTTTAATTTATTTATTTTATACCTTTCCATTAGTTATTCGCTCCGTGTTTATTATGGGTATCTAATTTTGGTTTTCGAATGTTTTATTCTAAAATGCTGTTTTGCAATAAGAAGTATACGTAATAAGTATGGGTTAATCTGCCATTAAAATATAAACATTAAATTTAAGCTGGCTTATATGAGATTCAGCAAATGCCAATTTTATTGCAGACGAGGAGCAATGAATAACCCTGATTGCACTTAAGTAAGTAGTTGTCTGTGGTATACGTAAAACGTGATATAATTACTCGAAATTTCGAATTTTTTTAAAATTAGAATGTAATTCTAACTGGAAAAAAATTGTGCGATAAAGAATCTAAATATTTGGCCACAAGCCGTGTAAACATAAAAGGCAACATGAAAGTGTAAACGGTTTTACGATCCTAACATTAAAACTGTAGGTTTAAGAAAATTGATAAGAAACAACAATTTTCGATAATTATACAACACTAGTTGAACAAAAGTAAAACTGTTTTCCAGATTTAAATTTAATCACTGTATAATTTACGTCAAAAATCCACGGAAGTACTGTTTCACGATGGCAATATTTGCAAAATCTGAGATATGCTCACATTTAGTGGTAAACTAAAATCTGGGGAAGTAATGCTTCATTATGGCAATTATTGTAAAATCTCAAGAAGTATTGGTGGCCATATGGCAATGAAAAAGGATGAAGTGGGCTAACTAAATATGTTTGTGCCATTCCATAAAATACACCGTGGCTCTTGACATAAAATAAACGGCTGTAATACTGACTAATGCCGCGACAAATCTATGTTTGATATTTCTTATTAAATGTACAACTTACATTTTTTGCAATGTTTGCAAGTTTTCTAAATTGTCAATTTATTTGATTGCTTTAGAGAAAAGAAAATTTAAACTAAAAGAAAATTTCTTTCAGGATACTATAGATAAACCACTCAGTATATCTTAACATCTAAGTATATATTTTTGTATTTCAGGTACAGGGTAAATTCCTCGAGAGTTTAATAAAGATGGTTCAGGAATGCACTGGACAATGTCCTGAATAGGATAAAAGACAATATCATTCTTCTCAGGCCATTTCCAATTAGGGCCATTCATTCCCATAACTTTTACCGAGGTTTCATTTGACTTTGTATCAAAAACAATACCTGGAAATTATTCCCCCTCATATCGTATTATGACATTGTTTATTGGCACATATTTGGAGAAGTATTTTCGGCAGGCTGCAGATCGGATTTGGGTTTTTTATTCCCCCTCATATCGTATTATGACATTGTTTATTGGCACATATTTGGAGAAGTATTTTCGGCAGGCTGCAGATCGGATTTGGGTTTTTACGGTGCTTTTTTTTGTTTCCCCTTTATTTCGTTATCGTTTTCAACTTGTTTTTTCTGTTGTACTCAATATATTCATTTGATGAAATAATCTCGGTTAGAATTCGCTTTTTTACCTTATTGATATAACTCTGATTGACTTTAGCTTCTGGCCAAAAGAAACTTTTTTTATATGACGTTTCTACGTTTTCATAAAACTTCAGATCCGGAAGTGTGCTGTCTTCGGGAATTTCGGTACTATTTATTGGAATTTCATTGAGAGGAAGGTGAACAATTTCTTTTTCTGAAGTGGTTTCAACCGATAATGTTATTACGTCGCCAATCCCTTCAATATGATTCCAATATTGATCAACCTCACTATTAAATGCAGCATTTAAATCAATGTTTTCTAACGTTCTATCGCCAATAAGAATTTTTTTACTTCTTTAGCTACATGCAATACACATTCAGCATTTTTGAAAGATTGTAGTTGAAGTTCCGATAAGAACGATTCAAATGTTTTAAAAACGAGTCTATGTCGTGTTCGGGTGTTCGTAATAGATGTTGATGTAATGATTCCCGGATTTTTCAACATTTTTCTATAATTCACAGCATCGGCACAAAAGGCATATATGCCATATGTCCGAAACGCATTTTGTATAGTAGTCGCATTAGCAGTCGTAGTTAAAATTGTTGCCAATAAACGAGCAAAGTTTTCTTTTTCCAGTTTCTTCCCTTGATTATCATGCTTCCATATATGAACAGCCTTATTCCACTCAATCTTAAGACGCCGAAAAACGTCGACATCTAGCGGTTGCAAGAGATGAGAGCACTAGAATAAAGCGCTATTAATATAATTTTATGTTCTTTGCAAAACTCACTTAATGCTAAAGACAGATGAGATACATGTCCATCTAAAAATAGTATGACAGGAAATTTGACTCCGCTTTGTTTCTGCCATACGGTTAAAATACATTTGCGACATATTTGTAGAAGACCTCGCCAGTCATCGGAGCAGCCTGTACCCCAGCTTTTTGGCATTTTTCGGCCTAAAAAAACGGTATTATTTTGTACTTAAATACAACCATTGGTGGCAGGGAATAACGCATTTATCATTAGGAGAGTTGTAAGACATTCTTTCTCATCATTATTACCAAAATTGTATACAGCTTTCTCACCCTTTGCTGCTAAGACGTAATTTTCTTTTCGAGCTAATAAAAATGCGCTCTCATCACAATTAAATATACGCGGCGGGTTGATCATGATTTCAGAAAAGTTGCTTTCGAAAATATATCGATTAGTTTGCTGAAACCAGTCGTGTATATTTTCTTCCGTAATATTGACACGACTTTTAATTAAATTCTGGAGACTCGTTCAGATATCTCGGGATTTCTCCTCGAAAAACCTTCATACCACCGACTACCGGGCCTGCCATCCTTAAAATTATTTTTCCGATTTAAGTTTTTAAGTAGCAGCTGCACATTATCCAGTAGCTAATCTTTTGTTGCCGGAAATCCCGGTTTGCCATTGTAAATAATCCAATCTTTTATGTTTGCTTCTTCCTTAATAGATAAAATAGTTGGGTAGCCTATCGGTGCATTTAACGCATACACGGCTTGCTTTGTATAAAAATGTCGTCCGTGGGATTTTATATTTGTATTTGTGGCTTGCTGTGTATATTGTCATCCCGTTTGCCATATCTTGAAGTGTAGTATTCAGGCGATCCTGCTATAATGCAGATGCTTCAATTTCATTGTCCTTCTAACTAGAATTCATAATAATCTTTTACTGACAGTTTCGTATATAATACTGACACATAATTTTAAGAAGATTTATTATATTTAAATGTTCCAAAATAATTTTAAAACAATTGAATTATTAAATAAGTGTTTAAATTATATACAAAATATGTTCAACTTTTGATGGCCTCCTTACAATGTTTACGACTTTTTTGGTCGTAGAAAACAAAGAGACCATTTACTCACAATATTTCCACCACAAAAGTAGAAAAATGCACTCCCCTCCCCCATTTTAACCCCAGGGCACTTGTGTGACACGGTATCAGAAAGATACAGAAACCCTTACAAAACTGAAAACTTTCTTAGGTCTCATTTTGGCAGCTTTCTGATAAAAAGTTGGTTTACTCATCAGGTTGCAACGACCAAACTGCAAAAATTCAACTCTTGCTCTGTACCGATAGTACTAAACAAGGACCTATCGATTTAGCGAATTATATCACCAAATCAGAAACTTCAGGAAATTCTCACTATGTGTATGTTTGTACTAAGCCAACTTATATGTGTTATACACCCCGATTACGCTAGTCGTGTCATTTGTCGTTTCAAATGACTCTTTTAACATGAAACCGTAGGAGCCTTGTCAAAATATTTTGACATGCTTATTATCGTAGTCACTTCGAACGACAATCGGCGTATTTTATGTTTTTTCTAGTCACTTCAAAATTTCACGCGACTCGAAATGGCAGTTTATAATTGTTTCTTTCGCCCCTACTCACATTGGCATAGCAAGTGGCTAATTTTTCATACAAATAGCAAAGTTTTATAGTCGCTTCAAACGACAATTGACTCGACTAGTGTAATCGGGGTGTAAGATTTCTACGACTAAAATAGTCGTTAACATTGTATGGGTGCTATTAAAGTAATATTTTGTCCGAAAAGCCGAAACAAATCTTGAACAAATTAATATCACTGACGATTATGAAATACTACTTAATTTTATGTGTTGGTTTAGAAGGGGATGTGGTGGACTATCTAAATATGTTTAATCATTTCATAAAACAGACCGTTCTCTTGACATAAATTTTCAAAGATATAAAGTTCACCACCAAAATCGCCGGAAGTAATGCTACGGTAGTTATTCCAAAATTTGGAGTTGTGCTCGCATGGCTCTGACTATATCATAATCAAAGAGGATAAAGTGGGTCATCTTAATTTTTTTTTTGTTTTATTTATGGGGCTTATTACGCATATATTTGTTGATTATACTTCTGACTTTCGTGGATCAAGTTTTGTATTTTGAGAAAATTATTTTCAAGCACTTCAACGATCGAATTTTAAACAAACGATCGTAATTTTGGTGGATCGTTGAAATGTAATCTGTCGGTCAATAAGTTTCGAGGCTGATAAATAGATGGCACAACTAAAATTCATTTGATTTTAGGAAGCACCAACCTCTAAGCGATTTGAATGAAATTTTTTTGAAATTTCGACCATTAATTTATGAGCTACGTTTGTTTTAGTAACGATACTTTGTTATTTTCAAACTAAATGAAAAATCTTCATTCATTTCTTCGGAACTGGCTCCCAGCGATTACTACTTGTTTGCAGACCTCAAACAAATGTTTCATAGAAAAAGATATGCGTGAATTTTGAGGCGGAAGATAAATCGCTCTACAATGAAGACATCGAAATGTTAGAGAATCGTTGGAATGAATGTATCACTCTTGAAGGAAACCCGAGAAGGCAGTGCGCTGTAAAAATATACTTTTTGTATTTTTTTTTATTCACCTTGAGTAATTTTACTTAATTTACTTAATTTTAAAATTTTTATCTTTAATCATACTCGGTTCTTCAAATTTTACTCTGAAATAAATGTCTGTGTACGAAGAGTGTGCAAAGTAAACAACATTTTATTACTCTAAGCACACGGTATCATTTTGTCCAGTACAATCTTTGCTCGCTCTACAATACCTGGGGTAAGCCTGCCGAATTTTGCAAACCAAATGGTTGTTTAGTAGTTAGCCTCGAGACCTATTGGTCGATGAGTTACAATACGTTAAAAACTATATAGCGATATTGTATCTTGGGTTAATTTATTTTCAGCCCGATAATTGGGAATTTAAATTACAGACATCAACACAAACATTCCCAAAAATTTTCCTAATTATGATTCCCTGATAAATTTTGTATTATTTATATTGTTTGGTGCATACGAGTTAGTGCCATTAACTATTAAAATTTCACCAAATTATCACCTAAAAAAAAAGATGCGTATGGTATGTATATACATAGGTTCAAATATTCTTCTAGAAAATTCTTCAGTCTAGAAAATTACACAATTAAAATTAAAAAAAAAATTAAAATTTTTGGTTTTTCTTGTTATTTTTGATTTACAGGCGGTATTCTCAACTAAATCAATAGGCATGTTTGTAATGTAAAAAGGTTCATCGTCTCTTAAAACCAGTTCTTTCTGAATATCAAATGGTTCATCTGCTTGCAGATTTTTCTTGATACCATTTCCCGCATGGTTTCGTCTTGGAATTGCCTAAATTTTGAAACCAGCATAATTTTGTCTTTGTTGTTCTAGGAGTCATCATCACTATCTGACAATGAAGCAACAATTTCTAAAATTTCTACTTCGGTTATGTATTTTCTGCTCATTATACAGTTAAAGGTATATAAAGGGCTTTTCAATAGAGTCGCTCGATTGAAGGCATCAATTGTTTGCAGTTTTTCCGCGTAGACCTGTGATTTAAGATAGCCCCAAAGGAAGAAGTCTAAAGGCGTTAAACCGCACTATCTCGGTGGGCAGTTCACGTCGCCGCCGCGCTTGATAACCGATCGTGCAGAAAGTCCATCGTGACATGCCTCCATAAGGTGATTAAATTCCTCCATGGTATGTAGCGCCAGTTGAAAAATATGCATTGACCGACTCTCAAATGAGTTTGCGGACTGCTCCACACGACATGTTTTGTTGTAATCCGACTCATGTGTACAACTAGTTGCAATAAGCCGCATAGATTTATTGTTGTTGCTTTTAGAATTTGTGTGCGAGTACGAAATACATTATATTTAATTGTAATGTAATTTATATTTACTATAACAATTTATTCTGACTAACAAGTAACGGTATACGGAAAAATGAAAATAATTTTTTTAGAGAAACATAAAATTCTATCGAAAATTTAGCAAATAATAATGAAATTCCTAAAATGGACTTCAGCTTATCATTATAAATCAGACCTAGTACGGCTCTAGCTCGTAGCAAGTACGTTTTATAAGAATTTTTTTCTTCTGAGAATTACATTCTAATGAAATGTTTTTGTTAAACTTAACGTGAGGTCCATCAGTTTGACCATTTCTTATTTTGAGGAGCTTACGAAAATAAATGTTAAGTAAAGTCTCAAGTAGTGCGTCTTCTAACTAATTGATCTGTATTCATGAACAAAAATCATAAATATACCCTGTAGACAAATTATTGCATTAAATATAATTAAATACCAATTATCTATCATATCTCCATAATACACTTAATAATACTTGACATTCATTGCTTTCTATATTATATTAATTCTGCTAAATTTATCTCCTTTTTTGTACATAGGAAACCACCTACTAGGCAATTAATACTCTTACAGTCGTACGCAACCACAACTTTAGAAAAAAAAATATTTTCTTATTTCCCTCTAAGCATTGATTGTATCTTGCGCTCAAAATTGTTTAGGTATACAACAAATGAATAAAGTCGAGATATAATATATATTTTTGTTTAAGATATGTCAAATAAAGATGTGTTATAAATAAATACAGCATGTAGAGAGAACGAACAGATTTTAAGTAACCCTTTCTTAATGGTTATATTGCTTAGGTAATACTCTCGAGAATTGTTACCGCACTGAATTTTTTAAGCAACGACACGAAACATATTAGTGAAAAAAATTCTGCTTCCTAATGTTGACGATGACAAATATATTGTGTGTCATATATGTATATGCTTGGATTGTGTGACATATGTTTTATGTATTCATGGATATATGTATAAATGTTATATGTGCACGCATATTTCTTTAAGGTATATAAATTGGGTTTTCGTATATGTATGTTCGGTTATATTAAATCATATTTTATATACTTCTTTGTCGTATATACCGTCGTATGTATTTTTTACATATACAGCCTTTTGATGTGGAAAACACAATAAAAAAATACCGTGTTGTGATTTCATTCCATTTTACTTACATATTTTACTTTCTTTTTAATCTTAAAATTGTATATTTTTCTTTATGTGAAAGGGTAAATCGTTTTGTGACTTATCTTTGGCATTTAAGCGGTGATGTCAATGATTACGCAAATATTTTTATTTGTATATATGTATAATGAATGATTAATTGTGTGCGGTATTGTGGGGGAACGTATTTTTTGTTAACTGTAGTATATTTTTCTTAAGAATCGTTCAAAACCTTGGCAGCATTGTCGATCACATTTATCAAGACAAGAAATACTGATATGGTTTCGACTTTAAAACTTAGTAAATGTTTCACAATTTAAAAAATCGCTTCAATTAATTTAGTTTGTGGTAAAGTTTATTAAGCTCGCGTGAATGATTTGATGCATAATTTTTTGACTTGAGTTACTTGAACTATAACTATTGTCATATTTTAATTATAAATAAAATTTCAAGTTATAAGTCACTTTAAACCTACTAATTCATTTTGTTTCCATTTGAGTCACTGGAGTCATTTACCTCTTGGATATATATCATACCAAATCATAACAAATCAAATCATATCAAATCACAACAAATCATAACAAATTATATCAAATCATCAAACCATATTTATATCAAATCATATCAAATCGTACAAATCATATCAAATCAAATCATCAATCTAAATTATATCAAATCATATCAGATCATATCAAATCGTATCAAATTGTATCAATTCATCTCAAATCATATCAAATCATATCAAATCATATCAAATCAAATCATATCATATTATTTCAAATCTTATCAAACCGTCTCGTATATTGTATTAAATAAAATCAAATCATATCCAATCATATCAAATCATATCAAATCATATCTAATCATATCAAATCATATCAAATCATCTCAAATCATATCCAATTATATCAAATCATAACAAATCATATCAAATCATATCAAATCATATCAAATCATCACAAATCATATCAAATCATCAAATCATATCAAATCATATCTAATCATATCTAATCATATCCAAATCATGTCCAAATCATATCAAATAATATCAAATCATATCAAATCACATCAAATCAAATCATATCAAATCATCAATCTAAATTATATTAAATTATATCAGATCATATCAAATTGTATCATTTCATATCAAATCATATCAAATCAAATCAAACATTATCCATATCATATTATTTCAAATTTTATCAAACCGTCTCGTATATTGTATTAAATAATATCAAATGATATCCAATCATATCAAATCATATCAAATCATATCAAATCATATCAAATCATATCTAATCATATCAAATCATAACAAATCATATCAAATCATCCAAATCATATCAAATCATTCAAATCATATCAAATCACATTAAATCATATCAAATCATCAATTTAAATTATATCAAATCATATCAAATCGTATCAAATTGTAGCAATACATATCAAATCATATCAAGTCAAATCAAATATTATCCATATCATATTATTTCAAATCTTATCAAAGCGTCTCGTATATTGTATTAAATAATATCAAATCATATAAAATCAAATCATATCAAATGTATGTTTAGCGGTCGATTTTTCTTTTTGGATAATTATTACTTATTTGTTTTTCGATTTAAATTTTATTAATAATAAAGCTGACCTTGTCTATTGCTGATAATCATCTTTTCTGTGAGATGGGGCTTTCTGGGCGGTGTTGCCCTGTAGATTCTGTTAAAAGGAACGGACGATTAGAATGTAAATTTAACCATACGAATGCCCGGTTGCACAGAAAAATGACTAACGGCCGGTTAGTTTTGTGCCAGTTAAATTTTTTATATGAAATCTGTTTTTGTAGTCAGAAAAAAATCAACGCAAAATTGGTTAAATATATTTTTTCCATGAAAATATTTAACTTAGTTAAAAAAGTTATTCAATAAAAATTGGCCATTTAAATATTTATACGCAAGCTAAATATTTTCATGGAATAAAATATATTTAACCAAATTTGCGTTGATTTTTTTTTGTGACTACGAAAACAGATTTTTATATAAAAAAATTTAACTGGCGCACGCAACTAACTAGACGTTAGTCATTTTTCTGTGCAACCGGCCATAAGTGATTTAGTTGAACAGTTATTTCAAAATATGGCTTATGATGTGAAGTCGCTACTAAAATTTTAATGTGTATATTTGAATCACATCCATGTCAAATCATATCTAATCATATCAACTCATAACAAATCATCAAATCATATCAAATCATATTAAATCATATCAAATCATATCAAGTCAAAACAAATATTATCCATATCATATTATATCAAATCTTATCAAATCATCTCGTGTGTTAAATCAAATCACAACACTTCAAATAAATTCAAATCATATCAAATGATGTTTGGTCCTTGGTTTTATGTCTGGCGGTCGATTGTTTCTTTTTGGAGAATTATTATTTGTTTTTTAAATTTAAATTTTATTAATATTAAAGCTAAACTAGTTTATTGCTGATAATCACCATTTGGAACACCTACAAAAACCTTAAACACAAAATCATCAAGATCATAATCCACATTTTATCAAAGATGACAATACTCAAATACAAAATCCTCGATAAAATCGATTTTTAAATTCCTATAAACTAATTTTTTTTCTAACTTGGGAGCAAAGCAACGGGAGTGCAGCGACCACCAGCCTGATCTAATCCGATCCTATATTTTGCCGTGAGGATTTGAGGTTTTTGATATTTGAGGATTTTGAATTTGAGGATTTTAAATTTGAGGATTTTGATTTTTGGATTTTGTTTTGAGGTTTTCGTAGCTAACCCTCACCATTTCTGTGGCATAGGGCTTTCTGGGTGGTGTTCCACCCCATATTCTGTTAAAAAGAGCGGACGATTTTAAATTTAACCGTACTAAGTGAATAAGTTGAGCGGTAATTTCAAAATATGGCTTATGAAGTGAAGTTGTTACTAAAATTTTAATGTGTATACATAAAAATAAATAAATTACAACAAATCATATCATTATCAAATCATATCAAATATTATCAAATCATTTAAAATATCATCAAAACATATCAAATCATATCAAAACATATCAAATCGTATCAAATCATTCAAATCATATCAAATCATATAAAATCATATCAAATCATCAAGTCATATCAAATCATATCAAAGCATATCAAATCATATCAAATTATATCAAATCTTATCAAATCCTAACAAATCATATCAAGTCATATCAAGTTATATCAAATCATATTAAATCATATCATATCATATCATCATATAATCATCAAATCATATCAAATCATTTCAAACATCATATCAAATCATAACAAATCATATCAAGTCATATCAAATCATATTAAATCATCTCATATCAATCATATCATCATTTCAAATCATATCACATCATATCAAATCATATCAAATCATACGATTCAAATTAAATACGATTCTAGTACACTAGTTTTCTAACTATATCACTTCTAAGATTAGAATCCTGCTGGATAACAGCATATTGCAGCATCATTATAGACTAATGCCTCCTTAGTAACTTCTAAGCGAGCTCTTATCTCAAACGATGTGCGTTTAAAATTTGTAATGTTTGTGATGCAATATGATTTGATATCTTCATATGATTTGATATGATTTGATATGATGTGATATCAAGTTATATCATCGTATAACATTGCTAAAAATACAATTTCTATATCGCTTTCTTCCATATTTTTTAAATTAATTTAAAATAGTTATATATTATCGCATTGTGTAATTATAACTTAAAAAGTAAGAAAATTCACACCTTGAGATTAAAGTGATTTAAATTGTACATTAAAATTTTTTGGTGTTAGGTCACCGCCACATCATAAAATTTAAATTATTTTATTAACACAACATTTTTCTTTTTATTTTCAGGTAAGCGTCAATTAGTCTTAATAAACCATTGTATAGGCAACACTGGTAAGTTAATAATAATTTAACAGTTTGTTTCAATCTATTATGATTGAAATCTATCATAATATCTCTAAAATACTGAAGACAAATAACATCTGCTAATATTCTATTAATGATTCATCGCCATAAGGTGGAACAAGTAACCTATTATGTATATTTATTTGGTTTGTTGATCATTTTCAAAAAATCTAAATTTATAAATTTTTGTTATTTTGAAGGCGCATATGCTTGACCATTTCTGCCACCCCTTGTCCCAACACTGATAAAGATAAAAACTAAATTTATTCCATAACTAAAAACTAGAAAAAAAAAATGAAAAAATAACTTTTGGTTTATTTTTAATATCCAAACAGAATTTAAATGAATTTTTATAAATTCAGATTTTCTTGTTCTACCAAAAAATTATACACAAAACTCTAAAATGCTTTTGTTATATGTACCATAAAATATTAGCCGCATAGTTAATGGCCTGGAATAATAAGATCCTTCTTGCACACCTACACATTTCTCAATCTATTTAAATACTGAACGAGTGAAAGAACATGAAAAAAGGAAAATCAAAATCAATATGACCAGTTGTTTAGAAAAATTTGTTTTTTCACCCGATGTACATATTAAATTCCCTGTATAACACAGTAATATTTTCATGTGGCATCAAACTATATCAACTTGCCCATTTTTCTTAAACAAACTACATCCATATAAAAAAATCAATTAGCTAGCGTGGGAGGATTTCTTCGTTTTAATTTCCTCTATAATTTAATATTAATTTCCGCATTGAAAAATTTTCCTTTATATATACCAGGGTTTTTTATTTCTTTATTCTTTGTGTGTTTGGTTTGCGGATGGAAGAGTTATAAAGATTGTCGAGAAATGTTAGGCCCTAATTAAAACCACAAGATATAAAATATTTCCAAACCAAACGAATGTGGATATGTATATTGTATATACGTATATGTACATAAAACATGCCACCTCATCAAACCTATGTATACTCGTATATATAATATGTTATGTGTTTGCTTATATACAAATAATAAAAAAGAAAATTAAAAAAATAATATGTTTAAAGATAACCCACATCATATGGAAAGATCTTTTATGTGGTGTACGCACGTTTAACTGTCTCTTATATTAAATGGAAATGTTCTATATATTTAAATAATATACAAGGCCCAGCCAATAGTTCAGACTCTAATCTCCCTCTTCTAATAATCCTCCGGAACTGAAATATGGTTTTTAAATTGTTAAAAGACTTTTCTATTGCTTCGATTATTATTTATATGCTTCAAAGCAACAAGTCATGTTTAATGTCGAAACTTTTTCTGTATATATGTATTCGTTTCTACACAAATATTGTGATATAATTTATTTGCCCAACATATAAGATTAGTTTGGAAACTCTTGTTTAAGGTAATAACAGTAATAAGCTAAAACAACAAAAACAAATTAGAAAAACAATTCGACTTTTCCTTTATGTGAAATGACAAAATAAATTCAAAAAATTGGGGATAAACATGGTTACGTTATGTTTTTTCTAGATGTCGACGATCTGAAGCATAGCAAGTAAACGTAATGTACAGAAAAAATGGCGTACACTGGGAAAATAGATTTAGGTGATTTTTTCCTGTGACCTAAAGTTCATTTATTTTTTTTAACTTGTAAAAAAATTTGTTTTTGCTCTACATTTCAAAATATAACATTTTAGAGTTGAAAATATGAGATGTTGGTTCTTGCTCTATGGCGAAAATAAAATAAATCCGTAAGCAGAATTGACTCGATTTAGTGAAGTTGAGCTAAAAAAAAATATTATTTCCCAGGAGTCGAATTGTATTTGTGTTTAATTTTTTTTTTCTTAAAATTGTTAAATTCGATGTTATTTTTGTAAATTTTATAAAACTTGTTTCGAATTCGACAATGTCTAAAGGCAATTGGTTATAAGAAAGCTCTCAGGTAGAAAAATAAATGCAAAATTGGTGTTCGTTCGTTCGTTCTGACAATTTTTTCGACCAATCATATTGCTCAAAGATTTTTTTCTTCTGGATTTTTCCACAAGAGATGATTGGTCGAAAAAGTAATTAATGCACTTAAATATAATTGATGACCGACATCACATTAAAAAGTCGCCGGTCATAACCACGACCCAATAGTGCATTTGCTGCCTATATCAAAATGTAATAACAGTCTCAAGGAAATGGGAAGCACATCTGGGCTTAAATCATTACAAATCATTCGAAAATCCATTGTTGACTGCCAACCAGATTGACGCGTGTATATTCCTTCAAAACGAGCCCAAAAGCTGAAAATTTCACGAATAAGGAAATCCAACGATGCCATAAATGAGCCGCAAAGTTTGTGAGACATAATTATTACGGAAATTTTAAAATATTTAGAAGACCATTTTGTCTTAAAAGAGACTACTTTCAACGACAGTAAAAATGTTATATTGGGAACTTCGGCCTCATTATAAACATTGGGTAATTGCAAGTCCTGGGTAATGGATGAAACATTTTATGTTTTCCAACCATTTTCCGACAACTATTTACTGTTCATAGCGTTATTGCTGGACAATTTGTGCCATTGATTTTTTACCTGATGACCAAAAAACAATGGAGGCGTGCGTACAATGAATTTTTTATCAACTTTTCCAATTAGCACTCGAAAGGAATATAAATCATTAATTGTAATTCAAAAATAAATTTGTATGCGTTCCTACACCCAGAAGCAATTTTAAATTTATTGTAAATTTTAAGATTGAAATTCATACTGATACACTTTTATTGGTAAATAAATTCTTACACACGTGTTACATAAGTTTTTTCTTTTCCTATTTATAGAACCTTTAATTTCAAATTTGAGCGAAATATCCATCCTAATAGTAAATAAAATTCAATTTAGTTTAACAAACCTAAGTTACGATTGCTAAGTTAACCGAAAAAAACACAATAACTCAGATTTTTTCAATTGGAACGTGGCAACACTCTTTAGTCGATTCGTGACAGTTACGCAATACAAAATAAAAATCGACACGACAACCATACTAATGGTGATTATGATAAATTAAAATATTTTCAGTAGGAACTAAAGGCTAGCTTTTAAGCATTCGGACATGAATGTTAAACTGTTCACAATTGCTATATTTTTCGGTCAGACCTTCCTTCTGCACACGCCTCCAAATAATGTGTCCGAAATGCAACAAGCATCCTTTGTAATTTGCATTCGCAAAATATTGTTTGGTGGTAGTCGAAATGGTTTTCTCAAAATCACTGATAATCCTACTGGGATTAAGATTTATATTCCTTTCGAGTGCCAATTGGAAAAGTTGGTAAAAAAATTCATTGTACACCTTCATTGTTTTTTGGCTCATCAGGCAAAAAAAGTCACAAATCAACGGCACAAATTGTCCAGCAATAACGCCTTGAGTAGTTAATAGTTGTCGGAAAATGGTTGGAATAACATAAAATGTTCCATCCATTACCCAGCACTTGCAGCTTCCCAATGTTTTTAATGAGGCCGAAGTCCCCAAAATAATATTTTTATTGTCGTTGAAAATAGTCTCTTTTAAGAGAAAAAGGTCGCCTTCTAAATATTTTAAAATTTCCGTAATAATTAAGTATGTCTCCTTTATGGCTCCTTTGAATTTCCTTATTCGTGAAATTTTCAGCTTTTGGGCTCGTTTTGAATATACACGTGGCAATCTGTGATGTCGGTCATCAAATATTGTTGTACTCACAACACTCTTGCACACCAGTTGCTTTCTTTGCGCACAAGACCAGCGATAATCATGTTTTTTTATTTTTAGAATGCAAATCATAACCATATCCATCCACGAATTATTTTTCATTCCCTTTATTCGAATTTCGAGCCACTAATTTCATACTAATTATTACGATCAATGTTAAATAAAATTAAACAAAATCAAGAATATTCAAAACGAAAAAAAAAATTGAAAAAACCACAATTCCATAGGTAATAGGAATACTTTGCAAGATTTTTAATCGCGGCGATTTTTAATGTAACGCAAGGTTATTTAACAAAATTTGGAGATATTTCGGGGATTTTGTGCTTAGATACTTTGAATTTGGGGATTTTTAATTTGGGGCAAATGATATTTGGGCATTATGTGCTTGGGAATTTCGTTTTTGGAGATATCAATTTCCATTATTTTCCATTTTATTTAATTGCGACTTAAAAACGACCACATTTGCTTATATTCTGACATCTTTGAAACAAAACAATATGCTTCTTAGCAAAAGTGCATCAATTTGGTGTTAGTGGTGTAATCGTAAAACGTCGTTCTCTATTTATAGAAACCCTGCATTTTGGGAAGGTATGGAAGCACCAATTAACAATCATTTATTTGGAAGAACATAAAATTAGAAGTAAAAAAATATTATCGTACGTGTTTGCTGTGCCCTGAAATGATCAAATTATGCTTGAGTTTTTTGGAAAAAAAAAATTTTAAACTTATTTTAATCCTGTGACTGTCGGTATTAGTTAGCTTTATTAATTTAATAAAATAAGAGGAAAATTAAGTCGAATCAATCAATATTGGCATATTAAATTATTATGAAAATTGTAAAAAATCTTAACATATTCAGATCAATTTGAAGTAGTCGTCTACAGATTGCAATGTTGGAAATCACACACTACTTAGTTGGTCTTCACTATTGGCATATGTCCCTGCCTGTTCCAGTTTAAGGCCAACAGACAGAAATAAATATTTATAATGAAGTGTAAAGTGGTTCATTTTTATTAGATTTATATTAGATTTCCAAAATACCGGAATATTCTAATACCGGTTTTCGGTATTCAAAAGGCTTTGATACTATTAGGACAGATGGAAGACCCTGAATAGGAACTTCTATAAATTTGAAATTAAACATATTTTGGTCGACATTTTCGATCACTTTTCAACATAATTAGGGCTCTGCCTCACGAATGATGCGTTCGATTTTGGTTTTGGGACCTTCGATTGAATGTTGGTTATTCTCATAAACCTTATCTTTCACATAACCTCACTAAAAATAATATAATTGTGTTAGATCGCACGTCTTTAGTTGCCAACTAACATCTCCCCTTCACCAAATTAATCATCCTTCAAATCTGTTTCTCAATAAACCGATTGATTTATTGGCTGTGTGACTGTAGCACCGCCCTATTGATACCACAACTCGTTAATATTCATATCATCAAGTATTGGTCATAAAATATTTGTTATCATGTCTCTATGGTGTTCGCTCCTTTGACCGCGTTACCGCAGTTTAATTTTCGAAATAATGTGAACAAAATAGAGCACACCATATAGTAACGAGAAAAATATAATAATCAACAACTGCCCTTGGATTTTCAGAAGTCCAAATGCGACAATTTTGTTTGTTTACGTAGCCACACAAATAAGAATGAATTTCGTAAGAAAACATTTTTTTTTGAAAATCCATTACCTTGTTTAGTGAGTGATCCAATCTGCAATTGTCGCTACTTGGTCGTTGTGGAAATGTATTTTCTGAAAAAAAAATATTGATGTATTTAACATTTCAAAACCCATTCGGCTATTAAGTTTTGTGAAGAAATCTCCAGCAAAGGAAAATGTCCTTTCGCTGGATGTCGCAGTTGGTTGAATTATTTTTATAGCAGCTTCATGCTTGTTTAAGTTCATTGTTCGAACTCAATTTGTTTCAAATAGCTTAAACTCTTTTTGAAATCCGGAGAATGGGTCAAAACTACGGTTCTTGTTTTGAAATGACACCATCTTTGTTATAAGTTGTTGCACCTGGACGGTTATGTTGTATCGGTTTCTTCAATAACTTCTTCATCGGATGACGATACGATAAAATACAAAACTCTGTTTTATTATATTTTGGCATACTGTCTTTTTGTATTCTTCGATTTATATTTTAACCAGCATCATTACACTTAAAGTAGAAACGTTTTTTCAGAAAAATTTTTGAATAAAAACTTGTGACGCCCTTGGTTAAAATCGTCGAAATATCCTTACTTGTTCTTCGACAGCCAATTCAGTAGGTTTCAAAATTTTCCAAAATTGTAAAATCAGTTTCCTCATAAACATTATTTGTTCCGATGTCAGATAGTGGTTTTTGAATACATCGGCTGCGTACCAATCAAATGTAGGTGAAAAGTTAATTTTACGTAAATTTTTCAAAAATTCTGTAGTAAACTGATCGAAAAATGTGTACTTAAACCGATTTTTACCGTAGTAAACGATTTACCCGATTATCGGTAGGCAGGAATCAACTTCAATATATATTTTGAATAAAAGTGGAATCAAGAATTTTGCCAAAACTAGGCAACTAGCAGTTAGTGGCAAATAAAGATTCGGCGCTATAGAAGTTGTACCGACGTTTTATTAATTACTGACTGAATAGTAGTACACTGTGACAATTTTAATTCATGTCATCCATTACTGTCTTATTAATCAATTGTTTTAATTTACCATTTTAAGGCGCTACTTTGATTTTTTTATGGTAGTTTTTGAATTATGTTGTCGAATTTTAATTTATTGAATTGTTTCTTATAAAATAACCGGTCGAATTTTAAATTTTCACTTATCTCCTGTTTACCCAAGATTATCCGGGTTTTCAGCAGAAACCTATAAATTAAAAAAAAATATTCCGGAGGGAAACTTGGTTCATAAAAGGACCAGCTTTATTTGGCATTTGGGCACTTACAAAGTAAGGAATAGTTCAGCTATGTGTCGCTTGTTCTTAGGTTATGGAACGCTGGAGCCTTACCACCGACTCCGCCGGCGTTCGTTGCTGGTTCGCTTTTACATTTTTTGTACCACAAAAAACGCAAAGCAAAAATTTGATCGCTTCAGGCGTAAATTTAAGCAATTTGGTTACTAGTAGAAACGTACGATCGAAAGCGACGTTTTCAACGCGTAGTATTTTATGGCGAACAAAAAAGCGAAAATATTTTTTCTGATGTAAAGATGTAAGTATTTCCTCCCAATATTTCCTCCAACAAATATTTAAATGCTTCTTTTGACACTCGAAATAACTATCTGAAACTAATATAATTATGTATTTGCACTAAAAATGTAAAATATCACAAACACAAATCACAAACACTACATACTTGACAGATAAATTACAAGTTCAGTGCACGATAGCGTTGCGTTTTTCGTGGTATGATTTCATTAGGCGAAGCGAAAATAAAAAAGCGAAAACCAACGAACGCTGGCGGAGTCGGTGGTAAGGCTCCTGTATACTTTGGCAATCGAGTAACCTATTTTCAAGTAAATTCACAGAAACGAAAATTTGTTGACAATGTTTTGCAACAAAAATTCGTCCTTACATAAACGGATTGATTGATCGAGATGATGAAACTTCCAACATAAACTTTTTCCATAAATTGGAAGATCACAAGAATTTTTGGTGAAAATTGGCCCATCGGAAGTGGCAGCTTTCATAGGAGCTTTTTCGTTTTTGTAAATATGTAGTTTGAAAAATATATATCATTTACGAAAAACGATTAAAGGCAAATTTTACCGGTAATGACGAGTTTTGACAAAAAAACTGTATCACCAAAATTCGGTGTTTCGACAGTCCAGGCGAATTGGTCAATTCGGAATGAAACTTCATACTTAAACTTTTTGCATTAATTGATAGATTGAAATTTGGTATGGACATCTGTGTATTGGGACTGACCTTTCATGGGGGTTTTCAATTTTTGCGATGACGTTGAAAAGTTTAGCTTTGTAAATGATAAAGAATTAAAAGATTCAAATAAATTTAAAGAATAAGGGTTGTACTTCTGAAATATAAAAATCAAGTGTGGGGTGGAAGCCCACCAACAGTTGACAACATGTTGAGTAAAAGCACAGCCAACGTTATCAATATATTGAAGTCTATGAATTTGTCAAATCAAATATCTGATGATGTCAACAGGTGTTGTACCTGAAAGCGCCACATGTCTACTATTATACTGGCCTATTGGCAAAGACCGATTTATTTGACAATTTTCTATAAAGGTATACAGATGTGGCCAAATTATTATCACATTTAGATATTTGGAAGATTATTGCTTCAAAAAATAAATTTTTCAAGTAAAAACTCTAATTTTTTATGATAACTATATTTATGAATACTTGGTGAACATTCCTTTAGAATTTTTAATAATTGTATCCTACGAAGCACTCCACTTATTTCATTTTTAGTTTTGGTGAGTAGATCGGTGCCATTCTCTCAGACTTTCTTCATCGCTTCGATCAATTCTGATTTGGTGCGTGAGCATTTCTGCTACTATTTCTTTAAGAATAGCCCAGATATTTTCGATGGGATTCATATCTGGGTTATTCGCTGGCCGATCAAGGATTTGGATGCTGTTGGTCCTTAAATATTTGGTGACTTTTTTCGCCGTATGGCACGGATCCTTGTTATGCATAAAAACTCCGTCCCCATGGAATTTTTCATTCATAGTCGGTATACCGAAAAATTATAAAATAAATAGATTTGTGCCTAAATTGTCAAGAAATTAAAGGTGGTGAAATTTTCTCATTCTTTAATCAAAATCAATCAATTTTTTAATTTCGAACGACGCATAATTTGTGGCAACAACATTTTAACACCAGCTGTAAGTAAATTTCTTAAATACTTTTCCCATTATGCATTAAGAATATGTATAAATAAATTATCTCAGCGGCATTTGTAAATTGAAAATAAGCTAAATTTGAACAAATCAACATAAACTTGAAATACATCAAACAAGAAATAGTTCTGCGGAAAATAGATTCATCGCAACGCGACCAACGACCTAAAAACAAACCGACAAAATTAAAAAAAATTACAAAAATAAAATAAAATAAAGGTAAGACAAAATGACTACATGCAAGTATTTTGAAATAATTAAAGAAAACTTTTCAATTTAAAAGAAAATAAATAATAATAAAAAACGTTGGTTACAAAATTATCAAAAATAACTCACCACATATAAGAAATCCGTAAAAAATATAAAATATTTAATTTTAACATCGTCAAGAATAGACAAAACGAAACGACAAAAAAATAATTTCCCTTCTTAATTTTCCGCTCTCCAAGTGTATGATGGCATATGATAAACACTTTTAAGATTTATGCCAGTCTCTTTTATAATTTATAGACGAGTAAAACAAAATTAAAAATTCTAAACAAAATTTTTAGAAATAACAAACTTTGCTCATTTCTTGATATACACACGCACGGCGCGGTATAGCTAAATTATAAAGAAAAATAATATTATAAAATTAATGTAGGTGGAAAATGATATTGAAGAATTAAACGTAACGATCATGATGATGATGATAATGATGATCATGAATATTATTAAATGGAAGTCGGTCGGTTAGTGATGATGAACTCAATTCATGATAAATATACAAAAATTGAGTCATTGTTTTTTAAAGATGTACCGAGATAAATAATTTGTTGTTGATATAATAAAAATAAATTGGATGAGTTCTCTTAAGATGCTCTCTCATTTCGCAGTGTGACAAATATTTATTTGGCAAATGTATCCGAAATATGCGATATGTTTATATTTTATCTTGGGAAATATAATTCTATAGGCTTCTTTTTTTTTTGATAGAAATTTATTAGTCGACAATGGGGCGCGTAATGTTTACACATTAAATGACGCTCAAACGGTCATGACTAATCCGGTTTAATTATATATTTAAAAATAGAAAATATTCTTACGACTTGTAGTATTAAGATGATTAAGATGTGGTTTAATGTCACAATTAAAAAATGATAATAAATTTTAAATGTGCGCCAACTTTCATCAAACCCATTATACATATACATCTATTTTTCAAAAATTTAGTTAAATTCCCTTGGCCATTTCACTTAACGCTCTACTAATATTCTTATCTAAATATGTTTATAGCACAAATATTCTCAGACAGTCAATGAACTTAGAGGAAACTTATATGTTTATTTTCCTACCATTCATACAAAAAAATTTTCATTTGTGTTTATTTGCTTTGGCTTTGGGTATTGTTGTGCTCAGTTGCGGTAACAAAATGTAAAATTGAAAAAATAAAAAAATCACCACCGAAAATCTGCGACAAAAAATCAACACAGTAATAAATTTTAAAGTTTTAGCATACATATGTTTATGGCACCACACCACAATAAAAATATTAGTTTTATGACAGAAAACTATGAGAAACTTTGAACATGCATATGAAAGAAAGTTTAAAACTAGAATATATTAGAAGTTTTTGGCATAAGTAAGCTAAATCGTTTTACAAATTGCACCTGATGTTGAATTTTGTCAGGTCCAATTAAATGCTACATAGAACTTGTGATTGGCGTTAAATTTTTATGGTTGATTTAAAGAATGTATCTAAAGATAAAATTCCATAAGAACTTGTTTTGGGTCGTATCAAATTCGTTTTCTGTAAAAATTTTCAAAATATATAAATACGGGTGGCCGAAGTAGGGATTGTGTCTGTCGTCTCAGGTCAACAATTTTATAATTTATATTTTATTGATTTTTTATATTATAGGATTATTCATTATGTATGGAATATAATGTCTTGCAAACGTTTTAAAGCAAATTTTTCATAAGATTCTCGCAGACTTCTGGATAAACCTATTTTAGCAATTTCCTTGTGAGTAATTGTGGTTAGCGCTTCTGGTTAGTTTATTGGTGTGTACCTTTCCATTTCAGTCTCCTCTTTAAAAATCAGCCGGCAGTCAAATCTGGGGTCCAGTCGATACTATACCTCGTTCGTCTTGTTGGAAATTAATTAGTAGAATAATTTCAAACTAATAAATGGCTGATAAAGAATTTAGTATGGTTTGGTTCTGTTCTTTTTAAAATCTTATTTATGGTGAATTTGTACGTCGGTTGATTTTAGCTAGACCACGTCAAGACAATTTTATAAACCCTGCTGGATCTCTTCTATGCATTTTAGCAAATTTTCAATATTTTAAAATTTTTTATACAAATTAAGGAAACAACAAGGAACACCGATTTTTGTTTTTTTGTTTAACAATCAGGATCTTCCATAAACAACCGTCATTATAAATAACTGAAAAACGATTTTTTTTAAAACTGATCATTTTTTTATTTCAATATAAAGATTAAACGCTCCGATTAAATTGATACAATATCTGATGAATGTTCGTCTCCGCTTCTTTTACAGATGGTCACTCTTTTGATGACATTTTTCATCACCATTTCGCACATTTCTGGGCTTATTTCTCGAATTTCTACAGTTTGAGATGTTCATTTGTTATTGGATCCAAAGAAAGAAGTCTTACGGACTCAAATCGCATGATCTTGGCGGCCGATGGAAGTCGTCATTTCGCCATTAGTTGGGTGTCATGTAACACCATCCTGTTGAAAATAAAGGTTGTCTGCATCCATTGCATCAACTCGGGCTACCAGCTTAAAAAGCTCACCAAACTGTCACACGTTTTGGATAGATAAATTTTCCCACTATTTTGCTAGGGATTTCCAGAACCACAAATACGACAATTTTGTTTTTTAATGTAACCATCAAGGTAAAAATAAGCCTCGCTGCTCAGAATGATTTCCTTGAAAAAATGGGATAATTTTCTTGCATTCCTAACAGCCAGTTTACAAACGTACGGTGTTGTATTTTAATTCTTGTTTAACGATCTTTGTGCAAAATACGGTGCAAACTGATTTGTGATATGCCCAATTCCTGTGAACCTCTTACAATGGACAAACGAGGTTTTTCTGTCACACTGGTCACACAGCTACCACGTCAATTTCAGCTGACCTTGCCATTAAAGCTCGAGTTGGAGTCTAACTTCACTAACTTGTCTGATACGTTCCAATTTGATGTTTAAATAAATACACGATCGATTGTTGAGCGGGACGGTGCTTGCAAAAGCAGCAGCCACTTTACGAATCGAAATTTTCACCGTTTATGTAATGAATTTTCACTATTTCAATGCGTGTCACACCTAAAAAAAATAATAAAAATAAATTTAAAATGACGGCTCTTAATAGGAGATCCTCTACAAGTGGAAAACTATAGCGGCCATAGGCATATGGTGATAGCGCCCAAGAAGTCGGAACCATCGTTAATAGTAATGGAAGAGATCATATAGCACTTTCGTTTTGCTGGTATTCCTATTCGTACCTATCTGTGTGGTTTCTTTCGACGTCTTATGTGTTTCTCTTGTTTACCAAAAACGAGAAATGCATAAATACGCACGTTTAGGTAACGAATGACACATCCAAGAGAGTCGTAAAATTGCATAAGCGATCTAGATTTTGCCGGTTTCTAAGCGGAGGAATGACAATGGAATGGTTCGAGGTAAGGCTGGACGCTTGATGACTTGAAGCGAGAGGGTTAAATTCAAGGTTCCTGTCGCATTTCAAGAAATTCCAAAATTTAGAAGTACATTTTATGCAAAGTTTATTTACATACCGCATATTTTGCAAATTTTTTCTTTTTGAAGGCACATTTTGAAGGCACATTTTTGAAGGCACATTTCCCTTCTTTTTGTTGTTTTATTTCCCTTGCATAAATTTATTTAGCACATTTTTCGTTTTGGCACACATGAAACTAATTTTGAATTTGTTGAGCTTACTCGGTATAATTTTTTGTTCTCCCTATTGCTCATCGTAAAATTTTTCGGCAAGTTCTTCAGCTAATTGGAATAAAAATTGTTGCCTAGAAATTTTCTCGTCGGTTGTTGCTTTATATAACACACATGAGTCAATTGCAGCTAGGTCAAGAATATTGAAGAAAATTTGCAGAGGCCATCTTTGGGATTTCGATTTCACGGAGTATTTTCTTGCCATCTTATCCGCCATATTTACATCGAATTTAGTACTATTATAGAATCTGATCTTTTCAGGTATAAACTTATCGTCTAAGCACTAGTTTTTCGGCCTATACTTTTGTAAATTGTAAGTGTAGAATGATCATATCTATATTGTTTTGTTGAGAAGCGTGGCATATCATCTTTTGCCTGTTTGGCGAATTTTGGTAATTCTTTTTTATTTTCTCGGATAGATCCAACATTAGTGTTTTTTTGTTCTAGTAATTTTTTGGATAGTGATTTGCTCGTAAAAAATTATTAGTGGTAACGTTTCTTCCGCACTCTGGAAATCGTTCTAGTAGTTTGAGAACTACGAATTCACCAACCGGAGCTGAATAATCTCTGTTCTCGTCCTTCCCCAAATTTGGAAATTCATTTATAATGTATGTATATAGTTCTGACTTCAGATGCTGGTCAGAATTTGATTCCAAACTTATCCGGTTTGTTTGGGATATATTGGGTAAATCTACACCGCACTTTGGTTGGGAAAAGCTGTTCATCGATAGTTACATGTGCGGCCCAGGCTTGTAACAATTTTGGCTATTTTGGATAATTTGGTGCCATACTTCGAAGATTAGAGCAAATTTATCATTTTGTAAACGCTGGCTTCCTTTGGGTTTTTATCAAATCTGATAAAACGCATTATTTCACAAAATAGGCATACGTTGCTCACGGTTTTTGAAAAAAGCAGCGCCCATTTCTATTTCCATATATATGAGATGCTCAAATGTTTGGTCTGATATGTGCCACGTGCATATAGAATTACATTAAATGCATTGAGTTTCCGGAGTAAAATTCCATTTAGTTCCTTATACCCAAAATGCCTCTTCTCCTGTGCATTTTATTATGTGTTTCATTACATTGCTATCAATAAGCAGAGAAAATGCAATTCTCACTTTCCTTTCATAATATATCGTTTGGCATATGCTGTCAGGCCTGAAACCTTCCTAAAACTATTATGTATATGCAGATCCTTTTTGTATTTCCTGCCATTTTGTACCATCTCGCATTTCGATGCATTGTTCTTCGTCACTTTCTGAATTGAATAACCATCTCTTTCTCTTTTGTCCTTCTGCGTCTATTCAAATTATTCTTTTCTTTACTTTCTTTAAATTCACCCAAGGGCCAAATGACCCTTTGGGAATTAAGCCAAATTTGATTTTTTCCTCGGGGTAAAAGTAGTACGGAAATGAGGCAAGACTAAGGAATGGTTTGATTCTATATTTCAATAAAAGTAGTGAAATCAATGGTGATTTCGTTGTGTTATATTTTCAAGAAATCACAACAAAGTGTTTAAGAAGGGTGATTTGACTCCTTAAGTGTTAATAAAAAATAATTTATTTTTTAATTGTTTTATTTATTTAAATCGTTAATTCATTTATTTTTTTAATTACATTTTTATTTTTATTTAATTGTTTCCTAATCGAATGATAACGTAATACTAGATTATAAAATTTGCTTAAATCTGTTATGTTGACAGTCGATCTAACTTGTCAGCAAAATATCCGTAAAAGTATTTATGCATATTATGCACATTTGTTGCATGTAGTAGTGTAGATCCCAATTCCATGTGTTTTTAATTGGCGTCATGTGCATAGGATCGTAACTCGTGGTGAAACTTATAAACGCTCAAACTATGGTCCGAGGCTTCCGCATCGAGAAATCCAGGTAGAGGAAGCACCTGCAAAATTTTAAATGTGGGAATCTATCGGATGGTTGGTCCCATGCATTTCGATTGTCGTAACGATCATACGTGCATTTGTTGTTTTTGCTGACTACTATAACAAGGGTGGTAATCTAATTGGGTATGCGCAGCCTAAGCAAATGATTATCAACCAGAACTGGAGGCGGAAAACATTGAGAAAGAACAACATGGAATCGTATTGTTCCTGTCATAAATTCGCGTAAGATTAATTTAACGCACCCAAATGTTGGAAATAGCGATTAAACGGACTCATAGCATTCAGTATAGAAGAAAGTAATAACAATATAATGAACGCAAAACCACGAAGCTTGAAAATACAACCTATAAAAAATTAGAAGCCGCCGGCAGTTGAAATAAGTGTAAGTAGAAACCACATTCAGCGGAATAAATGCTGCCTGACGTGGTGTGTGAATTAATATTAAAGGTGGCAGAATGTGACAAATCGAAGTGGAAGTTTTACTGTACCCACTAGATTGAGTACTCAGGCGATAAATGTGGTACTCGTGTATTAGGTGAATCAGACTCATGTCCATTAAAATGTCCACTAAAACAACAGATGTACACTTCGTTGGCGGTGCTATCCATTCCCAGCTATCGGAATGCGGTATAGATTTTTGGGATGCGTTTTGAATCTGGCCGAAGGTAGAGCGATTCAATAAAACTGGAAGGTAGACTCCGTGGATGTGGAGCGGTGGAGCCAACGGTTTTGGCTACTCGCTCAGACACGTTAGGGACGGGCTTAAGTTAGGAGTGGTAGAGCTGCTGGCCGCACGAAGTCGGCACATTCATTTTCAGGACATAACAAAAAATATAACACGGTTTACTTTCAGAGTAACCATTTGCAAAAAGGATATTTCTTTCGCAGTATATTAAAATTGATTGACGATTTTTTAGTTTCCTATAAAGCATTTGAGTGGGTTTGAATTAAAATTTTGATACTGATAGTGTGAACCATGGAGATATATATACTTCAAAGTTTAATCAGGCAAATTGGTTTAAGGTTGCCCAATATTAACACAATATTGTAAATAACAATTTTCCCAGCTTTGAAGTTAGAGCGCAGTATCATTTAATGATATGCACAATACACTCAATCAAAGATCAAGAACTAAAAATATATTAAGCGAGGCTAATTTTACTTTATTTCAAGATAATAGCTTTACTCGATCTGATGCTTAAAAATGATAAATTTTCAATAGTCATAAATGAGTGGTTCTTATCTTTGCAAGAATAAGATCAAATTTTACATAAAAATATTATGTCGCAGGATTAATATTGCCTTGAAAAACACAGACAAACAAACTAAAAATAATAAAATAAAATTATATATTTCGGAATTGCTTAAGCAAATACATTCAATCAACTTATAAGTATATCGCATTCTTACGTATTTGCGCTTATTAAGACTCGAATACGAAACGAATCGAATGAAACATATGTTACATAGATAATAATTTATCATTCAAGCACAACCGATTTATTACACCTGCCTGATTGACGTCTTTATAATATATAACTCTTGGTATACATGTATCCAACTCAAGATACATGTATATGTAAAGGAATAAATGAAAATGCGGTAAATTTATTTTTCTTACATAAGTAGAAAACAACAACAACCTGCCATATACTACATAATATAGAGATACTAAACATTATGGATGAAAAAAAAAGAAATCTTCTATTCTTTATGGAACCATTGAGAATATTCAACTCTTTTATTCTGTCTTAATTCATAGAAGTCAATTTATTAATCCACGTTTTTTATATGTATGTACATATATGTACTCGTATAAGGAGAAAAGATAATTCAAAAGATTTTTTTTAATGTTGTTGTTGTCAGTTTCTTATTTTATTATCGCTAATTTTGATATATAAGTTTCAAGGATGGAAAATCTCTTGAAGTTGAATTATGAAATGTAAATGTAGGTCATAATTAAACATGAGCTAAGTATGTATTTTTATAAGTGATTTGATGTAGGTATCATGTATAGTATGTTCATTATGAATGAATAGGGCACTGAAGGATTCGATGCTGCAGATGACCGGACCAATATTGTATAAAATAGCTTTTTAACATTCTAAACACCACAAGTAATTATTTTTCCTTAAATTTTTCTAAATCGAATGAATTTTCATTATTTGAATTTTTGTATTTTTCATTTTCGCTGGAATATAGCAGCAGCAGTAAAATAATTTTTCATTTATTTCTTATGATGTGGATACATTGGTGTACAAAGGCCTTTTTGTTTGTATTTTCTTAATTTTGATCACGATTTGTCGAAATTTTAAAGTTCATTTAATTTTTTTTTTGCTTGTTTTGCTTCATTTCTGTTGCGATTTATTACCAAATGTATAATACTGCTGGGCTTAGAGTACACGATTTCAGGCAGGCAAACAACAATTTTTGGTATGCGAATTTTTCATATATGTATACCCATATAAACATATTTTTCTGGTGATTTTCTTCAACATATACGATAATATTATATCGTTGGTTTTTATTATGCTGCCGTACAAGTTGTGTGTATGGTACACGTATGTTGGCTATATTTTACGGTATTATAGGTCAAACATTATATACCCAAATATTAGATTCGCATGAACAAATTTCAATAGAGAAGTTTTTCTAATTCATGATTTTTTGGTCACTGATGTTGTTGCTAATGTTCTCGGCTGGGATGTAGATGAAAAATGAATTATCTCTATAGATTTTGGGATAATCGTTTTCTATTTGAGTTATGTATGTATAAGGAGATAACATGTTTGGGTTTCACAAAATTGATAAAATATTATTTTAAGATAAACAAATATTTAGGCCAGTTTACTTAATGCGTCAGTCCTTCGGTTAGAAACGAGGTTCATTAATGTGTTAATCAGGCAGACAGCGGACTAAACTAAAAGCGAAATGGTTTTACACTTATTTCTATTTATACATAATTATGATAATTAAACTAACACGCAATTCAACCGTGAGATTTGCAAATAATTTTGTGGCACAGACTTTGTGTCGATGACTTCTTTTAAAAATAAAAGTGATTGAATTCCAATGAAAAATTATTTCAAATTTATTTTATATCGAGTATACGAGGGTTGTTGAAAGTTTCCGACCTCAAACCTGAAGATGGCAGCACTCGTCAATAAAAGTCTAGGCGTTAAAAGATACTCATCGAAATATAAGCCATTTTGGACACGCAGTTTTTTAACAATCTTTTGAGTGAGTCGATATGAGTGATTTTGTGAAAATAGAAGAAAAACGATTATCGAGGTGTCATTAAATATTGTTGAAAGGAAAATCGCCTACGCAAATCTAAGGCGAGTTGGGCGCTTTTGGACAGCTGAATTTAAATGAGGCCGTACCAGCTTGGCTGCCGATGAACTTTCGGGTCGTCCAAAAACTGTTAAAAACCAGTAACGATAACATGGCTTATGTTTACCCAAAAGTGTTAAACAAGCGTCAAATTAAAGTTATAGAGATAGAAGAGGCTACGAATGTGTCCAAGGAACGTGTTTGTCACATATTGATGCTACAAAAAAGGTGAATGCTGTTTCTTCAGCTATGGGAAAATTATGGCGACTGTTTTCTGGGACAGTCATGGTGTTATCTTAATCGATTCTCTTCTAACAGGAAAAAACCATTACAGGAGCCTACTTCGCATCATTATTTGACAATCTTAAGGCAAAAATTGCGGAAACTCAGCGGTTGTCATCACGAAAATCCACGGATTACGGTTTAAACTACTGCTTCATCCTTCTAACTCACCAGTTCTAGCCCCATTCGACCTTTTTTTTGTTCTTTTCAACTAAAAGTTGAGCTCGGAGGGTAGACATTTTCGTCGAATGACGAGGCCATCATCTTCGTAAACAGTTATTTTGTAAAGAAAGACGCCGAGTACTATTAGGAACGGTTGAAGAGACGGAAGCCTCGCTAGGAGAAGTGCATACAAGACGACTATGTAGAGAAATAAAAATATATTTGAAGAAAAAATGTCTTGTGTCTTTGTTAGGTCGGAAACTTTTCACATAACCTTGAAATATCTATAATGACCTCGCTTGGTCGAGTTTTCTTGAAATACAACAATAACATTCGATGATTTAATGTTAAAATACGCTATTTCAATCAAAAATTTAATCCAGATAGCCAGTCAACCATTCTTCCGGATACAGGGCGGTTATTTTGAAATAATCCGATATCGGATTTGTTTGGTCGAATTTGTCTAATATGTATAAGCAAGTTAGCAATAATGCTCCTGTTGGTTATAGTCCTAATAAATTCAAAATAAATAATTTATTTATAATTATTATTTAACCGTTTGCACTCGTATGTCACACTGGAAGTGACGATACTAATTTACTCTAAAACTCGTACATCACTCTGTAGACAGAAAAAAGTACCACGCTGTAAAACTTTAAATAAAAACTTATTTAATATTAATTAATATCAGTAAATTATTTTAATTTATTTACCTAAAAATAATACAAATACCCAACAACCTTGAAAATAAATCGAGTGCAAAGGGTTAACTATGAATATTTTTTATTTAAATATATTATACTTACATTTTAAATATTGTTTAATTTAATTTTTTTTAGTTTTTATATTTCGTAAAAATAATATATTGATTGAAATAGTTGAAACACACATTCGCTAACAAAAAACGAAATTCGTCAACTAAATAGCAGTCGGATTTTGACATTCGATCTTCGGAAAATCCGATTTCGTTTTGTCTTTTTAGTTTCATAATAGCGGATTTATCGATATCGGATTTTTATAATCGCAAAATGCGCTTTCGGATCCGATATCGAATTTTTCATAATAGCCCCCCAGAAATATTTTATTGTCGATTGTTTCAAAACTTATTTTTTGTCTAAAGTATTTTAGTAACAGTATTAATTAGCTACTGGATTTCACGTTTCTTTAAGGCCAATAGCACAGAAAAAAATAAATATAAACAGAAGTAAAGCTGCATACAAAATTTTTACGCATTTTTTCATAGTAAAATATGGGGTCACGATCCGGTTTTATGTTTACTAAATTTAAAATTACGGTTATAATCTGAACGAAAAAAAATTGAAACAAAAACAATATGAAAAGTCAAAGAAACGCTAAATGAATATTCGAAGAGTTGGATATTCTAAGTTTATTATTTTAGTCGTAAAATGAGTTTGTATTTTGGGGTTACAATCTAAAAAAGTTGTTTCAAAATTTTGTATGCAGCTTTACCTCTGTTTATATTACTTTTCTCTATGCCAATAGCTTTTTACTCCTTACCTTCTCAACTCACAAAATTAGAGTTTGCAATTTTGAGCATAGCTGTATATCAAAATCCGAACATAAAAAGATGGATTAGCACTGAATTCTGCATTTCAAAACCCATAGTTGTGTTTATTAACATTACTGATTGTAATCAAATGTGAAAAATTCTGCGTTTTATGCTCAATTTTTAATGGTTGTATACTGTGTGATTGAGATCCTATTTGAGAGTGGCAATTTAAAAATTCGTTTAATTTTAAGACTTTAAGGATAAATGGGTATAAGAGAGTTTTATACAGGGGTTTTTTATGTCCTAGGTCGATTTGCTTTGACCGCCATTTTGTTTTGGATGACATTTGTGAGTTAGCATTTGACAGTTGTAGAGAGCGGTCGATATCTATTTATTATGAAGCATCTAACGCCGCAGCAACGTATTGACATTATTAAAACATTTTATTTAAATAATCGTTCAAATTGTGAATACGCGGATAAAATTACGTAACTGTTTTGGCGTTAACGAGTAATTTTGAAACTTTGCATACACTGGGAGATTAAACAAAGAGTATGCGTGGCCACAAAAGATTGATGCAGTAAGGCAGAGTTCTGCTGAATGTCCAAGTAAGTCTTATCGACACCGTGCCCAAGAATTGGAATGCCTCCATCATATATGTTAAAAATTCTCACAGTAGATTTGTATTTTTACCAGTATAAAAATCAATTGACTTAAGAGAGCTCAAGAGTTTACAGCTTGGTACAAACAGCCACAATTTTTGGCAAAAATTATTATGAGCAACGAAGCGTATCTCAAATTGGATTGCTTGAGAAAGACCACTACATCCTCGTAGAGTAACTTTATGCTGTATCATTTGGGCCGGTGGCATCATTGGGCCATATTTCTTTAAGGATGCTAGAGGTAATGTTGTAACAGTTACTGGTGACCACTATCGGGACATGTTGGAAAACTTTCTTGTACTCTAATTTTGTCAATTAGGCCTACAAATCATGTGAAACCAAGACCGAACACAATCGCAGCAACAGTGTTAGATTATTATGCTTGAAAAAACTGTACTTTTCAAAAGAATCAAGAAATACAGAAAATATATTTTTCGTTGTAGGACATTTAATGTTAACATCGTTTCTGTAACTTACGCGACAGATCTTACTAATACCGGCTTCTAGATCCCATACTAGGAAATATGCCATCTTCCTATCTGGCGGTGTAATTACTCGAATGGTGCCAACTGATTTTATTGGCCAGATTTAGATTTAGAAGCTTTCCGTACTACTAAAACCGCAGTGTACCCGTTATCTCAGGTTGTTTCCGGTTTTGGTTCTATGGCTGTAGTCTTGAGAAAAAAATCTTTAGTGAAATTTGGAGTCTTGGTAAAAAGGCTCCATATTCCACTTGAACGCTTATATTTTAAATTCTACTGCTCAACGATCCAACGATTTATTATATTTTTGTTTGTTTTCATCGAATTTTACAGACCCAGTTGTTATGAGCCGCCCCGGTGGCGAAGTGGTTAGCATGCTTGCTCCAGCGACCGGAGGTCCCGGGTTCGATTCCTGGTGGTGACAAGGAAAAAATTTCACGGCTGGTTTAGGATCAATGAATTAATCACTCATTATCCGAAATGAAAATGTGATTATGAAACCTCATTTGAGGCGGCCAAATCCCTTGATGGGATATAATGCCAGAAAGAGAGAGAGAGAGTTGTTATGAGAGACTGTATTTCGAGCCTCTGCTCCTGGATGTTAGGTGAAGATGACAGTTGACGTAGCTTTACAGTAATATTTGATCCGGCGATTGATCTTTTGTGCTTATCTATAGTGAGCGGCTTCGGTTTATATCACTAATATATCGGAAAAAAATCTTTATGACAGTCAGATTGCAAAAATTATTATTATTGAAATATTGGTTCTTCTGGATGATAGCCAAATAAATGTTTTGTATGAGGTGAAATTACCAAGTGTTTGGTACTTTCGTCATGACCTAACAAGAAATTAAATACTTTATGTAACACCCGAGATTACGGGGTGTCTAACAAGTGGATTTAATATAATTCGGTATGTTGTTTGGCCCCTGTAGTCATCGATTGTTTTAATTTAAAACAATCATTTGTCTTGTTTGGTCGAAATTAAGCTACCGCAAATTCTTTGCATTCTCACCTCGTACATTATAATAATCATAGTTGGCTGGATCCCAAAAAGGTCCTACACTCATGGCTACATTGGACTGTGTTGCAAACTGAGGATTCTATCCTAATTCGCAATTTCAAATTGAATCATTTTATCAAAATAGTCATAAGCTTTGATTGACTATTAGTAGAGGTTCTTAAGATAAATTTTTTCGATGGTTCTATGATAAGTACTTGCCCCATTAAGGGACCAAGCCATCTATATTAATTTAATTCTATTTTCTAACCGTCAGTGTCATCAAACATCTACTGTAAAATAGCTGGTTTTGGCTGACTAGATTGAAGCTTAGAAGTTTGACATTTTAACTGCAAATTTAAAAATTTAAAAGCGATTTTTTAGTTTAGTTTGCAACAAACGATTTGTACCGATTCGTAATTTTTGATGCTTGCATTCGCAGAAAACAAACAAATATAAACACAGAAAAATTACACACACAAATATAAAATTGTATACTATACTCCTTATACGTATACGAAAACGTCATGTGTCCTCCGTCGAATTTTGGAAAAAATCGACCCTCTGGGAACAGTCGAACTTATGAAACAAAAAGGAACAGTCGAACAGTTAGCGCCTTGTGGCAAATTGTCGATGCAGAAGAAATTTATTATGGATTTGTTCTCTATTTAAAAGATTTTGGTTTTTTCGTTGTATTAAAAATTTTCATTTAAAGCAATAAAAGTTGTTTAAAGTTTTTTGGTTCAGTAGCTGCTGGAAGACTTGAAGTCAGCAAAATGATAAAATTTTAAATTTTGATTTACATAAGGTTAACGTTAAAAAACATATTCAGTGCAAAATTTCTACAAATGTAGGGCGTGTTTGAAAAGTCCAAACTTTTATCTATTAAATGTTAGGTTAGGTTAGGTTAGAGTGGCTGCTATCGCACACTTAGGCCAATAGTGGCCAATTGTGATACCACAGGATCCTATCTCCCCTTTACTCCCGCTGAAACCATCCAGAGCTACTTATGTAGCGTAAAATATCTCGCACTCCACAGCCCGCGAGTTCCGAAAGGCTGTCCATACCGTACACACCTAAATACTTATGCCTTCTTCATAGAAAGTGATCTAACGTCTCTTCCTCTTCTTCGTCCAAACAACTTCTGCAAAAGTCATTCGTTTGTAGACCCAGCCTTCTCGCATGTTCCCCAAAAAGGCAGTATTAAATGTTGTATCAACGATTTTCATAAATTATCCTTTAACTAATTATGGCCTTTTACTGCAAAAACACTAACATTTATATCCCTTTCCAATTTTGCACTGTCTAGCATAGTCTTAAATAGGCCGATAACAAAAATTATTGAAAGTTCCGATAAAAAATTGGGCTCTTGCCTGTTCAGTGATGAATTATTATAATTTTCATATATGTACCCTCTAGTGGCAATCATTTAAACTTGTGGATCTTTTTGATTGTAACACCTAATAATAGCAAACATAGATAAGAAAGTAGAAAATTAAAATGAGCCATTTAAAAGTACTAAAATCATACTAGTTTGTTCAGGTGAAGTAACTGTTTTTAATAACGGGGTAACCCATGTTTTGTAGAGCTTGAACAATTTCGCTTATTGGTTATAGGATTATTTTTATGATTGAGTACCTGTTTTTTGCTTCAAAATAGTCAGAACGGAACTTTAAAAGAATTACGGAAAATGAAGTCTTATTTTTTATTTGTTGACGGCTGACCCAACTTAAAAACATAAATTAAAGTTGTTGTTGTGTGAAATAATGAAAAGTTTTTCGAAAAATTATAATTTAATAAAAATTTGTAGTAATAAATATTTTTATACTACTATTGTGTTCCGGGTCTTTAAAAATTTACATTTTTGCAAAAATCTAAAAACGAACTTCTGCGCAAAGTTTCAAACAATTGATGCGGGTCAGGGCAGAATTCAGTCTTTTTCGTGTGGAATCGCTGTTTGTTCAAATATTAAATGAAATTTATTTAATTTCAATCAAAATAATATCTGCTATAGAAAGCCTTCGTATATTTTGCATGGTAGGGGAATTTTCATCATATACGATCTGTGATGAAAAGGCATGGAGGCTGGCATGTACCTATACAATGTGCAGATTTGGTTCTACGAAAATCTGACCTATAGCCATACGTCCTTAATTTGGCTGGCATCAGCGTAAAAGTTGACTTCAGACTAAGAAAAAAGCTCTCAATTTTGGTATAATGATATTTTACTATATAATTGAATAACACTTTCGAAGATTTGTTTTATTTAAAATTTTCTAAACTAAATATTTCTGTTGTGTTTTGTATATGTATACGAAAATTTCCATAAAAATTGTAAAGTGCCTTTATTATGTAAATGGTATGACGTTAAATATAAACATAATATTTATGTCTGTTTTATGTCGGGTCATTAATTTTTGTCATATATACCAAATATATATAAAATTAACATCAGAGTATTTTGTAATGTATGCTATGGACAATTAGAGTGGCTTTGTTCCCTTTTTGGTGGTTGCTTTGTTTAGATGGAAAAATTGTTTATAGGTATCTGATTTTTTATGAATTCACGCTTACGGCTTGTGCAATTTAAATTTATTGCATAATAATTAAGTGGGTTGTGGGAGTTTATGAGCATAATTTTGCTAAAACTTGTTTAAAATTTAAATGTCGGTACCATAAATTAAATCAATAAAAAGTTGTATCGTATCGTACTCATCATCTTCAGGAAAACTAACCGAATTAAACTTCTTGAGAATAATAAAATCTAATTTTCAAGTTTTATTTCTTCGTCAAAAATTATATGTACACACATAAAAATAAAAAGAAAATCATCTCATTAAGATTTATGCAGAAAACATTAACATTTTAAATCTTAATCCTTGTTTTAATTTAGAGAAACGGAAAAATTATATTTAATTAAGAAATTATACATCCTTACATACAATTATGTACATATAGATAAACTATAACACATAAGTATATAATAAAATAATTAAATATTTAAAATGTATTTTCTGAAATTCAGCTCGTTCGCTTGTTGTACTCGTATTCAATCAATCTTAATATTTTAGTTTTATAATATGTAGTACGTAGCTAAGTAAAAAATAAAATAATTTTTTAAACATGCTAGATTATTTAATTATGTATATACTTGTATGTGTATTAATCTTTTAAATCTATTATGTTGGGTTATCTGTTAAGATGTTGGTTAACATACACCCAAGCTTGAAACATAAAATCATTTTTTTGCTTTACTATATCTGGCATATATGTAAACGACAAGGGTTGTCGTTAACAAAATGAATCATGCTATCGAACAAGGGATGACTTTTGTATATTTTTGTGTATTGTGCCAGTGTAATATATATATATAATAAAAGCTCTCACAGTTAAAAAAAATTTCCATAACAAATTCGACATATAAATCAACCATTTTTATTCGTTCTGTCTCACTCCCAGTGTGCGATGTATTGTTGTATATTTTGTAAATACCATTGAAACCAAACTTATTCTAAAGCCGTAACGTATAAATCGATAACTGAAAATTTATAAGTTTTTTTGAGGGGTGACAGTGGGTGAGTCGTTCGTGTATCTTATATACAAAATATAGTTCGATTTGAAGGAAGCCACATCTTTTCAACTTTTTGATTAAATTTAATTAGAACTTTAATTTTTGATGGACAGGTATAAAATGTCTGCCATGCACTGATTCATCAATATCAACCTTTTAGTTTAACAGGGATCATATATCAAATATTCATTTGTGCTGTATTATTGCACCTTAGGCAGTTTAAAAATTAATGGGTTAGTATATAGCAATTCTAGAAATTTTTACGCGTAATGTAGTCCCAACATGTTCGTGGAAGCTGTGTTTAAAAACAAAATCCAACTTGGGATGGACGTATTTTACAGGGTCTCAATAAATTGCTTGACACCTGAAAATTACAATATTAAATTAAAATGAACGAATTATTTTTTATGTCATTATTATATATTTCATATTTATCATTTTTAAAGAATTTGTTAACATAATATAAATGAGATTTAAATTACACAAAACTTGAAAACATAAAATGGCATATAAATAAAAACTAAAGAAGGAATTAAAAATATCATCTCAAAAAGTTAGTTCACAAAGATCAATTTTTCGACTTCCTTTATTTGAGAAGCATTTCTAATACTTGGTATGGCATCTTTTATTCTTAGTGACAACAAGTCACTCAGGAACACTCTACTAATTTACGTAAAACGGTATTGTCGGCTTCCTCACAACACTAATTTCGGCTTTAGGTAACTTCTTATTTTGGGTTTTCAATTTTTACATATTTTTATCAATTTGCGCACCAACGCCCAATATTCCACAAAATGCAACTTGGCATATGCTAAGAGTTGTTCTTATTAGCTTTTCTTGTTCTTATTAGGATAATATACCACGGACCCAGTTCTTTTTAACGACGAATTTTGGCCCCTGTGTGTTTACTGCACTTGCGTAACGAATCTTGCAATTAATCCACAAGTAAAAGCGCACTTCTATTTATTTGTTAACTGAAATGGGGAATCTTCGTCGTGTATGTAACTGAGATTCCCCAATTCAGTTAATAAATAAATATAAGTGCGTTTTTGTGTTTTTGAACCATTTAAAACAACAGTGGGATGTTTTTCATTTTCCATAACTATAATTACTATATTTCTTTTATTGTTAAATATCAATTTGGTAAAAAAAAACTAGAGGCAAAATACCCGTCTAAACACTAAAATATTTTGTTGAACTAAATCGTTTTAAATCTCAATCTACTTGAAATCTATTTAAACTTATTTAGTTTTGGTCGAAATTATTACAGAAAATAGCAAGTTTTACACATTTCCGTTCAATATAGGTGTGGTAAATAACGCGTTTTGAATAAAAAACTGTATGTGCAAATGGAGCATTTTGAAACTAGTTTATTATGTAAATGAAGCTTTTTTACGTTTAACCCCTACTTTAATAAATGAAAATATAAGGTAAATAAACGAGAGTTGATACTTTTTTTATTCCATAACGTAGCCCTTTGAAATGCGAATAAAACGATATATCTATCATTTGCCAAAAGTTAGAAAATCTTAAATAGCACACTTTTTCAATTGAACGGCACATATACTCGTATTGTGAATATATGAGTCAAATTGGACCATAAATACGAATTTTTGATCTAACACTGAATCAGCGCCAACATAAACAGGTCAAATTTTTTCGCAAGCCTGTGCCGCGTTTTTACCTTTGTCGTAATAAAATTGTAAAAGGTATCGAATTTTTTCATTATTTATCTCCTTGTTTAAAAATGATGTAACTTTTTATTCACTTCATCGATTTTAATGTTTTGTGTATGTCAAAGTGCAAGTTAAAATGTCACCTTTCAAGCATAAGTTTTGCCTGATACGATCTATGGTTACTGGAGATATATGAATGTAAAGTCATCTACCGGGAAAAAGGTCACGATCTATTTCCCATATCGATTAATTAAGCTTTCAACAATTTTAGTAGAAAGTAATCCTCAATTCCAACATAAAAGCGCAATTATTTTTAGCGAGGTGTTCCATGCTAAACATTACCTTGCTTCAGAACTCCTGCAAAATATAAGCGCTTTGAATAAAATAAGGCAAAATGTAATTAATTTTTTAATCATAGTTTGTATAATGTTATATTATACTGGCAACATTGCAAAAACAACGCAAGCGCTTTCTTTTCTATTGGACTCTATTTTTCACTTCCTTTCCATCGATATAACAACCAGCATCAGTTTTTAATAACTGACGGCGGGTAAATTCGGGTTTAAATATACTATAATCCTTTTTTAAATACATTTAAATATATAGCTTTACAGATTGGGTTGGTCTTGAGATTTATCTACAACTCTTCTCTAGTTTGTGTTTTCGAGACCAAATCGGAAAGTTGTAAAATGAAACCATAGGTCACATCAGCCAAAAACACATTCCTCAAGTGTGCCACGTTCCTTAGGGTTATTAGAAATAAAATAAAAATTTGAACTGATCCGCCAAGAACACGGTACTTGAAGAGTACCGAGTTTCGAAGGTCACGGATGATACCTTCCCGAATTAGACAAGACAGGATTTTTGGAGTAATTCTTCTGAAAAATAATAAAATATGTATTATATATGTCGCTCCTCTTTTACAATATTTTGTTTTTTGTATATCATAACAAAAAAAAATTAAAACGTAACGTTTTTTTTTAATTTTCATACTCCCGTTTTTTGTAGTCTCGAATAGCACGGTTTCAAAGAACACGAGAGTTCTGTAAAATGGGGTACAAGGGTATTGTAAAATTTAATAGATGTCAACTAATTTATTAAAACCACTGTATATCGCGATTTGAGCAATCTGAGAGAACACAATAAAAAATACGTAATTTTAGAAATAGAAATTTCTAAGTCAAAAAGCGAAAATGGTGCGATAATACAACATCCCACCAAAGGTCATGATTCATGTAGAATATAATTTACATAAACTGTGTTCTTATCTTTAAGTGGCACATTTCTATTGCAACAATGTATATTTTGCTTGTTTAAGCACCTTGCTTGATTCGCGGAACTGGAGTGTTGATTCGATGGATTGATGCAGTATTTACTCGTTGATAGAACGTCATTCCTCTCGCGGGTAGAGAAAGGGCGTCACTATTCACAGTAAATTCGAATAACTTGACTGATTATGTAATCAGTTGATTTAAATGTATGATGATTAAATGATTGATGATTCCGATATTCCACCTGACAATATAGCCATATTCAATATTGATGATCCGTCTGTTTTACAGGGGGCATCCCGGATCACACTATAGAGGTATATCAAGCCCATCTGACCACGTGGTGCTTAATGAATCCCTGGTTATAAAACAAACTTGCTACACAAACCATTATACAAAACTATCTCCTGTTTATGAGTGGTGGGGGTCGGGGGAGAATGCGTTATTGATTATTGAACAAATATTAGGGCTTTTTGATTAATTTGTGACAGTTGAATTGTTTAAATTCAAATTTAAGTTGACAGTACAAAGTTGAATTACTTTCAGCTCTTCAAAAAATAAGATTTCGCATAATTTTTCGGCATAAGTGGCGTTTTCTTTATTACGACTGATTCAATTCATCTAGTAACTTTGTTTGCATAATTTTACATTTTTGAAAAGGTAAGCCCACTGACCAGATCCATTTACAATTTTATTTATGTTATGATGATGTACCTGTGTTACACAATATCGCTGTTTTTTTTTTTTTTTTTTTTTTTTTTTTTTTTTTTTTTATAAAAAAGAGAAAGTATTAATTGTCCAATGGATTTAATGTCCTTCTTTAAGGACATATTGCTTTTGTACCCGTTGTACTTCTTTTAGTTTTCCTTTTTTATGTGCTTTTGCTATTGAAAATAATAATATGAGTTTCATTCTTTTCAGTATAAATTTCTTAAACAATTTTGATGTTAGTGGAAGAAGTGAGATTGGCCGATAAAGTTTCCATTCATTATTACTGCTGTTACTTTCAACTTCCTGGATATATACCTATTTTTTCCTAAAATTTTCATTGATAATGTGTAATAGCTAGCGAAGATATTTTTCAGGGAGCTTCTTAGTAATTTGTCTTGTTATCAAGCCGTAATTTTTGATTTCAGTTTACTCTTTCAGTGCCTTATATTTTGATAATCGTTTAAAGGCATATTAGAAACATTTTCATCAGCTGTTTGTCTACTTAAGGGTTGGTTAGTTTGTTCGAGGTATTTAGAAAATATATTAGCTTTTTCTTTGATAAATACCCTTTTTCCATCGTTTGTTTTGATCAGGAGAATTTGCATTTTTGTGCACTTTAAACCCCCTTTGCCGTTTTCCAATGTGAGTAATCCGTATTCTTATAAGGAGCTATAGATTACTGAAAAATGTTTCCTATAGTTTCATTTATCATCCCTTTTTTGTGTGCCTAACGTTTGTACAATCTGTTGGATAGTTTTGTCTTGTGGGACATGATTGTGCTACCTTTTTTCCTTGCTGTTCGTTTTCCTTACACATTAAAGCATGGCCAGGTTGTTTTGTTATTTATGATCTGTGGTGGATATCCCTTTTCTGTTAGTCTTTCACGAACCGTCATGATAACAGGCCAGATATTAAACTTTCGTTATTTTCTAAAAGGATGAACATGGATCTCGTCGTTCGAACCTTTTTCCGTGACTCATTTCTTCATAATTGAAGAGAGAGAAGAGAAATAGTCACAAGGACGAAATCTGAAAAGACATGCGTGGGATGTGGAAGTAGTTCGTACCACAAGTCAACATTGTTGGCTATCACCATGCCAATCATATGATTTGGCGCATTGTCGTTATGTGAAAGAGCTTTTTTGCCTCTGTTATATCAACACATAGGTTATATTTTCCTATCAGGAAAGACTATTCTCTCAAATGCTATCTTATAGAAAAATTTTCTCAAACCGAACGAGATTTTTTATTTCGAGTTCTGTGATCTTTTGTTTAGAAGATGTCTGAACGAATGCAAGTACTGCCGTATGTATGAAATATTGTAAGTTTTCTGCACCGCTGCCATCTTTCTTGGACAGGAATAGTTTGAAAGTTTAACTTTTTGTGTCTTATCAATTAGCTGTTCTCTTTAAGACAACTGTGTCCTTTTTCCATGGATTGGTTCAATAACATGGCTTGTATTTACCGTTTCTTCAAAATCAGAAGGCGTAAAATTACAATTATATGGCGATGTGGGTGTCATCTCTTGTAAAACAACTAACTCTAATTACCCTCGTGTGCATTGAAAAAGTTAGTGTTTGACCACTATGTCTACTTCATTTAAATGGGCCAAAATAATTTTTTTGCAATTTATCGGTATTAGTGTAATACGACATTTAAATATTTATGTAAATTTAATTCGTTCTCATTTTTTACTTTTACAGTTAATGTGTAAACCCAACTTGGCTGCGTTAATTTTAAAATTCAACGTAAGTGCAATAATCATGAAAATGTTCGGCCTCGAAATTTTTGCAGACTTATCATTTCATAAGGTTTTCAAACCAAAGCGATTTTCAAAAATTTGACTAATCGTGAAACTGTAAACTTAAGTTTTTTTTGAATTTTTTTAGATCCCAGTGATTTTTGGTTGAGCTCGTTCCACCAGAAGTAAAAGCTTCTTATGAGATTTCCAGTTTTTTTGCGACTCTTCAACAAAAAGTTTGATATTAATAAAAATTGAACATGATAAGTTTTCCAAAACTTAAAGGAAAAAGATGATTCTATAGAAAATGGGTTTCCATCAAAATTTGATCTCTCTATAGCCAGCCCAGTCGAATGATTCACGATTAGATGAAACTGTCAAGCCGGAATTGGCATTTTTTATTGTGGAGCTTTTTTTGTTTTGCAAATATTTTGAAAATTAGGTATAAAAAATGAAACTTGCGACAAAACAATTGTTGGAAGTTATTATTCTAAAATGTCGAAAATTAGGCATCTCTACGGCCCCGGACTAATTGGTCGAAATGAAACTTCATACGTCAATTATTTCAGTAATTTGGGAAATCTTAGTGAAATTTAACCGAAATCACCGTTCTGGTATGGGAAGCTTCAAACTCCTCTTTATTGTTTTTTTTTTGCAAATACGTGCATAGGTATATGATCAATGATGATTCAACAAGATTTGTCCTTGCTGGTTTTCTGAAGCGGAAAAGACAATTTTTTATTAAAAAAAACTATTTCATCAAAAGTTTTGTTTTTCGCTTCAGAAATCAAATTTTGAGAGATTTATGTATCCACCTTCGCCACATTTGGGGGACCGTGGCCATGTTAACACAGCCCTTTACTAATTTTTTCGATTTGATTATTATGGTAGATTATTATTATTAAGCACTACTGTGGAACCTCTTTCAATACTGAAAAGCTTGAATATAACATTTGCTTCTGTAATCAACAATTTTGGTTTAGTTGTTTTGTAAACAATTAGCTACAAGACTTATCATACGTTCTTAATCAAATGACATAAAAAATATGTAACTTTTTTAGATAAATGCAAAATGTACACTAATTTGAAAAATATCCAATTGATTAATTTAAATTGATAACTATACTGGTTCAAACCAAATTAAGATAATTCCAATTCTTTTTTTATTTATTTGTCTAACAACTTCACAATATCTCCGCGCAGCCATCAATCAGATAACAAATTTGGCAAACTCAATTAAAATTGTTATGTAATTTTTGATTCGACAATCGACCAAAATAATTAGATAAGTTGTAAAAATTGTGTATACATACATACACGATATTTGAAACTCACTAAAGTCTTGTGGCTGAATATTCTGCTAAAAAATTTAAAAGCGAATAATAAAACCTCCGACAAAAAAATATTAATTTCAATGTAAGTTAATAATCGTAAAACTGAATTATTTTTTCAAATATAAAAAAAATCGTTTTTGTGATGAACACAACTTTTATGTATCATTGTTTTATTATTTCAATGAAATTTGATCTGATATTGTGCTCCTGTTTTAATTATTTTTACCAAAACTCATTTGATAATAAAAAAATTCAAGTAAAACGAAAAAATTACATCTCCAAAATACTATGGTAAACTCACCTTTTTTGCTTTAGGAAAGTGGGAAATTCATTATATTGATTACGTTCTTATATATTTTTTATTCTTTGCTAGCTGCTGCTCTATAAGCACGACAACATATTTATTTAAAAGACTGGGGGTTGATGTGTTCTTTGGGATATTCATTTTCAAAAGATTGTAAAAAATGAATTGTATGAATAAATAAAATCGGATTCTACAAAAAAAAAATGGTTTATGGGCTCCAAAGAAACGAAAAACCCCATAAATTTCAGATTAGCGATTTTGATGTAAATATTTAATATTTGGGGAGAACCCCTCGAGTTAGTTTTATGTTAAATTAACTATAAAACATAATAAAATAATATAGAAACTGTCATTCATTTTTATACATGATAAACTCGATCTTAATTACATCTCAATCAAAATTCTCCTCATCATCTTCGCGTATACATAAAAGCGAATCCGCATTTTTTCTTATCTCGAAATGTCATACCAACAAAAATTCCCATTTATCATAAAAACATTTAATATTTTAATTGTTTAGCTTTAACAATAGTTATACTTAATCGTTTAACATTGAACTCCCCGCCTAAACTCGATGTAGTATATACAATATCGGAACCTTGTTAACAACGTAATAATGGTTTTAACCTCCTCCTCCTGGGAATTTTTTTTCCGATTTCTTCAAAATAATTTATTTTCTTTTTCAATTTATTATTATTTTAATAAATCCTTTAGGGATTTGATTTCTTTTTTGTTTTTGGTGTGCCCATTTCTCCCCTATATATCTCTCGTTTACTCGTTTAAACCCATATTTTGTGTGATAATTAACTAATTGGTTATTGTGATTGGAGTTAGTTTAGATTCGATATATTATTTCTCTCCTCCTAATATTGATAAATCGATCCTTTTTTGTGATTTAGGGTGTTTGCTTATATTTTATTAATTTGAGCATACGATAAAAATTTATTTTATTTTTTATATGTGAATATGAAGAATTTTATGTTATCCGTTAGTGTATATAGTGTGAATTTATGATTTAATCAACTATCGGCAAACAAATAATAATTTACGAAGCTTAATCAAATTATGAATCTGTATCCTACAATTTGTTTTTGGCTAATAAACAATAAATCATGTCAAAATTGTATGGTTTGTGTATGTAATATGTATGTATATATGGATATTGATCGAATGTACAGGAACACCTCGTATAACGCTCCCTTGTAAAACACTATTGCATGATTAATGATTTTTTTGAATTTGTTTTGCTCCACAAAATATTAACAGTCATCTATGGGGGTTTAACTAAAATAAATTTGGGATCCTTGCTTTGTTAACGACGGTATTATCGTTAAATAAAAGCTTATACATTATTAAACCTATTTAGTTCGTGAAAGCTTAGATAATCCAATACAAAATGTTGCACATAAAAATTTGTTAAAATACACTATTGCACTGTGTTTCAAAAATAAAGCTTGATCGATATTCTAAGTATTATTTCGAGAATCCTCTACACTGCAACCATCCTACTGGTTAAATTTCAATAAATAAGCTAATCGGACATGTGGTGAACTATCGACACACATCACGTCTATAGTATCTTTTTCAATGGTAGCAATTAAACACAAATTTGTCCAATTTTAACAGTTTTCAAAACCAAACTGATAAATTGTTTTGTTTGAGAATTTTAATGTTATCTGTTTCACTAGAAGCAGATAATATATGTGTATGCAATACTGATAAAAGAAAAAAACAGAAAGGTGTATCTTTTTCGCATTTTCTCGATTTACTTAAATATTTTTCGCGATTAAATTGTTTTCGCAACATTTCTCTAGTTTATTACTTTGGAACGAAGTTTAAGTGGAAGCCAAAGCTGTATCTAGGTTAGGTTTCAGTGGTTGACACTTAGGCCATTTTTGGCCCATTGTGATACCACGCATTCACGCCACATCATTAACCCATTCACCTATTCACCTACTCACACAATTACAGTATACCACCTGCACATTGCAAGCTCCATGTCAACCTGTACATTGACATGGACGGTGGGTCGGCGTTGAATTCTGCACTCCATCAGAGGGTCATAGTTGTGTTTATTAACATCACCGATTGTAATCGATGATGAAAATTTGATTTGCATCTAGCCTCTGATGGGATTCGAACCCAGTACCTCCCGGTCCAAGTGCCGAAGCTTTAACCACTGCACCACTTGTCCGGTAAAGCTGTATCTAACTATCTATATATCTTTGGAGCCGGAATTAGATTCAAATATTTTTTCTCAGACTCCACAGACCTGTTTTTTTTTTCAAATAAACTTCGATATAGACATGATAGTTGTTGCTGTAAAAATTAAAATATGAAAAAATCGTAAATTCACGAACATTCAAAAATGCAATGCACCAAACTATTGGTAAACCTGCGATATTGCTTACCCAAAATGTATAAGGAAACCGTTTAAAACAAATTATTTGATATGCTAGGTCGACTTCTTATTGATTGTATGTAGACCATTTGCTGTACTTCTGCAAATATAAATAAATCATTAACTGATGCATAAAATGACTTTTAACCATTAACACAACTATTCCTAAAAGTGAAATCAAAATATAATAGCTGTATTTCTTTGGGAAGTAAAATAATCTAGGCCAGTTTAGGATTTAGCTTTGTTTGCTTATGAATTTATCGTACCGAAAAGAAACTATTCATCATAGTTGGCTGTTTTCTCTGGTAGTAATTGTAACTTGAGTTCGATTTATTTAAATTAAATTTTTTTTTAAAATTTACACAAATTCAACGCAAATTTAGTTACTACTGATAAAAAGGCAGACTATGATGAATAATATCTTTTTGCTATGAGAATTTTATAAACAAACACAGCTAAATTCAAAACTGGCCTCGATCACTTTATTTCTCAATGAAATACAGCTAATAACAAGATCCCTATACCGTTTTTAATATGTCAACTTACAAGAAGCCGTGATATTCTTCGACTGCGAGATTGCGTACTCTTTGATTTAAAATAGATTGCATCAAACCCCGTACCGAAGTTGGTGCTCCGTTCTAATTCTCCCGATTTATTCCACAGCGCTCCTACAGATTTTTTTTTCTAAACATTTCTAAACTTGAAATTTTTAACCTTGGCGGTAAGTCAACGTTTGTTAATTCTGGACAAGGTGAAATGATTGACATTCGCTTGTGTTCTATGTCATTATGAAGAAATATCTTAATCTTACGAAATAAAAAACTAAAATCTGGAATTTTTTTTCTACAGAATTTTCGAGTTTGCGTCACTCATATAGTGCAATTCGATCGATAAGCGATATTGATTCCCTGCGGCAAACTCGCTGCTTTCCAAAATTCTTATCCGCTAATTACCAGCCACAAAACCTCATAGCACCAGACAATCCTTTCTGGTGTTATGCACTTTTTTTTTGTTTTAATCCATGTCATATCTTTCCATCTGTGGCCGAAACACTCCCTGATCTCTCGCGATTCATTTTTCCCGCCCTTCTTTACGCAGTTATGTCAATAGGACCGGTTTTAAGTTACCATATGCACATTGCATAGCTCCATGCCAGCCTATACTACTGGACATGGAAGATGAGTTTTGCACGGCGAGATGGGGTCGTAATTGTGCTCCTTTTAATCACAGATCGTAATCTGTTGATGAACATTTTCTTTTGTATCCTGCCATTTGGTCGGTGTGCTATGAGCTTAAAAAGTTGAAAGAAGCTACAAGGAAAGTGAAAGATTATAACTTCCAAGATCTTCATGGCATGGATTCTGCGATGAAATCAATATCCCAGCAGTCACCAGACTGAAAAAAATTTTAGCTAAAAATTATAATTATAATTCTTATTGCAACATCATATTTTTTTGCAACGGCTACTTATGTACTACGTTTTCTGCATTGGAGTTTGCTTTCCTTTGCATCATTTAACCCTTGTGGTACTCATGGAGTTTTTCCAGTTAAATAACATGTGGTACACTTCTTTTTGAAGTTTAGATGGTCTTTGGATTCATTCCAAGCTCGTCGAGAACAATTCGAGTCGTTTTTTACCTAAAGTTCGAAAGTCAGATCACACACTGCGCGAAATAGTAATATGGGACAATATTTTATCATTCGTGTCAAGTCTTTTCATTCGTGTCAAATCATTTGCCAATAAAGGTGTATGTACATCGTTATAGCAGTATATTCTGATTGGTCGGAGGAAATAGTTTGGAGAACAGAATCATAAATTTTTACTCATTCCCCTTGAATGACTGTCTTAAGCTCCGCTAAAGTAGTAAATTGACCTCCATTTTTCTAGACTCCCTAACTAAGAATGATACACATATTTTCCATTGAATTTAATTCCGGTCTAATAGCAGGCCTCTGCAATACTGGTATATTTCGTGACAGAAAAAATTGCTTGGTGCAGCGTGTATAGGAGCATTATACTGCTGAAATGTCCAACTTTGACCCTACACTTCCTCTCCAAAATGTACTAAAACGTCGTCTAATAACTGCACATACTTCTCCGCATTAATTTTATGGGGAACAAAACAAATTAGGGTCTTGCCCTGATAGCAGAAATGACCCCATGTCATAAGTGACCTTCCTTGATAGTTGCGCGAAGGACGTGTTTGGGGTGACTCACGAATACTTCGCCAATACTTCTGACATCCATTTGGTCTGTCAATATATAGTTTTTTTCATCAGGAAAAATTATTGATCTCCACTCTTCATCCCAAAATTTTAATTTCTCAGCTATTTCCATTCTCGCTACAATAAAAATTGTATTAGTCATTTTTTATAACTGTCCATTTAAAATTTGAAATATGAAATTGATCATGAATTGGGACCTCAGACGTTGAAAGTCATAGATAGCGCCACTTACTACTGACCAACCGTTTATTACTGCAGCCGGCATGAGCTTCAATCTTTCAATTCTTTAAGTGCTGGTTTCATTTTTATTATTTTCGATAGTTTTGAGTTGAAAAGATCGCTAGTATGACACTAGGTAGCTGCAAATAATCCTGTTATTTAACACTATTACCTTCTGCGTTTGGGATACTCTAAAGTAATTACAGGGAAAGTTTTTAATGAGGGTAAGTACAATGCTCATCAATCACTTGAATTATTAATGCATGATAACGTCAGACCCCACGTTGCGAACGTTATCAATAATTATTTTAATGAGCTTTGAATTGATCGAATTGTTTGGCCAGTTCGCAGCCCTGGCCTCAATCCCATTGAGCACTTATGGGATATGCTCGGACGTCGTTTAAGACAAAGGGAAGTCGATCCAGAAACAGATCATCTTTAATCAGCTCTGCAGGAAGAATGGGAAATGATACCTCAGGAGTACATTGCAAACCTGATGTACAGTATGCCAAAAATAATGCAGGATGTGATCAGAGCTCATGGAGGAAATTTTAAATATGTCTTTTCCCAGAACGCCTAAAAGTTTCTACAAGTAATACAAATTTTAAGTAAATTTCGTTTCTTTCCCCTTTGCCTATAATTTTTTTTTGGTTTTATAGGTAAAGGGGAAAGAAACGAAGAAGTTATCATATTCAAGTTTCCTGCCACGGAAGATGGGTCGGCACTGAATTCAGCACTCCAACATAGGGTCATGGTTGTGTTTATTAATTTCACCAATCGTGTTCGACGAAGAAACTTAGCTTTAAAACCTGCCTCTGGTGGGATTCGAACCTAACAAATCCGAATGCCCAAACTTTTATCCAGTGCGGTAGATTTAATCCGTTTTAACGACTTAACAACGATAACGATCTAACGTTTAAAAATTAATTGTTTGGAGTTTTAAATTTTAATAGCGCTACAAAAAAGAGGATATTTTAAAACCATAAAATTCGAATTATTTGTAATAATTAATTGGATTTACATGATTTTAGTAATGTGTACTACTTCCTTTATTGAAAATAACTTCATACAACCTGCTAGAGATGACAAATCTCCCTGACCATAAAATGATACGGCTCCCCAGACCTTAACGCCTCGTTCGCGGCTATGGTGTTATAATAAAAAGTTTTCCTCTTTGCGAAGGTTGTATAATAGTTAAATTCGTCGGGACCATAGAGGTTAAATTTGTTTTCATCAGGGAAAACCAGACTTTCGATTTTCAGCCCATCTGATATGTAGCCTCGAGAAATGTAATCTTTTGTTCTTCCTCTCCTGATTTAGGGGCGGTTTCTTTTGAAGCTTTCTTCGAATAAGGTGATCTGATTTTTTAAATGACTCCACACTGTTTTTCGGCTCGCCTCCACACCAGCTCTCGCTTTAATTTTTGTACAAGGTAGTGGGAATTTGGATGCTGTCCTTAGTATGGCCCGCTTATCAGCTGCAGATTTAGCCTCAACAGTTCGGCCTTTGTTGTTAAAATTGAAGATTACAGTCTTACTTCTTTCTATTTTATCTGCAATTGCTTGTAGGAGAATATTTTTCGCTGTGTAGCTTGAATTTGGGCTATTTCTTCCTTACTATGTTTTTTTCCTCGGCACATTTTTTATGTTAAAACGGTAACTTTTTCCAAAAATATTAATTTAAGTTTAAATTTGCTAACACTTCCATTTTATTGATAACTATGGTCGTTTCTATTCAAATGAAGCAAACAAAAAATATACTTTTTAAGAAAAAACAAAATAAAATAAAATTCTTCTAGCCTACTAAATTATTTTTTTATGTAGTTTGTTTAAAATACTACTTTACCAAAATACAGTATGAAATTCGCCACTTCTTTATTAATTTTATTCAAATAAATTAATTTTCACCCTTTCGCGGATGCACGATTATTTAAGGATGTTTGTTACAGGACACAAAACAGAAACGCTTCCTCTGGGACACAAAAAATCACATTCAATATTAATCATATGAAAAGAATGTCGGTTATTACCGACTTGTTTTTATTTGATATTTTGTTTGATTCAGTATATACTGACCTGGCCGCGAAAGGGTTAAATATTTGAAAATAGCTTAAAAATCTCTCAAGCAATTTCTCAATATTTAGAAAATTAAAAAATAAATTTAATAATTATTTTAATAATATTTTAATATTATAATATTTTAATAAAATGAAAAATAAAAATTGCCAGAAATTTTTTATTATAATAAACGCATTAGATGTACATATGTTGACAGATTCAGAAATTTTTTACTGGTTTTAAAAGCTCAGTATAAATATTTTTTTTTATGGTGGTGCTGCCGGTGGTGCTATCTCTTATAATCTTAAAGCACAATTAAAATCTTTTATTTTACTTTTCTTCTGTTCTGCTATAATTTGAAAATCTTCCTTCGAGTTAAAATCTAAAATCTATTTTTTTGTAAAGTTTTATCAATTGCTATCGATTCGAACACAGTATTCATAGAAATAATGGGCTCGATTTAATAAAATGCATTTATTTCGGGTGTGTAATGAAATCCCGGTTTGTCAAAATCCCGGTTTTTTCTAAATCCCGGTTTTCAAAATCTAGGTTTTGTATAAAAAAACCCGATTTTTCAGCCTCTACGATTATTACATTTCAAAATGTTGCATTAACAAAATATTGCTTTTTTATTAATCTTGCAACTACAAAATGTAGCAATTACAAAATGTTGCAAGTACCAAATCTTGCAATTACAAAACTTTATTAATTATTTTGTGCAATTAGAACTAGACGAGAAGAAAAACGGGATTTTTAAAACCTGATTTTGAAAAGCGGGATTTTGAAACTGCTATTTTGAAATCCGGGATTTTGAAAATCGGGATTTCGTAGTACACCCATTTATTTCTTCTAGTCTGCTATTTAACAGAAATTAATAAAAAATATTAGCATAGGAAAACTAGCAGGTTAGAAGAATAGAACATGAACGTTGAATTGGGCTCAATATCAAAATGGAAGAAAAATATTTTAAATTTATGTATTGAATCTCCGAGGCCAATATTAAATCGTGTCACATCTTTTATTTGTAATAGTACGATCCGCCCTCCCGTCTCCGATAAAAAGGCGAAATGGTACCTGGTACTGAATGCTGGAAAATTAAAAACAATTATTATTTTGGTGAAAGAGTAGAATACTGACTAAATTATATAATTTTTTTTAATTATTGCATTAATATACATAAGTACTGCGTTATACGGGGTATCACTTTAGATAATGCGAGATACGAATACCAACATTTATGTTTTGTATCTTTATTTTGAAACTATCATTTCATCTTTACGATAGATTATCTATATTACTGTAGATTAGGTGAAGTAAGTAAAAAAAAAAAAGTTCTCACATGTGTAACATGTTATGTGTGGTTACTAAGGCGGTAGAGGAAAATCACTTATTTGGGTTAATTATGGATGATGGTAAAAAAGTTGTATCCGCTCTTCCTGTTTGCTTCTGCGTGTGTGCTAAAATTGTTCGAGTACAGAAAAAATACGTGTATTTATGTAAAAAAAATAAAAGGTATATAAATCCCTCAAATTGATATATGTATATGTATTTCAAATATCTATCCTTATTTATACTTGTTTTCTAATTTTAAAAAAATCTTTTTTACCTAATATTCGCATCGTCCTTTCCTGTGTTTTGCTTGGGTAGCGCAAACTGAAAAATGTTTACTTCAGATAGAAAATAGGGATCTATTCATTATTTAACTAATGCTGGTTTTCGTTAAAGTATTTTTCTTATTTTCATTAAATAATGTGATTTGGGTGCTTTATTTCGAATCTGTATCTATTCTAATATTTAATCTAATTAATAATGTCTTACCTGATTTAATTGATTTAAGATTCATTTCCAATAAATTTTAATTACCAAATTACAAATTTATTATTTATTAGTTCACAATAAAGATGATTTCTTAATACACAAATTTTGTTTATTTTTTATTTTTTGTTTTCTAATTATCATTTTCTTTTGTATACAACAATAAAACATTAAAATATTATTTTTGTGTATTTTACTCCATACAACAAAAATCCAAATACATTTTACAAACGAAAAAAATGGAAATCACAAAAATGTTCTTCTTTTAAAATTTTTTATCAAAGACAAAACGAAAAATAAAGAAAATGAAAAATTCTTATCAAAAAAATAAGAAATGTAAATACCATTTAAACATCTTTAAGTGTAATCTCGATTGTAATTATTTCTAAATATCTTAATATTTTTATTTTTGTTATTTTTTGATATAGCTACATATTTTTTCTTATTGTCTTTATTACGATTGTATTATTTTATGTAATGGAAAATGGTGGAAATATATTTTCCTAAAGGTTACGATTATTATTGTTATTGAATAACTGGTATTCAATGTATTGTGTTTTTTTAAGTATTACGCGCAATCTATTTTCGATTTTTTTTAAGAATGTGGGTGTGAACTAAAACTTTTTTTAAGGCCATTAGAACATTTTGAAATATTACTTCAGTAATCGTTAGACTTGGGTACCTGAACCGTTCGGTCTATTTATTATCTCAAATATGTATTTTTTTGTTTGTTGGACAATCATTTTCTTAGCAATATTAGAGCTTAATAAAAACTGTCTGTTTGTGTCATCTGAAATGATTATCATTTAAAATTCGCCTTTCAAGGCGTTTTTTCTACGATAAGATTATATTTTTGGGAATTAAAAATCGTTTTGAAATGGTGTATGCCTCGCATAAGGGAACCAGTTCCACCAGATGGACGAACAAAAAGCGAATAAAAATATTTTTTTTTTCGTATTGTTGTAACATATACGGATATTCAACACACAATTCACACAACATTAATTTTTCCTTCGTCCTTAATTTATGTATCTCGCCTTTATAAATTGAATTAAACCTAAATCAAGGCTTTTTTACCATCTCATATAATTTAGCAAATTCGCAAGAAGTGACATTGAGTTCAGTATATACTGGTATATCGACTGTAAAAAATCAAATTTATGATTCAAACGTTTGCCATCGCGTCGCCCGATTCAATATTAAAGCTCAATAATAATTTTTCCACGATTTAATTAAATTGCAAATGTTGTAATGTAAAGCACAAGATATATCAAAATAGAAGTGATAGGATTTTTTCAAGTAGATAACATAAATCATGCAATGCATGATTTTCTTTTTTATGAAAATTTATTTTTATTTGATTTGTACGATATTTTTATAAATTCTTGCTCTCTAAATTTATTCACGTTATGAATATTTAATAAAAAAAAACACCTTTTCTCTTCGTTTGCCTAGTTGTTGTATATTGCGGAATTTTTAATATGACACTGGTTAATGTGATCTAGTCAGTTCCGAACATTTAGCCGTGGGCCCAGAATAATTTCCGTAGTATAGGGGTCGGCCTTTGTTACAAATGACGGAAGTCGTAAATATAACAATATAATAGTAGCACAATAATGATTATGTGAAGGTTAAATGTTTTTGTGCCATACAAATAATTTGCCAAGTAATAATAAATGGATAGCCGGCAAAAAGGCTCTCTTCAAATTGAAACGATGTGTTGTATGCAAGTTGAAACAGAGCAAAGATAAAAATCTTGGTTTCAATCCAAAAAAAAACCTAAGATAAATTTGGCATTTGAACCGAATTGGTTTTTGTCGTATTGACAAAAAAATGTATGTTTATAAGACAAACAAGAAATGAAAATTTATTAACTTATTTGAATATTAAACAATGTGTTTGAAGATAAATTTCAGGGCTCTAAAGTATACACGTGTTTCACTAGACCACTAGATTTAAACACGCTATTTTTTTATCTCCCCTCCCTATTTAATTTCAGCATAGCCGAGGAATAATAACGAGTACGTAGGTGTTTTATATTCTCGTAATCAAATTTTTTGCAATTACAGCGAACGCGCCATCTATCACGAGTCCGAAAGCTCGTGCCCCCTCAGGGTGTTGGGTGGGTTGTCGAGCTCGGCGTCACTGGGTAGATCTAAAAAAATCGAGCACTTTTTTTGTTTTTAGATTACCGGTTTATTTCTCCAGTTTTTTAGGGTTTCAATAATTTCCTTCACCCGGTATATTTTTACATATAAACAGACAAAACAACTGCCAGAGAGAATAATTGGTAATGGTAGAATACCACTACCGTGCGAAGTTCAATCATGGTGAACAACTCCATCAGTCCAAATGTTCCGTGCTATGTACAATAGTAACGGAAAAGCCATCCTCGGGTAAATTGCAAATATCGAGGCAGTACGTCCAATTTTTGTAGACTTGTTAGTTATTTACAACGCGTGTGTCGTTTTTGTCCAGCCAATTATAGGCCTAATAAAATTTGAAAAAAAATTGAAAATTAAAAAAAAATCGTAAAATGGAAAACAAAAAATTTAATTACAAAAAATTTGTACCTTGAGTCCCGGTGGAGCTCCTACTGGAATGTTGGGCATACTCCCGCCTTTGATAAATGAAAACGATTAGCCACCCGTATATTCTCCAGCGTTGGGCGTCTTCCCGCCTTAACCGTAGACAAACTTCATTTTTTTTTACAAATGGCCGGTTGGCCACCGTTTCGTTGGGCGTTGGCTCATAAAAAATTACAAATGGCCTCGGCTGGCCCCCTGTGTGTATTGCGGTTTTCACCGATATCTAGAAGAAATTACAAATGGCTTCGGCTGGCCACCTGTACATCGGTTTTCACTGATATCCACAAGAAATTACAAATAGCCTCGACTGGCCTATACGTTGCGATTTTCACCGATACGGACCAAAACGTTAAGTAGCCGCGTGGCAACCACCCGTTGAAAAATGCGGGATGCCCTGTGATATGGTACCGCTGTTTATGTATTCCTTTAAGTTTTGGGATTTTCAATTTCTTTCGTATATATATGTACATAGAGGTTTGTCCTCACTGATCTTTGTATTTTTGGAAACTTTATTATTTTCTCAAAATATACAGCATTTTTTTCTCATTAGAAAATGAACGAACCACGGAAAACTAGCAATTGAACTCTTTTCTATTCTCTTTCTTCATAAAAAAACAATTTTTTATTTTGTATTAACAAATAACAGAACACTTATGTATTTTTGATACTATCCATTTTGTCATGAATTTTCCAATAAAAAAGAAATTTACAAATTAAACTTCAAACTTTTAAAATTTGATGTATTTTAAATATTTTATTTTCGTCGACTTGACTTTATCACATTACCAACTCGACTTTTTTATTATACAACCAAAACAAGACTCCTCAACAAAAAATAATCTCGCACCACATCAAAAAATATAGAAGAATATTTTTGTTGTTTTCGCGCGCGTCACTTGCATACTTTTCCTCTCACCCGCATCAGCTGCACGCACCAAAACAAGAAAACACAACAAAAATATTCCTCCATATCTCAGTCGCTCGTACACACGCATAGTAGTACATATTGGTCCCGCTCTCAAAATCATTCGACGTTTACGTAATACAAAATATTAATGCCCAATTAATACAAAGCATTAATTTCCCCAATGTAATACCAATGACATACCACAGATGGCAATGCCTAACGAACAAAAATGATCATACACACTGAGTTTTGATTTTTTTTTTTTACAAATCATAAAGATTATAGAACTTATTTTGCAGTTTTTTGTTAAATTAAATTATTTTACAAATTAACAAATCCAAAAATATAAAATAAAATCTAATTTACCATTTATAAAAAAAAAAAAAAAAAAAAAATAAAATAATCAAGAATTTTTTGCACCGAAAATTATCATACACTTATAGAATGATCCTTGATTTTTATAAATCATTTACATAAATTATGTTTCACAATTATTTTAATATCGACTTGGTCCTCCTTTATTTTTTATAGCCTCTTTCAGTCTTCTAGGCATTGATTCTACTAACTACTTGGTAAATTCCGGTGAAATTTTATCCCATTCTTTCATTATTGTTTCTTGCAACGTTTTTTGCTGGTAATTCTGTATTTTCTAATTTGGCGTTGCAGGTGATCCCATAAATGTTCATTGGGTTCAGGTCAGGTGGATTGGAGTGGCGAATGTAACTGGTTTGAGACGTTATTCCCCTATGCTGGTACCCTATGCTTAGGGTCGTTGCCTTGCTGGAAGGTCTATGATGACACGAGCCTCAATTGTTCCAAGATCGATTTCCTGAGTCAAATAAGTCAAGCGAGTTGCCAGTGGATCGTTAAAGAATGGTGTTCACATCGTAGTTATATCACTGGCATTCATATGGTTAGTTATAAAGCTCCCAAATAATCTAGAAAAACATTATTTTAATACGAAACAAGTTCCAATGAAATCTATCTATGGGACATTTTTATACTTCCTCTCTGCTAAATTTTATCTAAGGCCGGATGTATGGTTGGTGTTCGTTCATTCTGACAATTTTTTCGACCTATCATATTGCTCAAAAATGGCAATTTTTTTCTTCTGGATTTATGACGTAAAATGTTTGACCTGGGGCACTTCTAAACGAAGAAATATTCTAAACACTGATTGAAGAATCAAAATGTAAAGAAAATTAATCCAAATTACTGATTTAAACATTTCATGCTACGACCATTGATGTTGTTCTTCAGTTCTATAGATAATATCAACCTCGAGTCGAATTATAACAAATTATAATTAAAACGTATGATTTTGAAGTTTTGAGTGCCAATTTAATGGTTAAACTTTACTATTATAGAAACTACCAAATCTTTAGAATTCCGTTAGTGCAAAAAAAAATATTTAATTTCTTTTTCCCATACAAAATTTATTTTGATGTGCGATACTAAAGGAGTTCCTAACTTTCATATTTATGGTACTACATATATAATAAAATTAATCGTTAAATGTTTTTTTGTTAATATTATAAAATTCATTTTCAAATACACCATATACTCTAAAACTTTGATTAACTATGTTTTTCTCTATTTGTTGCAGGTAAATATTTTACTAAACCGGATTACCAGGTTAGCCGTTATTAGCAGCCAACCGCACCGATAAAAACACTTACATTCGCCAATTAAGTATACAAAAAAGTTTTTCCTGCAAATTTCACACAGGTATCAAGTAGTAAATAAATTTTGCCTGAGAATTTAAATTACAAGTTGAACGATCAAAACTATTATAAACATACGTATAAATCTCGGTAAACTTTATTTAACATAAATATTAAAATTGCCGACGATTAGCTGTATGGTTAACTAACTTCAAAATTTATATTATTATTTTTGTATTACCCAAACAAAGTTCAAGTTCTTTTTTTTCATATTATATATTTTCTAGCAGTATATTTTCCATTAAAAATATTCTAAAAATTATGTTTTTCCGAACTTAAATTCCTATGTATACCTGTACAGCACAGAAAAGGTCTCGTTAAAATTTTTGTATATTTTTGATGTTATGTTTCGCCTTTATGTACTTCAATTTAAATTATGTAAAAAAAAAATAAAAATTTAAACATTTTTTGTTTTGCCAGTTTTGTGTTTTAACCGATATGTCCCCTAGATACTCTATATATAAAAATTCTCGAAAAATAACGTACACATTCTCGTCAATGGATTGCGGGGCGCGCACAACTGAAAATATTCTGTGACACCTTACACTTTGTATCATCAACATTTGAAATTTGTGTGTGTTATGTTATTTTACGTATCATGTAATATGAATCCTGGCACAATATTATATAATAGCACGTTGTCGATTACGACTGACAACCGTATGGCATATACGTGAATATAATGATAAGAATCTTTTCCTCTACTTGATTAATCTCTGTGCGATTTCTAACCCCTAATATTATTATTTGTATACACATTTATTTTAAATTAAAATTTGTATACAGGTGTGCCTCGTATAAATTGTTTACATTTTCCAAGTGCACCTGAGCTAAATATATTTTTAAAGAATGGAATATAAAATTAGCAAACTTAATCAAAAACCCCAGCATTTCGCTAAATATGCTTCACTTTGTCCTCCTATCGTTCCTAAAAACCTTTCGAGTAGCAGGACGAATGGATGTCCAGTTTATAGGTCAAATATCGATGGTTCGAAATAAAATTGTCTTTCGGCACTCTCGAATCCTTAACCATCTGAAAGATATTGTCATAGCGAGAGTCACGTCTATCACATTCCGCCTTTTTTTCGTGACAATTGATTACTGTCCGATTTTTCCAACTAATCAAAAACATCCCCCACATTAATGTCTATTCTCCCCAGATTTTGTGAGTAAACATCACATCCTATTACAACACCGATTTTCCTTCTTTTGGCTTCTAAAACTTGCCATAATCTAGGTATTCAATACAGAAACTTTTTTATATTACTTTTCTCAAGAATACATGGGGCCCTATTTGCGAACCCATTTCGAATGATAAATTCGATTTGTACATGATTCGGTATTTGTCAATTCGAACGAAAATGAAAATGTTCACTGTAAGGTAATCAGGAGGGACATTTTGTTTTATGGTTACACCTGTACGAAAAATACAGGCCTTGTTCTTGGGATTTTGACGTTTCGTTTTTGTTTTGTATTTGTATGCAAACATAGCACACATTAATTACAGTTTGATTTGTAATTAACATTTTCAATATTAAACATAATGGCAAAAATTGTTTCGGAGTATTTTACAGTGTTAAAAATTTTTAATTTTGTGTATGTTTTTTAGATAAACTTTTTGCATTTAATAAAAATTATACTAAAATAATATGAAATTTTGCGTTTTTTTGGGTGATATCCTTATATTGCTTTTACGTCGTTGAGGTTACCAAGACGTTGGAACTTTGGTTTCGAACTAATGAAACTTGAAATTCTTTAAATTAAAATGTTTAACAAATGCGTAGCGAAAATTAATAATTCGCTAAGGCATTGTGTTTATATTTTGTATGTAAGTTCAAAGTATTTGCAATATTTTTGTAGTTTTGTCTCTCCAATATGATGAGACGACCTAAGTGTTAAAATTTAAAGAATTCAATGTTTCATTCGAAACCACACTTCTAACGTCTCGGTAAGTTTACCTCGAACTGAAATAATAAAATACGTAACCTAACCTACCAAAATAATTTTTACATTACGTAAGGCGCTCATGAACACGTCAAACTCTTGGTTAAAACGAATTGCGCGATAAGGATTGCAGCGATGCGCGATAAGGATTGCGCGATTTCAGCGATGCCAAAAACTTTTTCCTTATTCCCCCTTTATGCCCAGGTCTCACTATTTACTCATGGTTATTGAATAAGAATAACATTTTATCCTGATTCTACCAGTTTCGGAAGGAGAGCTGCCTATGCAAATTTCATGTCATGAAGGTTGTTTTGAATTTTTGACAGGCGTTCCCCCTGTGAAACCGACAAGTGTTCCTCGTTAGAAACTTGGAAAATATCTCTGTCCATCCCCTCTATTTGGTCTGAGAGTATCTCGTCATTAGACCGATTATCAACACGCACAGCAGGTGCCGCCTCCTTTAAATTTGGTACGGTTTCCCACTTTTCCGGATTGACCTTCTGTATCCTTGTCGGCTCCATTATTCCCATATACTCGAAGAGTTATTGACTGGCGTTGATAAGAGAGGTAGTGATTTCTTATTTATTTTATCACTATTGTGAAATATCTGGAGTCCTCTTTAGTCTTCTGCTGTTTGACGATCTTCTTTGGTCGGAAGATTGCGATTGTTGGCTTAAATATTTCCTTGGGTTTCAAGCATTACACAATTTTAACCGATTGTCGTTCTTACCGAACGCAACGAAGTTTTTCTTGTAATCCGGTATGCTTCCTGTCAATTGGATGTGGTATCCAAGAACCCGGATTTCTGTCCGCAGTCTACGATTTGGTGACTCATGCCGAGCTGTTTCTGCTACTGGGTTAGCTATCCTTCTGCACATTATGTCTAAGATTATAATCACTGAGCGCCGATCTCTATGACATCGCTTTGACGGTGGAGCTACTCTCAATCCCGCCGTGTGTAGAATGAGCCTCCTCTTTATGGTTTGATTTACTCGTCCCTAATTACTCCAGCCTTTGGTGAGCGCCGGTAGTCTCAGTTTTATTTAGATTTAAATTGTTATTTTCCATGTCGGTCCCATGAGTGTCGTAGAAGAAAAGGTTCACTGGCGCAGATATCACAAGTAAGGCTATTTACAATTGGAGGGCGCCAGATATCCAGAGGACTGTTATATTTCAGATTCGTTCCAAATTTAACGGCTCGAGCCGCTTTACTATTTGATTCAGCCGATAGTTTTTCCGCCTTAGCTCAAGGGTGTATAGTTACACCACTTATGACAGTCTGCCGTCGGCAAAGGCTAAGGGCATAACCTGACTTGCGCTTAACCGATATCTAGGATCCTGATGTTATAATATTTCAGAAACCAGATAGAAGGCCCAAGAAATGGGGCCAAAATGCAAATTCCATTGCAGCGAAATAACAAATATGGCGATTAAGATTTTTAAAGTTTATTGGAATTTCGAAACAATATGGGTGTTTGTTAAACTAATAACTTGAAAGTAATGACTTGCACTCTCATGGCGTTTTTTTTGAAAAATTTGAAAATTTGTAAATTGGAAAATTTTAAAATTGGAAAATTAGTAAATTGGAAAACAGGTAAATGGAAAATTGGAAAATAGGAATATATGAAAACATGAAAATATGAAAATATGAAAATATGAAAATATGAAAATATGAAAATATGAAAATATGAAAATATGAAAATATGAAAATATGAAAATATGAAAATATGAAAATATGAAAATATGAAAATATGAAAATATGAAAATATGAAAATATGAAAATATGAAAATATGAAAATATGAAAATATGAAAATATGAAAATATGAAAATATGAAAATATGAAAATATGAAAATATGAAAATATGAAAATATGAAAATATGAAAATATGAAAATATGAAAATATGAAAATATGAAAATATGAAAATATGAAAATATGAAAATATGAAAATATGAAAATATGAAAATATGAAAATATGAAAATATGAAAATATGAAAATATGAAAATATGAAAATATGAAAATATGAAAATATGAAAATATGAAAATATGAAAATATGAAAATATGAAAATATGAAAATATGAAAATATGAAAATATGAAAATATGAAAATATGAAAATATGAAAATATGAAAATATGAAAATATGAAAATATGAAAATATGAAAATATGAAAATATGAAAATATGAAAATATGAAAATATGAAAATATGAAAATATGAAAATATGAAAATATGAAAATATGAAAATATGAAAATATGAAAATATGAAAATATGAAAATATGAAAATATGAAAATATGAAAATATGAAAATATGAAAATATGAAAATATGAAAATATGAAAATATGAAAATATGAAAATATGAAAATATGAAAATATGAAAATATGAAAATATGAAAATATGAAAATATGAAAATATGAAAATATGAAAATATGAAAATATGAAAATATGAAAATATGAAAATATGAAAATATGAAAATATGAAAATATGAAAATATGAAAATATGAAAATATGAAAATATGAAAATATGAAAATATGAAAATATGAAAATATGAAAATATGAAAATATGAAAATATGAAAATATGAAAATATGAAAATATGAAAATATGAAAATATGAAAATATGAAAATATGAAAATATGAAAATATGAAAATATGAAAATATGAAAATATGAAAATATGAAAATATGAAAATATGAAAATATGAAAATATGAAAATATGAAAATATGAAAATATGAAAATATGAAAATATGAAAATATGAAAATATGAAAATATGAAAATATGAAAATATGAAAATATGAAAATATGAAAATATGAAAATATGAAAATATGAAAATATGAAAATATGAAAATATGAAAATATGAAAATATGAAAATATGAAAATATGAAAATATGAAAATATGAAAATATGAAAATATGAAAATATGAAAATATGAAAATATGAAAATATGAAAATATGAAAATATGAAAATATGAAAATATGAAAATATGAAAATATGAAAATATGAAAATATGAAAATATGAAAATATGAAAATATGAAAATATGAAAATATGAAAATATGAAAATATGAAAATATGAAAATATGAAAATATGAAAATATGAAAATATGAAAATATGAAAATATGAAAATATGAAAATATGAAAATATGAAAATATGAAAATATGAAAATATGAAAATATGAAAATATGAAAATATGAAAATATGAAAATATGAAAATATGAAAATATGAAAATATGAAAATATGAAAATATGAAAATATGAAAATATGAAAATATGAAAATATGAAAATATGAAAATATGAAAATATGAAAATATGAAAATATGAAAATATGAAAATATGAAAATATGAAAATATGAAAATATGAAAATATGAAAATATGAAAATATGAAAATATGAAAATATGAAAATATGAAAATATGAAAATATGAAAATATGAAAATATGAAAATATGAAAATATGAAAATATGAAAATATGAAAATATGAAAATATGAAAATATGAAAATATGAAAATATGAAAATATGAAAATATGAAAATATGAAAATATGAAAATATGAAAATATGAAAATATGAAAATATGAAAATATGAAAATATGAAAATATGAAAATATGAAAATATGAAAATATGAAAATATGAAAATATGAAAATATGAAAATATGAAAATATGAAAATATGAAAATATGAAAATATGAAAATATGAAAATATGAAAATATGAAAATATGAAAATATGAAAATATGAAAATATGAAAATATGAAAATATGAAAATATGAAAATATGAAAATATGAAAATATGAAAATATGAAAATATGAAAATATGAAAATATGAAAATATGAAAATATGAAAATATGAAAATATGAAAATATGAAAATATGAAAATATGAAAATATGAAAATATGAAAATATGAAAATATGAAAATATGAAAATATGAAAATATGAAAATATGAAAATATGAAAATATGAAAATATGAAAATATGAAAATATGAAAATATGAAAATATGAAAATATGAAAATATGAAAATATGAAAATATGAAAATATGAAAATATGAAAATATGAAAATATGAAAATATGAAAATATGAAAATATGAAAATATGAAAATATGAAAATATGAAAATATAAAAATATAAAAATATGAAAATATGAAAATATGAAAATATGAAAATATGAAAATATGAAAATATGAAAATATGAAAATATGAAAATATGAAAATATGAAAATATGAAAATATGAAAATATGAAAATATGAAAATATGAAAATATGAAAATATGAAAATTGAAAATTGAAAATTGAAAATTGAAAATTGAAAATTGAAAATTGAAAATTGAAAATATGAAAATATGAAAATTTGAAAACATAAAAATAAGAAAATATGAAAATATGAAAATATGAAAATATGAGAATATGAAAATATGAAAAAATTAAAAAAATATGAAGATATGAAGATATGAAAATATGAAAATTGGAAATTTGTAAAATTGGAAAATTGGTAAATTGGAAAACTGGTAAATTGGGAAATTGAAAAATTGGAAAATTGTAAAATTTTAAAATATGAAAATATGAAAATAAAAAAATATGAAAATAAGAAATTTGGAAAGTTTGTAAATTGGAGAAATTTACAAATTGAAAAACTGGAAAAATTGGAAAGTCATAATATAGACTTCTATGTCACTGACTGACTCACTCGAGAACGCACAGGGTGACCAAAATTTTGTTTGTCTAATTATAACATCTATGTCACTCACTAACTTACGCCCTCCAGAACGCACAGGGTGACAAAAAAATCGTCCGTGTGATATATTTTATATATGTATTTTTTCTATATTATAGCTCCCTTTCACACGAGGTATCACAGAAACCGATTCTTTCTTCGTTTGCCTATGATACAGGTTTTAATGCGACTTAAACAAATTTTCGATGAAACCACATTGTGTTATACATAAATGAAATAAAAAATATTTCAAGGCCATTTTTACTATGCGAAGAGATTTCAAAAATAGTTTATTTGTCCATTTTGTGACACATACATAAACATTATCTATTACGACTAGTTGGCCTTGAAAAAGTTACCAAGTTACAAGGTTCTTCTTGTGGCATCAGACATAAATGGCTAGGTGACACTCGAGAACGCACAGGGTGACCAATTTTCTTTTTCAATATTATAATTTTTCTATATTATATTATAAATATTAAATATATATTAGAAGTTTTACTTCAGTAGTGTGGTCTAAAGCACACTTAATTTTTTTTTCGTATTCTTTTTAACTGACGGAAATTTGATTTACATCAAAAACGTAAAAGAATTCGCTATCAGTAATCGTCGAAATCCGTCCAGTGTCTTATTTTATGATCTTGCTCCTGTAAGGTCTTTCTGGTTTCCAAACCGAAAAATAATCATGAATTTTTGTTTGGTTTGTTGGTGCATAACAATAGACGCATGTTTTAATTATTTGAAACCGGATCTCAAATAGCACGAGAATGCCACTTAAATGTATCTCGTTAGACTGGAGATCGGCTTTTAAAACAATCTTCATACCTTGCTTGACAAAAGCTTAAGGCTGTGTCGAGATTATTTCCTCGTCATAAAGAAGCCCGCCTCGAATTCGGACGAAGAAAATATGAGTACGGGCCGAATAAAGGTAAACCATTCTCACAGTTTGAAAACAATATTTCTGTTAATATTTTAAATTTCCTTTAAAAAAAGTTTAGATAATTTTTTCAGATGACAAAAAATTTAATTTAGACTTAATTTAAAAAATTTCGGTAGACTTAATTTAAAAAATTTCGGTGGCGGTTCCTTGATGGTTTGGGGAGCTTTTTGTCTCTATGGAATGTGGCTTTTCCATCCACCCGCATGAACTCCAGAGAATACACAACATTGTTGAGAACCAATCATTTTCCATTTTTAGACGCACACGAAAAAAATATAACTTTTCAGCAAGATAACGCTTCAGTGCACAAGAGCAATGAGACTCGCTCATGTCTAGAAGCGCATAATGTTGAGGTATTGCAATGGCCAGCCTGCTTACCAGACCTAAACCCTATTGAAAACATCTGGGTAATCATTGTTCGAAAAATCTTTGCCGAAAACAAGCAATATGAAACAGTTTCGGACTTGAAAGTAGCCTTGATTGAAGCTTGGGAGTCAGTTGGTGAAGATGTTCGAGTTGAGAGTATGTCGAACAGTATATTTGAGCTTATTCAGAACAAAGGAGGCTCTTTGTATCACTAGAAAACTAAAAATTGAATTATTACGGTGAATAAAATAAAAACATTTTCCAATTTCCTTTGTAAATTTTGTTGTTTTACTATGCCCTTTTATAGTACACCAATGGATTCAACTCAAACTTTTTTGGAAACAAAGAGTGCCCTAAAAAGTAGATGTGCCTATAGTTCTGCACCACAGTGTATTTCAGCTTAGCCTCGCTATATGTAAGCATTTTGCTTTTGTAAATAAACTACCTATAACATCCGAAAGTGAATTCACTTTCAAAATATACAATTGTTTGTGAAGTGATCAAGTGCATTCCGAAATACCGCGATTCTCGTTAATTTTTAAATATCGATACTATACACAAATAATGTATTACAAACAATCCTGGGATTACGTAGTTTTAAATTTCCAAATTTTTATAGCGCATTACTTTATGTACTTAAATTAAAATGTTTACAAAAAATATGTTCCAAATTTACTAGTCTCACTATTCTACATGTGAAGGTACTCTAACCTTTATCTTTTGAGTTGCAGTTAGCGGGTGAATCGTACCCGAAGCATCTTCTGATTTCTTACTACTATTTTGGATGGACTATTTTGGATTAAAAGAATACAAATCATTGTTTGAGTCAACTATCTGACCTAGTCTCAAATGCCCTAATTGAAGAAGAAAAACTATTTTAGCAGACCAAAGGTGTATGGCAAAGTGGATCTAAGCCAACGCAGAATAATCCGATATTCCAGTAGAATACTCGTATGTATTGAATGATTATGAAAAAGTATACAATCATAAAAGTGGTGTTTTTCTAACATTCTTAATGTTCTTATCTATCCCTTGCAGCCTAAAGTGAAAGCGTCTAGAAGTGTACTTCAAAGAAAAACTGTAAAGTAATATTTTGTTAGATTGTGGGTGAAAATTTGGAAGAATTTTCTTGTAAAATGGCGGCTTTATTTTCAAAAAAGTGAAGTTATTAAATCAAAGTATTGCTCATCGCTAGCCACCACTTCTTTGATTTTTCTGGCGGCATACTGACACCATGTCGGAAGAACGACTCTTTTTTTTGAGACTGTCCACCAATTTTCTCATTTTCCTTGGTATCTTTAGTATCTTTATAAGATGTGCGGCGTTCCAAAAATGCAATGTCCGAAGTATAACGGGTGGGGTAGAGGACTTCCCGTTTCTTGCGTTTCCAAGTATATTTTGTCACTACAACGTAATATGATTTACCTTTCCATAATTATGACTTAAAGCGTCGACAATCGTAATCACACGTTTTATTCTATGTGGATTATCACCATAAGTTTCCGAAGGCAATCGATGACTTTGAGTAGCACTTTTGTTTGAATTGAGAATGAAAAATAAAACTGCCCGCAAATGCTGCTTTGTTGGTGCGTAATTCGACATATTCAATGCTGAAAACTTCTATAGTAACAATATGTCCCGATGATATGTAGTGTAAGCACATCCTCACTTAGAAAACCCTCAAAATTAATATCCCAATAGTATTTTAATTCATTATTTCAAATTTTTTATGGTAACATTTTTACCAAACGTTGTTCTGACTCTGACTCCATGCCAGCAGAAAAGATTCGATTAAACTATCGTGATTCTTTCCGGCTTTTGACTTGTAGCTCTGAAATTGATTTGATTTTTTTTTTCAAAAATCTACCGTCTCCCCTGCGGTTTAAAATAATATCAGTTTATGTTTTAATTCCTTTACTTCGTTGAAAGGAGTAAATTACAATAATAAATTCTATTTGTCAACGCTGACATTGAATTTTACTGGAAAAATTAAATTTAGTAGAAGTTAAAAAACTAGTATACGCAATTTGTTTCTTTAAAATGTGCAAGAACACTCAGTATTATACAAGGTATGCCTGTTACGTTACATATAACATTTTTTTGTTGTTTGCTTCTGTTGGAAGCCGACTATAAACATTACTTAGCACGTTCATTACGTATTCACAACATTATTGGCAACGAAATAAGAATCTTTTATTCATTTAATATTATATATTTGTTTGGTTACATTTAGTTAAATTTATATCGATTTTTTTTGCATATTCGTTTACGCCGTATAAAGGAGCTGCTTCGCGCTACATGGCGATATCGATTTAAAAAATATGTAATAATAATATTTGGTGCGGGGCTCACATGCTGGTGTTATTTGGAAAAAGGATAAACAATAATATTTTGTTAGTGTATTTTATTAAAGGTATATTATAATTTATGTCAAAAACATTAATAGTGTTGTGTATACTGAATATATTATCATGGAGCTCAACATTTATATAATATGTAAACCCGATTGACAACAACAAAATCTAGCTATAAAAAATCCATTATAACAACGTTTAAATATAGCTAATGTCGAAATATGTTTAAGTATTAGATTATATACAGAATTTTTATGTTTGTAAGATTTTCAACATTTTCTTACCACAGAAAAAGCGACACACAATAAATATATTAATCCTTTTTTTGAAGTTGTTTTATCTCTTTGTACTCGTATAGGGTAAACTGGGCTATGTTCATGATATTTGCAAAAACTAAAAATTGTGATTCTTTCTACCTCATGTCTCGACTTACGGTTTAAATCATTATTTAAAAATGTTTAAATGTACTTTTTCCCAGAAAACTGTAACAAGATGAAATTAGTCCCCAGTTCACTCTAAAACATTTATAATCGTTAATGTACATAAATAGATTACATACACAATTTTTAATTTATACACAAGTATGCGCTTAAAGGGAGATGAATAGCTCTTAAAAATCAATTAGAAAACTCATTTCCTATATATAAAACGAGGAAAAATAGATTTTTAACCCTTAATAAATTGAAGTACTATATATATTAAAATACCAATATAGCATCCTGCAGTAGAACTATACAAAACTGACATTATTTGTCTATAAATTGGATAATTTTTTTTTTTTTCAAAAATATTATTATTCTACAAAAATGTGTTTTTTGTTGGCAATTTTAAATTGAACCACCCTAATATTTTGTTCCTTTTTTCTATCATAGGCGATATTGCAATTAAATTTTATTTTTAATTTTTTTTCGTGTAAAATTGAACTACATAAAAAATGATTTACCTTTAATTGAATATGTTTCATGATAAATACGTATAACAAGGCAATTCTCTTTACAAGAACGTTATATAAAATTTCTATTACATAAGATTTTTATTAGATTCTATTTTTAACAGCCTCCCTTATGAGATAAAATAAAAGGTAATGTGATTTTCGACGAATACTCGTAAAATATTAAACTTGAATGAAAAAGTTCTGGTTCGACGTAAAAATTTTGTAGGATTAATTGGGGAATTTTTTTAAGCTTATTGTTGAATAATTGGATCTTGGTGTTGGTAATTATTACGTGAAGATTGTTGTTTAAAGAAATATCTTATAATGTAATTATAATATCGTTTTATTATAATGGTCGCCAAATATTAACGCCGGTTGTGGCTAATGTCCAAATTAACCGATTTCGCAATAGATGGAAGCACTGAATAAAATCTAAATAAAATTTTTACAATTTATTTATAGTCATAAAATCCTAAAATGAGCAAATTCATACACTTATTTATAATTGTTAAGATCATCAATAGTGAAAAATTTTCAAATCCATTACTGTATTAGAATAGAGACATGACTCAAATAACAATACTAACATTCTTAAAGAATATGTTTTCTGAAAGATGGTTGTACTTTTTCTAGGGCGTAGTGCGAAGTTTGGTAAAATCGCAACAGAGGGCGCCACAATCGCAAATCCCAGATGTCATGTGTCAATACCATCTGCCACTAGACCAAATTAAAATTTTTAAACAGATCTGTCATTTAGTTCAGTTTTGACAACCATTGAAAACAGACTGTTTGTTTGCAAACATGGAAAAAAGTGAATTTTGTGTATTAATTAAACATTATTTTTTGTGTGGAAAAACCATTACGCAATCCAAGACAATGCTTGATAAATATTATGGGGACTCTTTACCATCGATTAAAATGATTCACAAGTGGTTTACTGATTTTCGTTGTGGTCGTACAAGCACAACTGATGCCGAACGTTTAGGACGCCCAAATGAAGTCACCACACCAAAAATGGTTGACAAAATCCATGATACGGTATTACAAGACCGCAGAGTGAAAGTGCGCGAGATAGCTGAGATAGTAGGCATCTCAAATAAACGTGTGTGCAATATATTACACGAACATTTGATTATTACACAAAAAGCTATCCGCGCGTTGGGTGCTGCGTTTGCTTACAATCGACCAAAAAAATGTAACAACTTCAGAGGCAGGTTAGGCGATGATGTTCAAGCGAAATAAAAAGGAGTTTTTGCGTCCTTCATAACTGTGGATACAACATGGATCCATCACTATACACCGGAGACCAAAGAACAGTCTAAAGAGTGGATTTCTACTGGCGAAACTACGCCGAAGAACGCTAAGGCGGTTTTATTGCCCAACAAGGTCATGGCCACAGTTTTTTGGGGTGCACGCGGCATAATCCACATCGATTACCTTCAAAAGGGGAGAACAGTCAACGGCGAATATTACAACAACTTATTGAACCGTTTTAACGACGTTTTGAAAGAAAACGACCGCATTTGGCGAATAAAAAAGTTCTCTTCTGTTGACTACGATTAATAATTGAAATACTCTGTTCAAGTGCCAAACCAGAGCGGCACTTATCTGTTAAATTGTTTCTGAAATTACATATTTTTTATGAATTTTATTCTTTGTCAGAATTACACCAAACTTGATCCTTGAGCTAGGATTACGAGCAAGTGGGTCTTTTGAATTTACAGAACATTTTATTAATTTAGTGTCGAATATTTCTAGTAAATTACACTCATATCCTCATAATTCTGAAGTTAGAGAACATAACACCTTATTACACCCGTAACCCCATCAGACTTAACCGAGAATTAATCTAGCTTTACTATCAAGGATAACTACCTATGAGTTGGTCATAATAAGGATGATCAAGTTGCACTTCTTTTAATATCTACTTGGAGATATTTAATTTCAATATTGTTGCAAAATACTAATTTTATTTAATGCTCATTTAAAATTTATGTCATATTTAATGTGGTAACCCCAAGGTTGCCATAAGGAGCTACTATTGGACCAAATTTTTATATGTGCGATGTTCAGCGAATTTTTCCGACTCCACACATGGAAATGTGGAAAAGTATATAGCATTTAAATTCCAACCAAAATCAATTCAGACAATGTTTTAAATTTTACCGAAAATGAATTGTTTTAATGAAAAAACTTTATTTCCCCAAAATTCGTCATCTCTACAGTTCAGGCGGATTGACTATTAGGAATAAAACTTCACTTCATACTTGAATTTTTTCCATTAGTTTAGCGATCTTTTCAAAATTTGGTAGAAATCTGTTTACCAGAAGTGCCAGCATCAATGAGGTTTTTTTCAATTTTTACAATGATGTTGAAAAGTTTAGCATTTACAAAAAACGACAAAGAGCTAAAGATTTAAATAAATTTAAAGATTAAATTTTCAACCAACAAGGGTTGACCTGGTTGCTTTTCTGAAACTTGAACTTTAGAAATCAAGTGTGGTGTATTCGAAGTATATGCATACATTCGTGGTAAAAGAAAGTCGAAATTAATTACTAATTACATATTACTTAATAATTTCTGATTATGACTATATCTTAAAAATAAACTGTTCGTCTTATATACTAAAATACTACGGAAAACAAATGTACATTTTCCGAGGTTACAAGGTTTCATTTCCATATTTAGAGCGCAATTGTCTTTATTTTGTTATAATTTAATGACCTTAGTTAACAATGCGGAAATCAAATAAATTGATTGACTTTTTTCGGTATATTACACAACATACCTCCCCTTTTGAGAAAAGTAAAACCTTTTGGAATATTTGGTGTTGGCCACAACATATTTACCCCTCTCTTAATTTAACAAATGAGCATAGACACTATCTGATTTAACGATTTTTTTTATTGCTTTTGGGTCAACTTTAATAGGCAAATCAGACAGACTAGATATTCAATAATTTAGATTGTTTTTTTTCTTATCTTTAAGATAATAAAGTGATTTTTAATATATAAAAATACCATTTCTCGAACATAACTCATATTTCAAAAGAACATATTTACTAAGACACAGCTACTAATCCCTATTTACATCAAATTTAAGCTGACATACATAATTCTCAAAATATATTGAGCTTTAATAACGATGAAAGAATGTTAAACCCCTGGGTCAACATGAACTAACACCAAACTTTATATTTTCTTTTTTCATATCATCAAAATAATTAATTATAATTAATATCAAAGAGGAACGAAATTCATAATTTCATAATCCATTTAAAATTTTCTTAGCGTGTCGTCTTTGTACCATACTTATGAAAATTTTCTAGATGAGAAATTAATTTTTATTAAATAAACGTTTCTTTTGTTTTTGTTGTTTTTGTGTATTATAAAAAATTACTTTTTCTAAAAAAAACAGCAAGAAAAATATAAAATTAATTGTACATATTTTTATGTTTATGTTTTTCCGAATATATGGGATAATCCTTATTATAAATGACTCAATTTACTAACTCACCTAACCATGTTCATAAAATACATATAATGTAACCCAATCGATATTTTTCTTTTATCCTATCCTATATAAATAAGCAATTAACCATTTCCTACAAGAAAATAAATTTTCTGCAATTTTAAATACAATTATGTAAATTGTTTAATCCTTTTTTAATTTTCTTATCTAATGAACTTAATAATTATCCTTTGCAGATGACGTATAAGTACATACACAAATACAAAATTGGTTTACATAGAGCGCCGATATATTTTGAATTAGGCCCGCCTAATCTTAATAATTCGTATAACCACGAAAACGCTCCATTAATTTTGTGGCATGGCATTTATTTTTATTGATCGGCTTAAATCAATTAAATTTATTAAAATAATTTTATTAATTAGTTACACAAAACATTTTTAATTAAAAATTAGAATAGATAGAACCGTAAGATGAGACAAACAAAAAATACGGAAATTATCTCATCGTTTTTCACAGTAAAATAATTTTTTTCTGTGTTGTGCATTCTAAAGGGTTAAAGTGAAATATAATTTAATTATACAGAAAAATCAATTTTATAAAAGTAAAGGAAAATAATGAAAATAGGAATATAAAAATAAACAAAGGTCCTTTTGTTATATAAGTACAAACGTATTTTTATATAATATGCAAATTCTCTATGTTACACTTGTTGAAACATTTAAAGGGACACCTTAATATTTTGTGAAAAGGTAGTTTTCTAAACACTTGCGCTTATAATCAAAATTTAACTTTACCGAAGTTAACAGAAAAATTTGCGTTATCGCCCTTTGCTTTATTTGAAGGAAAATAATGTTTTTTATTTTCATGAAACGTGGCAAATCCTAAAATTTCTTAATATTATAATTTGGGCTGTTTCACGAGAACATATTGCCAATTTAGAAATTTCCGACCTATTTTATCATACTAGACTTAAAATTTAGCTTACTTATGCCGACGCTACCTCCTTCTCTCTGTTGGTTTTGTTCCATCGTTGCTTCTTTATTTTAGAAAAAACTTCATTTTATGCTCTAGTGGCATATAGTTTACTGCTCAGCTGGTTCAAATCACGAAAGGGTCATTTCACATTTTACGTATTTTTAGAACGTAGAATCACTGCCCTCAAATTCGAAAAGCGCAATTACCAAAAAAAATGTGATCAACATTTTTGAAGTTACTGAAGTAACCTGAAAGTTTTAGCCAAACAATCTGCATTATCGACATCATTTATATCAGGTATTGATATAAAATTATACTGATGTTAACTGAAAAGCTATACGCCCTGATTTTAAATTCTTTGCCAACTAACACAAACATTTTAAAAATGTAGGATTCAATAGTTTTTCAAACTATTCTTTGTTCTTAGGTATGTGAAATTAATTTTTATCGATTACTCTGCTAACATCAGTTCATGAAATTTTTGGCTAAATTCTGAAGAATTTTGTACCAATATCTGATATGAAATATTTCGATAATAACGATTTATTTCGCTGACATTTTTGGCTAACGTTCAAGCACACAATTATGATGTTTGTTCCGGTTTAGGTGGCAAATCGGAAAATGAGCATAAAAAATGAAACTTTAATCGATGACGATCTGTGATCGTTTGGCGGTCGTATTTTTTCCATCTTTGACTTTATACCACCCAACCGACTATTTTATGATGGTACTAACTGGTTATCTGGGAATGTATTGGCTAGCGGTTTTAATATTTCGCGTAGGTGTACGGCAAGCCGTTGCTCTTTGCGTAACGCCTTGTCTTTTTTGTGTGGAAGGTGAGACAAAGAAACTATTCGTGGGTCCCTTTACAACAATCCAATATCTGGTACAGGAACTTCAAAACAAATCTCGCGCATTTTCCGATTTAACACTTTTACTATACATTTGTATATTAATAAACAAAATTTGAATACAACTCATCAATTCGAAATAAGCTGTGGAATGTGATAATTCGATGATGTTGATATTCGATTCAAAAAAAATATCCATAGAATATTTCAATTTTTAGCCCAATTGGTTCATGACTCCAGCTCCAGTAGTCAGGTAAGAAATATTCCTTATTAATGATTTTCTATGTGATTTAGAAACTAACTATTAAGTGGCACTGTTCTGTCTTTCCCTGGGAATAAGGGGCTGGAAAAAATATTTTCATAGCCATTTTGTCCAAATTGTAGTTTAGAATAAGTTGTAAATGTAAATATTTTCGAAACAAAGTTAAATAGGAAAATATTTTTCCCTATACAAATTTTGTGGAACAGAAGCTTCCCAATTAACTTTGTTTTGAAAATTTTTGCACTAAATTTATTACTTCAGTAGGCCAAAAAATTTCAATTTGGATGGACAAAAATGGTATGAAAATATTTTTCCCCACTTCCTTATTCCCAGGGAAAGGAACCATCCGGAATCAACCAGTGTTGTATGTATAACATAAAAGCATGGTATATGTGCACTACCATATGAAGTCCATATACGAACCATCCGGACCATGGTCAACCAACCTTCAAAATGTTCTTCTGCCTGGCGCCTTATGTTTCCGTCTGTTCGTTACGTGTTCTAAGTATTGCAAAATTGTCAAAATGCTTTGTGGTTATTGTGCAAGGCCGATCGGCTCTTACTGCAGGTAAAAATCTTGTTCTGGTTTTATGGTTCCGACTGGTATTGTATAGTTTCCAGTAAATATTTTAGGTAGTGCACGTACTTTGAATACATTGTACCAATCGTAGTGTAAGTTCGGTGGAAAATCCATTTTTATCCAATATAATTGGTTTGATTTCGGATTTTCATGGTTCCAGCTGAAAAATCAATCGAGTTTAAAATATTTAACTTCCGTCAAATCATTAGCTAAATATAAATTGAGAATATCGGAAAAGTTCACGAGAACGACGGAAGTAAATTAAAAACCGTACAAATATGGAACAACGTAGTAGTAGTTCTCATAGCTTGCTTTAGTGTCTCTTTAATTTTTTAATGGAGTGTTAGCTGTGTACAAAAAATTGAGGTACAACAGAAAAATAATAATGATGGTGATGAGAAAAAATAGATGGGAAATTTAAATTATCGTTCGAGACATTCTCGAAACGTAAAAATAGATATTTGTACAGGTGAAATATTGAAATGTACAGTGAACGTAATTGATTTATATACCGGCACATAGAATGGGAAGTAAAAGCGAGTGGTACATATACAAAATAATGGAATTTTGCGGAAATTGAGATATTTATAGTTCAAGAATTTTCTTTTTCGATTTTCATTTTTTATTTGCTTCATTGACAAATTCACCACCATATTTAATATTAGAGTCTTAAAGCAAATTTTATTTTTATTTAATATCACATGGAATATTATCTATCCCCTATTAATTTTAAAATGTTTATAAATATATTTTTAGACAAATTATTTGACTATTAATAGACAAACAAAAACGGTCTTGGTATGATATACATAACGAAAGATGGATTAAGTTGTTTATGTTTCATATAATTGTGTGTGTTATTTTAAATAAATGTTCTCATTTCCTTCCCGTAAGATTATATAGTGTTAAATTATATAACTGCACCTAGAAAAGCTATGTATGTATTCTACAAAACATGATGACGAAAAGGAAAATCTTTTATAGGTATTATCCTAAATTGAAAATATAAAATTTTTTGTGTGGCGAACATGCCACTTTTTATTTCGAATTTTGATCCAAATTCGACTTACATATGTCGTACAATTTTCCATTTTCCAAGAATCAAAAAAATAATATCACATTGATTTTTGATTCAATTGGGATAATCTTTTTCTTGGTTTTACAAAGTTTTAGGTGAGTCGTCTTAAATTTTTAAAATGTTTATCTGTTTAAATAATTTATACGGCATTGATTGATTTGTTTCAGATTATTTTAACTACCTCACGTATTATCGTAAAACTCCTGTTAGACAATTTTATCGTACTGTCGATACACGATATGTAGTAACAATGGTTTTTCATGGAAAAAGGCAATCATAATTTTTCTTTTATGAATTTGTATATTTGTTTTGAAAAATTCATAATAAAATTCTCAGAATTTTTTCGAATTTTTACATTTCATTTAACAATTGATTTGTTTGCATTTATTAATAAACTAAAATATTATTTGTTTTTATTTCTTGAATCACCAAATTTTCAATTTTATTATCATCAAACATTAAAATCTATTTTTCTGGAAAATCTAACTAATTATTTCGGATGATAGGAAAAATATTTGGGTTTAATTTGGATAAAAATTAATTACAATTTGAAATTCGTTGGCAACAATTTAATCAAAAATTTGGTGAGATGAATTTTCGATCATATCTGTTCCGCCCTTAATTTGATCATTAGTTCAAATAGAATTTATTATAATTTTTAAAATGTCCCATTTTGTCACAATCTGCGTTGCCGTGAACAGACTTAGTCTACTTAGACCAGTACTAAGAAAATGTTAATTTTGGAGGGATGTAGTGAATTCTGGGAGCGAAATTATGAAATCCGACCGAAAAATCTAATGATTCAAAATTTTGCAATGGACAAACACAACAAGTTTAAAAAATGATCGAAGTGGCTTCGATATGTTGTATGAAAACACAAATAAATGAATTCGAGCAGTTTTGAACGGAAATGATTTGCTGATAGAAATTGAATTTCGAAAATTTTATAGCATCAAATTCCATTTATGCATCAATCCACTAAAGCAAATTTTAATACGTTTAAATTTTCGGGTCGTTGAATTACGAAAAAAGGGTTCCAATATGAGAGCTGGGTTAAGCGTTAAGAAGCAGCGTTAAGAAATTGCCATTAGTAATTTCGCATTCAATCGAGAATAAACTCGGTTTTTAGATCTTGAAAAAACGATGTCAATATGACCTCTGGTTGTGATTTAGGAAAACGGCCAAATAATCAATTATGTGATCAAATACGGAAATTATATTTAAAATTTTGTCAAAGAAAATAGTTAATAAAAGCTGCCAATTTTATCTGCTAGTAACAAAAATTAATTTTTAAGAATGCTCATGATCGAGTTCCGTCCCAGGTACCCATATTCCAGAATTTCTTCCCAAACTCATTTAAGAATTCCATTTCCATTCAGCATACCCAATCCCATCATAATGTTAAGAATTGATCGAGTGCCGTCCCAGGTGGCCATATTCCAGATTTTATTTCGAAAATCATTTAAGAATTCCATTTTCATCCAGCATACCCAATCCCATCATAATCCGTTAAGAATTGAGAGCAGCACTGAATTATTTTGCAAAAAGTTACAAACAATTTACTAACTTGAAATATTAAAACTTGAATCTGTTTTAAAAATATTTGAATTTGCTCTGCATTTAATTGAAGATAGTTTGAAAAAACACGAATTTGCTTTGCAAAAAATTGACCATGCAGTAGAAAAAATTGAGTTTGAATTGTAAAAAGTTGTGAATGAAATAAAAAAAATTGAATATCATTTGCAAAATCGTGAATTTGAATGCAAAACCTATAGAATTAGCAAAACCTATAGAAATAGTCCCAGGTGGCTATATTCCAGAATTGTTTCCCAAACTCATTTTAGAATCCCATTTCCATCCAGCATACCCAATCCCATCAAAATCGGTTAAGAATTGATCGAGTTCCGTCCCAAGTGGCCATATTCCAGAATTTCTTCCCAAACTCATTTAAGAATCCCATTTCCATCCAGCATACCCAATCCCATCAAAATCGGTTAAGAATTGATCGAGTTCCGTCCGAGGTGGCCATATTTCAGAATTTCTTCCCAAACCCATTTAAGAATTCCATTTCCATCCGGAATACCCAATCCCATCATAATCGGTTAAGAATTGATCGAGTTCCGTCCCAGGTGGCGATATTTCAGAATATGTTCACAAACCCATTTAAGAATTCCATTTCCATCCAGCATACCCAATCCCATCGTAATCTGTTAAGAATTGGTCGAGTTCCGTCCCAGGTGGCCATATTCCAGAATTTCTTCCCAAACTCATTTAAGAATCCCATTTTCATCCAGCATACCCAATCCCATCATAATCGGTTAAGAATTGATCGACGGAACTCGATCAGGTGGTCATATTCCAGAGATTCTTCCAAAAATCATTTAAGAATTCTATTTCCATCCAGCATACCCAATCCCATCATAATCCGTTAAGAATTGAGAGCACTGAATTATGATTAGCAAAATCGTGAATTTGAAGTGCAAAACCTATACCTTTTATGTTACGTCGGAATACACAAAACCTTTTCTGTACGTTTTTATCTCATATGTAACCCCTCCTAAAATTTGTTGATCTGATCAATGAGTCTTTTTGGGGAAATATTTTTTTTATTTATTGGACTCGAGCTGCGAATTAAGTTCACTGCCGTCCCTCCATAAAATTATCGATACCATTGAAATATAAACCACTTAGGGTTGTTCCGCTACATTCTCCGCATTTTTCTCATCACAATACCATCTCAACTAGAGTACAGTTTTTCTCTCTGCTACATCATTTTGTTGTGGCTTAATTGACGCCGTTCTTTGACACTGGATTCCCTGTTTCGCCATGAATTTCAGAAAATCTTGATTGATGTCCTCACCACCTCGATATAAAATTGCAAATATCTTTTACGTCTTCGCAATATATTCCGTAAGTTTTGTGAATTCATTTTTATTTTTTAGAAGTTGCATTCACAGTGTACTTTGAGTGACCATCATAATAACGAAACATTTTTCACCATAATTTGAATCAAACTCTTTAAACATATCCTTATTTTATAGTAAGATGACAGATTGCACCAGAGTCGATTATCCATAGCCATATTTTGATTTTGAGGTTACGAATAAAAATATTATAGAACCGTCTTCAATTATATTTGTTCTTTCTCGGTGGTCTCTGCTGATGTCATTTTGTTTTTCAACCATTCTTTAAAGTTGTCGCAATTTCTTTTCATATGTCCCTTCTTATGACATAAAACAGCTCTTACCATCTTTTGTTTTATACTTTTTTGAATTTACATTCAAAGCCACTTCATTCAATAAGTTTTATTTGCACTACACTGGGACGTTTGCACGTCGCTGGGAGAAGTGTGTAGTTACAAAGAGACATATGTAGAAAAATAAAAATAAATTCGATGAAAAAATGTCTTTTATGTCTTTGTTAGGTCGGAAACTTTTCAGACAACCCTCGTTCTAAAATAAAGTATGTATAATAAAAATTAATAATTTTGACCTCGAATAATACCTTGAATAATTTTGTAGATTTATCATTCGCTAACTCGCCGAAGTAAACAAAATAGTATTTTTAAAATATCTGTGTATGTGTTGTGCGATCACAGACTAAAAGTATGTGGCCTCTCTACAGCATGGACGGAATCACCTGAGTGATCGTGGTCAAACTTCATACCATAAATTTGGAGGTCCCAGTGATATTTGACACCAAGTGTTAACCAGAAGTGACAATATCGGTTCAAATAAGTTTAAATTTTTTTACCGGAAATAACGATTTTTGAACATTTTTATCCGATTCTTGTGAAACTTCATATTCAAGCTTTTTCCATAAATTAGAAGATACCAGTGATATTTGGCCGAAATCAGTCATCGGAAGTGGCAGCCATAAGAGCTTTTTCGTTTTTTGCAATTATTTTAGAAAAACGATTATGAACTTACGGCTTCTAAATTAATTTTGCAATAATAGCGGCCAGGATCAGTTTTACAAAACTTTAAGTGGAAATGACGCGTTTGGGCAAAAATCGGATTTTAAACACAAATTTGGTCTCTATTCAGCCCAGACAGGTTGATCGATTGGGATGAAATTTCAAATATTTTTCCATAAATTGGGAGGTCACAGTGATTTTTGGCTGAAAAAGGGGCTTTTCGATTTTTGCAAATATTTTGCAAATTCAGGCCCTATATACAATCTTTTTCCATAAATTTAGAGATTCCAGTGATATTCCATCAAAATCGGTTCACCGGAAATGGATCATTCGATAGGAGCTTTTCCCTTTTATGCAAATATTTTGAAAAGTATATCATTTACAAGAAAAATGATCATAAACTCTAAATTAATTTTGTGACATTACCTATCTAGGTCAGTTTCCCAAAATTTAAGTGAAAATAACGATTTTTGACCAAAAAACTGCTTTCAACAAAAATTCGGTCATGTACAGCCCAGACGGATTCATTTGAATTTTGACCGAAATCGGTGTGACAGCTTCTCCACCGGAAGTGACCACTTTAACAGGAGCTTTTGCTTTGCATGTAATTTGAAAAGCATGTAGCATTTACGAAAAAATGATTCAAAATAAAAAGATTGGAAATTAAATTTAAACAAAGTTAGTTCAGATCATATTTTAATTTTTACCGGAAATGATCAGTTTGATATTTTCACCAAAATTCGTCATCTCTTCAGCCCAGGCGGATTGACTATTCGGAATTAAACTTCATACTAAAGCTTTTCCATAAATTGGGAGATGCAAAATGTGGAGATTAAATTTTCAACAAGGATTGACGTTGTTGGTTTCCTGAATTTTAGGCAGGAATAATGATTTATTATACAAGATAATTTTTATCATAGAACGTTAGGTTCAATTTTTCGTTTTGGAAATTAAGTGTGGTGAATTCGACTTCTATTTTGGCCACAATAATTGCACCCCCATTTTTTGCGTAGTAATCATAAAAATTTTTGAACTCGGGTTTTTTGACTAAATGTTTGAGCCTTCTCTACAGGACCGGTTGAATGATCAGGGTGAAACTTCATATTTAAATTTTTTCCTTAAATCGGGAGATCCCAGTGATGTTTGGCCAGCCATCGATCGACCGGAAGTAGCAGCTTCCATAGGAGCATTTTCGTTTTTTTTGCAAATATTTTGAAAAGTATACAGCATTTACGATAAATTTTCAAAAAAATTAGTGCAGATGATTTTTTAAATTTTACCCGATATGATGAGTTCAGAGAAAAACACTTTATTTCACCAAAAATCTGCATATTAGTCCAAGCGGTTTAATTCTTAATACTTAAACTTTTAGTAGGGAAATCCTTGCGAGATTTAGTAGAAATCTGTTTATTGGAAGTGACAGCTTCAATTGGAGCTTTTCCAATTTTTGCAAAAAATGTTAGCATTTACACAAAAGATGACAAAGAACCAAAAGATTTAAATAATTTTAAAGATTAAATCATCAACCTGGGTTTGTTTTCCAAAATTTAAACAAGAATACCAACTTTTGGTGATTCAACACAGTTTTGCCAAAATCCCGCGCTGGCAGTTAAATGAAAGTCGAGTGTTGGCCACAATATATTCACCTCTTCATTTGTTTTTAGTTCCATTTTTATTATAGCAATTCTGAATAAAACCTGTTTGGACCGTCATAATGGTAAGAAAGAGTAAAACACAGATTCACTGCCCCTATAGTTCGATTTTCGTCTTTAAAAGTAATTAGTAAGGTTAAAACGCATTCTATTTTAGGAAGCGATGCCTAAAATCCGTTAATTTTCTAAGCTCAAATTTCCAGTTGACAATATTTTAATAAAATCATCCTTTGGGGGTTGGCCAAATAAATGATTATGTTTTATTACTCAACATACTCTAAGAATATAATAATACCTGAAGTATTTATTAAAGTTCTTGAACTCAACGTGGTTCGCCGCTTTTAGATTTAACCATTATAATTAAGTTTCTGTGCAGTTAAGTTCAACAGCGTGTTATGTTTATGAAACAAATTTTCAGAATTTTCATTTTACACAAAAGGTAATTGAAAACCTCAGTGCTTCCGTTTTTGTTTCAATTTACACACATACATACATAAATTTTTTAATTTTCAGAATAAACAGAAAGAACATTTTTAACATTATCGCGCATCCTCCAATATTCCATCCTTACATAGCATACATTTTAAAATCTAAGCCGTACATAAATAGATTTTAATAATTTCCTTTTTATTTTTATTTTCAGGTACGTTTATCTCAGGATAATATTAAGTTTGCGGGAAAATTTTTACAGGTATTTGTGGTTACACTTAAATCCACATTATAATTTGATACAAACATAATTTCATGCAAATACTGTTGTTGGTTTACAGTTATAAAAAGGAATTACAATATGGAAATGTTTTTTTCTATAGAAATATGACAAGTACTCGTATTTATATTGCACCGCATTAAAAATGGAGAAAATTACTGAGCTTAATGTATAACGACTATAACGAGTAACGGATATTTAGTTGTTAGCCGATCAAAGTTAAAAAGTTTTCTTTGGTTTTCATTTATTTCGTAGAATTTTTATAAATAAACAAAATCTCAAGAAATTTTTCTTTGTTGATTAATCTAATTAAACCTTTTTGGGGTATTACGTTTACAACAGCTATGTGTGCGTTGAAAATATATTTCATCCGTATGCATACAACTAAATAAATCGTTTTGAGTATACATAACTATTATTCATTTGAAAAAAAAGCTGCTTTATTACTCTTTTTAAAAATTAATTTTTAATTTTCTTAAATAAAAGGTCATTGTTTTGTATTATAAACAAGGATTGTGATTGTTGTTAGGTTATAATTTATTGTTTGTTATTAATTATGTTAGTATGTAATGTAATTTTCTTGGTCAAGTGCTCGGAAACAGTGCGATAAAAAGGTATTTTATACACGTGACCTAACCCGACTTTAGCCAGTTTCTTTTCCAGGCTCTAGACATGGTTTCCAGCAAATTAATGCAATTTCATTTTTTTTTTGGGTGTAATATAACGAAACGAGAAAAATAAAAATTAATTATCTTTCTTAAATGAGAAGAAAACTTTTTTTGCGCGATAACAATGAACTTTAATTAATTATGCATTCATATTATATGAACACAGAGCGAAAGAGAGACAAATTCTTATAATGATTTTTCAAATAAATTTTCATTTTTTAACAACAACTTGTTATTAGATTCCAAAGAAAATGAATTTCATTTTCATCATAAAAGATGAAACCTATAGTTTTTTATGTACGTACATAAAATACAAATATAGAAGCTTTTCGTTTTTCGTCTACTAAGCCCTAAGTATGCAAATATTATACATATATAAAAATTTTCCTCGATTTACGTCATAATTATTTGGAGAGGAAAGTAATCGTAAACATTTTTGATTTGATTAAACCTCTGACATTTCTTTCGTTATACATATTTTTTTTTGTATGTTTTATGTTATATTATGCTTTGTACTTATATACAATATTTTATATTTAATGAAAAGTAAATTTAAGGTTTTGATTTGCAATTTGTTTTATGTCAAAACTAATGGCAAAGAAATTGTGACAACTTGGTTTCATTCGTTTGTTTGCTATTCTAGCCAACATGTTACGAGTATGTGAATCAAATCCGGTCGATTTGATTTTAGGTTTATATTACGTTGAGGCAAGTGCTAGTTTTACGCAGCAAAGTAGGCCTAAAATAAATACATAGAGAGAAATTAATTAAATTAAATTTAAATACAAACATCACGTCAATATTAAAATGAACGATTGATTGATCTTAGTGTCTTCTAGAATAATTCAAATTTATTCCATAAACTTAAAAGTAAAGGTTGAGGACATATGCTAATTTCAATTTCTGAATTACATTTAAATTTCAAATTAACATGTCTAAATTGCAAATCAATTCTAACTGAAATTTTTTATGCGATTATTGACACCTTTTGGGATTACAATTTGCATTTAGAATTATTCATATTATGGATGATACGTTTAATAGAATTTTTATTTTGATTGACCTATATCATATGTAAATAAAATGATAAAAATGTTTGGCTTGTTGGGACTCCTGGTCCCCGGAACAGCCAAGCTCTACTAGAGTCTAATACAAACCGTTTTAATCGAAAAGAAATGAAAATGACGATTTAAAAGAATTTTACGAGATTCATGGCCACTGGCAATTGATAGTACTAACTGAAAAACATAATGGGATTGATGGCCATATCTTGATTAGTAATTATTTTGCTTGTAAAGGCATTGTAAATCACGTCTCTCACGAATTTGGGCCGTTACTATGCAAAAAATCTGATTCATGGCCATTGACCATTATTGGCTTAACTTTTATTATTTTAGTAAACATTTTAATCGCAAAAAACATTGTAAATGAAAACTCTCGTTTTTGAATTATATTTGGCAATGGCAGAATAATAACTAAAATCTGGATTGATGTGAAGCGAACTAAATCTTTATTAGTAATCGTTTGACATGTAAAAACATTGTAAATTACGACTCACATGAATCTGGGGTGTACTTAGTAATGTCAGTACTAAGTCAAAAATCCTAAATTTTCATGGCCACTGGTTCTTATAGGCTTAACTACCAATCATCAGCAAACTTTAATTTATTGATCAATTGGCATGAAAAAACAATGTAAATCAGGCTTTTTAATGCTAGTACTATGCAGAAAATATGAAAAATTCATGGTAACTGACCATTAACTGGCTTAACTATCAAACATAGTGGGCTTGTCGGGAACCAGGCAAGATCTTGATTAGCAATCATTTGAATTGCAAAAACATTGTGATTCACGACATACACGTTTTGCCGCCATATATAGTAATGCCAGAATTATAACCTAAACCTGAAAAATGCATGGCCTCTGATAATCGATAATGAGAAGTTTGCAAAACCTTGATTAGCAGTGTTCAATGTGTCTGAATGCGATTTCAGTTGAATACATTCCATGTTCCAAATTTTAACAAGTTATCCTTATATCGTGTGGGAGACCCAAAATCTGAAAAAATGTTCCCCATAGAGGAATTAATGGGAATCGAGCAAAATCTTGATTAAATCATTTGAATTATATGTAATCGATGTCATATCATATCGATGTAATCATATACAAGTTTGCTAATCGTGTGCTAATATTAATTTTACACCAGCGCCAGAAAGGCGGTACTGTCTAACTAAATTCTTGCCTGGTTCAATGTCTTTTAAATGATGTACAATATGCGTGGTGTGGTGTTGGGTGATTATTGGAGGCAGTTCATATGGTAGGAAAGCAATCCCCTTGAAGTAGAGGTCCTAAAAGAAATCTGCTCTATTATAAATAAATCACTCGTAATTATCATCATGGTATGTTTTTCCATAGCCTACTATGATTGAATAATTTAAAAAACATTTGGTCTTCAAATTTTGAAAAAAAAACGGAATTAAGTTAAATAGTGATTTAAAATGATGAAACAGTTAATGTAAAATACTGTGTATGATACAAGTTTGCTAACCGATTTAGTGCGTCGCCCATTTAGTTACAGTAACAGTTAGTTACAGTAACAATACAATATTCAGAAGTTTCAAACTAGATATAAGTTTGCGACTGACAATCGCAGTCGTATCTAACATAAAATGTTTATATTTTATTTGCTTGTATTATTGTAATTTTCAATTATAAATTTTAAAAATAAGAAAACTTTTCAATAAAAATAAAATTTCAATATTGATTTTTATTTCTACTCAAATAGAAAAGTTTTCATTGTTCTGTTTATTTTACGTGATTTAAATAATTTGTTTTTTATTTTTCACATCGAATACAAAATATTTTTGGGATTAATTTCTATAGATTCTAAATACTGATAAAACACCGTGGCAGGGAAAATTTCGAATTGAAAAACTAAATAAATTAACAAAATTTTATAGTACATGTATAGTTAAACACAGGGTTACGAGAACACGAACACAGAAAGGTTACTTGAAAATGTTTACAAAAAAAGAGAAAATCAACGTGTGAGAATTTCCAAATGAAAAGAAAGCAACAAAATCCTACTGTGTTTTATGTGTATCGAAAAGCTTAATATTTTATTTTCCATTTTGACTTTTAGTTCAAAGTTCAGGGCGCATATAAATAAATACGTTTCTCGTTAATAGAGAAATATTAATATATATATATATGTATTTATATACTTTTAAGAGAACAACGAACAAACAAAAAACTGTCTGCGTGGTTCGTTCCTATCACTGATTCGTATATGATATTTTTAATGGATTTTCACTTGTGGGAAAATTCTGTGTGTATCTATTTTTATAATATAGTTTAACAGACAAGTAATATTTGCAATCAGAATAATCGATTTTTAACTGATTTTTTATATCAATGAACCCACGTCATTTACTTAAAATGGAGTTTTATTATATTAAAATATTAAACGCCAAATTTATATAAAAATACAAATACGAGTAAAACCAGCCTACAAAGATATTTTAATATGATAATTATTAAGACGTAATTTTTGACATATTTATTACGACAGTAAAATAAAAATTTACATAAAAGCTCTTGGACCGACTTGATGAGTATGACTAGGCTAGTCAAACAAATGATTTGCTAATGGCTTACATATTTTGGAACTAACTGTACAAATAAACTGGCCTTTATTTCATAACAAAACAAAAAAAAAAATCTTAAAAGGAAAGCCAATTAAAGTTTATTTGTGAGAATGTCGCGAGTATGCCCCAGGTAATCCTTTTAATAAGTTGTAACACGAAATAAGGACAAAGAAGAGAATGCAAACAAATACAAAATTTACAATGATAATAAACAGGCACTTTTGAGAATATTCTCTGAATAGATGTAATACAGCATACAGCTTTGCGACATTCAACTATATAATCAATTTTGTAATTATGATTTAAGGAAGATGTGATTTTGTTTACTGTAATTAGTATGTGGTGTAACTGATGAAAAATTTCAAAGAATGCAGAATAATCCGAAATAAGTAAAGTATCCCGCATTTGTCAGAACTTTACTGTTGAGAGAACTGCTTAATGTGACTACACTTAGATTGGCAAGTTTGTGCTAAAGTACGCGTCATATCCGTAAATATTTTTGTGTGTTATGTTTGGTCGCTTTACCATTAGACACACTAAAATATAACTCCTTTTCCTCTAAACACAAAGAAAATGTAGTGTGTAAATTTAATTAGCTTTATTTTTTCAGTCACATGTAATTTAACCTCTTTTCTTATTGAGGTAACAAGACAAAAACGCAAAGCTCGAATAGTCGCATTAAATTATAACTACTAATAAAGAAGCAAATATAAAACGAAACCCTAAACAAGCGACAACGAGGTAAATAAATAATATTTATAATATTTTTATCGGTTTCATAACACATACATATTTATATGTAAAATGAGGCCACTGCTGATATCCTTGATAAGTTTCAGGAAAAAGTATTGCAGTTTCAGAATTCTGTGAAATTAAACAAAAACAGAATAGCTGAAGAAAAACACTTTTTCAGTTTTTATAACCAGTCGATGCGGAATTTGTAATTCTATTTAATACCCAGAACTGTTTTTAAACTGTTCATTATTTTCTTAGAAAATCAACAAAATAGGCGATTGCCTTCCATACAAATACTCTACGCTACGACTTCAAACTCTAAATGTGATATTCCCACATTTATGTTTTTGCAGTTATCTTCTTTTTAAATTAACCCTTTCGATGTATATAACACACAATCTCAATTTTGAATATAAACTCAACAATTTTTGAGAAACAAAGCAAGGATATCGGCAATGGCTTCGTTTAAGAAAAACACTGCGAGGTCGACGGACGTTAGGGCCCAAAATAACCGTTTACGAATGGCCAGAATACAAAATTTTACTTTGATGAATGGCCAATCGTTTAAACTCAATTTTAAATATGAAATCCGCATTATTTTTCCCTGGAACTTGCCAAGGATATTGGCAATGACTGTATTTAGTAGAAAAACATCATGAGGCCAAACGCCGATTAGTAATGATCATAATATAAAGATTTACTTTCAACAATCAATAGCCAATTATTCAATCTTAATCTTAATGATCTAATCTACAATATTTTCCCTGAAATGAAACAAAGTGTTAGATTAGCAATGGCCCAATTTATTATAAAAATTTTCAGAATGATCGAACACAAAATTTCACTTTCAATAATGGTTAATCGGCCGATTTGAATTTTAAATGTAAAATCCGCAATTTTATTATTCCTAAAACTAGGCAAGGCTGTTGGCTGTGACCCCATTTAATAGAAAAACATGATAAGACCGATGGTCATTAGAGCGAACACCGAGTAGGAGTGACCAGAGTACAAAATCCACTTTCAACGATGGCCAGTTGTTCAATCTCAATTTTAAATATGAAATCCGCAAAACGTTTTCTTGTAACTTAAGCAAAAATAACGACAATGGCCTAATTTACACATAATATTTTTTTCCTTAGACTAAACAAAAATTCCGGCAATGGCCTCATTAAAAAACAACAGGAGGACGATGGTCATTAGAATTCATACCGATAAGGAATGTCCAAAATACCAAATGTAACTTTCAACATTGGTCAGTCATTTAATCTTGATTTTAAATATGAAATATTTTTTTACTGAAATTGGGTAACGATATCGGTAATAGTCCTATTTAATACAAGAACTTGTGAGACCGAAGTTCGTCGATTAGGAATGGCCAGCATATAAAATTTCACATTCAACAATAGCCAAGCGTAGAATACATTTAAAATTATTTAAAAAGCTAACTCGCAGCAAATTAAAATCGGTATCCCTACAAAAATATAGATTGTCGCACCAACGCATTGAAACAGTACAAAAGTTTAGCGGTTTGATTCAAATTTGATTCGGAATAACTTGTAGTAGTTGAAATGTATCGGAAGCAATAAGTAAACTTTAAATAGCAGTTAACACATTAAATAACTGTACTAGAAGGCACCATTGACTAAAATCTATATTTATCAACTGTACAAATAAAAAAGTTAGGTTGATACCCCTGGAACTTAACTCAAACTAAACTCAAATTGGAAATTATGCCTCCTTAGTGCCCTGCCATAATTTCCAATGCTAAGCTAAGATGGAAAGAACACGTTGAATGGAACGAGGGACTTTGCCCTTAGTCACTTCCACACTCCTACTCCCGGGCTGTTACACGGCGAGTATCACATGTAAGCTTTTATATATTTTACCCAGGCTGCCTTGTAACCATTTTATTTCTATTCACCGTTAACCTACAATTTTTTCAGGAAGCTTTCTTCTTAGTCTATCTCCTTGATTTCTCAGAATGCCGCATTCACACCGTTTCGTTACGAGATATAATTTTACGTGGATTATGAAACCTCATAAGAACATAATGCTAGGGGCGATAAGTTTGTGACAAGAAATTTTTCGGATGCTAATGGAATTTTGATGATTGACTAATAACCTCATAAGACCATAACACTAGGGCTTAGTATGCGGGGCTTTGCATACGTCGAACAATTCTATCAGGGTAAAAGGACGAAGTCAATCAAGAAAAAAATATTGATTTTACATGTCAACGCACCAGTACATAAGGCGAATGTTGCACAACAAGCAACAAGCAGTACGAGATTGTGTGTTCAGTTAAATACCGCATCAATCTTGCGGTCTATATCTGGCCCCAACTGATTATCCCCTTTTTACAAATTTGAAAAAATGAGGTTCTAAGATTTCCAAATGACAAAGAAATCAGGTGTAATAAATGCATTAGCAGGTTATGTTGAAAATAAAAATATTTTTAAACAAAATTGACCGTATTTCATATACATTCTGTCAAAAACGGTAAAGGATCATTTCAAAAGCCTGCTTAAAGAGATTATGAACATTTTTTTGTCGCTATGTTGGCACAACTGTGCTCTATCTTGACGTGAAGTTTGAATGCACGATATGTCATTTATAGTTTGTTTACAGTGCTCTATTTTCTCAGTTCATCTCAAGTGAGTTTTGCGATTGTTTTAAAATAAATAAAAATATCTAGCAAAGAAATTGTCTCAAATTTTTTATTACAAATGGGCTCATCAAAAACATGATGATTGGATGATTCGTTGGTAAAAGTGTGTTATTTCGGAAGGGGCCTACTTTGAGGGCGATACAATAAATTTGAATGAATAAATAATGTATGTTTTATTGACCAATTCCCGTTATTTTTGGACATAATGTACTTCAGCGGAAAGAATCCGAAATACAACTAACTGATCGATTGAAATAAAAAAAATCAAACATGTAAATTTAAATTTTTTAGTCCAACTCAAATGTTGACGAGATTTTAGTTTCGAGCATAGATGTAATACCTTATAGAAATCGTATAAATATTATAGTCGAAATGTTCGAATTATTAATAATGAAATCTATCTTGTTAGTTAAATCTAGTTTCTGTAAATTTCCACTTCGTTTGACATGCACCGTTTTATTGTCAAATCGGTCTAATAAATCAGTGCCCTGTAATTGTTCTTCCCTTCTTCAAATTGTTGGTGAAGATGCACATATTCATGTTTCATATTTCGTCAACAGCCACGAAAGTATATTTGACGAAAGGCAGCAAAAAATCTTTGCTCTTAAACATGTCCAAAAGACAAACGAGATGTCCTTCACACTTGTCATGCAATTTTTCATTTCCAATATAATATAATTCTAGTCATCGAAGGTTAACGCACGAAATACACTTCTAATATTTTCTGAAATCGTGTCGTATCGTCATTATCAACCAATGACAAAAACAAACTCGAACTCGGTATCTAAACAGTATAACCCCTTCAGCTAAAATCGTGTTCTATTTTAAAGGAATACTTATATGCTTAATTGGAACGCATGTACCGTGTATGTAAACATCAACCATTTATTTAATTAATAAAAAATCAATACTAAATTTTTTAAGAAATCTAACCACTTAATTATTTTATATTTTTGCTAATTGTTTATTTTCTCGGAAAACTTTGGTTTACCCTTTATTTTACATATCATATTCGTATATACTCTTTCTTGAGGGTTGGTTGACACAATTTTCTTACTAAACCGGTATAAAGATATACTCGTACACATGCACAAAATAATGTAAATATTTATTTCCAAAATTGACGCATTCGTTCTTTCAAGGTTTAGAATATGTTTAGATCATATATGTAGACAATGACGTCAATCGGCGATATTTGTTTATAAATGTAATATATTTCAATGGAACAACCTAAAGATGTGCATTTAGGAAATTGTTAAGTGTAAGAAACGTATGTTCCGATACTCGAAATACAAAAATACTTCAATGTCAATGCCAGAAAACAGAAAATGAAAAGGATCTGTTCATGGTTAGAACAGTTTTACGAGATGTACTCGTCCCACTGCGGTGCTATATCGTTTTTAAGCTATCTGTTTAAAGTATCTGTGATTTACTACAGTTATTTAAAAATTTTAAAAATGACGGGACCTTGATATTTACAGTTTGGCATTTTTAACCTAGATGGACCCGTAAGGGTTGGTCAAAAACATTGATTTAGATTCTTTTTTTAAAGCTGGGTTCACAAAGGAGGAGTAAAAATAAATTATAATTTATATGATGAGAGAAATGCTGCAAAAAAAAACGTTTAGTTTTCACCTTAGGGACCGGTTTGGGCTAAAGTTTACTTTACGTATACATTGAAAAAATCAGGTAAGGAGTATAAATTTTTAAATGCAAAGTTGTTTATCAACAGTTTTTAGGAGGGGGAAGCTAAATTTGTCCGGAAAATTACCCCATTTTCCGGGAAAATTTTAATTTAAAAAAGAATTGCGTATTATTCTATTCAAAATATTTACAAATGTGTAATTTTTATAAAAACTTTGATATTGGCTGATGCCACACGAGATTTTGGGTTTTTTGATTATTTTTTTCAAGGCCAACTAGTCGTAATAGATAATATATATATGTATGTGTGTTTTATTTGGTTTTGTTCTGCTCTCTCGAAAAAAAAAAATTAAACTAAAATGAGTCAAAAATGTCCTTGAAATATTTTTTATTTCTTTTATGTGTGGTTGTACCGAAAATTTGTTTAAGTCGCAATTAAAATCCATATCATAAGTAAACGGGGAAAGAAACGAAGAAAATAGGGTTTCTGTGATACCCTGTGGGTCATCAGTGATTAGGATTGTATCTTAACCGTTTTTCGACAGTACAAGTAATTTTTCCGGGAAAATTTTGCATTTTTTTTTACTTAATTTAGAATTATAAATACAATTTGACACTTGAAGAATTATATAAATTCTGGAGAAGCGGGGGTTTGGGGGTATACAATCCTCTAAGGTATACAAAGAATTAAAATTACATAAAAATTAATATTTTTACAAAAGCTGTTTTTTTAACATTTGAGGCACTATCAGAAGAAGCGATAAGAGCGATAAAACTCTTTGATCTGTGTCTGCAAGGTTGACGAGGCAATTATTATGAGTAAAAATAAATAAAATAAAAAAAAATATTGAAAAAATAACAAAGTGAAAAATTTTCCGGAAAGTTAAAAAAATTTCCTAAAAAATTTAGCTTCCCCCTCCTAAAAACTGATAGTAAACAATCCTGCATTTAAAAATTTTCAAAATTTATACTCCTTACTTGATTTTCTCATAAAGTAAAACTACGCCCCGGTTTGTTACTAGAACATTTTCCTCCGTATCGCTGCCCGATTGTAACCAGAAACTTTTTAGCCGTTCTATATGTTAATACGGAGGGCTTAATCGAACGTAAAAGTTGATATTTTTAGATCCTTATTCATTCGATAATATTCGGAGGTTGTTTGTACTTAAGAGTTCTAATGTGTACCAGGATGTTTGAAAAGTCCCGGTCCTGAGTAATAAGACAGTATCTTTTTGTGAAAATACTCATTTATTTTTCACCGTGCATTTTTCTATTGTAGTTGGCGCTCAATTCCTCAAAATAGGCATTTGTTTCTGAAATGACATCATCATTTGATTAAAATAACTAACTGATCAAATAGCTATCTCTTCGGGTTTGGGATCAGGTAAAAATCGCAAGGTGCCAAATCTGGAGAATACGGTGGATGGAGAAGCAATTCATAGCCCAATCCGGTCATCTTGATTTTTTTCATTTCCAGATAGTCAAAATGAATTATCAAGCATATCCGAAAAAACAGTCGCCACAACTTTGTCAGCCGATTGATGTTTTTTCGGGCGCTTCGGTGGACTCACCAGCTTCCAACCATTGGTTTTATTGTTCTTTGGGCTCTGGTGTGTAGTGATGTATCGATTTTTCATAAACGGTTTAAAACTGTCAATAAACAGTTAAGATGTTTACCAACGTACCAGTCTCACGCACTTTCAACTCACGGTCATAAGTCACCAAACGTACACATTTGTTGATCATTTCTTCGACTTTTTTTTTTCATTTACAAAATTACTGAGATGTTGAGGCACAACTAATTATCAAACACCCGACTACTTGACTGATTGTTACGAAACTTCAGATTTAGAATAATCGACGATAAGATTCCATCAAATCCATTTCCCAGCGGTGAAAGAGAGGAATGCACACTACTATTCGTATTGAGGTGCCCGCCAGAGGCTTGGTCCAATAACCGTTGGAACACTTATGACACTAATTCACTTTAATCGATCGCCGTTTGGTTTATTTATACTGCTCACTGTTAAATTCCAACAGTTTTAATTGTACTGGTAATTTTGTACTGTTTATTTTTAAATTACCAATGGGTCTCCCTCCATTGCAATTTGGTCTGCTTTCGTTGTACCAGCCTTTTCCTTTACTTGACAAGCCATTGTGTCAACCAACTTCTAATCAGTATTTGAGGAATACTTGATGTAGCCGGAAGAATAGTTGAACATCTTCGGCTGGATTCGAACCGGTGGTCATTGGGATGGTAATATTTATTCGTGTAGACCTTAACTTCTAGTAAGTGTTATATCGTTGTGTTAACATTAGTTAACAAAAATAATTGGGTTACAAATCATATAATTTTGGTGCCAATTTGTGTTGCCCCAAAATTGTTAGTAGACCAAGGTTTCACCTTAATTGTTATATTTATTGTTTACGTTTTGCTAATAAAGTTTTACAAATCATCAGTTTCACAATTTACGATGCAATAATGAGTGCAATGACCAGAATTCAAAGTTTTCTAATAATATTTTTTCTAAATACAAATTGTGCTTCAATTAATTTATTTTTGGTACTAGTTTGTGTTGCTCCAATATTGCGACCAATTTTTCAGAAAAGAAAAAAAAAACTTAAAGTAATATTAAATTTAAATATTAAGTTATTTTGTAGTTTTCCCGATCCAGTTTAGTTATTTGTAAACGTGAGTATAATTTTCGTTTGTCTGTTCGTTAATTGGTGAATTCAAAACCGTCCGAGTCAGATTGTTTACGTTTACTTTACAAACTGTTTACAAATCTGTGGCGACATGTTTTACTACCATATTTTCAAAATTTCGTCGAAGTTTATATCTCGTTTCTCTAGAATAAAATTGGACACTATTTCACTTTTTATATCATTTACCAGCTTGTGGCCCTATTCTAGCTTTTCCAGGGAATTGGGATAATATTTTGCTATAACTACAAATTACACTATTTCCCAAATTTTTATTTCTCGTTCTCAAATGTATATTCTGGAAGACTGGGAGTAATTTTTCGGGGAAATTTTTTTTATGAAAGTTTTTATAAACTAAAACACGTATTGCGACCTTATTAAAAGTTTAATATATTTTAAATATTTATTTATTGTATAAAATAATGTTTAAAACTTCATAAATGTGCGAATTACAATTCCCCCAAAAAATAATGGGGGAAAATTAAAGTCAAAACTGCTATAAAATGGAATTATTTTTTCCCAATAAAAAAATCCCAAACGGGAGAATACACTTTTCTGAATAAAAAAATCCCAACTGCCGGGGAAAACCAGAATAGGGCCACCGGTACACACTGGGGTATTATACTTGCATCACAAAATAATTTATTTTCTGAAATTACGAAATGAGAAATGGTTGAAATTGGGTCTAGTTGGGATAACAAATAGAAAATAAATAATTGATAAAGGAAACACTCGTCAATTTCATCCAAGGAAAAAGAGACATAAACTCGATAAAGTATATCGAAAATGTGATGGTAGAATATGTCACCACAGAGCGAATCGGTTTTCGATACAAATTAGGCAACAATTTCTAGTATTTTTTAATTGTTTACATATTCTTTACATTTAGTTAACAAATTGTTTACACATAGTGATGCAATTATTGCAATAATTGTTGCAATTCATTTATTTTTGATTGCAATTAGTGTTACCCTAATATATTATCCAAGTTTAACTACTCCAGTTTAATAACTCAAGATTTCATCCTTACTCATTGAATGCACCGATATACATTTCATTTCCAAGTAAGCGTGGTCCAATTTTGGTTCGCCTGTTGTTTTAAAAACTTTTGCGCAGAATTTTCAGATAGGGAGTACGTCCACGTTTCCTAATTTGCTGCGAAACCATCGGTTTGGCATACATTTTTGTAAATGTGGATCCACGTTTACATGAACGTCGATTAGACAAATATTCATAGTATTTTAAATTGTTTACACATATTGTTTACGCTTAGTTCACAAATTGTTTACAAACCATAATAATTTAATTTACGGCGGTGTGTAAAAAAATGAAACTCGTTCTATTAAAAAATAATTGCGTTGCAATTCATTTATTTCTGATGCCAATTAGTGCTGCCTTAATATATTGCCAAGCTTATAGCTCCAAATTCCATCCGAACACATTGGACGTATCGAAATAAATTTGCTTCTTTATAATGGGTAAATCCAAAATCCTTCAAGATAAAATTTGCATGCTGATTGAACATAATTTATAGTATTTTTTTAATTGTTTACAAATATTGTTTACGTTTAGTTTATAAATTGTTTTCAAATGAGAGTAACACCATTTTCAATACAGAGTCTGTAATAAGGAATGCAATATTTGTAATTGGTGTATCCAAGCTGTGACAGAATGAGCAACGCCAAACTGACAAATCAATCACTTGTTTATATTGTTAACGTTTTACAAATTAGAGCTACTTAATTTCAAATCAAAATTTGAATTAAGTGGGTGGTGGTGAACAAGTTATTACAAACCAAATGCACAACTTTTGATACAAACTCCAATCGTGAGTATCATGAACAAAATCAAACGCTTTCCAATAATATTAGATTTTGAAAAATAATTGTGTTGTTCCTTTAATCTTCCTTAAAGAAACGAGTACATATTCGTAAGATTATTGGTCACCCAATTCTGAAATATATATTTTAAGATTTATTGTCCAAAATCGTTCGGTCAGAATTTACACGAAGATTAAATAACAGTTGTTGATTGTTTACATATTGTTTACGTCTAGGTTACAAGTGGTTTGTAAATCAGAGCAACTCAATTTTCTAAATATATTTTGTAATATTAGTGCTGTGAAATTTATGAGTGAAATTTACAATTAGTTTGCAAAATAATTGTGTTTCAAATAAATATATTTGATGCCAATTTTTGGTCGCCCCAATAATATATTTCATTTATTGTCGTTCATTTTAATTACTTAGTGCATATTCGTAAGATTATTGAAATGCCAATTTTTTCCGGCTTTATCGCAGGAATATATTTTGATCACATTTCAGTTCGCAACCCTGATTACACATACAAAAAGGCTTCATGTACACACTGTATACGAAACCCCAGAGCGAGAGAATTATAAAAACTATGTACTCGTACATCAATATAGTAATACATATTTGGCATGCGCTCTAGAAAATACGACATTAAAAGGACGCCATTTTAGAGTAGAAAAAAATTGTATACAAGGAAAATTTAGCAAGAAAAAAGGAGCACACAGCCCCATATACACAAAAAATATTCGGTTTTTAGTATTTTTTTGTTTCCTTCTTGACGTTTATGTATATTTTTTTGTGTATACAATTTTCGTCGTGTGTTTGTTGAGCCAGCATAACAGCGGGCATATATACGAGAGTTCAATATTCATTCAAGAACAGCAAAAAACATAAAGTTCTACATACATTTCGCAAGATAATGTGTTTTTAGTGTAATTTTCTTTTATTTAATTTTTTTATTTTGGAAATTTTTTATTTTTTTATTTTTAAGAAATTAAATATTTATATTAAAACGAAAACCCCGATAATAATTAACTTATTAATAAGATATTGAGTGTTTTTCTCCTTTTGTTTGTTTTTTGGTTTCGTTTGGTGGTGCGAACGACGGTGAAAAACGCTGCTGTTTTTGTGAAATATAGTTTTTCGTTGCTTCATTTTTTTTGCGTGTTTGTGTGTTTTTGTATATCGATTATTGATTTGTTGTTGAATTAACATTTGTAATTAAACATAAAAAAATAATTATTATTATTGGTTTTGGTCGGTCGGCGGCGGTGTCGTAATGAATAAGAATTAATAAACTTGAGTGCTAAAAATTCTAGACATTTTTAATTTTAGTGTTGTGACTATATATAGTGGTGTAAATAATTGTAATAGTAAAAATGAAGTATAAATTACTATTTGTAGTGCAGAATTTATTAATTCTTAGTTGTATGTGTAAACAGATTGACGAAGGATACTATTATAATCAAAGAGGTGAGATTTTGTGTTTTTCTTTTTGTATGGTTCGCGGTTAAGAGCGTACAAACCAAAGCAAAATGGTTAATACCACAGTAATGAATTCCAACTCGCATACAAAAAAATTTAATATATCTTCAAAATATTCTTTTTACTATATAAGTAAATTTTTTTTTTGTGTCTTGTCGCTTTTATGAATTTATTGTACAAGTTTAAATCCCCAGTACGTTGGATAGTTTTGTATTTTTTTCATATTTTTTTACGTTCTGTATTGTTTTCATTCCATTTCTACGGAAACTATGGTCGTTTTGTGCTTGAAAGTTTTCTGCTGCGCGTGTTATTGTTGTTGCTGGAATATTATACATATGTACATGTAGAATTATAATGGCAAATAGTTTTTTATATTATTGTATTTTAACCTTATTTCGATTGGGATAGGATGCGGTGTAGAAAAAGCTGAATATATGGGAACGAACACGCAATACATTGTGAAATTTGATGTGAAACATATATGAATATATGGCCGGATTAAGAAAGATATTACTACACTTAGTCGTAATATATATTTGAAGTAGTGAAGTGAACTTTACCATTTCATATATTACATACATTACACACATGGAATATATTTAGATTACGGAGCTGGTATTTTGTTGACAGAAAATCAACATTTTCTTACGTGTGTGGGTGGAACAGAAGGGTGCCGAATTTATTTTTTCTATGTGTCGCTTTATATGTCACCTTACATTATATATGATAATATATTTTCGATTGGGGTGAAGTTATGAATAATAAGTACAACATTTTCTTTATAAGTACTTAAGTAAACTTTTACATTTTTTATTTTAATTTTAAAGGATATTAAGGTAACACTATACCGATATATAAAATTACCTGACTGGGTGTTTAGGTAGCTTAAATATATTGATTTTGTATATGTACAAAAAAAAATAGGGACACAAATTCAGGTGCATAATTGTCTGGATATTTCAAGATTTATTGCGTTGAATAAGATGACTCGTTTATTGTGATTATGATTTCCAGACCAATGAACAATAGAGCCAGATTTTCCGAAAAAATACATTGCATCATTTATCATTAAAATTGAAAGATATTTGAGATAACAATTCGCTTCAATATGATGATTTATTTATGGCGGACGTATAATGGGCGCCGTAACAATACCGTTTATGTAGCTGAATAAAATGTTCAAATTATTTTTGTCATGTTCCCCAAAAACCAATTGAATTGGTCAATAAAATATTTCAGGTAAATAAAGTAATTCAAGTATCATGTGTTTTTTACCTTGACCACTTCAAGTGGGTATTTAATGCGTAGTATATTATTTAAAGTACTGTACACGTGTTGTATTTCGTATGTGACAAATGTATGCCTGGTGGCTAAATTCTAACTTAATTTTTTTAAGGCATTTTTGGCTACATCTGCACTTACAATTACTAAGGTACATTAAATTTTGTTCACATAAACACAAACAGATCAATAAAGGTTCACATGCAGTAAAAAATACACATATGTACATATTTGAAATGGCATATTACATATGGCAGACTTGCAAATTTTTTTATTATTTTCTGGCTTTTTATTTTTTTTTTTGTTTAAAGTGCTTGAAATTTTAAAAACGAGAAACTAAAATATTTCTATGACGAGAGACAAAAACTTTGAAAAATTGTCTAAGTAGAATGGAAAATGCACTACCGGTAGAAACTGAATTTCCAAAATCTTGTAGCGGATAGAAATAGTAATTATGCGTTAACTTATCTTACATGAACTAAGGCTAATTTTAATAGATTTAATCGAGTATGGTTGAAAATATTTCACAATCCACCCCGGGTTGTAAAGTTGACCGGGTTTTCGATCGGTGTGTTGTTTCGATAGTATAAATTTTTAATTTTGCGAGATACATTTTGAATGTTTAATATGTTAAAAAAAAAATATTGAAGTGTTTAAACGTAACGAGAAATAAAAAAAGAAAGAAATAGAGTTCTTGCCAAAGGATTTTAAATTGAAGTATTCCTAGTTTTCCTCAAATCTAATCACCAACGTCATTTTGTATGTTTCTTCAATATGCCCACCCAATGAAAATTGTTAAAATGTTTAATTCATTTAATTTAAACGGATTTTTTAATTTTAATCAAACGTTTTAATTTTTTTTGGATCATAGAAACTGATATCAGATTTCACGACAATTTGCAGAAAAACAACTCACCGAAAACGACAATTCGCCGAAAATGATAATTCACCAACAAAAAATTTATCGAAAACGACAATTAACTGAATTAATAATTCACCGAAAACGACAATTCGCCACAAAAATAATTCATCGAAAAACAATTCAATTTAACGAACAAACTATTTACCGAAAATCAATTAACCGAAAACAACAATTGCTCGAAAAAACAATTCATCGAAAACGATAATTTACCGAAAATATTTAAAACTGTTTTCATTTGGTCAATATTATGCAAAATATAATAATAATCAACTATTTTGAGAGATATGATTTGATATTACATACTCCGGCCAAGCCTCAACAGAATTTCTGAAAAAGTAATTTTAATTTCATTAAAAATTGAGATCTCGAATCCCGAATAATTAATAAAATGTTGTAAAATTATTCGAGATCACTTTCGATATTTCAAAATTCGAGATTTTGATTTCGGTTTAATGATTGGAGAGATTTTATACCAACCCGGAGTGGGGATCTATAAACATGACCGGAGTGTAAAATTAGCGGTGTTGCCAATTACAAAAGGGACACCAAATCCACTAATAGGAGGAGTGGGGCTTAGTTGATTTAATTAAAATTATAATAAACAATAATGAACCTGTTGAAAAGTATTTTAAACTTCGAGATTTTTATTTTCAGTAATTTTTGTTTCAATATTTTGCAAAATTTTTTTTTTTAAGATTTTTAGTTTTCCTCGTTTTTTGGATTTAAGGTTTCGGGTTTTCTGTACATCCGAATAATTTTTAACAATTAAAATAATCTTTTCAACAAATCAGTTAAATTTTGCCTTTTAAAAGAACAATCGGAAGGTTATATAAAGACGGAATTATCGTTTTAGGTGAATTATTGTTTATTTTACTTTGGTTTTTTAGCAATTGTAATGGTGTTATTGTGATTGTTCTGTATATTGGTATATTTCAGCACTCTCGAATTTAATTCACAAATCGTAGGAAATTCTTCCATTTAGCGTCACTATCTGTGTGACAAACGAATATGATAATCGACACTTACTTATACACAATCAACTTCCCAACCACCCCATACTTTCTTTCCTTTAACGCTGGATCGCGGATAAATTTGAATTTTTGACTTATAGATGGCTAATGTGTAAGAATCACAACAATCAGTTTCGAACAAATGAGACTATTGATTTGAAAAAATCAGTCTTCTCATCAGGTCGCGACGACTGATGTTGTATTATTACATTGGAATATTGTCTATATATATAGAACATACCATGTAGTTGTTGTACTACTAGCGAATTACTGCATAGCGTACGAAATTGTGCTGAAATATACCAATATACAGAACAATCACAATAACACCATTACAATTGCTAAAAAACCAAAGTAAAATATATAATAAAATTCGTGAATGCGAAAAAGTTAGTTGTTAAAATAGAATATAGATGGAAATGTGAAAGAATCAAATTTCGTACGCTATGCAGTAATTCGCTAGTAGTACAACAACTACATGGTATGTTCTATATATATAGACAATATTCCAATGTAATAATACAACATCAGTCGTCGCGACCTGATGAGAAGACTGATTTTTTCAAATCAATAGTCTCATTTGTTCGAAACTGATTGTTGTGATTCTTACACATTAGCCATCTATAAGTCAAAAATTCAGAATTATTGTTGTCGATGAATTGTCGTTTTCGATGAACTATTTTTTTGATGAATTATCGGCTTGTTTTTTTCGATAAATTGAGGTTTTTGCTGAATTATTTTTTAGTGATTAATCATTTTCGGTGAATTTTTTTTCATAAAATTGTCGTGAAATAATAATTCGATGTAACCGACAACCGATCCAACCAAATCAGACCAGGTTGCCGACTATCATTTTCGATGGGTGCGACATTAGATTAGAGACAAAATGGAATTGCTTTACATTTTCGTTTTATTTAATTTTCAATCCAGTATGCGACCCAAAACATAAAACACGTTTACGCACGCTTTATGTAATGTATGTAATGCCCTCAGAACCTATCAAGTCCATATTGGGGATTGACAGGATGGTTTTTAAATATAAAAATATTGAATAAGTCATTCTAGTGTATTCTAAGTCCTAATATTAAGATAAAATTGAAAGAAATTTCCGTAAATTTAACAAACCCAAAACCATTTCTTACTTTTTTACGAATCTTAAATTGCTCAAGTAATCGAAAAATAATAGCATAGCAAATAAAGTAAGTTAATAAGCAAAATTTTTTAGTTTTTTTCAGTTGTACATGAATTGTAAAATTAAGTAGAGAAATTAATTTTTTTTTATTGAATGTAGAGTTTTTGAAAATGCTAAAGTTAGTGGCAGAACAGCTCGAATAAAGCTAGATTGCACTAGGCGCAAACTGGTTTTTCTGGCGCTAAAAATCATATGAAAATGTTAAATCTAGCACCGAAAGTGCTAACTTGGCAACACTGAACCAGCCCGTCTATATGCGCCTTTTAAATACGTGGGATAACCAAAAATCTAGAAGTTTTAAAAAAATTTCTGTACAAGAAATATATAGTGTAGTGTAGCTTTAGACGATATAATAACTGAAAATATCAAGAATTCATAGAAAGCAATTCATCGAAAACAGCATTTCATCGAGAAACTAATTCGCCGAAATATCATATGAAATCGGTGAATTTTAGTTTTTGAATTTTTTCATTTTCGCGGGATTGTGGTTTTCGATTAATTGCTATTTCGGAGGTTTACTTCTCAGGAAATTGCCTTTTTTAGTAGTGTATTGCTTTTTGGTAAATGATTGCGGAAAATTTTCATCCTATCGTTGCATAATGTAACCAAACAATCTTAAATTCAAAATATTGGGACTACAAATAAATTCGGTCCGTTTTCAAATAGTGGCTCTGACTATAATAATTTTTTTATAGTAACAGCTGATTTTCGTAGTTTCAGACATAAGATATCTGCCGTTAACATTCAGTTTGTAATGCTTTGAGTTTCATACAAAACGTGTTTTTTACTGGTTGAATATGTCTGGTTTTGTGATAACTAACGAGCATTTGTGTAAGCACTTCGAATGCTTGTGGAAGTTTACGGAGACAATGCTTCAACCGATTAATCATGTAGAGAATGGTTTCGACGCTTCAAAAATGATGATTTCAGCGTTGAATGTAAGCCCCGCTTAGGACAGCCAAAAAAATTCGTAGACGATGAGTTAGAGGCATTGCTCGATGAAGATCCAACTCAAACGCAAAAGGAGCTGACCCAATAAACAGTTTCCGTACGATTGAAATTTATGGGCACGATTCAAAAGCAAGGCAATTGGATCCGTTTCGAATTGAAACCAAGAGACGTGGAAATGCGATTTTTTTTCTTGTGAGCAGCTGCTTCAAAGGCACACAAGAAAGGGTTTTTTACATCAGATAGTGACTGGTGACGAGAAGAGGATCTTCTACGATAACCCCAAGAGGAAAAAATACTACGCTTTGCCCGGGCAATCATTGCCATCGACCTCAACATCAACATCAAAGACGAATATTCATGGTTCGAAGGTTATGCTGTGTATCTGGTGGGACGAAAAAGGGGGTTGTGTACTACGACTACAATTAATTCGTGAAAATTTGCTTCAAACTTAGATCGCCTCAAAAGACGAAACGTTTTTCCGAGATGGGATTCGAAAATTGTCTGAGAGGTGGGAAAAAGTCGCAAGCAGCGATGGACACTATTTTAATTAATCTGTTCATAAAAACGGACCGAAATAATTTGTACTACAAATATATTTAATAACATTTTCTTTATTTAATAATCAAAATTAGATTTTTCAACAATAAACACTTATACATCATTCTGGCTAAATACCGTTCAACGGCAAAACAAAAACAGTAGTTTTAGTTAGTCGGGTCGATGGAATTTCCACTTAGATACATTAAAATTGAATGGTACAAAACGATAATTGGCTAGCAAGCCAATACCCAAAATAAATTTAAATGCTGTTTTATGCATGTTACTTAATTGCGAATTATTACTTTTTTGGAAGCTTTTCTACTAATTTATACGTGCAAGTATAAAAAAAGAAACTTTTTCTGTATATTAAAACAATTGAAACTTAAAGTACTAAAAGTTAAAAGCAAACTGAAAAGTTTATCTCAAAACGATAGAGATTACGACTTTCTCGTGAAAAAAGCTCTTAAATAAACTTTTATGGGATTGCTCTCATCTAAACGTAAATATTAGTTTAAAGTTAGCAATAAATAACATATAGGTGCTTTTAAGGTCCCAAATATAATTATTTTTCTAATTAAAGTTAGAGACCATTTCGAAGCCTAAAAAGTTTAACTTAAATTTTAAAACTGGGAAAACTTCATGTTCATATTGGTGAAGCAACGCAAAGCCGCTTTTCGAATAAATATTTGTGATCTAGAACAAAATTTGAATGAGGTTTTACATATAAAATTTGAACTGATCCGGATCAATGGGTGTCACATGAAACACGGCAAATATTCTTTGACGATTCTTATGAGCTTAATATTTCAAATGGGATTGGATTTATTTTCAAATGGTTTGGCACCTTACGATTTTTGGGTGAAATATATTCATTGCGCTCGTACTGACTCCCATATAGGATTACTCCCAAACGCATTAACCGTGTAATATTTGTTTTGGGTATAACTCATTCCTTGACTTTGTTGAATATAACACTTTAAATGCCAATAAATGAGCATCATAGAGTTTTATGAAAAAACCGTTTGATAATGGTGCCCATATAACTTTTAAACGGTCTATCCTTTTTATTTAATTTTTATTATAGCATTTTGATACAAATTCTAAATTATCCTGTTATTGGTTGCTTAAGTTTTCACTCAACGAAATCAATATGAAATTTCGATGCAGCGTCCTATTATTGGCTGTTGAAGACATTTATTGAGTTCTGTAAAAAAAAGTGGTGCCCTCTATGAGTGAAACCAACGAGACAAAATTTCAATTATTGAAATTTTTAAATTGTTACTTTTTTCGCTAACCTCGTGATGCCACTCTTTATTTAAATGAGATCCAATATGAGGACTGAGTACAAAATTGGACGAGGGAGCTGAACAACATTAGAAAAACGCGAAGTAAATTGTTCGTTTACTAGAAACAACATGGTGTGCGTTCCATCTGGTTCTTTCATAAGCTTTTTCTACAATTTGAACGCGGTTGAAAATTCTTACGTAAACAATTTTCGGTTTTGATAATAAGCAAATAAAATAAAACTAAATAATAATTGGAGGTGAAGTAGCGTACGACTTAATTTGAAATTTCCATCTTCTTGAATCTTTATGGAAGAGCTTGAGAATTTAAAATTTAAATTGTTTGTTAAAAGTTAAATGAGTTCACGGAGTGTGATAAACATTTTTAGCAAAATTTAATGGAACCAAAATAGAATTTAGTAAAAGGAATTTTACAAACTAAACGCAGATTAGTTTTATAACGAATCGTGATGTTTTGTTTTGTTGATGTAGCTGTTCCTCTAACTAACTAAAAACACAAATTATTTTCATTTGTGAGTGTATTTCAGTTGCTAGATCTAATCAGCTAAAGTAAATTCCCCTATCGATTTTCTTAACTAAGTTTTCTATATGTATTACGAAACATACACTAAATTCTAATATTTAATTACAAGACAATTTAAAGTTAGAGCATTTGAAATGAGGGGCACAATAAACCGAATTCATTTATTAAAGTATGTATGTTATGTATTTTGTATAGATTTAATAGTCTTTGATGTTTTATTTATTTATGTTTTTTTATGTAACTCCCCTAGGTGTCATAGAAAGCGAAATAAAATATGCTTTGTATAAAAAATAAAAAGTTCGAAAAGTTCTCAAAATTAAAAATAAAAAAATATATTTTATGTATATTTATAAGGGTTATTTTCAATTTAAAAGTAAATATTGCATAAATAAATAAAAATAATCACTAAAATTTATCTTGAATCCCTTTCTCTCAAACCTCCTCAACTTTATGTTAACTTAAATAAAATTCAAGTATATAAAACATATACATGTAAAATTGATTAATTCGTTTATATGCAAATATCACCTTCAATCATGCACATTCAATATAATATTATTGTGTGTATCGCTTATAAGAAACAAGTTTCCAAATTGAATAACTGATTATTATTGTAGAGGTGAAGTTTATGTGATCAACCCACGCAATTGAAGGTGACTATGCCATAGAAACCATACTCAACTTAATATAGCTTTAAATGGTTATAAATAAATAACACATACTATTTTATTTAAATAGTCTATTTCATATATCTGACATCATTAAAGTTTACATAAAATTGAATAGTAGATCTGACACATTCGACATGTGTTTGCTTGTGTCACAAAAAAATTATTAGTCGAAATGTAAACGATTTAAATTAAAAATTAGCCTCAGCTATTAATAAAATTTGATTCAAATTTACAAAAAATGCTTGAACTGAATTATATAAAAATGTTTACTCCATAAAATGACCATTAGAAATTAATCTTTTGGAATTTTTACTTAATTAGAGCATTCATTTCGTCACGCAGTTAAGAACACGCCTATATAGAAAACAAACAAAGTTAAATTTGATTGCTCCACAAACTCGATGGACAAAGCAAACCGCTTAAATAAATTTGTTTTATTTAATTTATAAGTGAAAATCAGGTTGCTAATTGAATGGGAATTGCTTTAAACAACCCGATCTGGGCATCAAATCATATTACGGTAAGAAAATATTATTTTCTCCCAGAACTGACGTTTTCTCCCGTAACCTTTATCAACATGTTTTAGAGATAACATGTTTTAGACCCTCTTTAACTTAATATTTTTCTTTGCTTTTAAAAGTGGTGTTTCTAAATGAATTTCGTATGCATTTTATTCAACTTTAATAAAAATAACTCGGATTTGAATGCAAGCAACTTAGTACTAAATAATTTTCCGACTAAATTTACATTAAAAAAAATTCTTTGAATGTTATTTTTTCCAACAGAGATATCTAACCTTTTACCAGGATTTTCTTCTTTGTCCAATCTGGTTCGCCGCTCATTGTTTATATTCGAGTCTTATTCACTGTTCGCACCAACCAATGCCCGATAATCACAATTCAATATTACTGTGTATTCGCGAGGCGGAATTTATTTCTAATTTATTTCTATTTTCTTCGCGCCTTTGGCTTATGACATTTCGTCAAATGATTTTAACACCATTAAAAAAAACAACCTTTATTTGTCAATTGAAATTGTTCACAGTGGCTAATTCCGTTCACACAATTGTCACAATCACAAACAATTTTGTTTTTGTCTTTTTATGACTGATGAACCTTTTTCGTTTTTCATTCAACTTCCCCGTCCTTCAAAAAAACAATTTTCTTCAATGTTGTCTCGTCATTACACGGCTAATTGGATTCGTCGCCTTAGGAGCGCCTTTTTTCAAAAAAATTCAGTTTTCTTGGCCCTGACCATTGTTGCTTCATAGTTGATTTGTACTAATCTAGTGCGTTTCTTCGGTGATGGTGGCTTGTATCTTCGATTCCGTATCATCGCAAATGAAAGAATGACAAAATATCATGATTAGTATTTTTATGTATACAACATACTGCATTTCTCGACGACGTTATGTTTTTGGAATTGGGTGGAAAGTTAGGAACAAGTTATCACCCGACTTAAAGGTGCATTTTTCTTGGGATTCCAATACCACGAACTAAATGGGTAGCCTTATGTGTGTGCTGTCATTTCACGCTAACAGGACATCGTCACACTGTATACGGGCAGACAGCCAAGACAATAATTATTTAGTTTGTATAAGAGGAGACTATAGCCAAAGGTAGCTTAGTTTGGTGACTCTTAAATCTTTTTTTAATAAACCAAAAATACCAAATCCTTTGTAATTGTTTTATGATACTTTTTCATAACGATACGTTAAAATGGAGACAAGAAAACGCAAAATAGCTGAGGATGGGCTAGACGAAATTCCACCACCAACGCAAACAGAAATTCGCTATGTAATTCTCTTCGGTTTTCGGCGTAAACTAAATGCACTACAAATATTCAATGAATGCCAAATTGCATATGGAACGATTGCGCCGTTTCTACAGACTATTTTCAAATGGTTCCGACGATTCCAGACTGGACAATTTTCTGTAGAGACGAGCCCCGAGAAGGTCGACCAAAATCTTTCACTGATGACGCCACTGATGGCTGTGGTGAAGTCCAAAGTTGACGAAGATCCACGATTTACACAAGAAATTATTGCTGATGAATTGGCCTTGAATGCGCCATGGCTGTATCGCGAATATTAAGTAATCATCTGGGATAAACAAGGAAATCTGCTCGATGGGCTCCGCGAATTTTAAATGAGGTCCAAAAAGAGGCTTGAGTGCATTTTGGTAAATTTTTCCTAAATAAGTTCGTAAATGGGCAGTCTAGCATCTTTAGTAAAGTCGTTCGTTACTGGTGATGATCTTGATTCTATAAGTACGATCCGGAAACCAACAACATTCCATGGTATGGAGCCCAACGGGTGCAACTCCCCGGTAAAATCTAAACAACAAAAATCAGCAACAAAAGTAATGTCAGTCTACTTCACCCGATCAAAAATTGTAGCTACTATTCTCCTGGAAAAGGGTCAGACGGTAACTGCAAAATGGTTTACCGACGACTGCTTACCAAAAGTTTTCAAAAATTTGTTGGAAAACCGGAAGAAAGAGGATTTTATTGCGATCTCTGGCATCGTAGAAATACGACCAGCACCATATTCCCTGGATCTAGCACCTTGTGATTTCTGGTTATTTCCAAAAATTAAAAAAAAAATTGAGGGGAAAGGTAACAACAAGATAACAGTAACGCGGAGTTAATCTAGATTTTGAAGACTGTTTTGAGAAGTGGATCTATAGGCTTAATAAATGCATTGAAATCAATGGCGATTATGTAGAGAAGATAAAAAAGACGAATATTAAGAATAAATACGAAAACAAAAACGTTTTGTTTTTTTTACGGTCAACTAAGCGAACTTTTACTAGTCCCTCGTATGTGCGGATTTACAAAGCCTACTAAGAGGAGCTGCACTCACGTTGGTGTTTAACTTTTTTTATACTTTATTTATTTATATTTCGTATGTGTGGGAGGATAGGCCTTACTTGGTACGAGCGAGAACGTTGTTTGATTTACTGTAATTAAATCTGATTTTGTTGTTGTTTTTCGTGTTTACGATGAATTTGATTTCATGCTGAGAAGTTTTTAACCTGTTGATCGTAGGGAGGTGCTGGTGGTGGAGTACCAGTTAGTGTTTTTTTTTTTCTTTTTATTAACTGCTTTTTTGCACTCACGCGTGTTTTGAGCGATCTGTTACATGACGATCGACTTCCGACGTCGTGGCAGTGATGAGATTTTCTTATTATGGGACACAGATAGGTAAACGGGTTTCTCGTTTGTATTAATTGATTTTGTTTGTCACATGTGCGGGATGTAGGTAAATGAGGTCGAGAGAAGGATTTACAAGGAAAATGCTTTTATGTGACAGTTTTGTTTGGTTTTCAGCAAGCGCTGTCGTTGGTTGAAAAAGTGCTTAACATAGATATTGTATTCTATTTTCAATTGAAAGTCAAATTAAAAATTTATCAGCTTGCAATTCATACAGTTTAACGTTATACTGAATTACTATATTTCAAATATGTATAATAGACATTATAGATTATTATTCAACCAGTCGACTTTTAATGAACCAAAACTTACATCAGAATATCCAACAGTGGAAAGCAAGTTTGAATATGTAGACGATCGTCAAGTTCTTTCATCCGATTGAAAGTTTTTAATATGCCTCGTGTAATTATGGTGGCCAACACCCGAATTTCTTTTACGAATGTAAGAAAATCTTGAATACGCCATATTTTATTTCTAAATCGAAAAACCGAACCGACTGGATTTTTGATAAAAATTGTCTTGTATAATCAAAAATCATTATTTATTCCTGTCCAGAAAACCAACAAGGTCTTATTAAAAATTCAATCTTCATTTAAAAAAATTTAAAAGCCTCTACCAAAGCTGCCACTTCTGGTACACAAATATCCACCACATTTCGCATGCGTCACTCAATGTATTAAACAAGTTTTAGTATTACTTGTATAGTCCGGATAGCGAATTCGCCTGGTCTGATGTGATGCGAATTTTGGTGAAATAGTGTTTTTATCAAACTCGTCATTTCCGGTTAAATTGATGATGATATTTTAATCTGAACTAATTTAGTTTTAACCGTTTTTTCGTAAATGCTGCATACTTTTCAAAATATTTGCAAAAAACGAAAACCTCCAATGGAAGCTGCCACTTTTGGTAGAATGATATCGGCTAAATCTCCCTGAAATCTCCCAATTTATAGAAAAGCCTAAGTTGAAAGATTACAGTACTGGGGCGAAATTTTTACTGGAAAATTGTTTTTAAACAAAAATCATCATTTCCCCTTATAAATTTTAGAAAACTGATCTGGGCGCGTATTCTTGAAATCGGTGGATATTTTCGTGATTAGTAGTGAAATAAATAATAGAAGACTTGCAAGCAAATTTAAAAAATCGATTAAGGTAACCGGCGAAAAATTCGAATAATATAAATAATTTTAATGCAAATTATAATTCGTAGACGAAAATATCCACCGATTTCAAGAATACGCGCCCTGGACGGTATTGTCGAACAATTTGTTAGTTCATAGCTGTTTTTTTTAAATAAATGATATACTTTTCAAAATATATGCAAAAAGCGAAAAAGCTGCTATGAAAGCTGTTGCCGGTGGGCCGATTCACCGGCCAAAATTCACTGATATCTCTTAATTTGTTGAAACAGTTTAAGTATGAATTGTAACCCCTATCAATCAGTCCATCTGGCCTGAACATGGGCCGAATTTTTGTTGTAAAACGGCTTATTGGGTCTGTATAATTACACAAGATGTTCTTTTTATTTGTGTTTCACTTTTTCGAGATATAGAGCCTTTGGAATATAAACTAATCTAAACTTAATAAAAATTAATTATTAACGTAATTGCACCTGTATAGATCGGGAGAGCGAACTATATTCAAAAGAGTCCGCATTTGTTCATCACCTGAATCAATAGAGAAGGGGGATGCGTACCGGGGAGGATTTTACTTGCAACATTCGGAAGCAATTAAAAAGTTTTACAGAGTATTTTCGTCACAGTGTAAATTAACTAACTGCGTGCTTCTTGTAAGGGATGGCTTTCCGCGATATACTTTCTGATTGCATGCGGTTTAGATTAGACAAGTGTGATTTGTGTTTGTTTGTGGAGCCTGCAACGTGTTAGGTCGTTATGTATGAATCTGTGGTGCAGGTTCAATTAGCGGTGGAATTGATTATGGAAAACCGCAAGATATATGGACCGAAGGATAACTTAAATAAACTGATTTTATAGAGCACGACTCACGTATTTCTTTTTTTTTTTTTAATATCGCAACAAGTCGAGCGATTGATCTAAAATTTCATTATTCTAGTGGCAACCATGATATCGGAATGATTCGCGCGTCCAATCTACATTATTTAACAATTAAATCCCTATCTTGATGGTGAGCAGACGGGAGAAGCTTTCAACATCAGGAATAACCCAAATGAAGCAAGTGATTTGCCACATATACCCCTTCTCATCTTCATATTGTGTCCTTCCACTTTGAAGACAGTGCGGAGAAACTATTTTCAAAAACTAGTTAAGGGAAATTTGAATTGGTGGTGGCACGCTTTTTAGGAACACCACAGGATTAGAAGTTGTAAATGATACTTCGCGCAACTGGTTAGAACCTTTAACATTCCAAATCCTTTAGCGTTGAAGACACTTGCAGGTCCAGGATTCCTACTCAGTTTGCTCACAGAATCGTGTCTTATGAATCTTATTTCTTTAAATAATTAGGTGATAATGAAATGCAATAGCGCAGTGGAATACATGTGCTCAAGTAATTCAGTTACTGTGTTATATAGAGGATTGACATGGTCACTTTAAATTTCAGTCATAACTTAAAAGTTTTTTACTCACAAATTTCTCAAATAACCGTTTTCTAATCGCAAATTAATTAGGTTATGAAACACAAGGCCAGTATAGGAAGGTAAATTGATAATAAGTAAACTTCACACTAAAAAAGGGTTGCAAATCTTTAATTTGTTCAATATTTCTTTTAAAAAATGCATTATTAACGCAATATTTTTGTATAAGTATTATCAAAAAATTTGGAAATTTTATTGTAATGTTGAGGTTTAACTAATGAATGTCGTATTATAACATCAAGCTGCCATAGTTTTATATGTTAAATGTAAGAAAAACGAAAAAAACTTTATTATTACAATAAACTAAAATTAAGTTAGAAAAGGTCATCTGTGCTAAAGTGAGCCTTGTGCTGATCATTTTGTTTTAATGTTAACATCAACTAATCCACAATTTAACAACTCGGTGTCGTATACTGTTGAACTGTGCTGCAAGGCACGTTTATAGCGAGGGGGTACTCTAATCGAGGGAAACAAGTTCATTCAAACGAGGAAGAACGTTAACAACTAGAACGCCCTAGTGGAAGCTGTTCGCAAAAAAATAGTACAACAACTCAAGACGAGCATAAGTAAATTAACTCGTGAACTTAACGTCAGTCAAAAGCTAACATATAGCCCTATTCCTGAATACGATACGAAAACGAAAACATAAGATTCCTATTCAGTTTTAAATAAGAATCGTACGAATCTGATTCAATTCAAATATGAACTTTGCATTTTCGTTTTCGTATCGTATTCAGGTATAGGGGGGCTGGCCTTCGTCTAACAACATGTACGGAGCTATTGCCACGTGATTTTTCGAAACGTTTAAATTTTTGTCAACGCGGATTCAGAGAATTAAGATATCCGCAATTTATAGGTAAAGTGCTTTTTTACTGATGGGGAAAATTTATCAAAAGACGCCCTCATGAATTTCCACAATAGTCATATTTCTTGTACGAAAAACCAACATGAAAATGTGTGGATTACCGACTTGATGGTGTATCTTATAGAAGTTTGCTTAAAACTGATCTAGATGATAATGCTAGATGCTGTACCAGTTTTGATCAGGAATAGAAAATTCATGTATAATAGCGCTCCAGCTCACTTCAGCACAATAGCTCGCGAGTTTTAGAACATAATCTTTAACGATCGATGGATAAACTGAGGTGTTCAAATATGAAACCATCGCGAGTTTTAGAACATAATCTTTAACGATCGATGGATAAACTGAGGTGTTCAAATATGAAACCAAGAATGTCCTGCAAGATATCCGGATTTAAATCCTTTAAATTTTTCTAAAATTTATGTAACAACTATTCCAAATGTGGAGAACTTTAGAAATTGGATAATAGTTGCTCGCGAAACTATGTCCAGGTATATTTGGGAGAACACGTGAATCATTTAGAAGGATATTTGAGTGTTGTATCATGAATGGAGGTGCTCATGTTGAACATTAAATTTGAATGAATCAATATTACGGGAATTATAAAGTGTTCTTTATAATTCCCGTAAAATTCCAAAGTGTTCTTTAATTAAAATCAGTGACTATTTGAATTCCCCGCGCGTTGACTTTAAATGCAACACTGCTCCCGTAAAGTGCTATCTATTAATAGACTGTAAAATTTGAGGCATGCTGCATCATTTAGTTTGTGTTTGAAAGCCATTAAAACCAGACAATCTAGCGAACTTTAACGAAAATGGAAAAAAGGGAATTTCGTGTATCAGTACACATAATGCAAGCATTATTTTTTGCATAACAAAACCATCACCGAAACCAAGGAAAGGTTGTGGTCGTACAAGCATAACGTTCAGGTCGACCAAAAGTGGCTGTCACGCCAGAAATAGTCGATACAAATTCTATAGAATGATACTGGACAATCGGGGAGAATGAACGTGCAGTGAGATGGCTGGGGTGGTAGGCATCTAAACTGAGCACATTACATGTTCCATAAATATTTGCGCCGCATTTGGCGAAGAAACTAGTTATCTTCCATCAAAACAATGCACGGGTGCACAAGTGTGTAGTCACCATTGCATAAATCTATAAATTGGACTACGAACTGCTACCCCATCCTGCATATTCTCCAGATTTAGCCTCGTGCGACTATTTCATGTTTCCAAACTATTCAGGTTTGGACGGTAAGAGATTAAAAGAAGTCATCACTGAACGAAGAAGTATTTGGAAGGAATAAAAGAAATGGAAAACCGCTGGAGTAAATGTATCGAGCGAAAATTGAGACTATGTTGAGAAATAAAACGCTTTTTTGCCGAAAGTTTATTTTTTATTCAAAAAGTCATTGACTTATCAAACTGTCATCGCATGTCTCGATTAGTACGACTAATATCTACAAATTACAATAAATTTTCCAAATATGTATTTTTATAATATGTAAAAAAGATTACGTTAATAATGGGTTTTTAAAGAAATATGGAAAAAATTAAAGATTTTCACACCTTTATTTAGTGTGAAGTGTCCTTATTACCAGTTTACCTTATTATTAGCTCTGGTAAACTAATTAATTTGCGATAAGAAAACGTTTATTTGATAAATTTGTGAGTAATAGTTTTTCAATCATGAGTGAAATTCAAGGTGATTAATTCTACAGTAGAGCCTTGATTATCCTATAACGGTTTCAGAGAGGTAATGTGCTGTCATATAATTTTTCGTTCAGGTTAGTGTCGACCAGCACCTTCCGAATTTATTGTACTTACTTAACGTGCATTGTGCTTTATCTTATCGTTCAATTTTTAGAAAAAAAAATATATTTCTTCTAGATATTTGTACATGGTAGGTGAAGGACTGTTATGAAATCGAGCATTACCACCAATTGAAGTGATCACTTAAAAAAATGCTCTAAACCCTCTGAAATATGAAACCTGAGAGTAAATCAATTAGTTATCGAAAATGGTAAATTTGTAATGTTCAAAAATGTCACGAAAAATTGCCATTTGATATTGCAAAATATATTCCCTCTCTCGAAGCTTGTTATAAAAATTTGTGTGATTGCAATTTATATGAAATGTAGAAAATATATTAATTTACATTTGTTACGTTAGAGACAACCAAATATGTGCTAAAAGCTTAATTTGTGCTTAATTAATCCAATCCAAGCGACATTATACGAAATTTCCCTATAGACCAAAATTACATAATATATGTATACATAAATAGCGCAATTAAAATTTAATTTGAATATCTATTATATAAAACTTGTACGTTCGTTATCTAATCAAATTTTTGTAAAATTCACTTGCACGGGGGGTTCTTAAATCCCACCCTAAGTATGTACATTATATAAAATAAAATATATGTATTACATATACACAAAAGAAATTAACATAATAATTTTTATATGGAAAAATACAAATTTGATTTTCATGTAAAAACTTTGATTTTGGTTTTTCTAAAAATGGGATGATTTTTATGAATTTTTAATTAACTGTAACCATGGAAAACTATTAAATAATCGCTTTGTAGACAAGACAAAAACATAAAAAACGGGTTGCTATAATGGAATCTTATATCGATGTTAAAATTTTCCAGCTGATTTATTTTTGAGAATAATTTGCAACATTACTGTTATAAAAATATACTTCATTACATAAAATGGAAAATATTAATTTTTTTTTGCGTTTTTCACTTGAATTCATTTGAATATCACACCCAATTTCTTATATATTTTCTCATCTATATATTTAGTGTATGGGAAAATTGTTGATGTTCTATAATATTAAATTACCGTAATAATACTATAGGCAAATTATACATTGTAACTGTAAATAAAAAAAATAATATTTTTCTCGTTGTGATTGGAAAATATATGTGTGCCGGTGAATAAAATATTTTTTTTTCTAAAACTTTAATATATACGTAGTTTTGTGTAACACAGCTTACAGATTTTAATTTTAATTATATTTTGTGATATCGATTTTCATACGTAGCCGGTCAGTTTTCCAAAAATTCGATTTAATGAGAAATGTTCATCAGTGCAAGATATTTTTTTGCAAAATAAACTTTTTCATTACAAACAAAAATTAAAATAATGAAATAAGCTTTTATGGTCGAATATTAAAAGAAAATTTACAAACAAAAAAAGCTTCATCTGATTAATTTTTACGACTTTTATAATTTTGATGGTACATAAATATAAATACAAAATAGAAAGGACTGTATATATAAAATTTTATGTTTTGGGCATGATTTGTGCTCGTGATATAAACGGAAAGTGATTAGATATCTTTAAGAAATCTAAAGCTTTTTTTATTGCTTAACAAGTACGGAATAGCAGTTAGGACACAGTCTAATACAGACATTATATTTCGATTGGAATTTTTAATGCAAAATTTATGTATGAATGTATATCTGAATTTAAAACTGTCGAAAAAACATAAGCACATGACCTCACGTTGGATACCAGTTAGCTTTAAATCCAAATTGGTTTCTTATGAAATTTCATAATATATAACACCAATTAAACTTAATTTTATAAATAAACTATGTGCATATGCATAACGATTTAAAACAGAAAATACAACTTAATCTAAACTTTTTCCAGATATGGTAACTGAAATGTTAAATTGTATTTTGTACATATAATAATAAATTACACTAAACTTACATTATTCAACCTGAATATACCATTTTCGTAGAAAACATGTAATCTAATCTAATTTTCACAAAATAAAAACTATCAGTTACATAATATACCTACATATAAAAATAAAATGGTGAAAACTGTATAAAGCACTACCATAAAAAGAAAAATAGGTGCATCCCAAAAGGAAAATAATCAATATATAAATTAAAAGGACGAAAAGGTAAATATATACCGTGTGTACAATTCAAAAATTTCCACCCGCAATATTAAGTACTCAAAGTTAGTGGGAATGGTTACACAGTTTAAACATGTTCGAAACTGATGAAAATTGTTCTTATAAGAGAAATATAATTTTTAAAATTTTCATTCATCAATTGAGGAAATACAAATAACCCCCTTAATAATACTATATTAAAAACGACATATACATGTATCGTTCAATAATATTTTTGCTGAATAGAAAATTAAGTTAATTAGGTTTATTGGCATCCAAAAAACATAGTGGCTGAATTTGTGCTAATTCAGAATTTGTCCAATTCCATTAAACAACAAAACCGAAAATCTTCTATCGGATTTCATTCAACCGAACTTGATGTGCAATGGAATTGAGCCAATTTTGGACTTGCAACAGATATAGCCACTATGTTTTTAGGGTGGAAATAATATATATAATGGGTCTAATCTGGCTTTCCTTAGGAATAAGGAAATTAAAAGATTATAGCAGCTAGGAATTATTTCCTTATAACTGTATGCTGGCGACAATGAAATAGTGTTTTTAGGAGTTTTTTTTTTCCTAATTATTGCAGTTTTCAGAGTGCGTGGAATGCGCGTGGTTTAAATAAAGTAAATAAACTAATAGTTTAGAATGAAGTTTTCTATATATATTTAATTATTTAGAAAACACATGTATGTAAACTTATTAAAAAACGACGAAAATGGTCCGATTTTTTTCCCCTATAACTACGAAATACTGTGTCGCGGTTTGAAACAGTCTGTGAACTGTTAGGACTCGAAATTTTTGGAGTATGTTTATTTTTTCCATCAAATTGTACAGTTTTTGCCGAATATAAACAGTAGTTCTTGAGTGAGTCCTGCAAATTCATTTTCTATTCATATTATCGGAGTAATAAGAAAGAAGCAAAAAAAAACTAAATTTTAACCGAATTTTAAACTAAATTTCTTTTCCTCAAAAATTAATTCACCCCACTGCCAGAATACACTTTTAGAAAATTGGGGGGAAAAATTGGGAAAAAGTGCTACAAAGAATTTTTTTTTTCGAGGAATATGTCAGCAGAGATGAACATTGTTGGTTTCTAGAACAATTTATTTTTTAACACTTAGTTTGTTGTTCAACACAAATATTATTAAACGGCATATGTATTTCGTTTTTAAAATAGTATCTTTTAGTAGTTTATTTATGAAGGAACTTTTATGAAAATTATGACAAATAAAAAAAGAATAAATTTGCTGAGGTTAGTAGCCTTTCAAAAATCTTAAAGTTTGGATTGAATGATTTCTGGTTTTCCCTACAAATAGAATTTTATTTTTATCGTCTCAAGACGAAATTTTAATTTCTTGTTTTCTCGGCGTCGGGACATTACTTTTTCCTATGAGCACTAACTAGCACAAATTAAGTTTTACCGGTGTGAAAAGTTTCATTTTAAAATTTCAGTATTACGCATTATTTTAGTTAGGAAGTTTTTATTTGATCACCCAATATATATGGAAAAATTTTCGTGTTGAAACTAGTTTCTCTATATGTGAATAGAATAAAACTACTGCCATAATGAAATTTAGAATATAAAGAAATTGGGAAAATTTTATACGTATAAAAAAAAATCTATTATATTTTCTTTTTCTTATCATCATCTCTATTTATATACAGTAGGTACATATAAAATAAAATTTTCAAACGGGAACTTTTGAACTGATATTGTTCATATCAAAGAGAACTTTTGACATTCTGTAACGAAGAAATAATAAGCAGAATATTTTCCCTCTACTATACTATAACACTATTTTATACACTAACCCAATGAACAAGAAAATAAAAATTAAATTTAGTTCAGAGCTTTACGTATATAAACATTAAATACGAGTATATATCACATACATATATACATAATAATCGAGTATATGAAGACGAGAGTACATATGAGCAGTAACATAAAATCAATTTGTCGCAATTTTTCCGTAGCCAAAAAATAGACATATCTTATTACAATTACATGGCATACGAACGAATAAAGCAATTTCAATCAATTTCTATTGCCCAACCAAAAAAAACAGTAGGAAACTCATCTTACGTATAGCTATAGACACACAAAAAAAACATAATCTACTTTTGTTATGTGTACGTACATATAAGAAATATTAAATGGGATTGGATAAGAATTTCGATGACAAAGTTTTATGTCTTTATTTAATAAAAAATCGTGTACTCGTACTACAAACCATTTAAGGCCATGACTCTAGTCATTTATTCATTTTCTTAAAAATTGAAATAAATTGCTGTGTAAATGACTCTAATTGTATTTTTTTTCCTTCTGTAAAATTGATCCTATATAATAATATTATATATCCTTTATTTTCCTTCTTGGATGAGTTCCTAGAAATTTTTGTGAAATTATACTTTGCATTAATTTTATGGTCTGCAATGAAGCGCAAATTGCTGTGTGCTGTAAGATTAATGTTCCGATGCCAAATAGGTCATACAAATAAATTGTTAGTTAAAATATGGTAATTGCGAAAAATTTTATTTTAACCAACCAAAAAATATTTACGCTCCTTTGAAGATTATTAAAAGTACATAAGGAAATTAATTGAACAGAGCCGAAGAGTTGCGGAGTCGAGCAGGCCACAATAGCAATCTATGTTTTCCTCGCCAAACGGTGATATTTTACGCAATAAACACAAAAATCAAGATAAATTATTTTTTAATTTTGAAATGATGATATTATTTCTAATGACATAATTAGAAATCAAAAATGTATTGATAATTATAAAATTTTAATTAAACTTGATGATTTAATTTTTAAATGCAAATTGAGGTTTGTCTTATATTTTGACACAAAAATGGATGTAATTACATTATCAATTAATAATAACAATACGCCTTATCTATATAGTCGCGAACATCAAACTCCACAGTTTTGGCAATGGCGTTACACTCCATAATAAATCCTAAAAACTAAACTATTATACTATTATTAATAATAACTAATAATTACTGTCATTTTTGGTAACAGTATTCATGTCGGATATCTTTAAAAATGTTTCAAACACGGCAAATAAACGTCATGACATCATCAAATAATAAATGTGTTAGAAACCAACCAAAATAAAAAAAAATCAAGGTTATTAATTAATTTTAGTTTGATTGCTGCTTGATAAAAAAGCAAAATAAAATGTGTTCATATACATGGAGTCACACAAGCAACTTCTAGTAATTAATCAAAATATCGATTTTACACATCTTGGGGGACTGACAGGAATACAATCGTATACTGTTTCGAATTCATCAAATTTTAATCAAAAACTATAATCGTTATTTAAGTAATATAAAATTCTGTATTACAGTAGCATTGATTTTCAAACAAAATAAATATGTAAATCTATTATTTATTCATTAATACGAGTAGGACAAAGATTTATATAAGAAAATTATATAAGTTGTTTTATCTGAATGAGAGTGTGTGTGTGTGTTTTTTTGTTGGTGGCGGGAGGATATCTTCTAAAGAGTTTATATGTGAACCATTAACTAACATATAAGACTGTTGGATTTCTACCAATTTAAACCTCCCTCCAATGTCCCACGTCCAGCAAAAGTTGCACTTCTACCCCTCGGCGACTATAGCGTGGATGGATTACGCGGATAGATCAACATATCCCCGATCGATCCAAACTTTAGTTTGAGGAATCAAGCATAGATTACATCGGCCGTCGCATGATTGGCTCCATCTGGTTTACCTTTTCGCTGATTCCTCTCGTGCAAGCTTCCATCTTTCTGTATCACTCATATCGCTGCCATGTTTATCATATAACTTTTTTTGCTCGTTAGCTAAGAGGTAGAACGGTTCGATTCCTGCGATTACATACACTGAAACTGTTCGAAAGGCGCAGATTATCCTTAAAGCGCTAAATCGACAAATGGAGTTTAGCTTGCGCCAATACGAGATCTTAATTTCGTCAGTGCAAATTGGGGTTCCATATAGCATTATTGATAAAAAACATTAGGGAAGAGCACTTCGTTTTTGTCTTGCTACTTGTATTTGGCATAATTACAATGGATACAAAAGCTTTCGTTGCAGATCCGGCCTACCTCTTTCATGTTTTTAGCCACCATTTAGGTTGCGATGTCGTCTATAAAAAGTAAAGAACAAACTCTCGTTTAATAAAAATAAAACCGTGATAAAAGTGCACAAAATGACAATCATCGAAAAAATACGGAAGTAGTTCTCTAACATGTATCTTTGGATTTTTCCATGCCATGTCAAAAGTATTCCTTACATCCAAGGTAACAATTGCAAAGTATTTCTTTTTACCACCCTTGCATCTACTTCCGGCGATCGCATTTTGAGCAATTTCTTTGACAAAGTTAATGCATCAATTGTTTAGTGTCTCTTTATGAAGCAAAACTGGTCTTTAGCTAAGTCATCGGACCTTACAATTTAACCTGGCAGAAATCAATATCTTTCCTGTAGTGTAGAGCTTACACGAAGGTCTGTACCGCGATGGATCTTTAGGTGAATCTTTTGCCTTGCGATGACAGAACTAACCTTTGCTCTTTCCACCTCTCAGGAAATACACTTTCTTTTGGTAGGAACCGAACACATTTGCACAGTTTGGATATTGTTAGAATTGCTGCTTTGAAGATAACGATCTCAACCGTCTTTTACCAACCGATCTAACAAACTTTAAAACTCCTTCAATGATGCGCTGCGCGTGGCAAGCCAGGCTCGTTCCAGCTAGCGCTTTGGAATGCCCGTTGGCTGCAAGCTCAACCCGACCCTATCAAATTTGTCGTTTGCCTAAATAGCTTAGTCCTATAGCACAGTTTTGGACGACCTACATTATTGGAACATTGTCCATAGTCTAAGCATTTAAAGCACTTGGTGATGACTACCTTCTCTTTTCCAAAACAAGAATACATCCAATTCCACTAGGTATCACTAGGAAGGCTGATTAAAGCTACTTGGGTTCCATAGTATCAGAACCATCTATGATTTTAAAGAGCCGCAATATTAAAAAGAGGTTTAAATAGAGGGGAAGCTTTTATTCAGTTACTATAAGAAACCGTGGTAATTGGATAATTTTTGAACATAAATTTATGAGTTAAAAATTATATAAACCATCTAAATTTTAATTTTATATTTTTAATAAAATATTCAAAAAACACATATTTGAAAATCAGCCATCATAGTGCGGTATTTAATTATTATTAAATTTATACTAAAGCGGAGCATAAATTTATTAATTTTCTATAAAAATGAGCTTTCCGTTTAGTTGTGTAGGTTAGTAAAGTTAGTTAATAAACGGTGCTGCCGCAGATTCCTCTCACATCCAATTTAAAATTTAGTTTTATAAAAATTTAACTTTTTTAGTAAATTCTGGTCCCATGCACAGCAGAACTTTCGAGATGAACGATGGATTTAATAGCAATCTTAACGATCACATTTATAACAAAATTAAAGAGAGAAAACGTGAGCTGAAACGAGATTTTATGAATCACCATGTAGAACTAAAAATTTATTTAATTTGTAATTATTATTCATATATAATAAAAAATTTTCATCAAAATTTATTTATTGAAAATCTATACAACGTCGTTGATATTCTTAATTAAATATTCTTACAAAAAAAAAAAAAAAACAAAACGTATAAAACTTCAATTTTATGTGATTGCAAAACCGAGCTTTCTGTAATTTCAAAATCCGTTTACAGATGTCTCTATAATAAATTTACTTGAAATTACAGAAAAGAATAAAATAATTAAACAACTATTCACGAAATAAATCATTATTAAGTTAAGCGCGAAATCTTTAATATAATAATTTAACATAATTAAAACTAAAAACAATTATAATTTTTATTAAAAAACGGTTGGCGTAAATAAAACTTTTCGTCGTAAAATATTCACCATCATAGTTGCTGTGCGCTCTAAAACAATATTAGAAAAATGTCACAATTTTTCCAATTTTTTTTTTATTTCAACCCAATTCGCTCGTGTTGGTTATTTTTTCAGTTCCAGGAGATCTCCATAATCCATTGAACCAGGCAGAATACATAATAAATTGTTAAATTTTCTAATCAAACATTTGGGTTTTAATACTTACTTAGTTTTAATTTATACTTAGCGACATCTTTTAATTGGTTTAGTAAAAATTGTGTTAGACTAATTTAAATGTTTTTGCGTTAACTCAACACAATATGACTCAATTTTAATTTTTTTTTTCCTGAATATTGAATTACCCATTCACATTGAAAATTCAACGAAGCGTTTGTGTTTTTATATACAGACACTGGTTGGTATGAAAAAGTCATGGACAAAAATGGCGGAATCTTACGGCTCTTATATTTAGGAGGCTCTGATAGTATTCGGCTATTTTTTTCAAATAATTAAATATGTAAATAAATATTTTTACTTCGAACATACCCTTAGAGTCCTTCAACTTTCTTTCTAAGGCATTCCGCATTTCTTCCGCCGTTGTCACTTGGTCGAGGTCTCTGATGATAGCCTGAAGCTTAGTAGTTCGCGTGTATTTTGGTGTATTACATTTTCGCCAGTTAATGTGATCCAGTTTAAATTTTCAACAACAGTTCTTGTTTTTTTTGAGGATTTAGCGTTTACGAAGAATATACGACTACGATAAAAAGGTTCTAATTAAAATTTGCAAGAAAGACCGTTGATTGATCAGGGCGAAACTTCATACTTAAAATTTTTCCATAAACTCAAAGAACCTATGTTATTTGAAGAAAAGCTGTGTACCAGAAATGAAGCTGTTTTCCAAATATCTACCATTATGAAAAATATGCTTCTTTATAAAATCTGCAAAATTTAAGCGGAAATATTTTTTAGGTAGATTGACCTTTATCAAGGCATTGTTGAGCTGTGAAGGAAAGGCATTATTCACACATCTACAAAAAAAATTTCTCACATACAAAATAAGTTGTTCGCCATTTTTATAGTCAAAAATATCGATTTTTTTCGTGTTGCATTTTATTAACGTTAGTGGTTTTTTGTTGTACATATATAAAAATTAAAGTATTAAACTATGTATAAAAAAAAAATCGAAATATCCAAATTAAAATTTTTATGAAATTTTTAGGCTATGCCAAAATATAAAACCATATATGTAATTTTACTATAAAAATGAAAAAAATATTTCTGTTCTTTGTCACTCTTGTGGAGTTTTAATTTTTTTTTGTTTTGCGTTTTATCAGTAAAAAAAATTGCTGTCAGTAAATTTTTTCCATGCAATTAAGGCTTTACAAATCAAAAAATCAAAATATTACGTTATTTTTGTGTTGTACTACATTTTACAAGTCTTGATTTTCTAAAGTCAAATGGATATATGCAAAAAACAACGTAAAAATGAAGCTAGTCAGTGAATATTCCATTGTTTCTGTGGAGGATTTTTTTTGCTTTGTTATGTGGTTGTTACCGTTTTCAAATCTATGAATTTGTATATAGAAAGAGAGAATATAGAGGAACAGTAAAAGTCAACGTAATCGATCTCGTAGATTTCAAAAATGCAAACGAACTGAAAACAACGTAAACGCGGATTGTGTTGTTTTTGCTTAACATAGCAGTTTTGATTAGGTATTTTTTAAATTTTAAAACAAAATTTGGATCAAGTTTTACATCTACAGTTTGAACTGATCCGTGAATCAATGGGTGTCATAAAATGCAGTAAATGTTATAATTGTGTTTTTCTGTACTCTGTTAGCTCCTGCCATGTTTTTTTAAACGAATTATTGATTATTTAATAATTATCTAATAATGATTCTTTTTCATCTATTTTCAGGTAAATATGTGGAATATTAACGACGAGCCATTTTGGATTTACGGATAACATAAAAAATATTCATTCTGGTTTGTAATATTGAAAATAGATTTACATCACTCTTAAAAGGATGTACAGCATTTATTAACCTAAACTACCCATTTTATCATTTTTTACTTTGGCCATGAATATAATACGAGTATATATAGAACGGGGAACATTTATCAATTTTCTGTTTTTTCTCGAGCCTGGAATTCGACAAAACCAATATATCTGTAACCATTTAACAAATTATCAGTAATTTATTGAAAAAGTATATCTCGAAATTATATAAATTTTCACAGAAATTTATCATCGAAATATCTATAATACACTCACATATATACACACACTCATACAAGAATTATATAATTTTCATTTCCAATTTTCCAAACCATAAAATTTTGTTTAATCTAAATAACATATTTCAAATAATAATAAAACGCCATCATAATTTCCCTTTAATTGTATAATTTTTTTTTTTTTTGGTTTAAAGCTAGAAGTATGTAACGCCGCTGTAGATAGCTAGCTGGTTCTAATCTCATTGCGTGTACACACTGATATATACGAGTATATAAAGTGGAACAAACGGAAATATTATATAAGGAAGGTATATCCTTTGAAAGGCATATCAAATTATATTTTTGTCAAATGACAGAATTTGTATAGAAAAAATATAATGAAAGCGTGGAGAATACAGGCCAATCATAATCATAATAATAAGTTTAATTAATAATTAAATAGTAATTATATTTTACACAAAAAAGAGGAAATTATATTTTTTTTTTCTCGTTTTGATTTTTATATATGGAATCTAAGGAGTAGCAAGAGTATTATAAAGCAGCTACTTTGGGGATAATTTCAAGAATATTTTCTATGTTGTTTGTCCCCATAATATTTAGGAAAAGCTAATACGTACACACACACACACATAAAAACTTGTAACAAAACAAAAAAATCTACTAGATAAAATTATTTGCTGTAGTTTTGGATATATACTCGTAGGATGTTTCTTTACTACCCAAAGCGTTTTTGTATTATTTTTGCTAAGAAAAAGGACATAATTTGGAAAATGGTTGTTCGTTTAGTTTATATATAAAAATTGTTATCACAAAAAATGTAATCATAAAAATATATACAGAATAGATTTGCAACAGCTGTTATCGCGTCATATTATACTCGACACAGATTTTCCGTCTAAAGTAAATCCTTCAGTAATTGCCAGAAATTAATTTTATTCGGCGTTTCAAGAGTATAATTTTATAAAACAATTGATCAGAGGCGTATGAATATTAAATCAATACATAATACGTTACTTTATTGTAAGTCATTGTTAATCACTTCGATAAATTTGCGTTGATAAAAACGGTCCGAATGAAAATTGAGATTGATCCTTTATCAAAAAGGCTATAGTATATTATTATGTATTATATTGTGTATACGAAAAAATGTCATATAATCTCATATCATATAAAAGATTTTTTTGTTTGTTTTGTTTTTTTTTGGGATTAATGTAATCTAATCAAACTAAACAATGTCACATTTTTGTCAAAAGATATTTTTAAGCTTATCTTCTTGCCTGAATACTTTATTGATTGAATTGTATATCTCCTTTATATACTTTATGTGTTTGAACCCAAATTACGATCGAATTCACAAATTGATAATTCTGGAAAAATTCTCTCTTAAATAATTTTATTTATTGTTTTTTCGAAGAAATCGAACTTTTTACTATATATTACATTATTTTGTAATTTAATACAAAAAATCGATTGATTTTTATGTAATCGCGTACCAGGGTTGAATATTGTGTCGGAACAATAATTTATATGAACCACACAAATACGTATTTTATGTATGAAGACATTCACTAAGTAATTCTACAGTCAAAAAAATTAAAAGTTTTATTTCTCTATTAAAAACATAATAAAGTGCTTTTGTATATTATTTTGATTAATAACTTGTATAATGGAAAACATTTCCACTAAAAACACGCAAGTACGAGGGTAGTTTTGGAAGTTCGCAATGCTTTGTCTATAGAGTAGTACAAGAACAGTATAATCTACTAAATTTTTAGGTTTTAATCTACTACAATTTCCACGTAAAGTTACATTTCTATCTGTGAATTCATTTGTTTAAAAAAAAATAGTTTAACGTAGACGCTTGAAATTTTAAAATGGAAAATGTTCAAAATCACACGGTTAGTAAATTTAAGGTGGTAAACATTTTAGAAAGTCCGTTCGTTCAATCCATGTTGTTTGTAAATGGGCAGTTCAATTTAAACGTGGTCGTGAAAGCATTGAAGTTGATCCGCTTAGCGGCAGAACATTGTGAAAGAACATTGCTGCATGTTAAAGCTGTAAGCCAAATGAGATTTGCTATCATCGAGGCAATATACCCACATTCAAGAGTGGCTTGGTACTTCAAATTATTACAGCATTTACCCTATCAACTTCAACAAAATTTAAGAAAATACAAGAATTTTCATCTACCTTTTTACCTTACCACACGGAATACTACGTTTAGTTTATCTTCTTACACGTATTGTAACACCGATTTTTTTTAATCTAAATTCTCAACTAACTAAATTGATGATTAGTTCATTCTAGTCGTTCATAGATGGCACAAAACAAATCGAATCTGATATTTTATTAAATTTGGCTAAATAAATTAAAATTTATAAATTTACAAAATATCTCTAATCGATTACATATTGATAAATCTGAACTTATTTTGCAAATTAGAACTAAATATCAGGCACTTGTTGGTTTCGACCAGAGATAACAGTATGTATCAATAACTGGTAAGAACCATAAATTTAGTTAGTCGAAAATTTAGACAAAATAAAAATCGGTGTCAAACACACCGGCATTAGTGATTGAAGTTAATACTTATTATTAAACGTACACGAGGGAGAGGTTACCAGAACATTTGGATGTTTGCAAAATACTGTGAATTTATATTCAAAGTATACTCATAATACATTTTGCTTCAATTTTATAATATAACGACCAAATTTTTTAATCTATCGAATTCAAAGTTTCATTAGTTCAAAACCAAACTTTCAAACGTCTTGGTATACGCACAGACTAACCCAAACTTTCATAATTAAATTTACTTATTTATTATTAACATTTAGTAAACTTTTCCTAATCGAATAAAATAAAATTTCTATCAACTATAAAAACAAATTATACGCGATTGAACTTTTTACTAAACCTTACTAAGTGCGGCTTGCTATCAATTTGCATATATTCGAAAGCAAATATTTTAATTCTTTTAAAATATAAAATATATTTTATTTTATTATGTAAACGTGATTTAAAAATTTTTTAATAAATAAATATTTAATTATTTTATAGAATTTAATTAATCAAAATAAATTATTTAAGTTAATTATTAAACAGAATTAAGATTCAATTTAATTAGAAGTTGACCTTAATTTATTTAATTAAAAATCTAATTTTATTTTTTGAACTTTTAACAATATTTATTAAGAATTAATTATAGTGAAAATAATATTTTAGAATTTAATTTTAAATATCGAAATCGGAAATATTCGTTCCTCAGTTTTTATTATAGTTTTATACCGCGATTTTGCTTCCATTGTGCCATGTTCAACTAAAATCGAGAAGTAACTATAATTTTATGAACTAGAGCCTAAACATTTAGTTACTTCGCAATTTTAGTTGTACATGCCATAAGGGGAATGGCATGTACAACTAAATTGCCAATCCAAGGAATTTTCCTCAATTGACTAACAGAAAACCGTTATTAGATCGAGGGCTGATTGGCAACATTTTTTTAAATTTTTTTTCGTAGAGCATAAACTTTTAGTTACTTCTCAATTTTAGTTGTACATCGTAGAACATATGCTATAACGGTAGCAAAATCCAAGGAATTTTCCTAAAATTCAGCCCACACGTTGTTGACTCAATTGACAAACAGAAATTGGTAATGGGGTCGTGGGCTGATTGGCAAAATCTTTTTTTTTTCATAGAGCATAAACTTTCAGTTACTTCTCAATTTTAGTTGTACATGCCATAAGGGTTGCAAAATCCAAGAAATTTTCTTAAAACTCAGCACACATGTTGTTGACACAATTGACTAATAGAAAATCGTTATTAGATCGAGGGCTGATAGGCAAAATTTTTTAATTTTTTTCGTACAGCATAAACTTTCAGTTACTTCTCAATTTTAGTTGTTCATGCCATAAGGGTAACAAAATCCAAGGAATTTTCCTAAAATTCAGTCCACACGTTGTTGACTCAATTGATAAACAGAAATTGGTAATGAGATCGTGGGCTGATTGGCAAAATTTTTTTCATTTTTATTTTTTTTTCGTAGAGCATAAACTTTCAGTTACTTCTCAATTTTAGTTGTACATACCATAAGGGTAGAAAAATCCAAGGGATTTCCCTAAAACTCAGCACACATGTTGACAAACAGAAATTGGTAATGAGATCGTGAGCTGATTGGCAAAAATCTTTTTTAATTTTTGTTCGTAAAGCATAAACTTTTAGTTACTTCTCAATTTTAGTTGTACATGTCGTAAGGGTAGCAAAATCCAAGATATTTTCTTAAAACTCAACCCACACGTTGCTGGTTCAATGGAATAACAGAAAATCGCAATGATCGTCACAAATGTTAAAGAAAGTTACGGAAATGTTTGTTGCATGTGTGTCGATGTTTTCGTGTTTCTGTTTTGAATTGCCATCCTCGTTACTTGTATTTTAACTTGCTTGAGGGTCTTTGCTTATCTAATTTTGACTATTTTGTTCCTTGGCTATCATAAAAATAGCGTGGTACCGGTGCTATTTTGGCGGAATTGCCCTTAGTATTCTTCAGTGCAACGATGAATCTTATTAAATAATCGCCATTTTCTGTTATTTAGGTCTATAGTAAAGGCCAATAGAGATTATCTTTAAATTTGTAACAGTCACAGTAATACTAATTAGTTAACATAAGGCAGTTAATATACTTTAACAGCGAGTTCATACGACGGATAAAAATCTCGGATTTCTCTATCCCATCGTTTTAACCAATTACATCACGTAAATTATACAACGGGTACGCCTCATTTCATATAAAAAAGTTGAAAATATTGAAAAAAAAATCTGGGATAGAACAATCCGAGATTTTTATCCGTCGTATGAACTCGCAGTAAGGCAGATAGTAATTTTGAGGAATTGTCTGTTCTTTTTACACAACTATGTTTGTTAATAAACAAATTAAGGTCAAGTTCTAATTAAATTGAATCTTAATTCTAATTAAATTAACTTTGATAATTAATTGTGATTAATTCAATTCTTTAAAATAATTGAATGCTCAAGATGTCAATAGCGAAATAATTTAAAAGAATTAAAATATTTGCCCCTGAATATATCTAAATGAATAGCAAACACATTTCGTAAGATTTAGTAAAAAATTCAATCATCTATATAGACCAATGAAGAATTTACTAAAATTGCACTATATTCATTTAATACGATTTAGTAGAAACTTCAGAGGCATCAAAGTATAGGTATCAGCAAATCACATAATGAAGTAAAAAAATGTATTTATCGGTTGATCCGTACAAAGTATATTACACTCAGTTATACATATAGACATTTAGAATTTAGGAGATCTTCAGAATTAAGTAAATAAGTTTCTCCTAACCATCCCCATTTTTTAGGATAATTTAGGAAATTGCTTCAACTCATCGAATTTTCTCGGAATAATTATTTATGTAAAAAAAAAAATAATTGAATTTTAAGTTTCAACCACGTACTCGTGGTGTATATGTACAGATATACCCAATGAAAAGCACTAGGTTCCCTAAAATTAATAGGAAAATGAATGTAGAATTAATTAGAAACCAATAAGTTGTGAAACTTGGCACCTCCCAAATTTAATAAATAGCTCTGCAAAACTTTCAACATCGAACTTCTAGAATTATTATACATTAAATATAAAATTTTCAAATTAGAATTAAATATCAGGATCTTTAAGTTGTGTATCGTTTATTTCCTCCTTCTACTTCATAATTTCCACTAAAACGCACTAGACATCACATTATTATCTTATACACAAAACCCAAAATTAAATTAGGCAAATAATTCAAATTTAAAAAAATATGTAAGTCAAAAACTGTGTAATACGGTGTTTGCTGTAAATAAATTTTATATGTAAAGCTTTAATAATCCCGTACGGATTTATTTAAACAGCTTTATTTTTATTAAAATCAGACTATATAAGAAAATATTATAGACGATGAATGAATGTCTGGATGAAAACATTTTTAACGATTTTTTTTAGTATATTTTGCGGGTCAACAGCAATATCACCTTCACATTATGCAAAAATTAAATTTTATCTGCAAAGTACTTGTACTTTATATTGAAAATTGTTTTTGAGCCAGACATTCCATATGAACGTTCGGTCATTAATTTTAATCATATACGACAATTCATAATAACAAAACTATAAACAATTCAATTCTGAAGAAAAACAGAAAAAAACTAATTGTCACGCTATATATTCGTTAATATAACCGGCTAGCACATAATTCATACGGGTTGATAATTTTGTGTTTAATTTTCTACGGTAATTAAAGTTGAATTAAATGTAAATTTGTAAAAATTCATAATTCTCGGTGATCACAACGCCATACAATTTCAAAATCAATCAAAATATATAATTGGAATTGGAAGGTGAACAAGTTTCATATTTATTCTAATGTCAATATGCAAGTTTAAAAAATATTATTTATGTTAAATTACGAAGGTGGTCAACATTTATCAAGAATCAAGATTGTTATGTATTAGATTTTTAAATATCTCGTCAAATCGAAACTTACAAATTAATTAGATTTTTTAATTTAATTTTTTCGGAACTACTTCATTTTTCCCTTATATTGGAATAGAAAACTTAAGAGAAAACTAAGAATTAGTTTTAGGAGCAAGCAAATTAAAAATAATTTAATTATACTTGTTTCTCGTTTTTTACATCTATATGATACCACACTGTTCTGACTTACAACATAGTTCAACTCGTAAACATAATTTATTGTAATAAAATAATTTTTTCGATCATTAAAAACAATGTTAACCCACCAAAATGCCACCCACACTCCACTGAAACCATTGTACCATATAATATGAGTAGAGTATTAAAAAATCTTATAATTTTAATTAGCCAACATATCAAATTATATAATTAAAGAATATATACAAAATTAATTGTATGTATATAATTAACGTGCTCAAGAAATAAATACATTTTATATAAAATGAAGTATTTGACGTGGGATCTGGTAAATAAGGTAAGGCTTTGTATTATTCGTATTCGTAGATGTATAATAATTTCGATGAATGCAAATTCAACTAACGTCAAATATTTGGAAAGGTTAAGGTAGCAGCGATAATGTTCTGTTTTATAAAAAAAAAAATTAGAACAAATACTTTAGTATCGTATATGAAGCTGACCCGAAAATCATCCCAAAAACGCCTTTAAAATATAGATGTGTTTCTCCGCTAAATCCATTAAAAGGCTCTTCAGTCCGAAAAATAAAACAATATGGGAGAAATCACATTCCATCCCGAGAAAATAATTACAGTGTCACATACACAAAACAAATTTTGCGTTCAAAAGCTATTAGAAGAAGGGAATCACACAATTACCTGGAATAAAATTAATTGAATTTTTTTTTTTACAATATTTATATTTCGTTTCACAGAAGTTAACAGATATAGCGGTTTATGGTATGCGCATGTACTGATCTTCAGCATTAAGCACACGAACGCTCATTACCTTAAGATATGGGTAAATATTGCCTTCCCAGCTAATTTAATATTCGTTTCTGCGGCACTATTCTGGTAATTCCCCGGGAATAGGGAACTGGGGAAAGAATTTATTCGCGATTTCCAACAAAGTAGTTGACATCTGTGACACTATTCTGGTTTCCCCTGGGAATAGGGTATTGGGAAAAGTATTTTCAAAGTATTTTTGTCTATATTATATTTTTTTTGGCCAGTGGCACTATACTGGTAATTCCCTGGGAATAGGAAACTTGAGAAAGAATTTGTATGTACTTTCTGTTCAAGTATTTTTTTTTCCGGCCTACGAGAAAAGTTTGACGTAAATATTTATAAATTGGGAATAATTTTTCCGTATCTAAAGTGGTGGGGAAAATTATTCCCAATTAATTTTGTTTATAAAACAATTAACACTAGCTTTTTTTACCTCATTATGCGAAAGAAAAAAATATTTAACTAAAAATTACATATTGGCGAATTCATTCAATTTATTTAAATTACATTTTTCTGGACTACTGTTGGAATAAGTTTGGTATGAATATTTTCGAAAAAAAGTTGATTAGGAAACTTTTGTTCCACAAAATTTTTATAGGGAAAAATAATTCCCAATATATCTTTGTTTCTAGAATATTAACACCCAACTAATTGAAACAGTATAGGCCAGAAAAAATAATTTAGACAGAAATGCTATGAAAATACTTTTTCCAATACCCTATTCCCAGCGGAAGCCAGAATAGTGTCACAGATGCCAGCTTGTGAGTTTGCCTTTATTTGAATGACGTTTTTGAAATGTTGAAGTTTGGCCGAATTGGTTAAAATCCGGTTTGGGTAATAAAAATGAGATTCCAATATTAGTTTTCGATATAATTCTGGAAATGATCAATTAAAATGAAACTGCTTATTGGTTTGGGATGAAAGTTGGTTTTTATGATGAATGTTGGATTACAATAAAAGTTCCTGTCGTAATTTGTCAAAACAGTTATTTACAATGGTACTATGAAATTTTAATCAAACTGACTCATTTATCCGACGCTGGAGAACTTGGTCTGCATGATAAAAATGGATATTCTTAAGTTCCGGATGGAATTCCAATATGAGGTTTTGGATATTTTTCTGGACAATAGTCGATTTGAATGGAACGAATCCATTTGTCAAGAACTGATAAAGATACAACTAACTTGCGGGAATAATTTTTTTATAACTAGTCACATAGCTATTGAGTCGATTAAGAAAACTCTCTTACTACGATTGGGGCTTATTACAGGTTTTTATTTTTTATTGTTAACTATGCGATCTGTTTTGGGGCTCAGGCTCACCCTGCTCTTCCGCAATTATGCTTTTTACGTCCTTACTTTACGCCTCCCGCCAACTCGAAGACGTACGGGTATAGGACCGATTTAAGACCATCTGCATATTGCAAGCTCCATGCCAGCCTATACTGGCATGTTTTGTACACCGACAGGGGTCATATATATGTTTTACATTTCACCACAGATCGTAATCTGTTGATGAAATTTACCTTTGCATCCTGCCCCTATCGGGATTCGAACCCGGTACCTCCCGATCCAAACGCCAAAGCTTTAACCACTGTACTATTTGGCCGGTATTACGAGTTGGTATCGAAAGGCCAACAATTTATCAGCGATAAGAAATACCCGAATATGCCATCCTAAAAATAGTAATTCAAACAACAAAAATCTCAAAACCCATAATACTAAAAATATATTTACCAAAAAAAAAATCCCATTTACCGAAAATAAAACCAAATGAGTCGAAATCCGGAAGATTCGAAAAAATGAATTCAGATAATTTTCCTTAAGATATTTTTTTAAAATATAAAATATATATTAATATTATGTAGATTTATATTTCATTTTCAAATTTAAATTAAATAGATTTAAATAAATATAAAATTAAATGCAAATTTTGAATTTTTTTTTTTGAGATTAATTTTTTCGCCCAAACAATTAAAAATTTACAAAAGGTGATTTGGGATATTTTTCGGAATATTTATTTTTGGCAATTTGAAATTTGAGAAACAGCCTACTAGTAGGTTTTTGATCTAGTCAAAATCATCATTTTGGTAACAAAATTTTCGGGAATACGATGGTATCCCCGGTATTACACGTTTTTCTTAATTAATATATGTATTTTTATTTCCTCAAATGTTCAAAAATATATTTTAAAAATTTTAATTATTTTATTTAATGTTTAGAATTTTAATTCAAATTATTTGCTAAAATTTGTAATTGGCTTCTATTTTTACAAACCTAATTTCCTAGGACATAAAAATGTCAATTTATCGAAAAGACATTGCATCAAAAAACAATTCGCTAAAAAAATGTAGATTATTTAGTTAGTAGGGTAAGTATAAATTGTTTGTATTGTTCGGTAAATTCAAATCAGCCATTTTCGGCCAGAATCGCATCCGAAAGTTATTTTAGGTAGCTTCGGATTGACAATCGTTATAAAAGTTTTATAGAATTTGACCTGTTAAACTATTTTAAAGCACAATTTATTCAAGGAAGATTTTATCGACAATTCGATGTAAGAATGTAGATTCGGTTAATTATAGTTAGTCATTTACTAAAAACGTCAATTTATCAAAAGGAGATTTCATCGAAAATGACAATTCACAGAAAATATGTAGGTCACTTGGTTATTTAGTTATTCAGATTAAGTAAATTATTTGTTTTCTTATTTGTAGATTCCTTCCAGTGGCACTATTCCGGTTTTCCCTGGGAATAGGGAATTGGGAAAAAATATTTTTGCCTAAATTGTATTTTTCTGGCCTACTGAGGAAGGAAATAAGTTTGGTGTAAATATTTTCGAAACAAATTTTTCTCAATTAACTTTGTTTTGAAAATTTTTGCACTAAACTTATTACTTCAGTAGACCAGGAAAATACAATTTGGATAAAAATGCTATGAAAATATTTTTTTTCCAGAATAGAGCCACAGAATAACGATGAAAAAAATAGTAAATAACGAATGATATACAGCAGTTACTATCGAGTTTTATCGCAATCGGGACAAATGTTTTAGTTCGCTTCGGTAATCGGCATAATTAGATTCAAAATGGTCATTTTTCAGAACCACATCTGAAGATTATTTTTGATATAGAACCAGTATTTCCTACAAATCGTATCTCATATTGCAATCCCATTTGCATCATACGTCAATACCCCCCCCCCCTCCCTTCCTCCCCGTTTCATAACTATCGAAACTTTATTAGAATCACATGTTCGTCATCCAAATCAAGATTCATCTCGATCGGGTTCAATTGCTGATGATAAATTAATTGATTGGTCCCAACAATTTGGAAATTATCTTACAGTTTCCGGAACTCTAATTGGAATTCTAATTTTAATCATACGTATTAGTTTAATGCCAATCGTATAAATGACTTGGTTAGGTTCAAATCGGCCATGTTTCAGGGCCACATCTCGATAATATCCTAGAATCTAATTTTTACCGCACGGTGTATAAGATACGTCTCTTTTAATTTTTAAAATTATAAATGGTTCAATTACCCTCAAATTGCTAATTTTCAGACCCATGCTAAGTTTCATTAAAATTGGCTATTTGCGAAAACTTCAACGAACTCTTAAACATCGATTCCTCTAGTAGTTTCAAGTTCGGCCGAATTACAAAAATTTTAATTATGTTGTCACATCGAGCGATATTGTTCGAATGTTGTTTTGTTTCTTATCACCTAAAAAATCCAAATGCACCAACAGACAGTATTTTATGTTTCTCTCGCTTAAAATTACGGGTTGGCATAATAACCGAAAAAGTTTTAATGGAGGTAGTAAAATTTTATCGTCCACTTGAAGTGACAAACGATGTGACTAACAGGACTTTTTTTCACGAACATTTTTCGCTTAATTCTTTTTCAATGAATTGGCGTATTTTATACGGTGGGGTCTTATTATATTTTCGTATTGGTGTTTTATTTATTTTATTTGTAAATCGCTGGTTCGGCAGATAGATCGGATCATGTAAAACGTTATGCGAATCCTTCCTGTTCATAAAGCTATTAGGGTTTCATGTGAAATCTTATGTTGTAAAGTAATCTGAATCAAATAAATTACCGACGAAGAGAAAATATCAAATTACATGAATTATTGCTTTACATATGCCGTTCAAAATAGGAATGATTGGATTATAATTTCATATATGTATACATATTATATACAGTATGCTTATTATATAAAATCTTTGTCATATTTATTTCTAATATTTCAATATAATAAAGTTATATAACAAATTATTTTTATTTTATTTTATTGATTCATTAAAAAGCTCTTATAGTTTATTTGTAAAAAAAATTTAACATGCTGATTGGGTAAATTTCGCTTTGGTACATCATATATGTATAATCGGATTATGTTCAACGGGAATTTTGAGAATACCCTTTGCTACGTGAATATTTTATGTACGATTTATATCTAGAATACAATCTGAGATCGTATACCTAATATTGAATTGGCAATTTTATTATTCCTGCTTAGGACGGTACATGTAAATTCTATAAAACAAAATAGTTCAGTAGAGAGCTTTTATTTTATTCGTTTTATTCGACATATAATTTTTGATTGAAAATGTATAATATTAAAAATATATAAAATTAAATCTTACATAGTTTAACACTTCGACGCATGAGATAATCGTTAAGATTACAGAAATAACCCTAAAAATGTAATGAGATCACATCTTTGCCTTTAAAAATCCTTGTTAATTGATTTGTATATAAGTTTTTCTTGCTGGTTGTCTTTTTACCTGATAAACACGACACAACATTTTTAGTATGGGCACATATACATTTACAATAAAGATTAGGTCAGAGAATGTACATAATATTTATATTGTTTGTCTTATCTATTTTAATTCCGAGTAAATAACAAAAAGAAACCAAATTTCTCAGGTTAATAATTAGGAACCTTATAAATACAACAAAAATTCCAGAACCAAATTGATATTTTAGAAAAAGTTTCAAAAAGGGGATACTTAACATTTTTGCTTTTCTCTCCCGCCTTAGATAAATAACCTTTAAACAAAAAAAAAATGTTTTCTAGAATAAACAATACCCATAGTCATCATCATCATCATCGTCGTCATCTATCGAGAGAGAATTTATAAATTGTGTTCCTAGTGTAACCAAATCATCTTCAGGCATTTAAATATGTATGCTTTTTGTACTATGCGGTGTAAAATGTATAATTAAATTTTCATAAGTAAATAATGTCGCCATAATCATTTACATAATTTTTTATAATTTGACCGCCTATTAATACTCGCCACACAAAGAATATACCGCGTCGCCCTGGAATTAAGTAATTTAATTTCTCTTCTGTGTATGTTTTTCTTGTATAGCGGATACAAAAAATTATATTCAGGAGAGAAGGCAATGCAGCAAATCTAATAGTTTTTCTTTTATCGTTCGTTTTTTTTTTGTTATGCAAACGACAAGGGAAATGGCATACAATGATACCATAATTTTCTATTGTTTTGAGAAACTCCCATTCAACAGAAGATGTTAAAAAATCTGAAACTGGAAAGTTTATTCCGCTCTAAAATAAAAAAATGTATTTTTTTGTTATGTACCCACAGTGCCCACAATATCGTGTACTCATAACATTTTAACTCCTGTTGAAATCGTAATGTACAAAAATATGTACTGACCTTGCTATTTGCATATTTTATCTATTAAATTGGTAAGAATTTATTAGTTTAATGAATACATCTATTATTCTATACGTTCCGATTATTCCGTTTTGTAATGTGCACGAAAATAACAGCTCAAAATTAATTACAATTTTTTTTTATTTTAATATACTTAAGTAGTTCAGGCTACTTAAATCTAATATGTTAGAAGCATCGTAGAATATATATAATTACATAATTTTTGTAATTGAAATAAATTAGGTATAATTTTGAAATCTGTGGGTCAAGTACTAAGATTTTATGTCTATTTTTATTGTTTGGTATTTTGCAATTTTAATGTTAGATTGTTGAACAGATAACACTTTTAAATCGTCATGATTTGTGTTGTTTAGTGTAAAAGGTCTAACGGTAGTAAAATCGGTTGTCAATTTAAGGTCTAGCAAAGAATTGTCAACAAGTTACAACAAAAGCAGTCATATAGTGATTGCAGTGCTATTCAAGTTTATACTCCTTTCGCTAGTCATTGTTCCAGCTGCACCTTGCAATAGTGGGTTATATGTCTAAGAACGCTCCGTGGTCATTTTTTGTTGTTACTAAGTGGTTTTTGGAATTTGCCCAGCACTATGTAAACCGATCTGTAACATACCTATCCACGCACGATCGATCGTCGACCGGCAAAACCAATTTAAAGAGTGAAATCAAAAGCAAAATATAAACAAAATCGCTCTTAAGGGGACATAACACCTTCAAATTTTCAAAAAATCGATATTTTTCATGATAGAATATGTTAGAATGAACGTTTAGGTTATTTTCAAGTCATCTGTATTTCTATATGCGGATGATTTAAAAGTTTTTAGAATTATTGCAAATTCACAAGATAACAAATTACTACAAGATGCCATAGATATAATCGGCCAGTGGTGTGCAGTCAACCAATTACATCGCAATATCAAAAAATGCAAAATTATGTCCTTCCATCGGAAAAAACCACCAGCATAGTGATTATAACATCAAAGGCAAAAAATAAAGTGAATAAATGAGACAAAAGATTTGGGTGTGACGTTTGTTAGAAATATGTTCTTTAACAAACACATTGTTCTAATTATTGCAAGGTTTAACTTTATCAGATCAGAGATAAATCATAAATTTAACCGATCAGCTCACTTTGTTCATCTTACATTTCAGCTTGAACTTAGTTGTAATATGTAGGTAGTCCCAGTATGGTGCCCTTTCTACCAACCTCGCATTGATAAACATAGCTCATTGCAAATGTACTCCTGGGGAAAACGCACGCATTTTACATTTTTGGAACCCTAAATATGCCTAAATATGTGTTGTGACCATGAACCAATTAATGAAATGACAAAAAAGTTTAACTAAGCCTTGTACTTCCTTATTTGACTTCCCTAGATCTAGCGACGAATTTTATGATTTAATAATTTTTAATTTTGTTTTTTTATTTTTTATTTTATTCTTTTAATTCATTATTGTAATTTATACTGTACTAGATGAATTACCCTGGCGTTGCACGGGAGCAATAAGAAATTGAATGCTGCTAACTTTAACCCTGCTCTGCATTATTCTATTGATCTACTATCGTAAGCGATTGTTTTCCAGCCGTATTTCACTCTGTTCATTTGTTTCATCAGCTCTAGAAGAAGACGTTCTGTTCTAATGCAGACATTTTTGGGAAAAAATTGTATATGGGAACACCTAGACCCATAAAAAGCCTTTGCAAAGTTTGAATCCGAGTGTATGAAAGGTTTGGATAGATACTCATAATAATGGTTCCATTAATCCTCTCAGATTCGAGCATTTCACTAATTTCATATAACCCCTTTCCTAAACACATTCGCGTTGCGCGCTTCGCTCATTGCGTTATAATGTACAAGAAAATTTCCGATCACCGCAAACACAATAGACTCGACCCACATCGCCGGCAAATTCGCCGACAACCATATCGTCGACACCCACATCGGCAACTCAAACAACGCCGACAACAATATCGACGTCACACATTGTCTATAAGAATTTTGACCGACAAGCGCACCCAGCACACATCCCATAGCGCCGTCACAACACATCATCTACGCTCACAGTCACAATGCAGAAAACCACATTGCTGACATCCACATTCTCAACGAATTCATCGCCGACATCAACATTTCCGAAAATCACATATCATATGAATGTAGGTAATCCGGTTTAACCACCTTCTCTCACAAAATCTATCAAAGTGAATAAACTTTACATCAAAATTTCGAAAATCCATCATGGGGGAGGATAAACAGGAATAATTATACGCTATAAAAAGAATCTTAGCCTTTTAAGACTTCTAGATCTCCCAAACCATTCAAATCATGGTAAGATGTATACATAAAACGTACTCACACTGTAAGAGCTGCTATGGTCTGGGAGTGTTATTCACCGCAATGGTTGGCGATCAAAACAGGGTAGAATTTAAAGTCGGCTTTCTCATTCATCAGCGCATTTATCAATATGACGAAATGCGCAGTGTAACTCCGCATTATGAAATTTACTATCACGATCTTTACTGAGCATGCTCAGCCAAAACACACAGAATATTGGTAAACAGGTCTCATATGTAATTGAGTCGGAACACTAACAGCACTAGCAGAATTATCCTAATCTAAGAAGTAAAAACTCTCTTAAACGAAGCTCGACATGACAATACATCAGCTTCTAAGTGGAACTTTGATACTCAAAAAACTTTTTTGCTAACACCAGAGTATAGGTTTTGTATCGGTTCTGGCATAAACTCAATCCCAAAATGTGACGTAGTCGTTGACGTTGTGTAAAATACCATCATGTAGTAATGGTAAAAAGTCAACATTTAGGCGACATGTTGAAAATTTAGTATACTTTTACTCAAAAATTTTCAATTTTAGGCAAACATTTAGGAGAAATTAAAAAAAATGTTGTTTTAGATGAAATTTTGTTTACTTGTAGGTGGTATTTACGTTTAGTAACAATACACTTTTGGAATACATTATTGTTATACAGTACAAAGCTGATAACGAAAACACTGCAAAGCTGATAGATAGAATTCTATAAAATCTAAATTACTTAATTTAAAAAAAATAAATTTTCATTTTTAAATTGGACAAATTTGAAAATAGCTATCGCGAACTCTACTCGATTGTTTTCAAAAAAACGCAGCTTATAATACTTAGCACAATTTATGAATGAGAATTAACAGAACAATAATTGATATATATATATTAGCCTAAAAGCGATGCCACATACATATCTAACTGCGTACAATTCGTTCGTAAATTTGCTTTATATTTACATACCAGAAAAATACGAACGAATTTTGCACTCGATGATGTAGTGACCGATTCGTTTAGCAGTTGGAATCAGGAGTGGACGAGGATGATCTATGAAATGTTTGCAACAATAATAAAACACAAATGAACTACTAATTTTGAACATTTTAAACATTTTGTAAAACTTTTATTGAATTTAATAAAATTTCTAAAATATTGGATAATATTTCTATTAGCTGTTTTACTTTTTAAAGTGAATGGTTTTTAATATCATCAAGCTTATCATCGAGCTATCATCAAATTGTTCTTCGATTTGTTCTATAATGTGTTCAGGTATAATGTTCCTCACACGAAATTGTTGTATAATTTAGAAACGTCTTCAATAAAATGAACATTCACGCTCATTTCATTTAGTTATGTACGAAAAACAACTTCTTCATAATTTTTTATAGTCCAGAAGTTATGTATAAGTTTTGGTTTTCACCTTTGCATTGTATTTTAGTTATGCTTAATAACAACAACAACTATATGACGATATTAATATTTAATCGACAAAGACGTCATAAACAAAATTTTCAATTTATGTCATATCTGATTAATAATTCGGATCAGCTAGCTATCAGCTTTGCACTGTGTTTTAGTTATCAGCTTTGTACTGTATAACGACAATGTATTGCAAAAGTGTATTGTAACTAAATGTAAATACCACCTAAAAGTATACAAAATTTCATCTAAAACAACAATTTTTCTTTAATTTCTCCTAAATGTTTGCTTAAAATTGGAAAATTTTGAGTAAAAGTATGCTAAATTTTCAACATGTCGCCTAAATGTTGACTTTTTTATCTTTACCACTACATGATGGTATTTTATACAACGTCAACGTCTACGTCACATTTAGATTATGCCAGAACCGATACAAAACCTATACTGTCGCATCTACGTTACCAGTACCGCTAAAGCAAACTTACACTTTGCTGGTTGTGTATCCTAATTTTGATTGTCGACCAAAATTCCAGTCGGCCATGTGGTTATCGGCGATGTGGCTTGTCGGCGATCTGGTTGTGGCGGCTAAGTGGGTGTCTGTTTGTCGGCCAAAATTCATATCGCCCATGTATTAAGCTTAAAAAAGGAGATAGAAAGTAAATAAGTTATTTACGATATAGATCCTAATTTTTGAATCATTGATGTCTTTTTACTAATTTTAGAGTTAATATAAAACAGGTCGGTTGGTTTGCCACTTTAATCATTAAGTTTTATCACCGCTTAATTATTGGAATGGTGTTAAATGTCCAAAAATCGCTGATTAGGGGCCGAAATCTGTAGCCAGATGGGCGATGGATGAGGGTGGTGTATTTTCGCTAGTCCAAATTTTAAAACTAAAATTTCCCAGAAGCATATTGTATCATTCGAAGGTTTTGGACCTTGTCATTGTAAGTCCTAAAACGCGCGCATAAAAAATAAACTGACGAATATTTTATGTGAATATGTGTAAATTCACTATTTGCAGTTCTCATAGAAAATAAAATTTGTTCTAAGAGTAGTACGTAACCCTTTATGCGCGTGACTGACTCATACTTGATCGATCTTCTATTGCATCCCAGTTGTTCATATGATTTGAAACTGAACTGTAACAATTAAGGTTCTTGGTTGCTTGTACACAAGGAACTCTCGCGGATTCGAAGTGATTTTTTTTATTTTAGTGCGTTTATCCGAACGGGCTCTTGTTTATTGAATGTGGATAATAGTTTTCTCTTAATTTGGAGATTACATATTTTTGTTCGTTTCGTTTCATTTGATGTGCTTTGAAGGAAATGAAGAAAAGGTTTATTATTTTTGCGAAATTATACAGTTAACAAATATATGATCCTGGATTCCGAAACTCGTGTTTGCAATCATTACTAACCTAGAGGTGTTCAAATTAAGTTTGTTGTTTCTTCTTTTACCAAATCTTAATTGAAGTAATTCAGATAAGTGCTCCAATCTTCTATCAATTTGACTCTAAAAACGTTGTGCCAAATAATTTTAAACCAGACAAATTAGCTTACGAACTAACTTCTAAAGTTTTAATCTAAAAATTAATGGTTCGTTCAAAAAGTATATACAGTTAATCCATTACATATGCAACATTTGTGTTAGGCCCAGATTTTTAAACCACCTTTTGACATATGATATAATCCATCGATTTTTAATTATTCACACAATATACATTTTTTTTGCCGACATGTTTTTTGTCTAGCTAAGCTTTTAGCATACCCACAACGAAAAACAACGAATGTTGTTTTTATGTTTTGACGTTAATTGATATATCATATTACGGTCTCATGTTAAACTACAAAAACAATATAAAATATGCTGATTTTAAGTAATCTAATTCATAAAATTTTAAAGTGTTATTGTCTTTATGTGTTTAATGTATATAAGGTTTATTTACCATATAAAAATAAAAATGTTTCTTAATATAATACAGATATACATTTAAGAATTAACATTACATTGTCTTTTGCTAAAGTATGAGGAGTTGATGTGTGAAAAATAACTTACAGTTTCTTGAAAAATTGTTTTTCATGTACATATACCGACTGATAATAATTTGTCGGTGTTCTAAGTATTACGTAAACGAGAATGAACGTAAAAAAACTACACCAAACTCACTGTCGTTGGGTGAAATCTTTCATCTAAATCATAACAAGCATAAAATAAGAAAAATGAAAATTAATTTTTTTTTACTCTACCTATGCTAATTATAATAAATGTAATTTATGTTTTAGTATTTTTTGTGCTCGTTCCCTATGTTCTTTATGGTTTATGAAAATGAACACACAGAGCCAAGTTATATGCTCTGAATTGTTACTTGTAAAGTACACGACTGACAAGAATATTTTATGTGTTTTGTTATCCAATTTTCCTTTTTTTTTGTTGTGTTGTATTTTTCTAATATGTGTGTGTTTCGTTTTATTTTACTTACAGAACGTGTTCTCGAGTCATCTTATCATGGACTAATTAAAGAAAATGAAACTTTAGTTGAAATAACACCCGAAATAAAAATTGATGAAACAAAAAAAATATGTGGCTTTGAAATTGAAAAAAATTTAAAAAAGAAAATACCATTTGAGGTAAGCATACACAACATGATATAAAAAAACACTCACTAATAACTGTTATAAATATTAAAGAAAATTAGATTTTCCTTTATGTTACTGTGTTTTGTGTGTGTATATATACACAAAATTAAAAGCTTTTTTCTTTTTTGTCTTAATTCACTCATTCACTCTATCTAATCTTGTTTTTTTTTTCAGATTGAATTAATCTCAAATTTAGGAATATTACGTGCAACTAAATCACTAAATTGTGAAAAACGTAAAAATTATAAATTTGAAATTGCCGCTGTATTCTGTGATGGTAGAAAATCTAAAAGGTAAGGAAAATATTTTTTTTTTATATACACAATTTAATTAATTATGTAGCTATTGTTTGGTGTAACAAAAAGGAAAACAATTTTCCGCATCGCAACTATAGAACTAAATAAAGGAATTATTATCTTGATAGACGCGACTACCATACGAAAAAAGGTGCGTCGCGACGATGTAATGTGTCTGTAAGATTATTGTATTAGAAAATTAATCGAGGCTGAGAAGGGCGTATGTTTGGGTTTCGGACAGAATTTTTAAATATAGAAAAATTTAGTTTAGTATTACAAATTTAGAGGTATCAACTCTGATTGAGGCCACAACTCTCAATAAAATGTAAAAATACATGAATCTACAAAATTTGGTGTTTCCGTTTTTGAAAAATTGTTACGTATAGCGCTTTCACTGATGTTTTGTCGACTTGTACACTCATTGTCATGGAAGCCATCCCCTTCATCAGCTGTAGACCTTGATTTTTCGTCTTGATCAGAAATTAATATAGTTAATGCCTGAGTTCTATTTATTTAAATCTCTAAAGCATTCTCGGTGGTTTATTCTTCGAGTGAATTATGGTCCTCAGGAATTTAGGGACGAACTGTACACATCATCACATTTCGACTCCGTCGGTTCGCGCTCTAGCCTTAGTGCCGGCCTCAGTATCTATGTCCAGATGTCAAGCTTATCAGGAGAGTAAATGTTTCATAAATCTTCTGTACTTATAACAAAGTTACATCTCGGTCCAGGTAAATATACATGTACCCTAACTCAGTGATTCTTGACAGGGGGGCCGCGGCGTAAGAAATTTGCGGTGGTCGCCAAAGTTTCCAAAATTTAAATCAGAATATAATAAAAAGAAAATTGATATATAACAAAATGTCATATTGAACAGTGAAATCTAAGAAAGATAAAGTTTTCTTGTTTAGATTTTTTTATTTATTTCTTATTTCTTACTACCGCTTTGTTAGTACAGGAGAAATAAATGCAAATATACTACTTACACCGCAGAAAACCAAAGTAATTGAAAGAAACTATTAATGCTTGGAATTTTAAAAATGATTGGAATTTTTATTATCAAAATACGAATGTTCAGTTGATTATAAAGTTGTTAACAAAATTTAGTTATTGTAACTAACGTCAGATAAACGTAACTATTCAAAAAATTATGATGTTTCGAAAAAGAAATCTATTAAAAAATTATAACTATTTATTTAATCCAATTTATTTAATAATAGACGGAATACTAAATTGCTAAAAAAGGAAAGGAAGTTAATTATAGAAAAAAAGATATTGAGCAAGAAATATTTATTTAATTTAAAATAAAAGGCATGCATTTGGTGTGCCTTATTCCACCGATATCTCGTTTTCCAAAGCTTCAATTAGTGCTTGCTTTAATCTTAATTTAGTTTTTGGGTTTTTCATATTGACTCGCTTCTTCAAAATTGATCAACAATTTTCTATCGGGTTCAAATCAGGACTAGCCTGGGAACAGGGCTTAGTTTTTCCATACCTTGGACATATTCATTCACCTGTTTAATGTAGAAGTAGATACATGGTCCATTACAATACAATTCAATTGCCAAAATGATACACTAAATTTAGAAAAAAATAACTGCCTTTTTGGCTCGATGACACGGAGCAGCATCATCTTGGAAAACCGGATTAATGATTATTGGAAACTGCCTTTCTATAGAGGGATCCAACAATTTTTTAGTAATTAGTCAATATACCCGTTAGCGTTTAATGCCCCATTAATAAACACCAAGTCTCTACATCCATATAGTAGCTGATGCATGCCCCTCTGCATAAAAGTTATTGGAATTTTATTTCTTGTTTTTATAGTGATCTGGTGTAAATCTTCATTTACCGCACGTATGTGTTACCATCCGATTGGTTTATAGTAATTTTAGACTCACCTGAGAAAATGACTCTCTTCCAGTCATTTACCGTCCAATTCAGGTATTTCCGAATAAAATTAAGCGTGGCAATTTGCATTTTTTGTGAACCCCGGTTTTTTCACTTCATTACTTAATCCTTTACAAGTAGAAAATCTCGATGTTTTCCCATTCGAATTCGATTGCTAATTTTAAAGAATTTTTGTTCATTACCCTATGACTATCACTGATTTGTTTGTCTAACTCATTCCATAAATGCTCTATCGGGTTTATATCCGGGCTTTGTGGAGGAGATTCCAGCTATAAGCATCAAGACCTAACATTATATGCTTTATGCTTGGGATCATTATTTGGGCATAAATAAAAATCGGTTTTACAGCGGTTTTTCCCAGCAGATGGTATTAAATTTTCTTCTAAAATATTCAAATAAGTTGTTTCAATAAATTGGAGATTTCCCATGCCATAGTAACCTATTCCACCCCACACCATCATATTACCGCCTTGTTTAATAGTGGAATTAATATTTTTTGTTTGCAATTCACCACACTCGTTTTTATTTCGTGTCGGTGTTTTAAATTAGCCTAAAAATGCAGGATATAGTTAATAGTGTCAAAGATGCTTACCCAATAAAAAATTAAAAGAAATGGCCGGAGTCATTGTTAAATTACATTAGTTTCCTAAGTTAAGATTTATCCGGAAAATTTTGCTCACCGCTGTATATTGCAGAAAGATTTTCCTGTCGCAGAGCTAAGATTACGCTTTTTTTCAGAACTTAATTTTTTCATTGTTTTCCTCCTTTTGTTCTGATCACAACTGATGAAATTTCAGAGCAAAAAAAAAACAAATTTTTTAAATCCCATTACCCCTAAATTTATAAAAATAAAGTATGCACCAAAAAAAGATAACCTTGAAACATTTCGACAAAAATGCATTTGTATGAATAACTTTGAATATTTTTCGTATGGTACATTTATCTGGCCACTACTGTATATAATTTTTAATATTATAATCTGTATACAATAAGCAAAATAGTTATTTGTATACATGAATTTATTTTCACATTTTGCGTATAATGCCAAGCCGAATCTCCAGTGAAACCACAGAATATATATTATTCAGAAGCTCCATTGAGTAAGGGGGCGGGGGTCAAAATCCGAGATTCATACCTCGGGTAACGCGGGGAAGCATGAAAAATCCTGTTTATAGTCATGGACACTAAAAGACCCAGACTGCGCTGGCGTGACGAAAATTACCTATCGACCATTTTCCTACCTTATTTACGACTCTGAACTTTAATTATTTTAATATTTATTGATATATATTTCAAATTTAAAACTCAAAAATAACGAATTTTTCCTTCTATTGGGTACTCTGCAAACAATTTTTCCTACCTTTTCGCTAAAGCAAGGTCAAAAAATGAGTCGATATTTTTTCATACAAAAATAGTGTTATGACGTTTCTATTCTGTGGGGAAACCGTAACACCAAATTGTGAAGTATGAAAGTTAAAATAGTAAATAAAATATTAGAGTTATATTTACATTTCTCTGCGATTTAGGCAGCGGTAGATCTGGACGAAGCGGCCAATTTGTTTTCTTGTTATTTTTAATTTGTGGTAAAACTCATAGTTTGTAATCAAGAAGTTCCAGAATTTCGGATTTTAGTTTGACCAGACTGCTCGGAAAAGGGATACGTTTGGCTTTTATAGAATTAACTGTAATATTCCGTGTTTTCGCATATTCAGAATATCTGCTGAAATAGTTTAAAATATGTTCTGGTTGTGGTAGAAGATGGTACTGAACGGATAATACATATAGTTCTAGTACAGGATCGTAAGCAACCCCCGCAAATACTAATTTAATCTCGGAGGAAGACTAACTTAAACTAAAGGGTGTCTCTACAAGCGTGCCGGATTTAAATTTTCCGCCATTTCGTTAATATGATTGTACGGTGATTTTTTTTTACATTTGTCACGTACAGACCACGCGATTTAAGAATATGGAGAAGTATTCAAACTAACAACGTTTAATTATTGTAAAAACAAATTACAAAAATGATGAAAGTTTTACGAAAACAGTTCGCCAATTACGTCAAGTTTTCGGTCGCAATAATACGCCAAATGAATCGACAGTGAGGCGTTTAATTACAAAATTTGAGACCAAATTTATGGTGTTGGATCAGAAGATTATTGTTCGTCATCGTCCTTGTCGGTCACTCCAAAATATAGCCACAGCAAGGGAATTTGTGGTCGAGAATCCAGGAACTTCCATTCGGCATCGTGGTGAAGAATTAAACATTTCGTCGGTGCACAAGAAGAGTGACAGAACTCAAAAATCGTAATTTTTGAGTTATTTACAAACTTGTTTAGCTAAATATTATATATTGTCTATGGGAAAGAACGGCAGAATGCTAATTCCAAAAATAATCGCTAGATTGCGATTGTGTTGTGTGAGAGTTATCCTTATCGTAAGAAATGAAAAATGTTTAAAACATTCCTGGAAAATCCACTTTTTTGAATTGTGTCACTCTTTTGTGCACCGACGATGTCCACTATTTGTGAAAATTAATCATTGCGAATTGTATGTGGGAATTGGTGCACTGAGCTCATATATGTTTATAACCATTTTAGTGCAATTTATGGCCGCTGGCTTAATCTAGTTAACGTATAGAATTCAGATTAAATTGATGATTCCCGCGAAAATTAAAGTTTCGTCGCCAATGTCGTTCGATAAAATATGTTGATCATTGGTGCACTACACTCAACTGTATATGGCCTATTTAGTCGTATGAAATTCGGATGCTCATCTCCATGGATTCAAGAAATCGGCATACAGCCTCAGTGAGTTCATAGATTCGAAGTCAGTAAATTTTGAGGGGTGCAAATTATTTAAAATAAATTATCAAAATAGTCTAAATTTTAATATTGTAATAGCTTTTACAAAGTGTACTTATATATTAAATTATACGAGTAGATAAATGAAATTTTATTTATATTAACCACACAACACTCTCGATCCATTTTAGATACGGATATACTTTAACATATATTCCTGGACTATTTGCAAATCCACAAACCGTACCAAATGATGTAACACCATAAATTTGCACCATATCATAATAAATTTCATGCGAATATAAAACTGGTCCACCAGAATCTCCCGTACATGAACTTGATATAGTTTCACGTGATCCAACACAAAATTGCGTTTCCTCATCAATACCATTCAAGATACGTCTATTTATATTAAACTCATACGATTGATTGCATTCGTCATACGTGTAAGTGTCCAAATATCCAAAATAAAGGGTTTCACTTTTTTCGCCACCCGGCCCCAAGAGACCCCATCCCATACCAATTAAACTATACGGTATTTCTGGCGATGAGGGCAAACAAATTGGCCGCATATGAAAATTAAATTTAACTTCTCGATCGAGCTCGATTAAACCAATATCATTATAGACATAAGCGCGATTATACGACGGATGAGGTATTATACGTTTCACACCAAAATCTTCTGCACATTCATCAGGTTCTGTAACATGTTCCAGATGAAGAGAACCCATCCGAATTGTTTTCACCTGGCCACTGTAAATATTATATTTTAGTACATATTAAAGATTACACAGAATATTTTAATTAGCATACAATTGCCTTGGTTCTAGACAGTGTGCAGCAGTCAATATGTAATTTTCACTAATTAGGGAGCCGCCACAATTCCATAGTAGTTGACTACTGTTTTTTTTAGACACATATCCAAGTGCGGCCATATGTGGAAATGCTCCAGGTGTAGCATGGAGACCACCAGCATGTAGTTGATAATTTGGTGAACATTTTATATTAGACGGTTCCGTTTCAGAAAGGGTCTCAAGTGTAACTTGCTTCCTGTACACGGTACTTTTATATCCAAAACATTCTAAAAATGGAAGTAACAATTTAAATTATTTCAATCATTTTTAAATAGCAAATATTTACTTTGGAGCGAAATTGACGGGAATTCATATACTTCCTCTGGGCAGCAGTAAAAATTAGTACAACAATCTGTTCCACATTTATCCAGAATTTTTCTCTTTTTATTAAACGAGAGGCAATCAATTTTCCGTCGACATCGTCCTGGCAAATTGGTTACTGAGTCTACACATTTTGGACCGATGAATTCGATTGTTGGAAACTCCGTTCTTCCCCTTCTTGTACACAGTTTAGTGTCGTTTGGATTTAGCATTGGGCAGCAATAGTAATCAATGCACGTACCATCTAAGCATAATACAACAGCATTTTCCAATGAAATTTCATTACGATTGAATGCATCACAATTTGTTTGATATGTTCCTGTTACGTTAAGGCCTTTTACGGTACAAGGCGTATTTACTTTCAAACGAAAGCTAATCTCAGTATCGGGTCGATCTACATGTTCACAAACGGGATTATATCGCGGTGACGCCGGTATTAAAGGGCAACATACTAAATTTTTGCATAAATCGTGGTTACAAAAATATTGTTCACCGGCGTGTTTATTCTTTTCCAATTCTAGGCAATCTTCGATAAACTTTAGCACACCTTTTTGTCTGCTCGATTTAACTGTACAAGTAAAGTTTGTGTACAAATCAATTTGAGGAATACCAATTTCTCGTAGACCTGACATCAATATCTCGGGACTGTATACAAATTGCCATGGACAACACACTATTTCTTCTTCCCCTTCGTAACCGCACACAGTATGATTATAAATTGCATTTTTTATTCGCGATTGTATCTTATAGCACTCACTTATTTTGGTGCAAATTCCACGAGCGCTAGGATTATCGAATGATTTGATTACACACGCGGAATACAAAGGAACTGCATGCTTGCTCGACACCTGAATTTCACCGATTGCAAGATTTATTGCAATATTTACTATCGATACAAAAATAATTTCGCAGAACCTCATCTCTGCATCTAAGTGCACGAATTACTAAACTTAAATATGATCGATCGATCTTCATTCAGTTTTATTTTTTTATAAGTTGACTGAGACGAGTTTTTAATATAAAGGCGAAAGAACCACATTATTTATATTATTAACACGTTGAAGGACAACGTAATGACATATTGTTTACAAAATTTATACAAATAAAATCCAATATATAAAACTAGTTTGCGTTGTGTTACCGTAGGTACACTTGATTATATTGACTTGCACCAGTAGCATATTAAACCGATCTGCATGCTGTAAGCGGAGTCATGCTGTGATTTGAGTCAGTGTGGTATCGAATTACTATAATAAATAAAGAGATTCAGCTAGTACCTAGGTCCTAGGTCTGGCTAGGTTCCGCAAAGACCAGTCATGGAAGGTATTATATTCGCCATTTGATCAGATCTATAGTGCTACTAATAGTGCTAAAAATTGTATCGAAAGTGGAATAGATTACATTACCTGACTCAGCCAATCTCTGAAATTTTTGCTAGTTCTTAGTGCAATTTCAAAAAATTCAATACACGATAAATAGGCTAAACTTCCTACGGCTCATATCAAAACACGGATTACTGATTTGAATATATCTAGATGTATCCTCTTTCGTATATAGCCACTAAGTCGGCCATTCTCAATACTAGTTCAAAGAGTTGTGAAATTGCCCTTAAGCTTACCAGCGAAGGTTAATTCTTGAAAAATTTCCCGCGTGTGTATCGGTTGTTTTATCAAGTAATCGAAATATTTGTACAGATGCATATAAGAACAGAAGCGGTTCAGATGTTTATCGAACCTGTTTTATAAAAAATTAATCCGCTTACCCGGTTTTGGCATTCTCTTAATAATCGAAGAAGTGAAGAAAAATTGCATTCGATTGTTCAAAAATCAAATTTGTGGAAAAAATAAAACTTGCAAACGCGTTGATAATATTGAAAATTTAACGTATTCTAGTCTGCGAACAATAACATTAGACACGTATGGTGAGAAATATTTTAATGCAGCTGGCTCTCTTCATGTCATATTTTCAAATTTTAATATTGTCTGGACAATTTAAAACGGTAATGGAATATTTACTTCGTTTCGAAAAGTATTGTGTCTATGCTGTTCATATTGCATTGGCTTTTAACGAACTGTATATGCCTAGGAGGCGCACGTAATGTCCAGGAACCATTATGTAATTTAATTAATCCGTTATGTGTTAACCAATTCTCAATAAATTTGGTTTTGTTACATTTTAGTGCTAGCCGATCCGATATTGATGAGGGAGGAGAAAAACTTCAGTACTTTTTTGTGTAAATTAAAAAAACTGAATAGGAAAAAACATCTATTTTAGTATGGTCTCCTACTTGGCCATCAAATGCCATAACTATGATTCACTAGGTGGTCACGTAGCTCGATCACTTCGGAATCGTTTGGTATTGCTGTTAAAGTTGCGTGTGATTTAGGTGCAGATTAACTATAATAAAAAAATCCCAAGTTTGAGCCAAAGGCTAAAAAATTATACATCGAAGATGGGGCTTGAAATTTTGTTTAATGCCTAAATAAAAAAGCTTAAGCCTGCTGATTTGTTTTGGACTAGAGTATTGTATTTATATAGACCTCAAAATAAAAAAGTTTGAGCCCAAAAATTCATTTTTGGCTATTAAATTTTGTTAGTGCTTAAATAAAAAAGTTTGAGCCCAAAAATTGATTTTCGTCATTTTAATGTGAAATGTTTTAAGTTTTTTAACAAATGTGTTAGAAAAACCCCTCTGTAACTACCCTGAGTGTATGTTTTTATGGTAGTCATGTATATAGATTATGATCTCAGCTACCATAATACATCCAGGGTAGTTACAGGGAGGTTTTTTAACGCTTTTGTTAAAAAACTGAAAACATTACACATTAAAATGACTTCAGAAATGTATGGAGTGATTTCACCGATGGCGATTTTTTTGATGTTGCTCTGTATTTGCATAATGATGATTAAGGTAATATTAGTATATTTTGAGAGTCCTTATACTATACATACATACGCAATTCGGTTTTTAAGGGAAATTAACTTTCTTCGTTTCAAAACGTTCAAACATATATTTTCTCTTCATTTTATAAATTCTTTGATTTTTTTTAATACTTTCTGCTGAGAATTATTAATTTGCTTAAAAATTTCAAAAAAATTCTGCTGGATTCAAAAAATATCAGCAGAAAAAATTTCATTTGTGTGATAGTGATGCCTCAAGCGGCCAATAGTAGAGGCTAATCGATATTACCACATTTCGAAACTACCACATGTTTACCAAACCATGTTTACCAAAACTTGAACCATTCGGATTTTCGTAAAAATATGCTTAATGACCCCCAGCCCAAATTACTCGCCATATACCGTCACTTTTTAGAGATGTAATAGGGATTGATGAATTATTTGTGGATTATATACTGCTCCAGAGCCGGCTGTTTTGTTTGTTTACATGTCCATTTGAAGTGAAAATGAGCTCTCGTCACTAATAATTAATTTTTCAAAAGAACCTGGATTGTCATTGTCAAGAAACATCATATCTTGGTAGCAATTCTTGTGTCAATTGAATTTTATACGGGAATAAATCTTTATGCGAAATATTGGTTAATGTTGATCTTTGAAGTCTTTCACGTACAGCAGCAATATTTTCTGGTGTTCTGACTATTCTTTGTTGCACAAACTTTGGCTTATTTCTTCAAATTGTTTGATGTTTCGGTATATTATATAGGCTTTGAAGGCACCATATTTCTTCCAAAACTTTCACGAAATTTTCTTAATGTTAATGTAATTGATGATTGACTTGTGCAAAATGTTTTCACTATTAAAACGCGTTGTTCAATATTTTTCCAAGATTATTTTGCCACGTGTTTACTTCACGATTGTCAAGTACGAACTGTCAATATTAATGTGTTCAAGATTTTTTCAGACAAAATATTTCTTTTAACGGCATCCAGACAATGGTTACAACTTTTTTAGTCGTAGAAAACAAAGAGGCCATTTACTCACAATATTTCTACCACAAAAACAGAAAAAATTACTCCTCTCCATTTTAACGCCTAGGTACTTATGTACACAAAGATACACAAACCCTAACAAAAATGAGAACTTTCTTAGGTCTCTTCTTGGCAGCTTGGTTTCGTACAGATAAAAAGTTGGTCTACTCATCAGGTTGCGACGACCACACTGCAAAAATTCAACTCTTGCTCTGTACCGATACTACTAAACAAGAACCTATCGATTTAGCGAATTATATCACCAAATCAGAAACTTAAGGAAATTCTCATTATGTATGTGTACTCAACACATATAATTAACAAGTATTTCATAATCATCCGTGATATTAATTTGTTCAAGATTTTTTTCATTTTTTCATCCGCTCCAAACTGTGACTACGTGTTTTTCAGTGCCCCAGATTCTAAAATTTTGCTTATTAACATAACCACTTACATGGAAATGCGCTTCATCGGTCATTATATTTTTTTCATAAAATCAGGATCATCCGTTAATAATTCGGTCAATTTTCCAATTTTAATCTACCATTTGTATTTTGTATGCAAACAGCAATAACATTTTCTTTTCATTATTCTACGTAGTGAAGTTATGGACATTTGAAGCTGAGTGGCACGTTTACGAGTCGATGTTTCAGGGTTCTCATTTTCGCTCTCCCGAACTCGTTCGATATTATCTTCGTGCTTCAAGCGGTATTCCACTCCGAGATAAGTCACTAACAGATCCCGATAACTGAAAACGAGCGACTAGATAGCGAACTTGATTTCGTGATGGTTGCATTTTTGGTGTTAAAAAAAATCGAAAGTTTCTTTGGTTTGAATTATTGAATTTCAGCTAGCAAAATAAAACTCCACAATTTTGCCCGTTCCTCAATCGTGGCTACTGAATCTCCCAAACGTTGCTTTAACACTGAAAAATATAAATAAAAAAAAATACAAAAAAAAAATTATATCAAAAATACAAAGTTCAGTGACTTATAGCCTACCCTGTATAAAAGTTGATAATTTTACATTGTCACTAATGCAAAACAATAACGGAGTACCTCAAGGTTTCAGCACTTGAACCGTTTGCTCTTTATTATGCAAGCAGACAAATATCTCGCTCAGACGAAAAATTTACATTTTAACGAACATTTGGGTTACATCTGTTTTGTTTATCAACCAAACGAAAATTACAAATCTTTAAAAAAATCAAAATCGATCCATGCGAAGTATTTTGAACGTGGAAAGTAAAACACAAAAGACATGTTGGAGGAAATATTAAACTGGAAGTCAGTCAACCAGGAAATACAATTTAATGGGCTAAAATTGATTGTTAGACTAGAAAAGTTAGTTCTGCTAAAATATTTAGATAATTTGCTTTCCTCTAATAGTGATGTTCATACTTATAATACTCGGAATGTATCGTTAATCTTTTTCGCAACGGTCGCTTGATATAATGGATTAGAGGTGTATAATTCATCGGGTAACAACTGCATACTAGGTAGGCGAATTTCAAGAATTAGTGTACGGCCAATTTCCCTGCAATAAAATCCTAATTGTGTGTATGTTTTGATTACGAATTTGGTAAGAATGGTTTCCCTACAAATCATTAAAGAATATTACCTACAGATTATAAATCGAATAAGATCGATCTTGGCTTACTTCAAACGGCTTGTGTTTTTATATCCGAAAAAAATTGAAATTTTATTTATAATCATGTTATTCTTGCATTCAGACATATAGTAAATATTAATATACTTAATTCTAATAGTAATAGTCTTTGTGTATACTTCTATTCTGGCCAAACCTCACTCTCGATCCATTTCAGATACGGGTACACTTTTGTATAAACTCCTGGACTATTTGCAAACCCGCACACTGTGCCAAACGATGTAATACCATAAATTTCATTCATAAAAGCAAAATCTGCATTTGGAAGTGGCGCCATAATTGGTCCACCCGAATCCCCCGTGCACGAGCTCGATATGGTTTTGCGTGATCCAACACAAAATTGTGTTTCATCGTCGATTCCACGCAAGATACGTCTATTTAAATTGAACGCATATGATTGATTGCATTCTTCATAACTGAACGAGTCTAAATATCCATAATACAATGTTTCACTTTTTTCACCGCCCGGGCCTAGAGCACCCCAGCCCATACCGATTAATCCATATGGCACTTCGGGTGATGACGGTAGACAAATTGGTCGCATGTGAAAATTAAATGTAACTTCTCGATCAAGTTCTATTAAACCAATATCATTATAGACAAATGAGCGATCATATGAAGGATGAGGAATTACTCGTTTCACACCAAAATCTTCGGCACATTCATCAGACTTTGTAACGTCTTCTAAATGAAGGGAACCCATTCGAATTGTTTTCACTTGGCCGCTAAAAAAATTAAAATTAAGTAAACTGCACAAAAATATACTAAAATACTTTTTTAACATACTATTGTCGTGGTTCAAGGCAATGTGCGGCTGTCAATATATATGTCTCACTAATCAAGGAGCCTCCACAATTCCATAACAGTTTACTACTATCTTCTTTTGAAGTATATCCAAGTGCGGCCATATGTGGCCAGGCTCCAGGTGTTGCTTCAATACCTCCAGCTTGCAGGCCATAAATTGGAGAACATACTGTATTAGGTTTATCCGTCTTATAAAGTGTTTCAATTATAAACTGCTTCCTAAATATAGCACTTCTATATTCGAGACATTCTAAAAATAAAAACAGTTGAAAATTACATTACCGATATCCCTACATATTTAATGTTTAACTCATACTTTCCATAAAAATTGACTGAAATTCATTTTCTTCCTCAGGACAACAATAAAATGTAGTACAACAATCTTTTCCACATTCTTCCATAACTCTTCGTCCTTTTCTAAATGCTGGGCAGTCATTTATGCGTCGACATCGGCCTGGTAAATTGGTCACTGAATCTACACATTTCGGTCCGACAAATTCGATTCTTGGAAATTCATGGTGTCCTCTCCTTGTACACGATACAGTATCGTTTTGTTTTAACACTGGGCAGCAGTAGTTTTCAAAACAATAATTTTCTAAGCATAAAACGGCTGCATTATCTAACGAAATTTCATTACGATCGTATGCTTTACAATCTGATTGATACGTCCCTGTTACATTTAATCCTTTTACTGTACACGGTGTATTTATACTCAACCGAAACAATATTTCAGTATCAGGTCGATCAACATGTTCACAAACTGGATTGGATCGTAATGATGCATCGGTCAATGGACAACAAACTAAATTTTTGCAAATTTCATGATTACAAAAATCTTGTTCACCTTCGTTTATATTCCCGTTCAGCGCAGGGCAATCTTCAAAAAATTTAAGTACACCATTTTTGCCACTCGATTTTACTGTACACTTATAATCTGTTTGCAAATTAATTAGCGGTATACCAATTTCTGGTAGGGCCACCTCAAGTATCTTACGATCATATATCACTTGCCAACGGCAACACACAATTTCTTCTTTTCCCTCATATCCACACACGGTATGATTATAAATGGAATCTCGTCTAATTTTAATTTCTATTTCGTAACACTCATTTATTTTCGTGCATATTCCAGGGACGCCAGGCTTATTAGGCGAATTTATTTCACACACAGAATACAAAAGAAGTGAATCCTTTTTCGGGAATTCAATTTGATCGAGTGCTACATTTAATGCAATACTTATTGTAAACACAAAAATTCTTTTCCAAAACGTCATATCTCTTAAAGTGCGCGCGTATTACTAAACTAAAAATTGAACTCACCCCAGTTCGTTGTAATTTTTTGTACGCGAGGGACGAGACATATTTTTAACAAGAAAAACCAGATAATTTTATTAACATTGAAGTCCAACATTTTTTGTTTATTTATACAGAATTAGTGCAGATATTATGCATCGCAAACTGGATGCATTTAGATTTTGTTCCGCGAAGGTTAAATTTATTGGTAGCTGTCAACACGTAATTTGCTATTGTTTGTTTATAAACTTTCTTTTAGTAAAATTGTTTAACAGGTTTTCGGCCCAAATCTTATATTGGAAAATAATAAAAATAAATAATTTATAAATAGTTTATAGCTAATCGGTTTGTCATATGTGTAAGTTTTGTTGTATGTTTTTATCGTCTGTGTAGAGTTTAATTTGATTTCGTTCCGGTATCTTTCTCTACATATTACCTGGAAATTGTGAGTGTAAATAAGTAATTATTTTTATGTAGTTAGGGTAACACCATCCATGGCTAGAAAATAAAGTGTGGTAATCATAAAAATTTTAAACCAAGCGGTTTTTCCAGATTAATCATACGCTTACGCATCCTAGAACTGTGAAAAGTGGTCTTAAAGGTTTCCTGTGTATAGCCCAGAAACTATAGCCCAGAAACTTGAAGCAGCTACCATATAGTATATCTTTTTCGGTTTTGACCACAACATATAGTTTTTCCTGAATTTTTTTAAATATGCGAAATTTTACGATAGTCGAAAGGGTTGGCAGGATTCCCTAAATATATCAATTTTTATGAGGTCAGTCATGTGAGATAATCCTGAATAGATTTGATGTGTGGTAATATCAATTTTTTAAGCTTGAAAAGCGATATTTTCACAAGGTTTGTTCGTTTGAGCAGGCTGCACAACATTTTTGTAAACTTAAAATTTCATAAAATATTGTAAAATAACAACCAACTTCGTCAGTTGTTTGAAATTCTGTATACTTCCACAAAACGAGCAAAATTTTCATGTCATCGGCGAAAAGAAGACGGCTTGCAAATTTATAGCAAAGCGCCTAAATCACTAGCCTGTGGTACACCTCATATCACGTAAAATACTCAAGAAAATTGACAGCAGTTTTCCAGTTTAACAGCGGTTTGAAAGGTAAGAATACCACCGTTCTATGGGAATAAATTTGCATCTCAAATGCCTCAACTTAGCGATACGAATTGAGTGAACAATCTTGTCGAACGCCTTCGCAAAATCTGTATAAACAACGTCAAGTGGTTGTCTCTATTTTAAACGAACTGCGTGACTCATCGCCTGTTGTATGTTTTTTGGTTTATTCCTTTAATTTCTTCACGGATGTTGGCGTTGAATTGCTGAATGGTAAGAGGATTATTCCGGTATACTCGTCTATCTTATAAATACTCCCACAGAAAGAAATCTGGAGTAGTTAAGTCCGGTGACCGTAACGGCCAAATAATTTCAGATTTTTGCGAAAATATCCTCCCAAAAATTTACCTTAAGAGTTTAGTTGTCAGGCGACCTATATGGGCAGTAGCACCATCTTGCTGCCACTATACCTCTTGTGTGTCAAAGACTGAAGGACGCCTGAAATTCTCCAGCATTTCTCGATACGTTTCGCCAGTGATGGTTCCCGCGTTTTCTGTCTCATCTTCAAAGAAGTATGGTCCAAAAACCCTTCCAGCGGTTACACCACACCGAACCGTTACTTTTACGGGGTGCAGAATTCGTTGGTGGAGTATTTTTGGATTGGGTTCTGTCCCCCAGAATAGCTTCAGTTTCTGCATTAGCTGTATCTTATACGGATAGACATGTAGCATCCCTTGAATCCTCTGGAGCGAGGTTCGGAAAATCTCCAACTTCTGGGACCTTCTTTGAGTTGAATTTTGATTGGTGTTGTGACTTTTGGGCTATCCTATATAATTGGTTTTGTGCTAAATTAATCATTGATTCAAATGTTTAGGTATGACGAAAATCATGGCCATTCCTCGATAATTACTTACCTCATCCTTTCTACCTGCTTTAAAAATTGGTTGAATGCACGAATCCTTCAGGGCTCAGGAAATAGACCTATACGTAAACTTTCACTGACTATTGGAAATTTCAAGGACTAGTTTGTTGTGAATTGTACACACGGACTTGAATTTACACGCATACAAGATCAAAGAACACAAGAGATCAAGCTAATTGACCATCATAAATGTTGTGTATTCACCGGTAGGTTCTTAGAGCACCGTGCAATTGGTGACCAATTTTCATCAAAAATCATCTTCAGCGATGAGGCACATTTCACGTTGAATTGGTCGGTAAACTAGTAAAACTGTCGCATTTAGACCAACGAGAATTCCTGTGATTATCAAGAGCAGCCATTGCATCTTCAAAAAGTGACTGTTTGGTCAAAAGGCATCGTCGGACCTTATATTTCTGAAAATGAGGAAAGAAACGCGGTTATCATCAATTTTACGCGATACCATGCAATGATAACGGACAACTTTTTGCCCCAGCTTGATGGAACCGACTTGAGTGATATTTATTTTCAACGATTTGGTGCAACTTACCATACTACGCGTGAGAATATCGACGGACTGCAAAGGTTTTTCGAAAATCGCTTAATTTCGCGTCGCATCATCATTTTTCAAATGGCATCGATAAACCTTCATAATAAAGTACCCAACTTGATTCAAAAATAATTATTTGTAGTTTTAGTTTGCATTTATTTTCCTGCATCTCAATTGGACAATTTTTTTTATCTCCTAATATCTCCTTATGTCTCAAATTTCTTTCGTTTTTTGTGAAATATGTTTTTGACTGAATTTTTCGCAGCCGTAATACATACTTACTTTTAATATACAAAAAGAATAGCAAAATTGACCCTAAAAATGCGTTTGTTGTTCAAAATGTGCGGTAATTCAATATGCTCATCAATAGAGTGCGTTAGTTTAGAATCGCAACAAGAATTCGTATAGATATTCTTTCAAACAGGAATAATAGCTGAATGTGTTCCTCAGAAATCTGTTCACTATTTTCTCCAAAGATTCCAAAAAGTCGACGATAGACTTATTGGGGCGAAAGCTCTTAAGGATCGTGATAATCAATCTTGCCAGTTTTGGTAAGTTTTAATTGCGCCTAAGATTGCGCTTTGCGAGGTAATATTTTAGTTCGGTGTTTTACTGCGCACATCATCCGCCACCAAGCTGAATTTATCGAAAATTATAGATTAAACCGATAATTTAAATAATATTTATCGATAAATTGGAATCCTTACTTGTATGAATTTACAGCTCTTCAAACAAGCAGATCGCATGTAAAAGGATAATCACAATCCCTTTTCGCATCACATATCCAGAAGGTCACAGAGCTAACAAGCTGTTTTGTTTTTCCTCTTCTTTGAACATCGAGAACACCTATTTTGGTGTAAAAAGGTTGGTTATGTTTATCAGATTTGCAATGAGATATGTAGACATCTAGCGGTAAAGGTCATCAAATATCTGTAACATTCATAGGGCTTATATCTACTAATTCATTAAAAAGATTAGTTGAACTCCAATTGCTAACGGATTATTTAAGAAATTTGCAATATAAGTAACATAAAAACTCATAATTTTTTTTTTGAAATTCCTTAGAGTTCTCGCCAATCGCGATCTCTGTATGGAAGGATGCGCCACTTAAAAGATCATCAAAATCATAAATTTATATTTTAATTTATAATACTGGGTATTGTACAAAGTGTTGATAAAAATTGAACATTATGAAATATTAGTTTAAATAATATAAAATTGGTCGATATACGTATTTACTTCGGCCAAACGATACTTTCGATCCATTTCATATAAGGATACACTTTGGTATAAACTCCTGGGCTATTCGCAAACCCACATACGGTACCAAATGATGTTACACCAAAAATTTGATATGTATTAGCATAATCTTCATGCGATGCCATAATTGGCCCACCAGAATCACCTGTACACGAACTTGATATGGTTTCGCGTGATCCAACGCAAAGTTGAGTTTCATCGTCGATACCATTCAAAACTCGTCTATTTAAATTGAACGCATACGATTGATTGCACTCGTCATAAGTGTACGTTTCTAAATATCCGTAATAAAGTGTTTCACTTTTTTCACCACCTGGGCCCAGGAGTCCCCATCCCATACCAATTAAACTAGACGGAAGTTCTGCCGATGTGGGTAAGCAAATTGGTCGCATATGGAAATTAAATTTAACTTCTCGATCCAGTTCTATTATTCCAATATCGTTATACACATATGAACGATTATACGACGGGTGAGGAATTATTCGTTTTACCCCAAAATCTTCTGCACATTCATCTGGTTTTGTAACGTTATCTAAGTACAGAGAACCCAATCGAATTTGTTTCACCTGGCCGCTAAAAATATAAAAAATTATAATGTGACGTGATATGCTAATTGTTTTACTTAACTTACAATTGGCGTGGTTCAAGGCAATGTGCGGCTGTTAATATGTATTTTTCACTAATCAAGGAACCACCGCAATTCCATAACAATTCATTACTATCCTCTTTTGAAGTATATCCAAGTGCGGCCATATGGGGAAAAGCTCCAGGTATTGCTCGAATACCACCAGCATGTGGTTGGTAAATTGGCGAACATAGTTCATTAGGTGACTCCGCCTCATAAAGTGTCTCAAGAGTAACCTGCTTACGGTACACGGTATTTCTATATCCAAAACATTCTAAAAATATGGACTATAATATTAATCATGTTATAACAAATAAAGTATTTTTGTGTACTTTGCATTGAAATTGTCTCGAATTCATAATTTTCCTCCGGACAACAGTAAAACGACGTACAACAATCGACTCCGCATTCATCCATAATTTCTCGCCCATCAAAAAATGCTGGGCAATCATCTATTCGACGACAACGTCCCGGCAATTTGGTCACTGAATCTATACATTTCGGTCCGACAAACTTAATTCTCGGAAATTGTGTTTTTCCTCTTCTTGTGCACCTTTTTACGTCGTCCGGTTCAATTACTGGGCAGCAATAATACTTAATACAAATTTCATCAAAGCAAACAGCAACCGCATTATCTTCTGAAATAGCTTTACGTGTGTAAGGCTCGCATGATGTTTGATAGGTCCCCGTGACATTATTTAGGCCTTTCACTTGGCACAGTGTATTCACAGCCAATCGAAACGTAATTTCAGTATCGGGTCGATCCACATTTTCGCAAACTGGGTTATACCGTGACGTTTTCGCTAATAATGGACAACACACTAAATCTTTACAAATTTCGTGATCACATAAATCTTGTTCACCGGCTTTAATATTCCCGTTTAGCTCAGGGCAATCTTCTATAAATTTTAGTACGCCATTTTCTCCACTCGATTTCACAGTACACTTATAATCCGTTGACAAATTTATTAGAGGAATACCTATTTCAGGTAAACCTAACGCCAATATCACAGGATCATATATTACTTGCCACGGACAGCACACAATTTGTTCTTTCCCCTCGTACCCACAAACTGTATGATTATAGATAGAATTTTCAACTTTAAATTGAATATCAAAACAATCATCCAATTTGGTGCATATTCCACGAGCGCTAGTATTGTCGGCCAATTTTATTACACACGCGGAATTCAAATAGATTATATCCTTTTTCGGAAATTGAATTTGACCGAATGCAAAAACTATTTTAAAATTCACTATGAACACAAGAATTATTTTACAGAACCTCATCTCTTCGTTAAAATACGCGTATTACTAAACTGCAATTTGATCTCACTTTAATTTTTATATGCAGCGAGTACAGACAAGTTTTCAACACAAACAACCCTGTTACTTTATTTTTATTGACGTTTCGAAGGACGCTATAATGTCATTGTTTGCAAATTTAGTTGAGTTACTATCAATACATGTAAACTAGATTGCATTGCAGTATCTATAAGGGTTACGGGTAAATCTTTTCAATTCAATCAAATTTTGATAAACCCGATATTGCTCACTTACATAATTTGCGAAATTGTTGTGCACAAGTTTATGTTTAGTGAATATGCTAATTTTTTTACGATTCGCGTTAAAGTCAACGCACCGCACAGAAATATTTTCCTCTTGTTTATACTTTTTCTTTAAATGTAATTTCATTTTACAGGTTTTTCAGCTCAAAACTGGTATTAAAAATTTATAAACATCAAACAACTATGAAATTGTTTATAGCTAATGATGAATCAATTCATTTAATCGGAATTGATTATCGATTTAATAATATTCAAAATGTAGAACATTCACACATGATTTACTCATATGGAAGAATCCAGTTATGGTTTAATTCCAAATTTAATGGCTAACATAAACTGATTTCGAACATATTTCATCAGAAATTTTTAAATATACTTGTTTAGTACGCCTACTACTATATGACCTTTTACCTTCACTGATTTTTACCTTTATCATTAAATTGCTGGCCAAAAAAATAAACACTTATGTTTGTGATAACCCGATGTTGTGAGAATACAGTGCCGACCCACCGTCCACGTCAATGTACAGGTTCGAATGGGTTAATTATGTGGCGTGAATGCGTGGTATCACAATGGGCCAAAATTGGTCTAAGTGTCTACCACTGAAACCTAAAAACCTTGTGACAACCCGATTTTATAGTTTTGTGGACGGCGTGAAGCCATAACGAAGAGAAGCAATAATAGTAAGTCAATGAACTGTCTCGACATCAGGTTGTGCCAGGCAGGGAGGGTGGTTATTTTGGTTTAATGGAAAATATAGAAGTCTAATCTGGAACACAAATGTTAGTAGTTATCGGTATGATTGGGTTGGACATTGGTTCTATACCGGAAACCATAAATTTCAAAATTTCTATTATGGCACTGCACTTTATATAGGATTGGCCACCCGCTAGGTAATCAAAAAGGGCAGGAGTTCTGAATTCAAATTTCAAATGGCGATAAATCTTTACAAGAGTTATGCACGACCGCGTTTTAGTACCCTGGAAATGATACTAATCCCGTAGAAATATCAGAGAGTTGCACCCAAAAATGAAAACCGTAATTAAACTAAATTTTTTGCTGGTCAAAATTGGTAACGTTGTGGTTTCCTGCTAAACTTTATTTAGAGTCCCATTTGAAACGCGATATTTTTAAACGCGAATTATCAAAACGCGATATTTCAAAACGCGATATTTCAAAACACGATATGGTACAAAACGCGATATTTCAAAACGGGATATGGTACAAAACAGGAGTTTAGGATCGGGTTATATCAGGTGAAAAGAGGAAATTTAATTTTAGTTTATAGGAATTTAAAAATCGATAGGAACGATAGTATATAGGATCAGTATCAGGTGGGTCGCTGCGCTCCCGCCACTTCGTAACGCATATTCTGTATCATATCTTGTTTTGAAATATCGCGTTTTGAAATATCTTGTTTTGTACCGTATCGCGTTTTGTACCATATCGCGTTTTGAAATATCGCGTTTCGAAATATCGCGTTTTGTACCATATCGCGTTTTGTACCATATCGCGTTTTGAAATATCGCATTTTGAAATATCGCGTTTTGTACCATATCACATTTTGTACCATATCGCGTTTTGAAATATCGCATTTTGAGCGGATCCGCTTTATTTATAATGCACTGCGGGAATGTACTATTGAAATTATTTGACACTCCAACCAACATTAAGGATTTGGCATTAGTTGTTTTCATTTGGTCACGATTTATTCCTCAAATTAGAATACAGTTAATCATTTCTGCACGTTCATTCATTTCAACAATAACTTGTTTAAATTTCATAACTACTGCGCGATTAGGTTAATTCAGCTCTGGAATGTTGGCCAAACCCAATATTCTACAAACCCTCTGCTCAATAACGTTTAGTATTTCTCAGAAAAGATTGTAGGTTTTGAATTATTGCAAAAATTCGATTACAATTCATAATTTCCACATGGTTGGGAACTGTTCGGCTGTGGAATGTTGGTCCATTCTAATATTTTCATTACTTATTTTCTTTTGACCATTCCAATAGATAACGATTTATATGGCAAAAATTCAACATTTCTGCACAATTACAGTTGTTCGGTTCTGGGCCGTATTCTTTAAAGTATTGGGAATTTATTCAATCGGAATACAATTTATTTTAAAATTCTCGGCGACTTTTTTTAAAATTTCTTTGCTTTTTTTAAATTAAGACTGCGGTCCAATTTGTGACTTATTTTGTGGTAACCGACTTATTTGAAAGTCTACAATAAGTCTCCTGTCGGCTAGGCTTATTGTAAATTTATTTAACTTTTATGCGAGGCTTGCTCCCAAACTGGTAATTCATCAAAATAATTCTAACAGGTTTCCAATAAGTCTTATTCGACAGGAGGTTTTTTGTAGACTTTCAAGTAAGTCAGTCTAAACAAAATAAGTCACAAATTGGACCGCAGTCTAAGAAACATAATTTTATCCCCCTACGAAGGAAAAATCCCGACCAGGTAAATCGATTCGAAATTATTCCCTTAGTAGAGACAAGGAGAGAAACATTTAAGAAACAAACTTGAAAAAATATAATCATTTTGCAGCCGGCAAAAGCAAATTGCATTCCGATTGGGGAAATTTCCGCCGATTACAAGAATACGCCGCTTGGCTCACTTTTTGAAATTTAATCGAATTAATTCGTCTACAAATTTATGTTAAAATACATCATTTTAACCGAAAATTTTGTTTACGTATTCTTTATTTCTGAACGAAAAGGTTTATCTGTCAAAAGATTAAATTTCTTCTAATTTTAAATTTATCCAAACCAGTCATATTTATGAGTTAATTTAGGGTTTTTTTTTTAAATATTAGTAACAATAAAATACGAAAATTATCATAACAAGCGCATACCCAACGAAATTAAAATTTTGACAAACTATTTTTCATATAAATATAGTCACCACGCAACATGAACTTCACTGCGATGAGAATGGTGAATATAAAATTCGATTAGTTTTAAGAATTTCTCATTTTGCAAATTACATATTCTCAACTCACTGAAAGTGAGTGAGTCTTATTCGACAAATCAATTCGATTAAACGAATATCTGGCCTCTAGAATGGGATCGGCTCAAAATCTCGAATCACAAAATCCCGAATTATCAAAATCCCGAGAAAAAAAATCCGATTTTCAAAATCCCGATTTTCAAAGTCCCGAATTTTAAATCTCGACTCTCAAAATCCCGATTTTCAAAATCCCGACCTTAAAATCGCGATTTTTCAAAATCCCGACTTTCAAAATTCCGATTTTGCTGAAACTTTAAAAATCGGGATTTTTTTAAAAATATTAAATATTAAAGTTTGTTTTTTTTATAGCTCAAAATTTAAAATCAAAATTTAATATTAAATATTTTTTATAACTACCTACTAGAGTAGGTGTCATTAATAGCTTCTATATAATCCGCTCCTACGTGCGGTGCGCAGTGCGACATGTTTGCTGATCCCGGGTCCTATGTCCCCCGAAGCTCATTTCTAAAGACCCTCGGAGGACTAAGCGGGGGAGAGCGCAACCACCTCCCGCGTGCCCGTGAGAGTTATCGAAGCCGTTAGCCTCTAATATTCTTGCATTTCAAAATACCGGCCCACGGGTGGCCGAATTCATAAAAAAAAAATATAAAAATCGGGCTTTTGAAACTCGGGCTTTTGAAAGTCGGGATTTTGAAGGTCAGGATTTTGAAAGTCGGGATTTTAAAAGTCGGGATTTTGAAATTCTTGAAAACGAGCCAACCCTTTTTTGCATGAGGGTGTCGATTTTGTCCCGAGTTATGCGAAATGAGTTTAACCGCAAAGATATAGTGGCAGTAATTATGTTTCGCATTTTTGTTCGGCGTATTTTTGTTTTGTTTTACTGCGCATGCTTGTCACGTATCATTGTTTTGTTCTATTTATTTTAACCATTGTAAGCGTGATATTTTTCGCACAAGACACAAGAGTATTTTTTAAATGTTTATATATTTTTGATTTTTTTAAATTTAGTAAATTAATAATTTATTTGTAAAATTTATAAAATCCAAAATAAAATTATTAATCAAATTTTTTTAATACTGATGATCTCTCTTCTGTGATTAAATGAACACAACTTCGACCTCCTATCGGCGTGCAAAACTCATGGGCCGACCCATCTTCCATGTCTAGTATAGGCTGCATGGAGCTATGTAATGCGCAGATGGTAACTTAAATCGGCCCTATAGTCGTACGTCTTCAAATCGGCCCTATAGCCGTACGTCTTCGATTTGGCAGATGATGCGTAACGTAAGACTGAAAAATAAAACCGCGAAAGAGCAGGGAGTGCTTCGGCCCCAAAACAGATGGCATGGAATAAAAAAAAAGAATACTTATTAATAAATATTATTAATATTAATTTATAAACGACATGTGATAAACGATGACATTCTACAGTTTAGAAAACAAACTTTTTCTGAATTGTCAATCGCAGTAAAGTTCGTAAAAAGATAGATTTATAGGTTTGCCCAAATCTTGAATGCATAATTTAATAATAAAGTAATAAATTAATTCTTTCTCCGCAATTAACGTTTAACGAGAAAAATATTTTATAACAAAATCATATCATTTATTTGATTATATTGTGATCTATAATCAAAGATTGGAATCGTAACACATAAATGACGTCATACATCAATGAGACCGCATTAGTATTCTAATTCATCTTTTGTAGGCAATTTCCACAAGTGTTTGAGATGCGCCATATTTTACAAATAATAATCAGGAGTGAAGTACACTTCTCATTTGCTTACCAAAGCATCTTAGTTTATGAAATTCCAAATTTTGACTGTGGTGGAAGCGAGGTCGTATTGTATAAAATCGAGTGCTGCGACAAACTCTGTTAGTTTTAGCTGGTACGTAATTTTGGGGATCTTATATGACCTTAGAGATGAAAATTCGTAATAAAAGTGATTAAGTTATTTCATCAAATGTCATTTAATTTCATTTGGTAGTTGGGAGTAACCTTTTTAAATCTAAGGTACTTATTTTCAATAAAAAATAATTAAACCTAAAAAAACTGCTCAGTCGGAATTTAGAAAACAACTATTTTTTCCAATCATGTTGAATGCGCATTGATACCGTAAGCTTGATTTGCTTGCATACCATTTATTCTATTTCTATAGTGATATTTAATATTGACGCTTCTTCGACGTTTAGCGCTAACCCATTGCAAATAATACTTAATTTTTTTATTAAACTTCCACAATACGCTTACTAATTTTGAAAAGGCTTTTCTCCTCGAACAAATCGATCAAAGCTGGGTGGAAGCGGCGCATGACAGAGATAATGCGACAATAACTTTACCATCAACAGCAAGCAACGGTGCGATACTTGTTATCTCGCTGTTTCAAAGCTATGCTCAATTCGTTGCGGAATCCTATATAAAATTACTTCCAAAGCGTCTTCGTCTTATTATGATATTGGGAGAAATAAGGTCGCCACTAAGATAAGTACAAACGGTTGGCTTCCTCTATCTGCGAAATACCTGAGTGCAGGACGTTTTCAGGTCTTAGTTGCCTTTTAATAATTACAATGATAATAATCCGGATCTTACGTTTATCGAGGCATCTGATCGTTTAACCAATATTTTGTGTACAGCTTGTGAATGTGGTTTGTCAAAATCAACCGAGGGGATCGAAAGCAGCGGAACAACGAAATATTATTATCATGTATTTTCTATTGGCTTGGATATCGTTCGAAAAAAATTATGGTTGACTCGAGATGTGTAAATTCTTCAATTATACAATTCTACAAAAAATACTGATGGTGATAGTTTACAGAGATAAAAATTTCTTGATATTCCAAGGCATGCAAGTGGCGATCACATAAGTTCTCGTGATTAACGAAATGTCATAGCTTCTTCGAAACCGATTATTATTGTAGTGTTTCTAGTAAATAGTGTTTTATAATATATATGTTATAATGTTTGACACACCGTTAAATGAGAAATTGAACTTCACATTGTTCTCCGTTCTAAAGGTGTCATCCCACTCACGGGATTAATTTTCGACTTATCTCAGAATTATTTGTCTGAAGAGATTTGAACAAAAAATTTAAAATACCTTCCGCAGAGAGTAATGACGCTTGAAGTCTGAATGCCTCTATAGATTTTTTAACTGGCGTTAGACTATTAAATATATTAGAAGCCACAACATCATCAGTTTTGTGGTCCCATAGACGCCCAAGTTTGAGATCATCTAACGTTTTTAAAATAGCCGGTTTAAGTTGCTCAGTCATACTTTGGATTGTATTCCTTCGGGTCTTACAATATAACAACAACTGTAATTCGTGCGCGTCAGAAATCATTTCTTTAATATTACTTTGGAGAATACTATTTTGAACCGGAGAGTTTTTGAATCAGTTTACAATTCGCCTTATTTTTATTATTGTTTTTTTAATTTGCATACTACAATTAATTTGGATTTTATCTGCAACAAATTCATTTTCAATTAAATCATCTGACTCAAAATCATCATTATCTAAACCCTCATTCTCAACCTCATCGCTTAAGTTGTTACACGAAGAAACTTTTTTTTCATAGACAACTCTCATAACCGCCAAGTGAATTGCGTGATTATAGCACAGTTGTTGAAAACCCGGCGACAACCTACCATATTTCAACATTATACTGGCTCCATCACTTGTGGTAGAAACAAGATCTGTTTCGTAATTCAAATCAAACGATCGAATTTTACTGGTAACCATTTTTATGGCCTTATCAGCAGGGCATGCACCTTCTATTCTCATCAAACCTAAATTTTCTGTTGATCAACCGGAAAAATATAAATGCACATTTAAATAACGACGATTACGGAAACTCGTCCATTCATCAATAGATATACTAAATTTTTTATTTGCCGCTTTCATTTGATTGATCTTGGAAATAATTTAATTTTTTGACAGTATCGTGATATTTAAATATTAAATTCATCACATCTGATGGATTTTTCGGCGATGAAAAACCTTTTAATTGTAAACGTTTTTGGATAAATGACCTTTTGCTTATTGCATTAATTGAAATTCCATCTTTCGCAGCAAGCTTAGAAACCATTCTTGCCAGTGTGAGACTTTTTTCAGAAGTTGTAAAATACTCACCGATGCGTTTAATTTCTTTGGTTGACGGTAACAAGAACTGTGCTGGTAGAAGATTATTTTAATTTTCTCTTCAAGTGATGGACACTTGTTAAATGCCGATGTAAACCCGTCGTTGATGAGGCCTTACCTCGCGAGTGACTTTGCGCAATGGGTGCCCGTAGCTCTTTATCAAGCTTGCCTTTAAAATGTTTTTAAAATGTTTCCAACATCCTCTCTATCATATTCAGATATTTGGGGATTAAAAAATCTGTTTTTATACCAAATTACCAACAAACTGAGAATTTTATTAATCAAAGCTAACATATATCAACAAATACTATTTGATTGTAAAAATAAATTATTTATGTTGCATAAAAGACTACAATTAACATTTATGTTATGATTTTATCGGAAAGATTTTTTTGCATGTAAAATTTATTGACAAAATGACAACTGATTGATGAGTGAAAATTGTTAGGCTAGTTTAACCATATACAAAAGAGAATTTTGCAATAAAAACATTTTAATGTTTTAAGTGACATCTCATCTTGAGCATTAGAAACAAAACTTTTGTAATTTTTATTTTAATTCTTAATAAAAATATATTGACAATAGGTGCCGCATGCCGCTAAAAAAAATTTATTTCTCGAGAATCTCGATTATATTTCTTGAGAAATGGGAATCTCGAAAATATTAAATTTATATTTCTCGAGATTTCGAGAGTAAAAAAATTAAAAATTTTCTCGAGATTCTCGAAATGAGATTTCTCGAGCAGAAACTCTACGGTACACACCAACCATAATGACGATCAAGACGCACCCAATTGGGCCCCAAAAAGTTTGGTAGTTAGTAGATACATATTCTGGAATAACTAATTAGTGAACCCTAATTTAATTGAGGATTCCCTTACAAATTCTAATAATAAAATTATTTATATAGTCACGATGTTGCAAACAGGGACATAATAACATCAGATCATAATAAAATGAAATGCGGGCTGTGTCTTTTAACCACTTTTTTTAATGTTATGAGATGGTTTTGGCTGTAAATGATCTGTTTGACATAGGTAAATTCATAAAAGTTGATGATGACTTACCAAGTGGTGCCAAGTGACTATATTTTTTGAAATTCATCTCGAACGATTCTAAAGCGAACTGCAAAAAGTTTTGCATGGCCAAACTGGGTCTAGCTCAAATCCCTCGAAAAGTAATAATTTTAAGAATGAACGAACACGATAACAACACGCAAGACTAGTTCAAAATTTTGATCGCAACCAACGTGGTTTAGGAAATTCGAAAAAATAATAGTTTGAGACCACCGATTATTCGCAAGACGGAGGACGACGTTTAACCGTTTTCTGCTGAAAGTGATAACGATCAAGAAATCAGAGATGAAAACGATGTTAACAGTTGAATCGGCGTTAATACCGTAGACAGCACCAATAACCACAAATGAAGTTAAGCTCGCATTAAACATTAAACGAGCATTTTCGAAAAAAATTATCGTTTCTTAAGAATAACAAGGAGGCTTTTTTAAAATACAAGAAACTGCAAAAGAAAGGGGCAGGATTAAAGTTGCTAAATAATATTCCGAAAATGTTGTGTTTCATCTCAACCAACATTCATAATAAAATTATTTAGTACTTCTCATCTTGAGTTACTTAAGTTCATTCATTTTCGTCTTTCTAATTGTATCAAATATTGCAGCGCTAAACTCAAACACGAACGTGATTAAAGCATCCGCAATTCCCTCAGCTGATGCACGAGTGACGAAAAGGCATACGCGTAGTAGTAGGTCGAAAATCGTATCCTGCATTCTATATTATTAGACGCAAGAAAAGGGCTTGGACTGAAGTGATATGAACTGGTTCTCCAAGGAGACAGGTTGATTCAGGAATTGGTACAAAAAATATCAACAAGAAGACAAATTCAATTTCAGGTACAGTACCATCCGTAGTAACACCATCATCTAAGCGAAAATTTATTCATACAATTTGAATTTTTGACTTATAAATGACAAATTTGTAAGAATCACAACAATCAGTTTCGAACAGATGAGATTATTGATTTGAAAAAATCAGTCTTCTCATCAGGTCACGACGATTATATACGGCACAATCACAATACACCATTACAATTGAAAAACCAAAGTAAAAATATAAATTATTCATACAAGTTAAATTCTTGGAATCGGCAGTATAATGCTGCGAATGGCAGTAGGTGGGTTGAAAACGTATATGCGTACATTATCCACTTTCCCATTAGACCATCTATGTATTACAGGCGAGCATTTACACAGATGATGTAATGGTAAAGTGAAGGCAGATATATCGTGCAATTATTAATGTACCAGCTTTAATTAGGGCAGTAGGAAAAAGGATTAAGAAGTATAATATTCAATTTAAATAAAAGATGAGATTGACGCAACCCACAAATGGGTTGATGAAGCCAAACAACACTACAAAGGGGTCCGGTACTTCACTGAAATCGTTTCTTAACGGTTTTTTATGGTTGCGATTATCAAGGCCGCTATCTGAGCACCCCTGATCACCCACGACGTTCTCCTCTGTAAGACTAGGCTGCGGGAACAATTGCCACAAGGAAACGTGACGACAGGTAGAGGTAAAATCTATGAAACCGAATTGAATCTTCATTTTATATAATACAGATCATACATGACAAGAGGAAACCTAAGCTCTTGTATGATGGCCTCACATTACTCTCATTTTTTGTATATGACGTCAATTTATGTCTACACCTAGAAGTATCTTATTTACATTTTACTCCGCTTTGCGCCGGAGGCAGGATTTAAAATTAAGCAACTAACATAAAATTAAAAAATTAATTCGTGAAAATTAATTATGTAATTATTTTTAAATAAATAGAAAATTAAAGTAAAATTATCATTTTATAAATTTTTCAAAGTTCAAAGTTTATTTTTCATTTTTTTTTTTATTATTTGAAAATAATCAAATAAAATTTCAATTTTTGGTTAGTTTCATTTACAGTTTTATGCTCTCTCGGATAGCACATTTCTGAAATGTTTGTATCTGACATGTATCGGTTTTTGTTAGTATTAAACACGATATAGTGTTACATAATTCAAAAAAGCCAAAGGGCTTACTTTTTCTATATTAGTTTTTAATGCATGCTATATTTACTAATTCTTCAAAAAAATTGATAAATAATTTTATTTATAGTATTAATTTTCTATATATCTCTTTCATCAACTGAAAAAGCGAGGCGGAGAAACAAAACTTCAGAAAAACAGGAAAAAAAGAAACTAAAAATGCATAACCTTCCGCTTCGATAAAATAATTGTGACTAAATGTTTTTTGTAGTTATTATAAGAACCGTCGATTTAGCGCGTCGTCATCATTTTAGCTAAGAGGCCCCTAGTAAAGATGACTTTGATGTATTGTTCTCCAAAATGATTGTTGATCATAATGAATAAATAAATGGCATGGAAATGTAATAAAATAACAAAAAATAAAACTTCTGATTTTGCATCTTTAGGATGTAAACATCCATCACACGTAGATACTTGAAAGTAACACTATCAGCCAGAAAATATATCGCTGTATTTGTTTGAAAAATTAATTTTTCAGGAGGAGATAAAAGACGGCACTGGAATTATAATTACATATGTAGAAGTTTTATTCAGTTGTTACATAAGAAAAAAGTGCGCCACTTATAAGCTTGGCAAACTTTAGTCGTTTCTAATTCGCGCATTTTACACCGCCCTAGAAAAATGTTAGCCCTGGTGGTCGACTGTAACACACCCCAAACTGTATCTGTAACCAATACACTAGAGAGTACCACGCAGTACAGCCTGATACATCATCAAAATTATGTCTATGGCTTTTTTTTAACTATAGATGGCAGTGATGTTCGTAAAAAAGTACTTGGTGTATTTAGGGATTGAACGAAATGATTAATGCATATTCTCATAATAATATAATAATAATTAATAATATAATAATTAAATTCTTACATAAAATAACGTAGCAAAATTGTTAAAGTAATGGGGCTATTAGTATCGAGGTGCACTGCTATAACCTTCCATGTAGCTGACTGGAATGTTGTACAGATTCGTAACCAAAACGAAAATAGACTTCATCCGGCAGATCGATTTTGAAACCAAATTTATCTATTTTTCGAAGATTACAGGAATATTGTTAAGGTGTGTGCATTTGAACACAACAACTGGTGTGACCTTTCTTCTTAATAAATCATAATCACACAAATTCAATTTTTGAGTTCTTGATTAGTTCTAAGAATATGAATACCTTTCTTTCAATCCGCATTAAAATCTGCTTCAGCTCTCCTATTCCTCTTCCGAATTTCGTCTTATTTTGTACATCATCAAAAAATATTATGTCATAAATCAGCAAAAACATGTATCAAGCAATTTTTTACAAGAAAAGCTGCTCATTTAAATATTTATGTTCTGTATATATTTAAAGTTTTCCCTATGTTTACAACAAAACACCTTCATCACATCTCACGCTAAATTTGCATACTTGGTAATTTCTACTGAAAACTTTTCACCCGTATCAATTCTGCCTTCCCTCTTAACCTTACCAATTCGGACAAATTAAAATTAATTAACCAGCTGAAATCGTTTCAAACTTTTTTTACTAATTTTATTTATTTTCATTTAATTTTAAAGCTTTAAGTTTCATTGTTTGATAATTAGTTTTCTGTGTATATTTAGAATATGTGTACGAGTCCGCTATATACTGGAAAATCGAAAATAATTAATTGAATCTATTAAGACGAGAGAGAACGATAATTGAACTATAATAGTAACATTTTATTTTTATAAATACATTTTATATATACGAGTAAACTCTCTATTGACAATCACGATTGATTTAATGGAAATTTACAGAAGCAATGGACTATAGGGAAAATAATGATTAAATAAATAATGAAAATATTTAAAAGAAAATTAAATGAATCATGTTTGGTCTTCTATACTCGGATACCTACGTACACTACAACTGGTATATTATACGTCATTTTAACCGCACAATTTTCAATTTAGCTGATGAAAATTTGCTTGTATACCATATACCGATTTTCTCTACTACCACCATACGAGTTTCTCATACATCGAAAAAATTAGATTTTGCTGTTTTTGTTTTACGTCACTCAATGTCATGCTGAGTACATTGTGTGTTCGTTGCAGAGGCGATGGTTAGCAACGTCCATGATTTTCCGTTTGAAAAATTTACAAGGAGTTGCATTGCGCTGTAGTTAATTTTGTGATCTGATCAGTCATCAAATTTCTTTTTATCGTAGATTTTTTCCACCTCGCGCTACTGTCTCCTCGTTATGAAAAACACGTATAGTCTGTGTGACATTTTATATTATTAGAAAATAAAAATCACGCGTTAAGTGTATATACCCGGAAATATTATGCCATAATAAAATTATGCTTTTATGTGAACGTTACAAATATAAGACGTGACATATTTGACATTAAGACTTTTTTGGTGCTTGGGTATAATAATAATCTTGAAATTTATCACCCACAAGCAAATGAATATAACAAGTGATTTTTATGGAATGGATCGCACTCATTTAATATATGGTAACACGGTATTATGTCATCCGATTATAATGTACATGACGGCAAATTTGTATACGAAAAGTCCCATTTTAAAACAGTTAGTATTTTCAACATAAAATTCCTAGAACTTCTACGGTTTTAAGCCTGCGAAAACTGTTACCATTTTCTTCGAAATAATTATTATGAACCTGGAAATCATTATGAATATTCTATAATGTATAATATTTTAATTTTTATTTAAAGATTCTTAGAGTTTCGTACGTCCATAAAAACGTTAACAAAACAACCTACGGGGTTGCCCGAATTAAGGTTTTCCTTAGAAATAGCTCAATTAGTCTAATTAATACAAATTACATTTCTTTTGAAATTTTGGTTGAAATTTAAATTTTGTTGTAATTTGAAAGGTTTAGACTAAAATAAATTATGGTTTTCGTTCTAATTGTGACCTCAATTCCGAGATCAACCATGCATCCAGTTGAAACCTAATTTTAAATTATGTCAGATTAAACAGGGTTTTGTTTTGCGAAATATTTACGGATCAATACAATCAAAATCTCTAAAATATACTGATGGAAAGTAGATTTCAAATATTTGTTAGGTTTTTAAATTTGTGCATCCATTTTCCATTTTCATTATGATAACTAAGTTTCATTTTATTGGTAATTTTTCAGAACTAGGTCAGGCTCTTATATGGAAGATCATTTTACAAATTGAACTTCATCTCTAACCGTTAAAGAATGGCTTATTTCCATTCAAATTGGTAGTTGTTCTAAACACGTGCCAAACACACATTGAAAATTGATTCCATTTAAATGACCATTTTCAACATACAATCCGGGCTTTCCCAATCAAACCCAAAATGGTTAGTTACATTCAAGTTGGTAAATTTCTAAAACCATCGCTCGTTACACAAGTATTTAGCACCCAACATTTATCAGATGCAAGAAAAGAGCCATTTAGGTAGGTATATTTAACAGGTCTCGAAACACATCATACAAACTGAGTTTCATCCCCGGCCACAATGGCTGTGCGCAAATAAAGTAGGTTGATTTTCAGAACTACTTTCGAAACTCATAACTTAAATCCAATTCTCAGCAAACAATCTGAGTTTTACTCCATCGATTCAAAATTTCTATACATATTTAAACAAGCTATTTTCCTGAACCACATTTGGAATTTATATTAGAATCTTGAATTCCAGGTTTTTTAATTGCAGAATTTTAATAATTGTAAAGTAACATGACCTGTTGTGTATGTCTAAAAAGATTAAGTTTATTATCAAATCGAAATAATGCTCTTAATTGAATTAAGTATTCTAGCGTAGCATAACATGTTATAAATTTTGTGTTGTTCCTAGTTTTCAGATTTTAGATTGAATCCAGTGCCCTAAATCAATTGCTGGTTTTTGTTGTTCGGCAGTCGGCGATCGCACAAAAATTGTTCCTCTTGTTTCACGTACCGATCCGATTTCCTCACTGTTAACTGCTTTTCGGCTTCCTGATGTTTGTGAAGCTGGTGACGGTGTTCTTGATCGCTCTCCGAATGCATCCCTATATGCATAAGCCTCCTCTTCCCATCTAATGGTTGGCAGCCTCGACTGGTTTGTCCGCCCCCCTTATTTCCTTCGGCTGAAACACCACGACTCAGCAGCATTTCTCTTAGTTTCTGTGACTTGTAGAAATTTATTCCTATTAAGCACATTTCTGGGTAGGATATCAAAGATTCGAAAGGCCGAATGTCGAAGGGCCAAATTTCAAAGGACCAAATGGGTTGAACGGCCGATTTTTTTTTGTTTTTGTTTTAAATATATATTTTGTTTCTTTTATATATTTATTTAATTTAATTATTTTTTGTACGATATACCTATGCGCCAAATTCGGCTCTTCGATCATTCGGCCCTTCGACATTCCGCCCTTTGATACATTCGGCTCTTAAACACATTCGGCCCTCCAACTTTCTGCCCTTCGACATTCGGCCCATTGAAATTCGGCCCTTTGTACCCACTCAAATTTTTGCTGCTATTTGCAAAGTCTCTCTTCTGCCACCAAATGTTACTAATTTTGGGGTTCTCAACACCTTTAATTTCTTCAGAAATTCATTAATTTCACTCTTTATCACTTTTTCACTCTTTAACTTGCACTGTGCACTGGTTAAATTGCAACTGTCTCTGCGTTCCAAAATGCTCGCCTGTCTATCGCTGTTCGAAATTATTCCTTTTATTGCATTTTGTGATGTGTGCGTATTGTAATTGTAAATCACTTGTTTGTAGTTCAGTTCGCAAACATTTTACGTCATCAATTCTTCTGTTTTGATGAGCAGTGCCGTTGTTGCAGTATTTTCCATGATGACTGTATCGCCGTCGTTTACAATTGCTTCGTTTTTTTCATATTCCCCTTCCATGGAATGTCATTCTAAAACTCAATTCCCAATCAGTATTGAAGGAATACTTGATCCGGTACCATCAAGGCGTATTTAAGAAAAATAATTGCCCCAATAAAATTATCTGACTATTCGACCGACGTTTGGGTTGACAACATTTGATGATGTATAACTTATCCACTCGACCACCGTTTGTGTAGAGTGGAATTCATAACAATTGGCGTGTGTCTTGACGCTCATTGATCTGGATCAGTTCAAATTTTATATGGAAAACATGATCCAAATTTTGTTTTTAGATCTTAAATTTTGACTTTAAATCTAGCAAGCGCCTTTGTGTTATTTCATGAGACTCAGATCAAGCGTCAAGAATTTAACTATGAATGCCATTAAATGTTGCCTGTGCAGTATATAATTTGATAATCAATCAGAACGCGCCTTGAAATTGCGGGGCCATTCCAATTTTTCTAAAAAAAAATACACTCATTTGAAATCAACTCACGTTCCAAAATACATTTTTGTTTCAAGGCTCGTGAGTACAACATACAAGGATATTTTTGTTCACTTAAATTCTGAATTTAATTAAATGCGGAAATGTCACGGCTAAATGCAAAAATATGTAGCATCTTTCAAAATCACGGTTCTTAAATCCAAGTTCGAATTACTCATGTCTCCGAATTCGCGGCCTAACTCTACCTTTATACGAGAGTTTGTGGATTAGCCTAACAACAACCTTAATGCTGTACCAAAAAACCCAAGCACCTTGTCTCTTTACTACCAATGTAAGGGGAGGGAGTCTGCACTAAATATCGTGAATTGTTTCTGAAATTACAAACACTTCCCTTTGTGGTTTTTGTTTCTACGGAAGGTAAACTGTTGAACACCGGTTTCACTACTACATAAACTAACATAATCCTTACAAATATTGACTGTTACCATCCACCGATGTAAATCATTTTTTGCTATCAAAATGGCCACGCTCGCTTGGAATCAGAAATATTGTACTATTTTAACTTTCGTAAAGTTGACTTTACCAAACTTTACGATGTACTGGACACTATGAATTTTAACACCCTCTTAAATAGTAGCGCAGCGACATTGAGACACTAACAGCACAATTTTACTTTGCAATTTTCAAGTGTTGTATGAGAGCAGTCCTTACATTGCCTAGCAAAATAGTTTGTCATCGCTTCGATGGTGTATTAGTGAACTCCGAAATCTCCGAACAACGATTGTAAAAATTTTTAAAAACTCAATCCGAAGATGGTCTCTTTAATTACTCGATGGCCTGCAATGAATTCGGCAAATTGGCCCACGTTCTTTATTGTTACGAATATGTTTGCCCAATTCCTCATACTTGCTTTTCTAGCAGTGACTGTAGGTCTAACGTGAAATATTTTAAATATTTGGAAGGTTGCACTCAGACATTTCGGGAATCGATTGGTTTCGATTCTAACACAGTTATTAGTAACATGAATAATTTGATAGACGATTTTTCGTTCGGTGAAGACGGTTTGCTGGCAGTTGTTGTATAAATATGTGCTGGTCATTTGGATCTTAAAATACTTTTTAAGAAATCACCCACTTTTGGAATTTTTCCTAACATGTGGAAATATGCATTCATAATCCCCATTCATAAGAAAGGCTACACATTTGATGTTACGTACTGTGGGTCGATTGCAAAGTTGTCCTGCATTTACAAGCCTTTTGAGGGTATTGTTTATGATAAACTATGCTTTCAATGCAAACCTCTATTAACTGATGTTGAGCACGACTTTTTATGGACATAGGTTCCTTGATCCATCTGTTACGAAGGTGCTCTACATTATTTTAGTTCGACATCCTCTCGAGTATGCCGGTCAGGTTTGGGTTCCGTGTCGGGTACCACAATATCCACTTAATTCGTATTGAAACAGTGCAACGTAGATTCGTGGGTGAAGTAGACACGAACTACGAATTTTTCGATTGCGTTGAGAATAATGAGATTGTCACCACAAACAAAAAAACATTAAGACTCTCACTGTTATGCATGATGAACAATCGGTGGTTTTTATGTTTTTCGGGAATACAAGAATGGCTTATGATAATATCCATGGATCAAACGAACTTCCATCCATACATAAAATATATCTTCAGTAATCCAAAGGTACACATGCTGCAAAGCAAAGCTCATTCGCTTTTCGATCAGTTCATTCTTGTTGATGTCAGTGATATTAATCACTGTTCTGGTTATGTATCGTTGAATATCACAAATCTCTTAAGTCTTGTGGAGATACATAGTTCGTCTACTGATTTGCTTCATATAAGAATTTTGATATTTTTGAAACATTCAAAACTGACTGTCTTAGATATTTAATAAACTCTCTAACTAAACGGCGATCAACTGTTTTGTTTGTGGGCGGAATAGGGTACCGCCTACATCTTCCTTCGTTTATAACTGATTTATTTTTTTATATTTGTTAATGTTGGACATTTCTGGAATTTTAACTGTTTACTTAGTTCTTGAACTAATATTTCGCATTCAAGTTTAGAAATTATTTGTTGTCGTAGCTCGCTCTACCTAAAGTTTGCTGGTTTTAACGAATTTTGATAAATTACAGCCTTGGCCAAAAGTATTGAGCACTCTTGATATCTTACAATTTTTTGGGAGTATCAATTTGAAATAAATTGAAATAATTTTTATAGGTTGAGAGAGCTTACAAGTTTTTTACATTCTGCAAGACGTATACGTATATTCTTGGTAGAGACAGCGTTTTAGATCTTCTTTGTTATCCAGGGGTTCAGGTCTGAGGACTGGACAGGTCACTTCAGAACCTCAATGCCATTTCCTCGAAACCATGTGCGGGCAGATTTTCGAAATGGTTATCCTGCTTGAATACAAGGCCATCCATGTTTGCATCACCAAAAAGTGTTAAAAATGAGGGCAGTAACGCAGACTCTAGGACGTTTATGTATTTTGAAGAGTTTATATGGCCATCACACACGAACATTTCGCTAATTACAGAATTTGTCGTGCAGCCCCAGACCATTATGCTGCCTCCGTCGTATTTTTCGGCACGACACACTCTAAACGAAATGCTTCGGGTATCCCCACGGGGAATGGAAACTTTAAATTTTGTAGCAGTTTTATTCCCTTTTCCCTCAATGTGTATTCTGGCTTTTGGGGAAAATTTGTTTTGCGAAAAAATTATTCCCCATTATAGCAGTTTTGACGTTTATTATTCCATACCTATTTTAGGAAAAAATTAATGGTTAGAAAGAATGGCTGTAAATTTTTACTGAAAACTGGTAATATCAAATTGAAAAATCAATATCCAATTTTTCACTTTTATAAACAAATTTATTTTTTAAGTAAACTTCGATTAAAATATCAACAAAAATCAATTAAATGTAAAACTATTTTTAGACATTTGTTTTCTTATTTTATTGCGATCGTGTGTCGGCCACGAATAATTAAATTATTTTACCGTAAATTTATTCCCCAATCGCCAGAATTACTTTTTGGGAAACGGGGAATTGAGAAAATGTCTGAGGAATAGCTGCGACAAAAAAAAATTATTCCCTATTCCCGGGGAACTACCAGAATAGGGCCACAACTACTTCAATGTTTGATTCGTTTGACAACACGATATTTGACCAATCTTCTTCGGTGAGTAATCTTCTTGGCATCTTAGGGCCAATTTATACCGAGCCTTCTTGTTTTTTCCGAAGAGCCATAGATTCTTCCTGGCCTTACAGCCTTTTGGACCAGCTTCCTAAAGTGAAGCCTTCTGCGAGTGGTGCGAGCAGAGATTAGTTCAATTATTTCTACTAATAACTCAGCAGCGAGGCCTGAAGAAGGTTTTTCCCGATTTTTTAAAGCTTCTTTCACTAACTTTCGAGCGTCACGATACTAGATCACTGATGTCAAACAATGAGCGAAAGTAGCGCACTGATGAATAAATACAAAATGAAAAAATAACCAATTTTATTGTACCAGATGGTTTATTGCCACAACTGTGATGGAAGTCATTGTTTTAACCCTTTTTACACGTCGAAAAAATAATTATTAAACAATAGGGGTTGTTTTCTGCTATACTTATCGTGTAAGCACGAAATTTATAGGATGCTCAATACTTTTGACCAAGGCTGTATTTATTGACTGGATCACGTCAGGACAATTAAACAAGACTAAAACAATATCCCAAGTAAAACAAATGTTAAACCTCTAGAAGAAAATCATATTGCATCGTGAACAAATCAAATCCCAATTACTTATGCCCCGATGAAATAATGCACTACTACGAGTAGGAGGAGCTCTGCAATGTGCAGATGGTTCTTGGAAAATCGGACCAATAGCCGTACGTCCTCGAATTGACTAGCAACCGCGTAAGGTAGGACGTGAAAAGCGGGCCGCGAAAGAGTTGGGAGTGCTTCCTCCCCAGACCAGATTGCAAAGATAACAAAATAAAAAATAAATTATGTGATGAACATTTAGAAACAAAATTTGCAAACATTTTGCTTGAAATATAAAAATTCCAATACTTTTGCCCATGACTGTATGTATTGTTAATATCTCGGCATTTTCAACTTCTCATCGAATTTTGAAAAGATTTTGCTAATATTTTCAAGTCACGGTTCTTCCTTACCAACGACAGTACAACTGCGAAACAACACTGGCTCTGGGCTCGAAACGAATTAAAATATTTTTTAAATGGTAAAATAAAAAATATTAAGTAGGTAAAGGATTACACAAAGAAACCAGCTGCATCCTAATATAATATAATCAGAATCCAATTAAAATTTATTATGCCAAACAAATTTTTTTATTGCGGCGGATGTCTTTACAAAATTTTCAAGGCTCATCGTAATTTTAAATCCGCACAGAATTTTGATTAAATATTAATCAATATCTCTTTATTAAAATCACTTTTAATATTCTTAAATGTTTTACATAAAATGGCAAAGGCGTAGAAAATTATGTTAATTTTTAAAATATATAACGATTAAAGGATTAAATTAAAAAGTAAATAAACCTCTTAGTTTATAATGGAAGCACGTGTGTACGCTTAAAATATTCGAAATAAAAGCATGAATCGCGTTTATTATAAATACCCGGGTTTTCTCAGTGCTGTCATTTCTAACATCTGCTTAACAGAAAACCACATATACTGTCCATGTAAGCGAATAATTTACATATTAAAATCCGTATGTGAGAACATAAATGCATACATCCGATTTGATTTATTTATATTTAATTAGTTTTAAATGATTTGACATGTGCGATAATTTATCAACCAAATCGTATACCAAATGTTACTCTATACAGTTTTCAATGTGAATATACAGACACGTAGACACTGATTAAATATCAATTAAATTCGAAACGATTTCTGATGCAAAATGATTTATATGTGTGCTGCATCGACACAGAATTTCGTATTTATCATGAATTTATGAATTTTTAAATATTTAATAATTTATTAGCTTTTTATCCGTGTCGTTTTTAGTACCAATTAAATTTCGTTGAGGTAAAAAAAAAATATTATCAATAAAAAGTCTTGGTACATAAAAGAGATTATAATAAAAAGCTTCTTCCATATACACACATCTATACATAAATATATAAATAAGCTCAAAGCAGAAAACATTTACATTTTTTGTAATCAAGTTTGTACGCTGTTATATACATAATAAATTTGGAATATGTATAATACATATTTTTATGTATTCATAACTTTTTTTTTTGTTTTAATATTATTAAATTTATATTATTATTTATAATATTAAATTATTTCGCAGAATTTTAATAAATGCTCGTATATATTTAGATATTTGTATGTATGTACGTACACAATGTACATAAGATTATTTATTTTTTAAGGCGCTTGTTCTAAGAAATGTTACCATTGCAATAAAGAAAATACTTTATGCTCTTTAGTACGATAATAAACGATTGCTTTTATTATATAAACATATGTACATATATATAATTATATATAGCACGAGGTATTGAAAGCTTAAAATTTGCGCGGAATCGTTAAATTTAATTTTAGACCCGTTAAACATAAAAGCTTCATGACGTTTATTATTAGACAGGTTACGATCGAAGAATCGATTCATCCATTAGTGTTAATTTTTAAGGGTTTGTGCATGTATGTACACTATAGAGTCTCGAATTGTGCCGTTAATGCGTTTCAGGAAAATGCGATGGAACTCGAAATCTAACAAAAGTTGTATACTAAGTAAAACTTCCTACAAAATATTATAAAATTATAAATATTTCAAAGCAATTAACAAAATAGTATGTATGTAACTATTTTCACGTTACACTCCTTTCCAGTCCTGACCACACAATTGTGTAGGTAAAATACGAGTACGACAAAGCAAATATCAATAATTGACTTATGTCTGAATATAAGTTCAACCTATACACATTTGTGCATGTACTTTAAATTTGTTTTCTCCAGTCCTAATTATATAGTCGAGAGCAACTAAATCGATTCAAACCTCCGCACGTACAAAAAAGGCGTATTTTTTTAAAATTACTTAACCGATTTTCGTAAACCAACCAAAATCTTTATTATGTAATTTACTTTCATTACTGAATAATGAAGTTTATAATTTTACCGTTGAAATGCCCACGATTTATTGTCTCGAGATCAAAACTAAATATTATATTTTTTACAAACACGTGATTCGATATGTTAATTCCAAATTATATTTATTTTACTTGTCACATCTATTCGCAATCTCGTTTGCACTTGTCGTTTTTCGTTCTCCTTGTTTTTTAATAAAAAATGACTGTCCCTCACCTACCACATTACTCCCCTACCAATGAGCGCTTAGCAAACGTTACTAAATAAACCTACGCGGACGTTTTATCTAGCGACTGAATATTACTTTATTTTTATGTGGTATTTGTTACACAAAATCCGGGATAACCGAAGATGTATCAATGGGACTGAAAACGAATTGCTCTAAAAATCAAGATTTTAGACGATTGATGGAAAGGTTTTGACTCCTTATTTGTCATTTTTACTGTAAAATATTTAAGGTCTCACCGTATAACCTTAAACGGTCTTTCATAATGTGGTTGAAGAGCCCCTTTTACAGCATCAATTCTTACAAAAAAGTGTGAGTATGAGTTGAGATCTTTGAAGACGAATATATCACTGCTACCATGTCTTGCTGTTGGAGTAGGCTGTATACGCCTCTAAAATATTTTCGCAGTTGATCTACAAACTCAAACACGTTTGCTGTTGATTTGGATTTCATGAAAAAATCCCCCGGTAATCTCAAGCATTCGCCATATACCAACTCAGCAGCAGAAACTTTTAATTCTTCCTTCGATACTGTTCGGAGGCCCAGAGATATTATCGGTAAGGTTTTGATATTATCGGTAAGGGATTACTATGGCACATTATAGCGGCCTTTAAAACGCGGTTTCACCTCTCTATCATGCCGACTCAAACTGTGAGCCCTGATCCGTTGTGATGCTGAATGGAACTCCAAAACAACAAATCCAGTTTTTGAATATAGCATCTGCCACAGTATCCGCCTTTATATTTGTCACTGGCATCACTTCCGGGGCCATCGCGTAAACCGATCTATTAGTGTCACACAATACCGATTATCTTCGGACGGTGGAAGTGAACCAATCATGCCCATATGAATTTCATCGAGTAAGCGTTGCAACTCGCTCACTTCCCCTATACCGGAGACAACATGTCTCGATACTTTTGATTTTTGACATGCTATGCTCGATCTGGCCATATTTTGAACATCCTTATTAACTTCCAGCCAAATAAATTTTTTTAGTTATCATCCCTGTCGTTGTTCGGATACTCGGATGTGATAAATTATGGCCGTAACGTACGGCCTTGGAGAACCAGTAGAAACATCGCAATAAATTTCGTTCTCAGAACCAAATATCGGAATTTTTTGGAATATTGTTTCCATTAGCTTCGCTAATGTGAGATCTGTGGTCTGATCTTTTGCTAGACTGTCATTATCGATTGAGCTGCAAGGGGCTATATTTTCGATCCTTGACAACGGTATCAGATACGATGTTATCCTTACCAGCAATGTGCCGAATATCGGTAGACTGAGATATGAATTCCAAATGGCGACGTTGACGAGGAGAGGCTTTATCCAAATTCTGCTGTAAAGCATAAATCAAGGGCTTATAATCTGTAAACAAGGCAAATGTTCGGCCCTCGAGCAAATGCCTGAAATGTTTAATCGAACTAATACTTTGTGATCATACGCACTATATTTGCGTTGTGTATCGTTTAATTTTGCAGAAAAGAAACCAAGTGGTGTCCAAGTCTCTGACAATCGCTGTTATACCACAGCACCAATGGCTATATTGGACGCATCCACCGTAACTGCTAATTCAGCTTCCGAAGAAGGGTGTGCAAGGATAACGGCGCTTTTTAATTTACTTTTACAGAGTTCGAATGCGCTACTACTTTCGTCAGTCCAAGCAACTTTCCTTTAAGCAATTCGTTCAATAGATTGCTTGATCTTCCGCAACATTTGGAATAAATTTCCTGTAAAAGTTTATTATCCTCAAGAAACTACGTAAAGCTTGTCTCAGGCTTAGGCTACTTATAGCTTCGAGTTTTGGCTCGGATAGTTTTATGCCATCGCACGAAATGATATCCCGTGGTAGAGATAACATTTGGAACTTTTAACCTGTTACTCCTAATATTCAATTTGTCCACTGTTATTCCCTGTTCGTATACAGACCTGCGAACATGGTTTCATCATTTCAGCGCTGAGAACATTCTATTTATTTTGCCTATGGTGCCACAGACGCTTGAATGAACCCAACGTCACTCCAAGACGGCTCACTAGTTGCCTAAAATTAACGGAACGCCACCGCAAAGAGCAATGGACGTTCGTTTTATTCACTGACGGGTGCAGAATATGTCTTCTTGGTAGTGATAGGAGAAGCCGGGTCTACCGGCGTCCAGGAGAGTGATTTTCGCAGTGCTGTTTTGCTTTAATAGTCTCGTACGACAACGGCTCGTGCATGCGGCCGGCTGGCATATCGCATGACAGAAAACAGATCTTGTTTTCGTACCTGGTGGAGGCCATAGAGGAGGTCGGATGGCTGAAAAATATATAGAGGATATTCTCTTGGATCATGTGGTGCCCTACGTAAGAGATATAGAAGAAAATTTTATATTGATGCATGGCAATACCCGGTGTCACACAGTTCGAGCAACTCAGCAGTTCATAGATGAGGTTGGACTCGAGCTGATGAAAAACCTTAATATGGTCAATAGGGAACTGCATGCGAAACATTGTAGACGCAAAGGGGGCTGAACTAAGTATTAACCGATAAAAATGTTTTGGTTTTTCTTGTTGTAATTTAAATTTAAATATCGCCAATATTTTTTTTCATAATCATCAATTTTGGTTGTATTTTCATTCAAAATTCATTATTAAAAAGTACTAAACCAATTTTCATGAAAATGAGTGTCAATTTAAAGTAAAAATATCAGACTTTCAAAAAAATAATGTCATGTGAACGTCGATGAATCCGTTTAAAAAAAATCGCCTTTCTATGAGCGCTGAAGGTTTGAGTCGGTTTAATTGCTCACGAGTGTACAAGTGCTACAATCGTGTACGTTTATTTCAAGACATCGGAAAGTTCAGGGAAAGTAAATGTAAATTAAATTTGATGAAATTTTAAGATATGATTCAGAACTAACTTATTAGTCAGAAAATCAAATAAGTTATGAAAAATAATAATTATAGTATGGGAAATGAGACCCAACACAATTCTGTGCCTTGAACTTAGCCTATACAATTTAATAAAATAAAATGCATAGGTTTTATAAATTAAATAAAAAAATTAAAAAGTGATTTGACGAATTTTACTTGCTTAAATTATCAAATTGTTTAAAACAATTTTTGGCGTCGACAATGAGTTCGAGATTAACAATTTTCTAATCTGCAACTTCTAGCGGTTCCTGAAGATTCAAATGTCGGGCTGTGTTTGTATCCATTATATCTCTTTGCGGTATGCGGCGAAGGAGAACAAATCCTAGATGGGCCTAGCACCATCCTCTCGTCTTCGTCAATGCTGCTTCGTCTTCTATCTGGATTGACATTCGAAATTAATGCACCAGCTACTTCGAATTTAAACTGGAATAAATCCAAAGGATGTGATTTCGGTACGTTGCAAGCTAAACAATCTTAGCGGCAGCGGCTAAATCTATTACATGGTTAATAACCTTCAGGGTCCATTTTTTGGAGTTTGCCACTGAGTCGTTCCGAAAGCCCCTATTCCAGTACATGTCCAATCTTGGATATGAAATACACCCCAATAGAAGGAAGACGCCATACAGTTTTTTTTTTATCTCGTTAGCGGTCGTTTTCAGCTCAGAACCACGAGTTGTTAAATGGTAAATATTTAAATAATTTGCAACATCGATAAAATGTTGGTCTGAAAAATAAGGCTGAAATGATTCACAATTTCTTAAAAAGGTTTTAATGAAATGATCAACTATCAAAAGGCAATAGCTTTTATGCCAGGACATCTACTTAGCTGATAACTTTCATCACCGCATCCAATCCAAAAACATCTAAAAGATTTTGTGATAACTAATTTGCACTTTCCGTGTTTGTACAAAACTAAAAATAAAAAATTAATATAGTTCAGGTTCAGTATACACAATTGTGCAGCTTAATTTTCGAAACTAATTTCTTAATTAATTGTACCACAATTTATCCAATTTGTATGTCAATTTGTCAAATTATGTCAAAATTCGCCGTCTATATTGTGTTTTTAGATTTTTAATAATGTCTATCATTCATTGATTAAAGTTCTGAATTTTAATTTTGAATGCACTTGAATTTGGATGGAATGAGCAGTTATCGACATACAGAATGATTTTTCTTTTCTGACGCCCGAATATTTTATCTAATTTGGTTAGTCAATTTCCCCATATCTCGGTAGTCATCCAAGCCCTCCAACTCCGCGGAATGCTTTGCGATTTTTATTTTTCCAATGATTATCAATGTTAGTTTTTCAGATCCGCACATATTTGGTCCCACTACGTAGTACGATTTTTACTTCACTGCCAAATCATTTATGTTTTTGAACGCGAAAATCAGGTAGGTCCTTTCGCCACAGTTAAAGATATTTTGGGGGCTATATTCTTTTAAACGCAATATTATGACGAGCTTCAATCTAAACCAGCTAACCACTGTTTGCTTTAAAACCAGAACCGTACAGTTTTCTCGCTAAATCTATGGTTTTTTTCTCTTATCAAAGTGCTATATACTGTTGCATTGCAACCATCTGTTGCAGAATTATCAGTATCAATTTGTTGTTGTTTACACATTTTCGCACTGCAGCAGCATCTTTCCTATGTGATCCATTGTCCACAAGCATAATTAACTTCAGATTTTGTTTAATGGTAAGACTTTTCAGTTTTCTCTTTTGTTTTCCATATTTTCTGAAAATAATTTTTGTACAGTTACCAGTTAGTAGTATGGTTTTGAAATAAATCTGTGAGCATTATAAAGGAATATTATTTTCCAATAAAAATCTTCAAATTGCGTAACGGAAAATGAAACAGTATGAGATATAAACTAAAACAACTGTATAAAACGATTAAAAACGGGAAGCGGAATTTCGATTTTTGGAAGTTGAAAAAAACTTATCCAATGAACGTACATTAAGTGTTCGGAACATTTTGGAAAATATTATAGATGTTCGCGAAGTCAAAGTCGAAATTTCGATTTTAAAATTACGAAATTCTAAATCTCAATCTCGAATATTCTGCGCAACTTTCTGCCTTCTAACAAACATAATAGGTACGATAAAATTGTGATTGTTGCTTTTTTTAAAAAAAACGTTAATGATCTTTTTTCCATTGGCACTACATCCCATAAAGCATTTTATTGGGCGCCCACTTAGAGGTTATACAAAAACAAAATGTGCTTCCGATTAACGATTGATTCGTTCATTGAATACTGCTTAAGCTGCCCGATGAGGAGTACTGCCTTGCCGCGGAAAGGGTGCAGCGGGCGGGGGAAGGAACAAGCCCTGTGAAATAAACAAAATTTATACTAACATAAACAATGGTTGTTTGACGTAGGTGATGAAATGTTTGTCTCATTATCTTTCTTCTCCATCGGCCCCCATATAAGTTACATTAATAGTAGAAAATAATTATTTAGTTTTTCACAGTGTGAAGTGAGGTTTTACACAAAACCCTTTCAAAAATGACATTCTAGTTTTGATTTTTATAAAACATGATCCTGACAAGGCTAGCATGCTATTTTGAATTATTTCCTTTAATTTAAAAAATGAAGTAGCTGAAAAGTTTTTTGCAAGAAGGTATTTTTAACACAAACTCTCTGGAACTTACATTTTTATAAAGAGGTTTTGCAGCCTACACTGTGACTTCTATAGTCCTCTGTTCACGGTTTGTTGCTCCCAGCTCCGACATTTTTTAATACGCAGATCTTGTTGAATGTGCTTGATAAAAGGCGAATTTACAAACTAGAATCAATGTTTATATTTCAATAACTTTGATTGGCGACAACGATTATGAATGTCATTCGAAGGCGTTATAATTGATCCGATCAATATAAAATAGTCCACGGAACAGTGCCAATGATTCCTGCCACTTTGATGACAGCTGGTGGAATCATTGGCACTGTTCCGTGGGCTCTGAACACTCTGATTCAAAAAGAATCTACAGTATTAATTATTATTTCGAATCAATTATAAGAACAGGACATTAGTCTTTCAAAAAACACTTGAAACGCCGTAATTACACTATAAAAGATCTTTGACAAAGGTGTTTTATTAAATATTTCTACCAATTTTTTTTTAAACAAATTTGATCAAATAATTTTCAAAAATTTCACTACATAAATGATTTTATTAAAATTTTCCTCAAACTTCATTTCATTAAGCGCTTTTATTATTATATGGTTAATAAAAATATTCACTATGTTTTTGGTTGTATAAAAATTCCTCGTATTCTTGAAATAATATTTTTTGTGGTTTTTGCCGTCCAATTGTATTTGGTCGCCATTTTGACTAAGCAATATGTCAAAAATAATTTTTCAAATTTACCTGCATGAGGCAAAATTTGATAAAAACATTTTATAAAAGTGATAGTTTCAATCAAAGAAAATTGTTAAAAATGTTTTATAAAACACCTTTGTCAAAGATCTTTTATAGTGTAATTCCGGCCTATATGCGCCATTCATTACAAAACTGAATACTTTTCGAGGTTAGAAATTTGATAGAAACTATATTTCCTATAAATATTAAAATTGGCATTTTTGGAAAAATTATTATTTTAGTAATTTCTAAAAAACAGCTACAAAATCAGCTATTTCTATTAAATCCTGAGTCGAAATACTGAAATCTGCGTCATTTATGAGCTATTCAAGCCTCTTCATTCATTCCCTCAAAATTAGCTCTTTGTGCTTAGTCGATAATTTCATTTCTAACCAAATGAACCTCGTCAATTTCAACATCAACAGTCAGTCGATACACATTCAGATCAAAGAATATTCAACATTTTTAATGGCTTTTAAAATATTATATGTGTTCCAAAAGTCTTTAATTTCATCTTCATATGTGACACTTAAAAGTTGCGTGAAAGTTCTTCGAAGATAATGTGTTTTAAATTTTGATATTAGTCTTTCATCCACGGGTTCGATGATTAATGTAGTGCTTGATGGCATAACTAAAAATTTTACGTTGAGATTTTTCGTCCAAATAAGTCGGATCCTGGTGTGTTATCGAGGAAAACTAGTATTCTAAAATCCAAATTTTCTGTTCCGCAGTATTTTTTAAATTTCGGTATTGCACAATTCGTCATCTGGAAACAACACTCCAGTAACCAGGGCCTTTTTGTTTGCACACCAATGCACGGGAGGTTTCTTTTTATAAATTCCTTTGCAAGCACTTGTAGTGTCTGAGTGGTATATCAGAAGAGGTTTCAGTTTAAAGTCGAAATATATGTCCTCTTTGGAAAGCGCTTCTAGATCAAGCCTGTTTTGTCAACATTAAAAATTTGTTGGGAAGTGTACCCATCTTCCGAAAAATTCTTCTACAACCACCGTATAATATGCTCTGGCTTTTAACCAACAGAGAACTAATTTGCGGCGAAAATGTTTTCGCCGAACGCATGCGGCACAAATTTTTGTAAATGTGGACCCATTTTTATACAAAAAAAATGTTCGCCACATTAGGGTTGCAAGGCTGGAAATCACAAAAATTTAAAAAAGCATCGTGTACTGGACACGCGTTTCTGACCAAGGAAATCACAAGAAAATTGAGAAATAGTGTCGAAATGGACGTAGTTCGTTGCACTTGTGTAAACAATATGTAATGCTACTCGTATTGTAGGGTGTATACTCGTATAGGAGAGTGCGCTTACCATGAGTGGGCCTCGACCACTATTATCAGTGTAAATATATTTTGGATTGTAAATAAAAAATAACAACACAATTTCCATGCAACTTTAAAAAAAAATATTTCACTTCACTTTAATAGTAAACATAAAAGCTCATCTGTTGCGATAAAAGCCGTCACAAAATATAGCAATTTGTAAGGATGTTTTGTGTCACAAACCATTTTTGTCTGAAAAATTTCGAAGTCGAAAACTCGATTAAAAAAAAAGTTGTATTTATATCTCGCTCTAGCAAACCAAATGGTTTTTTGTGTGAAAGATTTTTGACTGAATTGTATTTTTCTATTTTCATATGAATTTTCGCATCAAACCATTTTAAAGACGATTAAATTAAATGAATTTAAGAATATGTATGTTTTTGATGAATTGTATTTCTTTTAAAATTTCCGCGTAACAAACTGTTTTTGTATGAGGTTTTGGAACGAACTATTTGGATCAACTGTTTTGGGAACGAATTTTACTGCGATTTAACAGTTTGTATATGATTTAATTATTGTATTGTTTTTATTAATTACAATTAAATTTTTTGGTGAAGTTAATTTAAAATGGGGTTAAGACATTTTATTGTAAAATTTGGTAGTACAAAATGTTGGTGTTGACGATTGCCCTGATTAATATTTACTAGCGTTCATCCATGTTTTCCTTATTACATATACCATAGGGATATTAAACGTAAATTGGCCCAAACCATATCCCTCACACTCATACTAAAATCTCGTTAAGATACATGACATGCACCATTTCCAGATTTAATGGCTGTAAAATCATAATACAAAAACATTGCGACATCGAGTTCCAACGATAATCTTCAAGTGTTATATTCTCTTTAGTAATTTAAATTCATGCTAAATTATTCACTCTATTAACTGAATATGATACCTATACTGTTACAACACTATTCTCTGTATATGTTCCACACTATTTTATGTAACAATTAGTTTTATTATCTGAAAATTAACTATGCGAGGGAAAATTTCTGCGAATATCACGTGTTCATTTAATGGAATTAATTTGCCCTTTATCCGACTAACATTATTATGTTGAAAACTAATTATACAAGTAAGTATTTTAGCATTACATATATTTTTATATTTTTAACACAATTCCGCGATAATATTCAATCCCTGGTGTTATTCTACATTGTCGATTATTTTCCAATACAGGAACGGTTACATAATATCGAGAGGAAATCGATATGCAAACATATTTTTTTTTTTTGCAAAACATAAAAATGTACTGCGGATATGTTTGTTTCGAAATGTGAAATTAATTCTATGTTTTTTTTATTTTTTTATTTTCATTTATTTTTTTTTTGTACCAATGATTAATTTACATGTTTTATTTTTTTTTATTTTCAGTGCATCGGTTCATATATCGGTCAGCGATGTAAATGAATTTGCGCCCGAATTTATGCAACCATCGTACGTAATTGAAATCGATGAAGGTCGCCTTTACGATGAAATTATTCGACTCGAAGCAATCGATAAAGATTGTACGCCACGATACGGTGATGTATGTAAATATGATATACGACGAAATGATGATCATCTGTTTGCGATCGATGGTGAGGGCTCGATTAAAAATTTGCGCCCGCTCGAATATAAAAAATCGCATAACCACATCTTAGAAATTTTTGCGTACGATTGTGCAATGAAAAAATCAACAACACCGGCCCTTCTAAATATTCGTGTGCGCAAAATTTGCGAATCGAAATTTTTTGGAATTCCCGAGCGAATTGATTATGCGGCAAATTCGATGGAAACGATTTCGCTGTTCCCAAAGCTACATTTAGAAATTTGCGATGAAATTTCTTGTGACACAGACGAGGATGATGTGATGACGGTGGAGACTGAAGTCGCCCTCAAAACAAAACATATTGGATTCGGTTGTGATCTAAACGATGTTGATGGTGATAGTGGTATGATTGATTTGTTACCGAAAAATGCACCGTGGACGCGTGACATTAAATACGATGAGGGTGACGAGAAAGTATTCCATTTCGATGGAAATGTTGGTATTGTGTTGCCTAAAGATTTGATTTCACCAAAAATCGAAAACTTTTTTGAACATAGTTTTGCCATATACACAATGTTCCGGCATAAAGGACACAATAACGATATTACCAGTGATACAGATGATAAACATAGGAAAGAACATATTTTATGTGCCGCCGACGATCATAAAATGAACCGGCACCATTTTTCTTTGTTCATTAGAAATTGTCGTTTAATTTTATTGGTTCGTCGTCATTTCCGTCCATCATCATTGAATAACATATTCTCACCGGCCGAATGGAGATGGAAGATTCCAGAGGTCTGTGATAATGAATGGCATCGTTATGTAATCAACTTTAAATCACAAGAAGGCAACGATGAAGAGGGAGATGGACAAGAAGGTAATACAATTTTGTTTGTTAAGAAAATTAAATTTTCACAATTTGTTTTATTCGTTTAGTAACATTATTTGTTGATGGCCGTCCAACGAATGTTGAACCCGAGGTTATCGATGACTGGCCTTTACATCCATCGCACGGATTAGAAATGACAACTACATTGGCTGCGTGTTGGCAAGGTCGTGAAAATCGATTGAGACACCAATTCAGCGGCGATATCTCAGAAATAAAATTACGAATAGGTGATATTTTGCCCACACAATCGAAATTGTTGCTTGGCGAGGGCGAAACAGGAAAATGTGCGGAACGTATTCGTTACGTTGAGGATGGAAAGTGAGTTAAACAGGGGTTTATAAATTGTATGTCATCATAATCGATTTTATTCATATAAATATTTTTTATTTTAATAGCCAATCATCAAACACTGATCAATTTTATAATAATTCAGCGTCCGAATGGACTGTAGTAAAATCAGAGCATGGATTAGATGTAATGAAATCACGTAATAACGATGTGATTTTGGTACGAGAAGAAGTTTTACTAAAAGATATCTATGATGAAGATGAGGAAGTCGGTGATGACGAATCAAACGAGAAGCTAAACAACAGCAATAATAATAGTAATCAAGATTTTAAATTCAATAAATTAATATCATCGTTGAAAAAAATCAAATATGAAAATGTGAAGCGAAATCAAACAACAATTGGGCGTCGTAATTTAGAAATCCGTACACGTATATTCTGCTCGAAGAAAAATGAAAATTCAAAGAAACTAATCGATAAAACACATTTGAATCGTAAAGAAAAAGTGTTTACGCTACCGGAACAAGAAACTTACATAATGATTACAAAAGATGTCCATGAATCGCAGCAACAACCACAATTACCGCCACAAAGACCAACCACCGACGATAATGATCGTCTGAAACCAATTGTCGACGGTAAATTCCATTCGGAAATTAATCAATTCAAAGCCGTAATGGAAAATGAATCGGAAATGAAGAAAACAGAAAATCATGTAACAGATAAACCAGATAATTTAGCACACAATAACAATAATAATATTGTTATGGAATCAACAATACGTTCACGTGTTGATCCCGAAATAATTATATCGGGACCAATTGGTAGCGAAAATAATTATGTAACATATCCTTCGATAAAATCGGGTGTACGCATATTCCAGGAACTAAATTTCCATCTCACAAACAACAATGGTGATAATACGCTCGACTCGTGTCACGTAACAATATTCCCAGCGCTTAATTTCGATCACGAACAAATGTCGGTCGACGATGACGATGCGATCAACGAGAATGTACATCTTAAATTTATTAAGGAGGGTGTCGAGGTATTTGGTCAGGAGACATTTGAGAAATATTCGAAAATACTCGAATCGATCGTATATTCAAATAAGAAGCCGGCATTCTATTTGAATCGAGTGTTTAAATTGCGTTGCGAAAAATTAAGCGAGGGCCGTGAAATCGAAAGCAATGATTATGGTGTTACATTAACCGTATTGCATCCAAAGCAGACACCAACAACAACGCCGTCGACAACACCCACTACAGAGTCGAATGAAATTCATCAAGAGAAAGCACAAAGTAAGTTGATTATTTTTATTTATTTTTTTGGGTATTATGTTTTCGAAATAATTTGTAAGAATAAAATATTTAGATTTTTTCAAGATTAATCTTTGTTTACCTTTTACTACCTTAGAGTTGTGTAGAGCGATAACCTAGGTAGTTCCGGGGTTGTGAAAAGAGAAATTTCAGGTTGGGTGTCGTTCTATCAAAATCCCGACTTTTAAAATCCCGACTTACAAAATCCCGACTTTCAAAATCCCGACTTTCAAAATACCGATTTTCAAAAACCTGATTTTCAAAAGCCCGATTTTCTTTATAAAGATTTAGGTGAAGGAGAATATTATATGCATACCAAATCTTCAAATAATTTGTAATTGAAATCAAGGTAAATAAAAGCCTAACCAAGATCGGCCAAAAAAGACCGAGTTTTTCATAAAAATGAAGAAAAAAAAATGTAATATGTATGTATTTAATATTTAAAAAAATCCCTACTTTTGTCGGAATTTTTAACGTTTCAGTAAAGTCGGGATTTTAAAAGTGGTAATTTTGAAAGTTGGGATTTTAAAAGTCGGGATTTTTTTGTCGGGATTTTGATAATTCGGTCTTTTGTAATTCGGGATTTCGTACCGACGCCAGAAAATATATATGTATTGATATTTTAACAACAAATTTGATCCGATAAGGGGATGAAGTATAAATAACTGAGTTATATAAGATTTTCACAAACTTGGTTGTTAAGCCAAATAACCACTTAAGAGACACAGCCAAGGTAACAAAAAAATTTTATCAGTTATTTTCTTTCTCTTAAAGAAATATCAGTCAAATTGAATATGTACTTGAAATTATCCTTCTATTAGTTTAGTTTCGTTTCTGATTTGTGGTTTCGATTAGTTTGTGACACATAAATTGAACTTTTGTGTTCACCAAATATTGAAACTTCATTAGTTCCTTATGAAACACAACTTTACATATTTGTGAAATTCTGTTTTGAGAGAGAACATTAGAAAGAAAAATGAACACGAGAGAACGGAACATGAGAATGTTAATGGTAAAATTGTTGTGTTTTATAAAATTTGCTAAGAAAGAAATGACTTATGTAGTTCCAATCAGTATTACCAAAAATTAGTTCTGCATCTAAAATTTATGTTAAAATAAGTAATCCAGCTCTTTTATTAACATCTTAGATACAGCCCAGTTCCAAACATCATGGACGAATTCCAGAAAATTTTCCAGATTCTAAGATACATAAGAATCCTAGTCTAGTTGTACATAATTTCGAAATTATATTCAATATGTAGAAGGAATAGTCTAAATCGTTCAAAATTCTATTTAGAATTCTAATCTAGAACGATAGATCAAATACGACCTTTATTGGTTAAGAAATGGCAAAGATCATCCAACATGACCAACCAAACTCCAAATCTCCAGTCAAAATGGGTGTCAGAATCCCAATTCAGCTCTACAATCTAAATTTTACCATGATTGGTTAAGAAATGACCAAGTTCAATTTAGAAAGGCCTAATTTCACGAACTTGATGTTAGATTTACGTTAAAATCCCAATCCGTACATACCAAATTTATCCAAAATTTGTTAATAAATGGCTTAGTTACATTCATTATGGTCGTCTTCGTTCAAAATTCAAGTAAGAAGTCAAATTCAATTCTACATACCAAATTTTACAATTATTGGTTAAGGAATAGCCAAATTCCAAAAATTTTTGCAAAATAAATGTTTAACATTCCATAATTTGACCAAGAAATTGCCGATTTCCTAATAAAAAATTTAGATAAAAAAATGTTTTAACGTTGTTTAAAAAAAATCTCGCTTTTGGTCGAATTTTTTAAGATTTCAGCAAAATCGGGATTTTAACAAGCAAGATTGTAAAAAGCGCCATTTTGAAAAGAGAAATTTTAAAATTAGGGATTTTGTAATTTGGGCTTTCATACCAACCCCTAATTTTTTTTCGATATTTTTTCAACATTCCTTTTTGGTTGCATTAGATTGGTTGTTCTGATGAACAACTTCTTTCAGGTTCTTCTGTCTTTCAGAATTAGTTGATTGAGAATAGGAAATCCTGTTCTAGGAAATCCAAATATATTTACGGATTTGCCTTGCCAACTTCAGTTCTTATCACTGGATTGTGAATACAAAAGTTTCACCGTTTCCAACAATATTTTTTGTTAATTTGCACAACTACCGTAATATAAAACGAAAATAACGAAAATATTCTTCTAATATTCTAACTATCATAACAATATCTACATCACGGTTTGTTCGAACTATGAGGATTCTTCAGATAATTCAATTAAACTCGACTGGCCACTTTCCAAGTCTCGCTCCCATATCGAAAAACTTAATAGAAATGACTTAATAGAACTTCTTAATAGAAATGCTCAAACACAGTTCAGTAAAGTTATGACGAAAAGTCTTTATCATGTCAGCCTATTTTCTAACTACCTATTCTTTATATGTCTTGAGAAGCTGATTACGATCAAATTGGTCTCGTAATCCCTAAAAATCTCGTGGAAAAGCTCTTTGTTTAGGATATATTATTCGAATTTTTCGCCGTCTATTTTAATCATTTTTTAAATTTCTTAGCATGTTCTTGATTTTTGTAAAAATTCCGACTGGGTTAATCCTATCAGAATTATTCCCTAACACAAATATTAGCTAGCTTGAAAATAATTTGTAAAAATGATTATAGCTAAGTAGTGATACATTTTAATAATGTAGAAAAATCTAAAACCAATTATATTGCGGTTGAAGAGATTTTCACAGATTTCAAGATAAAGTCCCTGTACAATTTTGCATAGAAATCTTATCCGCGTTAAATAAGCCTTAAATACGTTCACTTTATAAAGGGTGATTTTTGCATTTTGAACCTATTTGAGGCAAAGGTTATTCGGGCTTTCTGATCTTGGCCAAAACATACAATAAATCATGGTTCCAATAGTATAAAGCTATTAGTGCCTGTTGATTAATTCAAAACAGTAACCTAAGATATATTGTATCAGCCACGATTTAAAAATATTTTAGCAATCGATAAATCTGAGTTTAATAAACGAAATTTTTTTCGTTTACTTACTCTTTTAATCAGACATGTTTGTTTTCCGCCATCTCTAATTTAGGCAAAAAAATCGGCTAAAGCATTTTATAATTGTTACAAATTTGTCCTCGGTTAGTATCACTGGATTGTGAATATAACTATAAATTTGACGGTTCACAACATCAATTTTGTTAAATTACCAACTTCAGAAATCTTTCCGACAAAACGATATTTATTTGACAATAGCCGTGTTTTATTATTCCCGCACTCTCCGGTGCCGAATGGAAAATTTTTACTGAAAGTGTAGCTATTATTCACTGGGGTCGCTTACGATCCAAAAAATAAAATTGTACTTAACTTCATGCAGACGAATGTCAGTACGACTTTTGTGTTTTTTGTTGTTTATCACTTCTTTATTTTTTCTTGGGTTTCTTCAAAAATACACAAAAACCATTTTTTGCTAAAAACCTAAACAATTTCGTATAAAGTTTTTTTTTGAAACTACAAAAAAAATTGACATTACGTCAAAATTTGTACACGAGAATGAAGTTTGCTTTGGTTTAAGGGTTGTACAAAACATAGGCATTTTCAATGGATAGCAGCTCCCGATTGCGGCGACCGATAAATAGTGAGTTAGTTTACACCGCTAAAAACTTTAGTGGACTGACCTAAATAGCGACCCATTTTAGTCCCGTTTACATCGCAAACATTATAGGTCACATTTGGATTACATAACGAAATTTATGTGCATCATCTATTGAATAATACTAAGAGTTTTGCTTATGTTCTCATCGCAACTCATAATTTTCTCATAAATAATTCCTGTAACATTTTCGAAATTAAATTCATTCATTTAATATTTTTAAATTTGACTCATTTAATAACTGTAATACTAAATTTTGACATCTATTTCATGATACGAAAACCTTTTAGGTCGGTATCGTTTACATCACATTTTTGATCGACCTAATTTGGGTGAGTCCACACAAAAAAGTTACCCAACCTAATTAGGGTAACTAGCGTTTACATCATGTGTTTAGGTCAGATATAGTGTTTAGTCCTCTTGCAAACTTACTCAGTAACTATTGGATCTTATCTGAATACATTGCAATTATTTTGCTAAGAGAAATTCTTGTTCTTATTTTAGTGGTAGTAAAAAAATTTGACATTTTAAGACAAAACAAATTTTCATTTTGACGTTCGAAAATGGGGAGTAAGTTTTCAAACAATTCGATGATTGTACCGGATAAAAATAAAATTTTTGAAGGTAACCCAGTTTGCTTTATTATCTTATTGGATCACGCCATATCCTGGTAACTCCATTGGCAAACTGGATTTCGAAAATATGATTTTCAATTATCGCCAGTCGAGAGCAAGACTAGTGATAGAGAACACTTTTGGAAAATACACGGCAAGATGGCGAATTTTGCGAAAGTGTTTAGACATCTCTGTAGAGACTGCTGACAAAATTGTACAGGCTACTGTATGTTTACACAATTTCTGTTTGATGGAAGACGAGAGCAGTAGGTGGATTCCGGTTGCGTGAAATTATTAGTGGAATGAGATTTTGTAGTAAAACAGAATAAAAAACTTGAAAATTCAAGTAAGTGAGAAAGAGAAATATAAAAAATAATCTCATTCCATTCCGTCTCACCAAACGGAAATCCATATGCTGTACGAATAGCTTCAATTATGATTTTGTTTTATTTTTAATAATTTCATTTATATACGAAACAAAATATAATTGGACAGCCCATTTTTCTTGGAGGTTTAATTCTCTTAAAAACAACGTGACTTGGTTGCCAAATAGCTGATCCATGTCAACTATTGGTGTTAGAGCCTGAACTATTTTATTTGTGTGTTTATTTGATCGTATACCGATCATAATTATTTCTCATACCTTTATACATAGATTTTAAAATTTCAATTTGAATTGAAATAATGGGAAATTTTAGCCAATATCCAATTCTTTCTTAATTTCCTCTCACAAACGATTTAATATTGATGGTGTGCGGTTTCGTATAGGTAACGTACAATCAAAAAGTGGAGGGCGGTCGAATATTAATTCTAACATATCCGCCTCAAACGCGAGCCATTCCAACATTTTTGATATATTTTGTATGTCGCTATATTTTTTTTTATTGGATGAGGACGTTTTTTGGAATTGCTTGAAGATCAAGCATATCATCTTTCACGAAATCATCCTATAAAATCTCCAACTCTTCATAATTCGAGTTCCACTCAATATAATTCATTTTCACGTTTTTTTTTAAAATATTAACACCTTCAATTTTCGTTAGTGTTGCTCCTCTCCATTGAAAAGTTCACTTCGGTTATCCCCAAATTTCCCAAACAGTATCAGTGCTATCTATTCTGAAAAAAGTGTCGTTATTGCCGAACAGCTGGTAAATTAGGATGAACTTGTTTTACCAATCATCGAACTAGTTTTTCCTGGTCACTCTCAATTTTTACGTTTTCTTATTCATGTAATGACATTAGGTTATTGTATAATTCAGAGTTGCTTTCAATTTCTAAACATTTGTCGTATAATAGGTGGGCATTTTCAGTTCCTAAGTATTGAAAAATTGAGTTTAACTTAACCGGGAGACATTCGAAAGCTAGATAAAATAATTCTAGACTCGACCTCTTATTACAAAATATTTTCTTTTTACAGTTAAATTTGCACACGCTATGATACATCCACATGAAGTACAGGAACCTCAAAGTCATCTTCGGAATCTTGCGAAAGGTAAGTTTACTATGTTTAAAATTATTTCAATTTAACTTAATTTTTTTTTTTTAAATTTTTAGTACAAAACTCATCACATTCCACAATGTTGATCGTTGTAATATGTGTCGTATTCGTATTGCTAATACTAGGCGTGGGTATAGCACGTCTCCGAAATAATTCCGTTACGATTAAAAATAAAAATATACAAAAGAAATTACGCAATAAAACGACAAATCCGGACGAGGATGGTAACGGGCCAACATGTTCGAAAAATTCACGAGATTATGACCACCAGCAATTAGATTGGGATGATTCATCGTTAACAATTACAATAAATCCGATGCAGGACGGGCAATTAATGCCACTGTCCGATGATAGTTCAGAATCGGAAAATTCTGATTCTGAAGACGAGGAAAGTAAGTATATTTATTTAATTTAATTAATACTTGGTTGTTTGTTAATTTTATATTTTATTTATTTAATTTCAAACGTATCGAATATAAAATACATTTAAATCATTCAATTTAATTGAAATCGTATATGAAATCAAACGCCTATTCAAAATATTATAATATAAAGATTTAGAAAAATTTTACTAACATAATATAGAAAATATTTAGACGACATTTTTAATATAAAATAAAAAAAAAAAGTTTGTTAATTTTTTTTGTAAGTATTCCGAATTTTTAAACAGTGTCTTATTTTTTTGTACTAGTAACTATTGTAAATTGCAAATTTGTACCGTGTGTGGTTTACTACACTTGAAATTCACAAAACACATAACATCTACACGTTTTCGTTTTTTTGTACAAAATATGCTTATACACAACAAGCTTTTAGTTATTTATATATAATTTGATTATCGACACAAAATTACCAGGAAATTAGAATTTTCCGTTTAATGGTAAATCAATATTTGTTTGTAAAGTCACATTAGTCGTGCTGTTTTACCTTACAAAATTTCAGATCCAAACTTAATTGTATATATTTTAAAAGTAAAATGTTTGGAAGTACTGAAATTTTTGAGAAAATTGATTGTTAAAAGAAAATGCGTTTTAATTATTAAATTAACTTGTGCTATTGGCCGATAGGTGGCTTTGAACCAAACTGTTAAGATTGCTTTCCAATGTTAATTTTATTCGTTATTACGTAGAAATTTGGAATACGTTTTATTTTTGTAAATTATTAAGTATTTTATGCAGCAAGCATTAATTGTTGCTTAAGCTGATTTGTACGATAATATAAATCATCAACAATTCGATATTGGATACAAGTTTTTTTGTGTTGTAGTAAAACAGTTTTAATGTTCGACCAAATGAATAAACTGAAGAATTCAGAAGTTTTTCAGTTTCAAGTTAAGATTCGTATTCGAATTTGGAGATTCAGTTTACATCAGTTTAAAAGTTCTCAGAAATTCATTCAGTTTTCCAGAATAATGATGCCTAGCTCAAGGTTGTCGGCCGGTCAGACTTATACCATAGACAGACACTAGATAATCTCGAATTCTTCACTATTACGATAATTTTTCGATTTACACAATTTTTGAAGAGACCTGGATTATTATGTTTATCACATTTGGATTTGTATGAATACCGTGAATATGAATATCATATAACAAAAAGGCAATAGTGGACATATTCATCGAATTTAAAATCTAGTTTTCACTGAGTAATCGTAATTTTTAAAGTTACTTGAGCGAGTGGTGGTTAAAAAATTAAAAATTCATCCTCATTGACAATCAGCTTTAAACAAAATGGTTGGGCCTGACCATATTCATGAATTGCTAACAACTCAATATTCCCGATTTTTTCTTGTAATTAAACTTTGAAAGATTACAAATTTACAAGCTTACAATTTTCAAGTTTACATGTGCACTAGTTTAGAATTTTAAAAATTTAGTACTCTAAGCGTCGATCTATCGTTACATTTTGACACAACCATAGCAATCTGTTGGCCCTTGTCTAAAAGGTCATACGCACATGGATAGGAGGTTTTGGGGTTAATAGGCGTAGCTCTTGCCACACTTAAATTCACAAAATAAAATTATTTTTCGTGTTATAAAACTAAAGGGTCCTGCCTAATTTTCTCTACGTTATAAATGCTTAATAATAAAAAAAGAAAAATTTGTCAAATTTAGTTTTTAATTAGCTTGCTCGATATTTGAAATGAAAATTAGCGAGAAAATGTATTTGAAATTGACAACTAGAATTTTTGTCGTATTTCGACATAAAATTGTGATAATGCGTTTAAAATGACCGTGAAAAATAACCAATTTAAAAATTTTGTATAGCGAAACATTGTTGAGTTCATGTAATAATCCCAGATTTTAATGGTTAACCAAAAACTGTTTAAATTTAATTTTTGATCGATTCGACTGCGCCTTGGAAACGTTCTGTTTTATTTCATATTTACTTTGGCCAAAAACACAAGAATTTACTGGCACGATCACGTTGAGCAAGACTTATGTGTAACACGGAGCAGAATCTGAAGGGCAAGAGCGCTAAATCGAGGCAGATGGGGCGGATATAGAATGATAGAATAGAGAGCGAAAGAGAATTATTGAAATACCAAAAAGCGATTGTGATGAGTACTAATTTTGGGAAACCCTGGTTAGCGGTCCTCCGATGATGCCCAGGTGATTTTTTCTCTGCGGGTGCTAAAAATTGATGAAGTAAAATTTTTTAGTATCATAAAACGCTTGCCAATAGTGATTTCGAGGATTCTTTTCGCTTTGTTATTGTGCCTGTTTTCTAGGTCTTGTTTTGTGGATACGACTCTAATTCAAAAAACAATTTGATGAAATTTGGAGATTTCTCGATTGGATCGGATAAAACTAAGAGATGGTGTATGAGTTTCGAATGTAGCTTTTAAAAATTGCCAATTTGATTGAAACTACTCAGTGGTAAAACAAATTGATAGTTTGAACGGAATTAAGTCATTTATCCTCTGAACTCGTTTTGGAGTTCAAATCATGGTTCATGGTTAAATTGGATTTCCTGCTGAGTTCCGAGTGCGGTTATTTCTTAACTAATTCGAATAAAAGTCATACTTGTTTAATATTAGTTGTAAAATTAATATGGAGTTCTGAATGAATTACAAACGTAGTTTGCTAATCAGAATGGAATTAAACTATTAAGTACTGATTGAGACTGAACTTGGTCTGTATGATGAAATAAATTTCAATGTAAGGTGATTTTCTTCGAAACTGATCAATTTGAATGGAACCAAGCCATTTGTTAACCGATTGGAATAGGGATTCTTACGCAAGCGCAGATCCCGACGAAGGAGGATTAAAAAAATTATTTTAAAACATCGTTTTAAAAGATAATGTCAAAGAAAACTTGCATTTGATCATTTCCACTAGTTAACTTTTTAACTTTAGCCTTTCTTTTACTTTTCTCCACGTTGAAACCTTAACCCTGATTCCGAAGAAATAAAAAATTGTCCGTCCGTCTGGGTGTCTGTACCGATGATATTTCGAATATACCTTGTAGGTTCATTTTTTTCGCAAATATTCATTTATTTTCAGTTTGAACAATTTAAGAGCTTTTGGTACCTGTGCATTAAGAATATTAAACCAAAAGTAAACCCAACTTTTCCTCCAATCGGTTTTGGTACCTGTCAAGGGAGTGTGGAACCTGTCATACACAATTACTAAAAAATAATAGACCACCACCAGATAGAACTCCGGAGTCTTTTTCATCGTTCCCTGATAATCGTGTACTATGTAAGTAGTTTGAGAGGCCTTACAACATTTTTTTCTAAAAATCTGTCGATGTTGGCAAATAATTCGTTTAGTATAGAATCGAGAAATGATTTTGAAGAATGTTATAAATTTAGCTGAATCACCTTAAAGTACTCGATACTACCGCTAGGGCACCCCAGTCAGGTATATGAAAAAATATCTGACTACAGCGCCCTAGCGATAGTTTTGAGTACTTTAAAGTGATTCATCTAAATTTATAACATTCTTTGAAACTTCTTGGGGCAAGCAGCAATGTTTACTTTAGTTCCATCCATCGAGTCGAATACATTTTTTTCCCAATTCCTTCCGTATTTCTAAAAGCTACGAGTCTAAAGACCACATGTTGATAACAAAAATTTAAAATTGGGCTGAGTTGCCTGAAATTTGTTTATAAAGATGAAGAAAAATATTCTTCTCTTTCATTTCAACGCGGAAAATCCCGAAAATGCTGAGAATCGCGGATGATGAAACCCAAATTTTCATAAAAACAAAATGATGATCAGCGTATTTTTCTAAGTTCTGCTACTACGAAATTTTTGAGTTCGCAGTTTTTCCGCAATTGCCGTTTATGTTATGGGTTGGCACAAAAGGGAAATATTTTTTAGAATATTGTAAAATTTCGAGAAGATAAGAACTTTAATTTTAAAACACATTGTGTAATTTGAAAATACATTAAAATTCGCCTGATTATGAAAAACAAATTTTTAGAAAATCAAGGTAGGGTTCTACCAGTTTTCTAACCGAATTTCTAAATACCTTATTAAGGTTGGATACCGACACGCTCACGGTAAGATAAAATGTACATACAAATTTGACGTAAAATTTAGCTAGCGAAATAACAAAAAAATATTTAGCTCACGATTTCGCTGATGCGGTACGCAGCTAGCGTGAAAAGTTTGTAGTAATCTCATTCACATATACACTGCGCTAGTGAAAACTCTACAAATTTTTTCGCAGCAATTTATCTGCCTAGAAAAATAAAATTTAGAAAAACTTTGACAGCAAAATGTGAAAATTTATTTTGAGGTTCTAATCCGCACGTTTTTATAAAAACAGCCTATAATTTTTTTTTTCAATACCGGTGAGATAGCGTTAGAATACCCTAGAACTTCATGTCAATTATCCATTTAATTTACAATAATTAATATTTAATTTGGGGGAAAATAAAATTCTTTTCAAAAAAAAAAATTGTATGCCATTATTAAGGTATTTTGTTAGCTTCGAATGCTACAGTTATTTAAAATCCAAGGATTCAATATCCTTTTGTATGTAGTTGATGCTTCTAACCTAACGTAGGCCTTCGACTGCTAGACAATTCGTCTCATGAAATCAATTTTGTTTCCATTTTCATCGTCTCTAAAATATCAAACATTTAATTGTAAATATTTTTATTTGTCATTTTAGCCAATAAAATAATTACTTTTTTGCTTAAAAAAATATTCTTCTTCTTAGTACTATGCAGATGCACCTCACTTTCATAGTTTTACATAGATAATACTTGCTTACACAAACACATTCCAAATAGCTTTGAGCAATATTTCGTCTATCATATTCCAAAATTTATGTTCAGCCTTCCATGTGGTGGTGTGTCCAGTCAATTTATACATACTTGATGTAACCTAAAATTGTACAAATATTAAAACAAAAAAAAAATAATAATTTCCTATCAATTATTTAATCGATTTATTATAATTGGATTTTCACTATATTTTCAGTTATTAACGGGCGCTATAAAAACGTCAGTCAACTAGAATGGGATAATTCTACAATGTAAGTTAGTAGTAAACACAACAAAAATATTATACGAGATAACAGAAATTGATTAGGATTTTTTGTTGTTTTTGTTATATATTTTAAATTAAAAATTTAATTAATTTTTTTATTCATTTCAGATAAATTGCATTTTATTGATTTTTTTTAATTATTTTTTTTATTTTATATTTTAATAAAAAAAAACAATTTTTATTTTTTGCCATTTATTCGCCATTTTATATTATTTTTATTATTATTTTATAATTTTTTTATTAAATTGAAAAAAACTATAAAAAGAACAAAAAAATATTTAAGCACAAAAAACAAAAATTAATAAAACAAAAAATAACAAAAAAGATATTTTTTTAATTTTTAAGGACAATTTAATTTTTGAGGTAATTAAAAGTAAATTAAAAACAATATAATAATAAAATTATATAATTAAATGTAAAATAAATTTAAACAAACAAAAAAAAGTCATAATTAAATTATATAAATATATTATATAAAATAAAAAATAAAAAAAGATAATATTTGCGTCCAGCTTTTTTGTTATTAAAAAAAACTAAATACTAAAAAATAATAGATAAAATAATAAAAAAATAAATAAAAATAATAACAACACGGCAACAAATAATTATATATAAAAAACAAAACAAATATTTTCTAGTAATTTTCAATGGAAAAACTGAACACAAAATTTTATTTGCTGTTTAGCCAGGACTACAACCAAGTATAATTTTTAAATAAAACCAAGACAAAAATTTATATAAAATGGAGACAAAAAAAATATTTTTTATCACCTCTTACTCTAAAAATCTATATACTATTGCTATTTTTGAATAATTATAATTGTGTACTTTTGAATTTGGTTCCGGGCATTCCAACCCCAGTTCAAAGCTCCAGTATGTATATGAATACGAAAAAAAAAAAAAAATGCTTTGGTGAGTATTAAAAAATTTGTTACGTTTTTGAACTTGGGTGGTGGTTTTATATTTTTAATTTTTTGTTAGTTTGGTTGTGTTGTATCGGGATTCAATTTTGCTAATTAATTTATTTAAATTTGAATATATTTAATAATATAAAAACGTTAACATTTACAACAATGCAAATAGAAAAGAATACTTAAAACAAAAAATCTTAGAATTTATATATTAAAATTAATTAATTATATATTCCCAATTATAAACTATATATATATATCTCAAGACTTTTATTTTTATTTTATTTATTTTAAGCAGAACAAACAAAACAAAAAACTATATATATATATAAGTATAAGTAAATATAATATTATATAAACAAATAAATAAAAGGAAAAATAATTGTAATTTGAAAATATTTTAGGTATCTTAGGAAGTATAATAAATAAAAATTTGTATAAAATTAACTAATTAATTTAAAAATATATATATATTTGGTCCTTTTTTTGTATTCGTTTTGCACTAGCATGGGTCCGTACCACCAGCTACGGGTCTGCACACGCAGAATCTCATTAATAAATTTGGCTTTTCTTAAAAATAATTAAACAATCTAATTAATATAAAATAAATTGGGAATTCACGTTCACACACTCAGTAATCAATATTGACACCAACACACACAAAAATAAATATTAAAAATTTGGTTTTATTTAAAAAAAATTACTAAAATATCAAAACACAAAATCCGTCGTAATTTTTAATTTTATTTAATTAATTTATAAACTATTTTGCGTCAAATATTGTATATTATTAATATTATTTGGTGGCAGTCTATTAATTAAATAATTATTTGTTATAAATGTCGAATGCAATTTTATTTCAAAACAAAAAATAAAGTATTAAGTTTGGTTGTAAATTATTTTTTTTAATTTTATTATTTTATGCAATATAAAATCTATAAAACAAAATCAAAATTTTGTAAAATTGTCATTCTTCTTGTTATATTTAAATGTATATTAGTATTATCGTAAATTTTTACTAATATTGCTAAACTATATTGATTTATTATTATTATTATTATTATTAAAAACTATGTACTAATTAATTAATTAAATTAATGTATAAACAAAAATACAATTTATATCATTTTTTTACGTCCAATTTGTACTTAACTCTTATTATTAAATAATATTATTAAAGCAAAAACAAAACATTAAAAATTAATTGAATGTTATTTAAGAATAATTGTTATATAATTATTATATTAATTAATCGATTAATTAATTAAACAAAACAAACAAAAAAAAATGAATAATAATATAAAGCACTTTTTACATATCATTATTAAAAAAAAGAAATTATTATGTTATATTAATTTTAATTAATTTTTAATTTAATTAAACGACGCAAAATAGTTTTCTAATAATGAAATAATTTTTCTCTTTTAACTTGTATTTACTAAATAAATTAATTAATAAAAAAATTGGATGAAAATAAAATTAATTTAAAATGAAATGAAAAAAAGGTGGAAAATCAATAAAGTAAATTTAAAATTAAATTAAATTTAATTATAAATATAAATACATATACATAAATGAATTTTTCGGTTGTTTTTAATTTTATTTTTTAATTAATTATAAATTAATTGATTTTATTTTATTTTATTACTTTTTTTTTGGAATTGATGTTAGAATTAAAAATATAATAATTAAAAAAAAAACAAAAAGAAAGAGAAAGTAAATGAAAAATTAAATATAAATAAAAAATTTAATATTTAAAGAAAAAAACAGAATTATGAGCTTTTCTTTTGTGGTTTGTTTTGTGACGCTAATTTTTGAAAGTGAAATGTTTTTGGGTGGCTTTGCTCTCATTAAGTATTACAACATTAATTTTAATTTATTTCGTTTTTTCTCGTTTTATTCTTAGAGGCTACCTAGTTTTGGAAAACACGTAATAAATTCGCAGGAAAGAAAATCTACTTAAGGATCTATTGGAACTTGAAAAACGCTGAAATTTTGAACATCTTAGGAAAATATTTAACATTAGCCGAAATTAGATAAACAACTGTACAGATTAACAGCAAGTTTTGATAAATGATCAATTGGAAAGTAATGCCACTATGCACGATTGAAAGAGGATTCTCCCTCTGGCACTATATCCTGTATAGAGATTTGGCCGCCTTAAATGAGGTTTCATAATCATATTTTCATTTATCCGACAGATATTCATACACAAGCATGGTGAAAACGCAATATTGACCGAGCTCATTTGAATGAAAATTATTAAACGCAAAAAGATAAGAATATGAAAGTTGGAGTGGAATTTGTACAGAAATATGGGGGTTGAAAAATTTCGATTATGTTTGTCGATATCGTCGAAGTATAGGTAATTATTATAAAAACATTAAATGGTGATTTTTTGTGAAAATGTTTACTCTGGAAAAGATTCGTGGCGACAACCATCAAATAAAGTTATAGTACACCAAATTATAAACCTTTTCATTCCCCTTCTTATAGTTGATACGGGAAGTAAAATTTCCAAGTTGAAATTATTCACTTTTATAATAATTTAAAATTTTAAAAAAAATTTAAAAATAAACGCAAATCATCTTCAAGAAATTCATCAACGGCAAAACGTTAACGGCTCGCAATCACCGAACTCAGATTTGCTCAATAAAACAATTGATAATGTATGTGGGGAGCAACTTCAGTGCTACGACGCCCATAAGGAATGCTTTGACTTAAACTATAACCAACATATATTAATTTTCTGGGGGCCTATTATGAAATTTTTTCGATTTCGTAAAATTCGATCCGCCGCGAAAAAAGGTATTATGAAGTTTTTTTGCTTTCGTAAAATTCGCAAATCTTAAAATCCGCCCTATTATGAACCAAAAAAAATCGAAATCGAAATTTACGAAAATCAAACGTCAAAATTCGACTGCTCTATAGGTGACGAATATCGTATTTACGAAAACAATAATGTTTACTTATTATTTTTTTAAAATTTCAAATTAATTTGAAACTTTTTTATTATTTAACTAAAACCAACACAAAATAGCATACTTCATGGCCTTAAATTTTACGACCAAAGTTTAATAATTGGAATATTCGCGGTGGATCGAATTTACGATTTCGTATTTTACGAAATCGAAGAAAAATTAATAATAAAAAATAAAGAAGTTCGACTCGATGTTGCGAAAAATGATATTCGTGGGTTATAACAGCAATACAAAAGATTTTCGAAGCCCGCTTAGTTGTGAAATGTTGCTCACAGAAATATGGGGCGGTATGTTGTACCATCACTTCGAATCGAAAAAAGTCAAATTCGAAAAAAGTCGAATCGAAAAAGGGAAAGTTGTATCTTTTTTGCTTTTCGAAAATGATATATACAACATATCGCCATTCGACTTTTTTCGAATTTCGATTCGAAGTGATGGTACAACATACCGCCCATGGTGTAGAATACAGTGAAATTTTTTCGCCTGTGGTTCGTTTTGCTTCGATAAGATTTTTGATGGCTTTGGTAAATAGTTGAAAATGGTTTGAAAATACATCAAATTGACCACTGCATGCTTACAAGGCGACATTGATGCAGATGTGTATATTGAGCAACCGGAATATTTTAATGACGGAACGAATAGAGCATGTAAACTGAATCAAGCCATGTATGGACTCAAACAAGCTGGACGCCATTAGAATTTTAAACTCGAAACTGCATTAAAGGATTTGGTTTAGTAAAATCCGGATCCTTGCATTTATTTTAATCGAGAATTGAATTTGATAGTAGCTTGTTATGTAGATGACTTGATGATATTCTGGAAAAATCAAGCAGATTTAATCAAGCTTAAGCAATTTTTATGCAATTCAAGATGAAAGATTTAGGTATTGTCGCGGAATGCGCGGGTTTTCGTATACATCAAAATGAAAACAGCATTGAACTGGGTCAATCCTCGTACATCAAATAAATATTAACTTGTTTCGGAATTAAAGATTGTAAGCAGATTGGTCGGACGTGGATAAGCGTTGATTTTGTACAGGTTAACTGTTTAAATTAGTAAATGCAGCTCATACATGGTCCAGTAAACGACAACCAACCATTGCATTATCCAGCACTGAGGCCGAATATATGGCAATATCCTCAGCAACCCACGAGGCCATCTAGCTGAAGCAATTGGCTGATGAACTCGATCCCAAATCGCGCAAGTCTGTTAATATTTTCTGTAACAATCAAAGTGCAATATGTTTAGCTGAGATGGATGCTTATCGTCCAAGAAGCAAGCACATAGATAATCGACATCATCACATTCGAAGATTAACGACAAAATCATCACAAAACAATATATTCCAACAGACGAAATCGTTGCAGACAGCTTGACAAAAGCAGCTACTAAGGACAAACATAATTTTTGTGTCAAAGCTATGGGTTTATTTTGAAAAATATTAAATAATTGAAAATTAACTTATAATTGTTTTTATAAACGTATTTAATTGAATCAATTTTTTGAATTGTTAATTTTTAAATTTGTTATTTAATTATTCAGCAAGTGAGAGTGTTGTTAAATTATGAACGCACCCCATATTCTCATCTATCAACACTATTATATTGAACTACAGTTTATTATTTAGTATCACTCATAAAGACAACATCTTTATTTTTTCGCTCTGCTAATAGTAAGACCCCGGTTTCGATTCCCGGTGGTGACAAGGAAAAAATTTCACGGCTGGTTTAGGATCAATGAATTAATCACTCATTATCCGACATGAAAATATGATTATGAATCCTCATTTGAGGCAGCCAAATCCCTTGATGGGATTTAGTGTCAGAGAGAGAGAGAGAGAATAGTAAGACCTCACCGACTAATTGCACTTACAGTTTGCGTTTGCGCAGTTGATCCGTCTGTTTTAACCTCGGTGGCTGCGATTCTCTTCGTTCACAACTTTCCCACACCGAAAGGATGGTTTATTTGAGCCACCTATGAATTAAAGTCGTCTGTCACGACCGCATTAATCAGTGTCGACAGTTCAGTTTCGACATTTTAATTTATGCTGATTTTTGTGGATATTGTTATACACAGGTCCTGTTTGTCAATACAGTCGAGCTTTTTGTCTGCGATGACATACATTCGCACAACATTATAAAAACGCATTATCCATCGGCAGAAGGCCATGTTGGCAATCAGCGAAGAACCAAGGACATGCGAGCAGGCAATTTGATCGAATGATCACAAGCAGTGAATGCAGGCAATGAACGAGGAATACTGTTCGATCATTAAAAATCATACGTGGGTTGATCAGTCCATCAAAAGATCATAATCGTTGCGATTGATAATCGTTGGGTCTACAAACTAAACCAAAATCCAGATGGAAGTATTGATCGATACAAAGCACGATTGGGGGCTATTTTGGAATAATCCGATATCGGATTTTTTCCGATATTGAAAAATTCGATCCGCCGCGAATTTTCCTATTATGAAATTGTTTGGTAGAATTTGTCAAATATGAGCATGAAGTTAGCAATAATGCTCCAGTTGTTGTAGTCCTAATAAATTCAAAATAAATTAGTTAATTATAATTATCATTTAACCCTTTGCACTTGTATGTCACACTGAAAGTGACAATATTAATTTACTCTAAAACTCGTATATCAGTCTGTAGACAAAAAAAAGTACCACAATGTAAAAGATCACAAAAATTAAAACATTTTATAATAGTAATAAATGAAATAAATATAATACGTTCAATTCTACCAAATTATTTTAATTAAAAATAAATAAATTAAATAAAAAAAATTATTTTAATTCATTTAGTTAAAAATAATATAAGTACCCAACCACTTTAAAAATAAATCGAGTGCAAAGGGTTAATTACGAATATTTTTTATTTATTTAAATATATAATACTTATACATTTTAAATATTGTTTAATTTAATTTTTTTAGTTTTTATATTTCGTAAGAATAGTATATTGATTTAAATAGTTGAAGGAACACAACAAATCTCATAAGATTACAGCAGTTCAACATATAAAGGCAGTTTTTCTGAAGGGTAATTTCGAGGAGATCGTTTATATGACTGAATCGATTGGATATGAAGATGGCAGCGGAGAAGTGTGCAAGCTATCCAAGAGCTTGTACGGATTAAAAGAAGCATCACGCTGCTGGAACTAAACTTTTTGTTCATTCCTTAAAGAATTCTATTTTGTGGTCCAGTGAATCGGATTCGTGTGTTTTTTTGCGTAATGGGAAGAATGGAATGGTAGTACTAGCGGTTTTTGTCCGAAATCAAAGCATCCGAGCTCAAATGTTTCTTGGGCTTGAAATCGAACGACGTGTACGCGCAAAATGTACTCAATCGTTTTGGCATGGCGGAATGCAATACACTTGCAGCTCTATCGGAAAGTGTAGTGTCTTCTTCTTCTTGGCAATTGTGAAGCGGATTAACAAACCAATTTTTGATGCCAAACATCAGGGGGGCTATTATGAAAATTCGATATTGGATCCAAAAGCGGATTTTGCTATTATGAAAATCCGATATCGAAAAATCCGCTATTATGAAACTAAAAACAGAAAACGAAATCGTATTTTCAGAAAATCGAATCACAAAATCCGACTGCTATTTAGGTGACGAATTTCATTTTTTGTTATCGAACGTATTATATTTATTTCATTTATTATGACATCTGATATACGAGTTTTAGAGTAAATTAGTATTGTCACTTCCAGTGTGACATACAAGTGCAAAGGGTTAAATGATAATTATAATTAAATAATTTATTTTGAATTTATTAGGACTACAACAACTGGAGCATTATTGCTAACTTCATGCTCATATTTGACAAATTCGACCAAACAATTTCATAATAGGAAAATTCGCGGCGGATCGGATTTTTTGATATCGGAAAAAATCCGATATCGGATTATTTCAAAATAGCCCCCCAGTTTTACTGTTGGCATTGGAGAAACTAGCGACATTCATTTGAGTTTGTGTGGCTATAGTGACGCAGCCCATAAGATATTGAAATCAGGCTGTCGACGTCTGCATATAGAAATTATAAACTGGGGCTCAGAACGCTCGCATTCAGTGATGTTTTCGACCACAGAGTCTGTAGTGTTTTTTGGTATATTTTTTAAAATTATATTATTAGTAAAAGTGAGAGTTTTGAAATTAGTGAACCCACTCTGGTGGTATTAGAATATGTACTCAATTGTAAGAGTCTGGTTGTACTTTTGACAGCGAACAAAAAACAAGTTGAAATAGTTTTTTTCTTAGAAGTAAATTAACATTTTGCTTTACACACGCCAACGTTTATTTTATTCGATCCACTGCGTGCTTATTGGCTTGAAGCTTGAAAAATTTACAGGATTTAGGTTAATTCAGCAATTCAACAATAACGACAGAGAAGATGCAAATCGAGCAAATACAGAATTGGACCAAGATTAAGCGCATACAACTAAATCACTGCAAAATGTATTAAATTGGGTCTATATTAAAGAAAATAAAAACAACATTGGAAGTTTTTTCATTTATGGGAAACGATCAGCAATAAGGAAAAAATAATACGATTTAAAGCTTTATCCTAAAAGTTATATACATTTTGAACATTACGTTAATGAATATCAGCTAATCCCAATTTGTATAGTATTTTTATATGAGTTATATTAGGTAGCTAGTCTGATTGAAAAATCTCTGCCCAGCAATATTTCCGCATAATCGAGTATGGTGGCGAGGATATAACTGCGATAAACTGTTATCTGTTACTATACCTACAGGTCTCATTATATGTCGTCACACGGTTTTCCCTTATCTATATAATATTCAGATTTCAAAAATAGTCATTAACAGGAAAAATAGCACAAAAGCACGACAAAAATGATGGTCATTTTGACTTTATATACATTTTCCATTTTTCCTTAAACACCGAGATTTACGTCGCTGATAATACAATAATTTATACGAGAATATACCGTCTTGTTATCTCCACCCACCAATCTATACACCATGTCACATGTATACGATATACAAGACATTTTTCAAAAGACCATGCGCCCCTTTTGAAATTAACTTTTATGAACGCACTGCACTGTATATACATTTCCTTAAAACCTGTGTAAGAAGTAATCCAACCAAAAAATCAAATCCCTTTTTCATTTAACGTTTACGTTTTAGTGGACACTATCTATAGTTTTGTGCCGGAAGTGCGTGTCCTTAACTATAGAAGACTTTTCTGTATTTTTGTTTTTTTTTTTTTTCAAGAAATGACGAATTTTTGACCTTTTTTCGATGTGGCGGATAATTTTTTTTTTCGTTCGCTGTAATTAATTTTAATGTTTGTGTTATATAGTTTTGGGAATATATCATAGAACTTTTTGTCATATATCATACCTGTTACCTACACATATTTCGTTAATCCTGTATATTGGATTGAAACAACTTTAACGAAATTTCTGTATAAATATCGAACATATTAAGATTTTTAGGTTGCTGTTTTAAGGTGAGTTTGGAATATTATATTGCCATTTCTGGCACTATGCTTTTCAAAATACATAAAAAATGAGAAAGCTCCATATTTCCGCTGCGGCTTGATGTTTCGTTAATATCCAGTAGTACGTCTGACGTTGACCGGGCGGAATTCAAAAACCGTTAGCAAACCGGACGTCCCACAGGCCTGGAGAGATCGAGATTTTAATTAGGTAGGACCCCATCTGTTGTTAATTCTACCAGGTCACATTCAGTGCCAAATTCATCATGATAACACAAGAAACAATTCCTGGTTGGATTATCTCGAGTACATTAAGTGATAAAAAAACAGCACAAATTACAAATCTTTGTACTTCTCTCAACATTGATGAGCCTCTCACGAAATTTTGTAAACTTGAAGATACTAAAACAGCCGTACTCCAAATCCTGACAGAAATTTTTGTGTGACAACCATTTTATGAACAATCCCAGAATAAACCTCGGTGGTAGATTCATCGTCGCTTTACCATTTGACCTCAAAACTGTACCACTTGGGGAATCCAAATCACAAGCTGTGAGATGACTCTGATCTATTGAACGTAGACTTGCAGGAGATCCTGACCTAAAAAAATACCAGAAATTACGACCCATGGAAAGTATACCCGAATCCGAAATAGATGTTCCATGCGCAACCAGTCTTATTACTTGCCTCATCATGCAGTCTGCAACAAAACATGCATCACAACTAGGGTTCGAGTCATTTTTGATGCTTCGGCCAAAACCAAATCAGGCAGATCTCCAAATGAAACTCTGTCCGTTTGTCAATCCAGCAATCTCTGCAACAAATTATCAAACAATATACTGATTTTCAAAAAAATTTGTTGAGAACAATCTGAACCGATTTTAGAGCTTCGTCTAATTACCCGCATGTATGGGACGGCATTAGCAACATCTTTGTTAACCCGAGTTTTGAAACAGATTATCGGAAATCGGAACCAACAAACGTTTCTTAGTTCGGCAACAATCATATGCGGGGATTGGTTTGTTGACGATATGATGACCGGAACGGAACACGCTGCTGCAACCGCATTGAACTGCAAAAACAATTATTATTAGTAAAGTAATGTAGTTAGTAAACTTATTGAAATTGACAGAGATCTAAAATAATATTTCAGAAGGCATGGACCCAATGTTTAGATTGGGATGATCGACGGCCAAAGAATATTCTAGACGATTGGCGAACGTTTCGAAATTAATTAAAATTAATTGAGTCAGTTACCATACCAAGGCGGCTTACATTTACATCAACGACAATACATTTCAAAATTAAATTCGGAATTCAGATATTAAAAGACAATTTACCTGTACCAAAATCCTTTATTAACCTTAATTCTTTCCTTAATAAAAATGGAATTTTTGGTCGGATAGAACGAGCAATTATTCCATTTCATGTGAGACATCATTTTATATTACCGGTGGATGATGTCATCACAAAGATCATGGTTCGTACAACTCACGAGGCACTATTATGTGCTCAGAGAGGCAAGATTGTCATTCGACGTGTAATCAAAAGATGTGTAAATGTTTCCGTTACACCTCGAAAAATATCACACTATAGTCAAACCGTTCATATCTGCAGATGGGAATTACGCTGGACCAATCTACGTTAGATCATCGAAACGAAAAGGACTGAAACTCGATAAATCCTAGATTGCTGTTTTTGTATGCCTCGCCTCATTGTCAGATTCATTCATAGTAGCCGTTTCATATCTTAGTCGTTTCATATCACGTCGTAGTCTATGCTATAAAATTATTAGCATCAACGAACAACCCAAGCTTACGACAGGGATTGTGGGGAAAAAGGCATTTGAATTATTTAATAACACTTCACTAAATGGGTATAGGTTTATAAACAAAATGGCCGCCTTTGGTGTGATGAGCACCCACAGGAATCATCGGTCTGTATTTTTTCCAAGATGACGATGGCCACAACGTTAGCATCAAATGCGCTCACTATCGTTCGATGATTTCGGACTTTTTTTTTTGATCAAAATGCATGAATCTGGTCGATATGTGGTTTCAGCAAGACAGCGCTACATGCCACACGGTACGCGAAACCATTGACTTATTGAGAAATGAGTTCGGTGAGCAATTTATGTCGTTGACCATTTTTGAATATTTTTATGGGGCTACGTGAAGTCTCTGGAAAGGCATCATTAAACGTGTCATTAGCGGGATAATGGACATCTCGCATCGGTTGAAGAACGTTATGGTCTAAACCTATGGTTTGCTGCCTTGGTGTTGTGGCCTACGGTTGAAATTGCAATTAGTAGAATGGGTTGCTTGTGAATTGTGTGACTATGTGTAACACTCTGACAGCTGCCCTCGAGATCAGCTCTATGAAGTATGTAAACCTCTGACTCTTTTGGAAAAGCATTTAGTGCGATTATAACTGGGAGATATGGGTGGACACATGCTGTGCCATTTTACATTTCCAATAGGGGCCTTATCATGGATCTATCTAGTTGTTTGTCACATTTCCATGAAAAGTATGCCACTGCCTTTCAGATAGAAATTGTTGCAATCCTTAAGGCAGCTGCCTTTGGAATTGAAACGGACTGTATAGGGGAAGCTTAATATGTCGTTAGCGACTTGTCTGAAAACTATATTTAAATCTTAAATGGACCGGCAGACAAAATAAAGTTATACTTATTTGAATGCCCGGAAATGGTGGATGATAGCTTAATTATGGAGTACTTAATAAACACATTTTATTAAACACTTGTTTTTTATTTGGCAAAATTATATTTTTTGAATATTTTAATTAAAAAATTTGTTCAAAAAGTTTAAAAAATCACTCGATCGATTTCGACTTGTTAGGTCATCATCAAGAGTATCTACTGATTTGTAAAAGTAAAAATTTGTTATATATAGCAGAAAAAATAAACAAAAGAAGGAGGGACAAAAAATAAGCAATAAAAATTAATCTATTGATCGCGCAGGTGGGCGATTAGTCATCGGCTGAGTAACAAAATTCAAGGTATATTGAAGTACATTTAATTACCCGACGTATTAGTCAAATTATAGAAAAGGGCAGGGTCTGTAATTGGTGAGAAACGAATTTCTCTCTGTTCGTTAAGGATATTTTGGTTAAGAAATATTTATTTTAGAATTTCGTAAGATTTTCCTACGGCAAATAGCGTAAAAAGTATTAATTATGGAGGGCACATCGGCTATTTTCGTGTAACCTGAACTAGTGCGCGGCTTGACGATGCCGTATTATAAAGCAATGTTAACGACCTATATCAAGGTGAACGAGGTGGTATACAACTCTTCCACTTGTCGTTAATTTAAGATATTGTGGATCCTATAAGTTTGAGAAGGAACTCTGGTGCTTTGAAACTACAATAGAGGGAGGAAGATTATATGGTTAAACACTTTTTATGATGCTGTCTTTCTTACACCCTTCATAGATCTCTCTTTGTGGATTAATTACTGACTTTTACGATATCGAAAATTTTTCAATTTATCAGAAAAATCTTCTTTTTCGAGACTAAGTGGTCTCACGGAGGTTCATCTTAGCGACTGAGTGGTGGAACAGGGCATTTACTCAATTCCCCTCTAAACAAGATGGTTCAATATAAGGAATAAGCCGGGAATCATAATTGAAAGTTGCCACAATTTTTTTGTGTGTGGGGAAACTTGTTTCTAGTCCGGCGAGCGCAGTTTTCCAGAAACAAGAATGTTTGTTATTAAACATCGTTTTAGAGGAACGCCCTTTAATGCTAAGTAAACATCGTGAACGGAAGTCTGAGTACACTAAATTATTTTTTTTGTTCAAAGAACTGGAACTTCATGCGAACCTATCAACAGTCAATAAGAATTTATTATGGGGCGGGCCAAAGGATATTCTTTTGACTTCCAACCGAGCCGCTTAAAGAAGTTTCAAAAAAGTTTTTAGGATTCTACAAATCATCAATCTCGATTTTTCTATAAATATTAAATGTTAGTAAAACAGGCGGAAGTTAAATATTGGCAAGAATGATCATCCACAATGAATCTCCAGATTTATTTGCATTGGATTTCGATTCGATAATTGCTAAAGATTACTATATAAGAATGATAAACCCGGTTCAAACGAGCTAGTAATGGGCTACTATAGCAAAGATGGATGGTCTCATTTTCTTTGCGTCCGACCTAAGGGAGCCCTAACAAACACAACACTGAGAGAAAAAATTTGTTGAATCTACAAAAAAACCGATAAATTCAACAATTTCCGGTTACGATTTTGAGCCAACAAAGAAATTATAGTATTTACTGTAATTATTGTTAAAAATAATATTTTTGTTTATTGTAATTTCAATATTTAAATTGTAATAATCGATTGTTTTACAAATTAGTTATACTTGTTGTAAATCTAGCAAACTGGACAAATAAATTGTGACATTTGCATTTTTTTCCAGTTCTTGTAAAATCGACAAGTAAATAATAAAAATCGAAAAACATACAATTAAATTGAAATAATAACAAACATTACAAGTAAATTGCAATGTTTGTAAAGTCAATAAATAATTGTTAGAAACGGTAGTATTTACAAATAATTTGTACTCCTAGTAAATTCTACAACAAACTTGTTATTTTTGTATTATCAACAAACAAATAATACAAACGAAAATATTTACAAACAAATTATAATCTTAGTAAATTCTACAAGAACGTAGTCGTTTTTGTGAAACCAACAAATCAATGATAGAAATGGTAAGATTTACAAACAAATTGTTATGTTTGTAAATTCAATAAACAGTTTGCAATTTTTGTAGAATCAATAAATAAATGACAAAAATGGCAAAATGTAAAAATAAGTTGTAGTTTTATTTAATTTTAAGTTAAAAATAAATTAATTGCATTTTGTGCAAACTAAATTATAATGCTAAAATTGGTCAATACAAGTTAAATATTACTAAATGATCTGGTATAATTACCCGTTACTGGAAATAATAATGTCATCTTCGACCTCTGTTCAGGAAGAAAGCTTTTTATACAAAACAAACAATATAAAATTCTTTTTACATTTTTTTGAAAGCTTTATTACAGTTTTCAAATGATTATATTATGAAGTTATAATAGTAATTCATATAAAAGTGTGACAATTTTTTTATCATTTTAACATATTTAAAATCAAGTTTAATAATCAAAATTTTGTTATATGTGTTTACTTCATTATGAAAACTGATTATATTTAGTCCTAGTTAATAACGTTTCCACACTATATATATAATATATATAAATATGATAATCGGTAGATGTTGATGTACATAATCGGATAGAATAAAAAAAATATTTGTTTCGCATATTAATAAAAAATTCAATTAGAATGTTAAAAATATTTCGTAGAGATGTATTATTTTAAAAGTTATTATTAATTTAAAAGAGCATGTAAAAGTTTGGTTTACTCTGAGTAATAGCTAGATTTTAGTTTTACATCGAGTCAACGTGAGGTTACCACGGCGTTGAAAGTTTAATTTCGAACTAATGAAACATTGAATTCTTCTTCATCAGACTTCAGCCACCATAGTACAAAAATTATGAAAATTCTTTGAATTTTTGTACAAAGAAAAATCCCTGTGCCTTCAACCAAACTTTCAACGTCCTAGTACCTAGATAATAATTCTTACAGGATTTTCAGACGGGAAAATGTCTATAATTTGTTTTGTTACAATTTTATAGTCTTCTGTGGTAAGCCGAATATTGTTTTATATAAAGTAGTTAACCAAACAAGTAATGATATTCCGGCGGTGGAGGTCATTTATACTATTGAAAGCATTTTGATGCTGTACAGCAGCGGCGGCGAGGTAATATTTCAATAAGGTCTCACGATAATTCTAAAATAAATATGAATTTATTATAATATATATTTTCAGAATAAACTTGTCTAGTTTATTCTAAGTTATTAAATCTCCTCTAAATATAGATTTGATAATTTCGAGTGCTTACCAAATTAGCTATATTTTTTATTTCTATAGTTAGTTCATTATTACTGGAATTAACAGGGCACGGTGATAATGGTGGCGATGTAAATGGTACGTACATTTCGGACATCTCTGAGCATCTCCCCAAGTGGAATAACAGGATAGCCCTACAAGAATAATAAATTTATAGATTTACAATATAATTTGAAGATTAAAATTAGTATTAATCTAAAGTTACATTGTCAATTCTCCACTGGACTAAATTGTGTTTAAAATTCACTCTTTGCCCGATAATTGGAATTAATTCGTTTATTTCGCTTTCTTTAATACGAATAAATGTGTCAATTTGAAATTGGTGCTCTAAAACGAAAATTGTATGTAAATAGATGTATTTAAGCAGAATATATTATATAAAATACCTTTAAACAGTTGGCCCAAGGTTCCATACATCTGCCAAGACATTAAAACTTGGTCTACTGGCGAATAATCGTCACCTTCTGATAACAGTTGCAAGTTATTCGTTGATTTTTCACCCGTGAAGTCGTTGTTACTCTCTAGGCCCAAATGAATTGAAGTTGAAATTGCACCCTGAATTGAATCTGAAGACATTGGCTCTGTAAGATTAACTAAGTGATCTATAAAAATATTATATATATATATATATATATATATATATATATATATATATATATATATATATATATATATATATATATATATATATATATATATATATATATATATATATATTGTAAAGGGTGATTTTTAAGAGCTTGAGAACTTTTTTTTAAAAAAAAACGCATAAAATTTGCAAAATCTCATCGGTTCTTTATTTGAAACGTTAGATTGGTCCATGACATTTACTTTTTGAAGATAATTTCATTTAAATGTTGACCGCGGCTGCGTCTTAGGTGGTCCATTCGGAAAGTCCAATTTTGGGCAACTTTTTCGAGCATTTCGGCCGGAATAGCCCGAATTTCTTCGGAAATGTTGTCTTCCAAAACTGGAATAGTTGCTGGCTTATTTCTGTAGACTTTAGACTTGACGTAGCCCCACAAAAAATAGTCTAAAGGCGTCAAATCGCATGATCTTGGTGGCCAACTTACCGGGCCATTTCTTGAGATGAATTGTTCTCCGAAGTTTTCCCTCAAAATGGCCATAGAATCGCGAGCTGTGTGGCATGTAGCGCCATCTTGTTGAAACCACATGTCAACTAAGTTCAGTTCTTCCATTTTTGGCAACAAAAAGTTTGTTAGCATCGAACGATAGCGATCGCCATTCACCGTAACGTTGCGTCCAACAGCATCTTTGAAAAAATACGGTCCAATGATTCCACCAGCGTACAAACCACACCAAACAGTGCATTTTTCGGGATGCATGGGCAGTTCTTGAACGGCTTCTGGTTGCTCTTCACTCCAAATGCGGCAATTTTGCTTATTTACGTAGCCATTCAACCAGAAATGAGCCTCATCGCTGAACAAAATTTGTCGATAAAAAAGCGGATTTTCTGCCAACTTTTCTAGGGCCCATTCACTGAAAATTCGACGTTGTGGCAGATCGTTCGGCTTCAGTTCTTGCAGGAGCTGTATTTTATACGGTTTTACACCAAGATCTTTGCGTAAAATCTTCCATGTCGTCGAATAACACAAACCCAATTGCTGCGAACGGCGACGAATCGACATTTCACGGTCTTCAGCAACACTCTCAGAAACAGACGCAATATTCTCTTCTGTACGCACTGTACGCATTCGTGTGGTTGGTTTAATGTCCAATAAAGTAAACTGAGTGCGAAACTTGGTCACAATCGCATTAATTGTTTGCTCACTTGGTCGATTATGTAGACCATAAATCGGACGTAAATCGCGAAACACTTTTCGAACCGAACACTGATTTTTGTAATATAATTCAATTATTTGCAAGCGTTGCTCGTTAGTAAGTCTATTCATTATGAAATGTCAAAGCATACTGAGCATCTTTCTCTTTGACACCTTGTCTGAAATCCCGCGTGATCTGTCAAATACTAATGCATGAAAATCCTAACCACAAAAAAATCACCCGTTATATATATATATATATATTGTATATATATATATATATATATATATATATATATATATATATATATATATATATATATATATATATATATATATATATATATATATTTATAATTATATTATTAATATATTTATTATAATTATGATTATTATTAATATTATAATTAGCTATTTTATTATGAATAATATTTTGTTATTAACCGTTCTAACTAACAATTATACCGATACAATACAGATGGCGTTGCTAAACTACACATACATTCATCATTTTTACAATAATATTTACGAATTAATATTAACTTATACAAATTGTTTGTAAAATTTACTATATTGTTTTAGTTTTTACAATTTAATAACATTCCCAAATATTATTTATTTGTTTTATTTACTATTTAAGAAGAAATGTAACAAATAATTTGAAAGGAGCTTAACACATTTTATTGTTCATGTAATTGATTACCATTACATTTTAAAGTTTTATTGGCATTAATATACCTGAAACTATAATTTTATTGTACATGGCATATCAATAAAAGTAACTTTACGTTAAACACCATGCATTATTTGGAAGATTACACTGAGTAGAACTACCGGGCAAATCACAAATAGCAACCTCATACTAACAACGTTCGCCATTTTTGACAAAATGAAAAGAATGTTTTAACTCTAAATTTTAAACGCACAAAACTTAATTTCACTTTGTATTTTTTGTAGCGCATCGAATTGTTTTATAGTAAATAAATATTTCTTACCAAACAACACTTTTTGATTATTTAAAATAAAAACTTATATAAAAAAATTATTAATTTTTCACAAAATATCGTCTAAACTGATTCGTCAATTCGTGGACGTGGTGCAACTGAAACTGATACACGAGCACGAGTTATAATAAAATTTATCTAATAATAATTATAATCATTATGTACTAGTAATATTTAGCAATAATTGTTTATTTTTACAATTTAAAAATAATTGTTGCTGATTATTTGTATTAATTACAAATATGTTGTAAATATAACAATATATTAATAATAATTACAATTTAAAAGCAAATTTTATATATTATTTTTTATACATTTGTATTTATGATAAAGAAGTGCCAGAACAAACAAAAACACTTTGAACTTAGCTTTACTGGACGGACTTACAATGGGCGCTTTCAGCGCACCCAACATTTGGGAACATGCTGAGTAAAATCGCGGCCAACGCTATGTAAATGTTTAGCACTACGATATTTTCAAATCAAATTGGCGATGATTTTACTAATCATGGCATGAGACCTGTAAGCGCCTAATGTAACTGAGATTATAATCGTATTTTCTATTTGATGTCGCAATAGTTGGCCTTGCACTTAACAATTTTCCGTTTAAAATCACTTAGAATAAGTTGCAAAATTCGCTACCGATTTTAGATTGATATTTTGTTGATAGTTGTAAGGGTAAATTAAATAGACAACGGGCATTGATATAACTGAAGAAAAATATTTTGGCTGTAGTACACTTTTTTACATATAACATCGAAGTTCTTTGGAGACAGAACGTGTTATAACCGTAAATCGAAAAGAATTTTATGTTAGTAGTAGCCCCCTGTAGCCCCCTACTAAATACTCTTTACTTCACTAAAATTATTTTTTTGGGTTATGACCCTTTGAAGTGATCGCTTGCGGTATCGAACTCCTACCGACCTTCAATTAGCATCTTAGTTTTAAAAAATATTTAAATATTAACAAATAAAATACTCAAACGAATAAATTTTTTTGGGAAAAGTCCGTTACTGACAAAGTCTGAAAGTAGCCTATATTACAAAATGCCTTTTAACGTCAAAACCCCAAAAGGATGACTCAGCGGTAAACACAATATTCGTAAAATCTTTGTTATTATGTTCATTCGCTCATCGTAGTCGGTTTTCCATGTATTTTTGTGTTATCAGTGGTTCGACCAAAGTATTTGCATATGCGTAGCCATGTTCCATAATTCTATTTCGTATGGTTATTTTTGGTATAATAATATTCTTTTCCCCCAATTGTTTCACAGCTGCATCCAGCGTAATCGACGAATTTTCATCAAATAACTGTATGATCCTCCTTTTTTGTAGTGGTGCGGATTTTGCCTCTATCTGGCAAATCGTCAACATTTTCATACATTGAATAATCTGTAATCCTCTTCTATACAAATGTTGTCAACTTTTTTTATATATTTTGTTGCACTTGCAACTGACATGTTTGGTCCTTTCGGATGTGCACTTGAAAACACCTCTTCAAAGCGTTTTTATTAAATCGCACTCAGTTCTTTCATATATGTTATCCGCTAACCAGTTGCAGTTATACTAAGGTTTGTTTTAGTGCGTCCAAGAGGAACCAATAGAAAGCCGATATAAGCCCCGCTCATATATGTTTCTATAGTTTTAACTACAGTTATGCCGTACACGCTCTTTTTGAAACTATACTGATATGAATGTTATGCAAGATTTACTGCGAGTGATTGACATTCCAATTGGACAGTCCAACATCATTGGTCGGTGATTAAATGTAAATGCATTTAGATTAACTTTTCCCAAAAATTTCCGACATGTATTTATCCAAATACTATCAAAATACATGGGTGTTTAACTAGGAATTGCAAATTTCTTTCTTCAATATGAAAGCGGTATAGTATCAAGTGAATGCCCAAAATGTTTCTTGCTATCGAACATATGGATTGAATTAACTTTGAGAATTTAAGGTGAACAACAGTTGCGACAGGATGCAAGTGTAATACATTTTTATCGTGATATAGAACTGATGGTTGAACATTTATAACTAATTTGTTACATACACAGCGAGGAGGTTGCTGATTCAAACTCAGCAAGCAATTAAGCTGCAGAAACATGAAAAACTCACTATGAATGAAATAACAACAATTACACGACGTTGTTTACACGATTGTCTTAAAGCTAGAAATCTACATTTGATTATACATACTTCTAATTCGTGCTAGTATATATATATAATGGAACTCACCAAATAAACAGTGCAAGGAAAATGGGAACTTGGAGTACTTTTTAGCGAAAATTGGGAAACAATCAAACAACGGTAATAATAGCAACATTTTGTTGAGAAATAAAATCGTATAGGCCAGTTTTAGCATTAGCAATGTTGGTTTTTGAATTTTTCATAGCAGAAGAAAATTATTATTCATAATTGGCTTCTTTGTCAGTAGTAATTATGATTCAAAATCGATATATGGTAAACATTCAATTTTTTGGAATTATATAAAGCCACTTCAAATTTCGTTACTACTGATAAATATGCCAACTATAATAAAGTCAGAAACAACCAGAGCTATAACTTCAAAACTGACCTCTAATTATTTATTTTTCAACATAATTCAGTAATTCTAAGAAATAATTTTATTTAAATATCATATTCAAAAAGTTTGTTATTTGAAATTACAATTTAAATGTAATAACATATTTTACTATATTTGTTCTTTTTTACAATTATATTTGTACATATAACTATTTCTTAATAGCTTTTACGAAAGCCTGTGTTGAAACCTACAATTTGATAGTAAAAGTAATGTTTGGTACAATCAACAAATTTATTTGTAGGGTTTACTTAGATTTTTTCTCTGAGTGAAGGAGTAAACGGTATGAACAAAGAAGTAAAGATGTCATCTTGGTATAATGCTTGGTATAATTCAAATTAACGTTCATCAAGTAAGACTGCGCCTTTGCCGTTGTATTTCTTACTAAATCTGGAGCCGAGCTACTTCGTACCCAACAACCCCGAGCTGCCCCGAGAACATAGGCAATCAGAGCAGTTAATTTCTGTTGGAGGTGAACAACCCTCTAAACACTGATCATAATTGAAGATAAAGAAATACCACAAGAACGGGTTTTATCCCCTCTTCTATTTGGAACATTGTAAAAAAAAACCTTAACTGTTATAACTGGAGACGGAGGAAATGATGATGATCACTGAAAAATTATTGAATACGATTAAAACGCAGTTTTTCTCAATCCTCGTTATGTCGGCCGGAAAATTTTGGTTAGGAGTGGGTACATCGAAGTACAGTACCTGGAAGATATCGAAATTTATGTCGAAAGTAATTGGCCACAATCAAATCGCTAGAATCAATTTCGTTAACGTCCATGGTGGTATTAAATTGGTATTTGTTTCTTAACAAATTCTCTTAAATGAGTGGGCATTGAGCATTTTATCATCCGCACGGTATGGTTCGTAATTTTCTGGGTGTTACTTGTCTGTGTCCTCTTTGCAGTCATATTTGGGCGATTTTCAAGGGTTGGGAGGTCTCAGTAGGGTTCACTGGAAAAATTCTGATTGAATTTGTAATAGGTCTAATCAGGATCATTTTCCAAAATTTAGGCGAAAGTGATGATTTTGCTAGTAAACTGTTGTTTCACCATACTTCAGCCATTCTGCGGCTCAGGTGAGTTGACTGATTGGGTCAGTCGATAAAATTTTATACTTGTTTTTGTTAGGTTTGTGGAGGTGTCAACTTCCATTAGAACTTCTTCGTTTTTGCCAGTATTTTGGTATAGCATTTGTGAGGGAATCGGTTAGTAAAGGGGTGATTAAGTTGTAGACTGATTTTTTGGGAATGATGAATTTGGATAGAACCCCTTTTTTGTGAGAGCTTGGATTGGACCCCAAAAAGGAGTACATCTGCCCGCCCTAGCAGGACACAATTTCAGAAATTTCACGCTATATAATTTGCTCGAAATAGTTTCAGTAAAGGGGTGAAAAGTAAGATCGTTAAAACACATTCTAACTTAATCTTCACCAATTGTGGCCAACAATGGTGAAAGGATAATTTAAAGTTCTAAATTCATCACAGACAATAAAAACGAACTTACCAAAATTTCTTGATAAAGTTAGATCATACTATTTTCGGTATAAGGAGCTTACGCGCTTTCAACAAATTTTACAGTCTTTTGGGGGTGGAATCATTTAAGCTGACCATTATATAAAACCATTTTGTTTTCTAATTAAATAACAACAAAAATATCAAAACAACGGACAAGTTATTTTAATGTACCTTTCCCCGTATATGCTTCCTAACTCCATTTGGTATTCGTATATATTGCCAGGAGATATAAAACGTTTGATAAGGAAAATAGTTAATGTTATTTTAATTAGTTTTTATCGGAAAAGCGTAAAACTTTTCGTTTTAATTGTTTTCTAAATAACAAATTTTAATTGGCTTGAGACTCTATGATAAGGCAATATCTAAACCTGTATGCGGTCTGCACAGTGTTTCAAGAGCTTCGGCGTACAAATAAAGTTAATTACGTTTACGTAATTCGTGGATGAAATTAATTTATAAAACCAAATTCAGAATGCTTAATACCACCCTTAAATAACCACCCACATATCATAAAACGTAAAAAAAACTATCATCTTGGAGTAGTTAGGTGTGGTAGTGGATGGGGTGGAATTTATTTATTTGATTTTTATTTTACCTTTTTCTTCGTTTTTGGTTGGTCAAATATGATAATCGCGTGTTAGATTGCGTTGTTTCCTATCGTGTAACTTGCTGTTATTTTATTTATTTTTATACTTCTATAGGATTTTCATGTAATTATTTTTACTAACTACCCCCAGAGTCCAGATTAGTAGAAGGGGGTCAGTCCTACTTTTAAGATATATAGCCATTTAGATTACGGTAGAAATATTGTTGTTATGTAATGAGCAATCATAATAATTTTCAATTTCTATTTTCATCATTCATCGTCCACCTCCTTCCTATACGTTATTTATAAAATGGTGTGACAGGAGTTACAATACCGATCTTATACGTATTTTATACAGGCTTTTTCCGATATGTATAATGTGTTCAGTACATGGAGCCGTTCGTCTTATTCAATTTTCGAAAACGACGTGAATTCAATTGTGTATCGTTCATAATTAAATTAGGTTGATGAATGGACATGACTCGAATTTTTTGGTAAATAGTTGAATGGCCTAGGTAGTAATTAGTTCACTTTGTATACAAACAATTAGCATCTGCCATTATATAACATTAAGTCCGATGGACTAACCCTGTCGTAATCACAAAGGGAAAGTGCCCCACGACAACAATAAAAAAGGATAAGATGATGAAGTGAGGTTTCAAATGCTCTGTGTTATTTAGTTCCTATCATTTTGGTTCCCGGATATCACGAAATCAAAAGACCGATTTACAAAATCCCGACTTTAAAAATCCCGATTTTCAAAAGCCCGATTTTTAATTTTTTTTATGAAATCGGGCCGCAGGCGCCCGTATTCATATAAAAAAATTAAAAAAAATCAGGCTTTTGAAAATCTTTTTCTTATGAGCGCAATGCGAATACAACTTAAAATATGAAAACAAAAATATTGCGATCAAAACAGAATTTGACCAGATGACAAGCGAATTGCAGAATGGTTCCAAAATATTTATATAAGGTGTGTTTATGGATACCAAGGAAGACCGCAATACAGTACAGATTTCTGGACTCCCAGAACCCTGGAGAAAATTTTCCTAGAACAAAAAACTCGGTTGAGGCTTGGCACGCCGGACTAAAAATAGTAGTTGGAAAACCTCATATTGGTGTCTATAAATTAATTGAAAAATTGGCAAACGATATGGAAAACACATATTGAGAAGTGGAAAGCTGATGAATGCGTCACACTAAAAAAAGTGGAAAGAAATGTTAATTGTTGTTGATAACAAAAACAATATAGATAATGTTAATTATTTAAAAAATATTGCTTATGCTATAACGTTACATTAATAACGCTTAATTTTATTGATTTATTTTATTGATTTTTAAACGTCCATTTCAGGATGACCAAAAATATATTTTATTAAAAAAACATATTTGTACAAAAATCCAATTAATTTTTGGAACTGGACCTGCTCAATTGAACTTGGCCATGTTCCAAAAATTGGGTTTGGTATACGATTTGCTAAAGCCCACCTTCCTAAAACAAAATTCCAGAAACCAACAATTCCAAAAGATAAAATTCCAAAGAGACAATTTTCCTATACAAAATGCCAAATTTCAAAATTCCATTTTATGTCCATGGAAATATGAAAGGTGGCTTGTATGAAGTTGTGAATTGAATTGAAATTTTGTATGAGGTTGTCCTTCATATGTAAATTCCGTTCCTAGGAGTTCCGTTTAGCGACATAGATAGATTGTTCATACCAATTTGACGGTGCGTTTCTTTCCGATTTAGAGAAATTTCCGAGATAATGATTTCCATGTAACAGGAGTTTCACGTACTAACAAACTTGTTTATGGTATAGTCATTAATAAATAAATACTGTAACAGTTTTAGCAAATTACAAGACACTGTTGAATAAACCTTAATCGAAGATTTCCTAATTATGAATTAAATAAAAATTCCATTTTATGACCATATTCCATGACCATAAAATGGATTTTTTTTGGAATTTTGTATATTGGAATTTTGAAATTTGGCATTTTGTATAGGAATTTTGTTTTTTCCAAATTTTATGTTTAGGAAATTTTTTTTATTGAAATTTTTGTTTCTGGAATTTTGTTTTTAGGAATTTTGATTTTGGAATTTCGTTTTTGGAGTTTTGCATTTGACAAATCGTACCCAACCCAAATTTGGCTTATTGGATATATTTTGCATTTTGATGTGAACTTTTCTAGAATTTTTGGGGCTACTGGTCGGTTATCCACAAAAAAAAAATTCAAATGTCCTAAATTTCCAAAATCCCAATTTACAAAATACCATAACATAAAAATCAAAATTCCAATTGAGAAAATTCCAAAATTTATTTATGTTAGAAAAAACAATCCATATACAAAATTCCATTATTCCATTAGTTTAATAATTTGCAGTATTTCGCAAAAAAATTTAATTACAATAATTTAATTATTATTATTTAATTATTTCAATTAATTAAATTTAATTTAATTGTTGTAAGCACGGGCATTATGTATGGGCGCATTGTCTTTTTGAAAAATGCACTGAAAGGGCCTAAACAGTTCGTTTAATCCTGGAAAACTGATTGCGGCATAACCTCATATGAATTCCCAGTTATTTGGTTGAAAAAAAAAATCAATTTAACAGACCACAATATGAAATTGCGCAGTATAACATTATTCCTCTTTTGATGACATGATAGCGAGTCAACAATCGTTCTTCTTTACGAATGTCATGAAAATAATAGTTATAGTTATCTGGTTCATCTAACTTTCTTTTATCCACAAAAACACCTTTTGTTTAGTGGCGGTTTAGTTTTAAATTTCACAAATGAAGTGCAGGCACAGTTCTGATTTTGTTGGTGGAATTGTATGTATGTGTCATTTTTTGTGACCATAGGCATCACAATTTATCGAACCGGGTGAAATCGGTTCAAATTTTTGGTACTTCCACTCCTGTTTTGTGACATTTTCCCATGGTAACTGGATGGGTAATTTGACAAAAGCAAAATTATGCTAAATTTTGAGGAAAGTGAATTTATTTTTTACGTGTCGTTTTATTGAACACGAAATGTTTTACAATTGTTTTTTTTATAAAATTTGTTAACTTACAAAATATAAAATTATTAACCTAAAATAAAAACATTGCGAATGTTGTGGCGCGACGACCGAACAAATTTGTTTGTTACGAATACAAAAACACATATATTCTAAATATTGCGTTCCGGTAATTCTTCTCTCCTGTCATTATTTTTGGAACAAAATAGGCGTACTGATATCCTGGAATATAACCTGGGACCCAATTTTGGTCGAAAAACGGGAATAAAATTTATGAGTTTTACCTTTGTTTCACATATAGGGTTTTCCAGGTGATATGAATTCTTTAAAAAAAACACACTAATTGTTAAGGAAATTGAAATGTTTTTTATTTAATGTGAAGTACAATCGATTCAATTTAGTTCTGAATAAAACGTCATTCAAATGGCCTTCATGACTTCTTCTGCAAGAACGAATTCGATGAACCCAATTTTCGAGCACTTTTTCCACTAAATCAGGTCGTATGTCATGAATAGCACGTTCAATATTGACTTCTAAAGCTTGAAGAGAGTTTGATTTATTGCTAAAGAGCAATGACTTCAAATAACCCCACAAGAAATAGTCTAATGGTGTTAAATCACAACTTGTTGGAGGCCATTCAATATCACAATTTCTTGAAATAATCGAATCTCCAAACTTTTCTCGCAATAATTCAATTGTTGCACTTGCTGTTGTCAAATGTTGTCATGATCAACTTCTTCCAATTTCGGCCATAAAAAGTTAGTTATACGATCTCCATTGACAGTAACGGTGTTACCAGCTTCATTTCGAAAAAAATACGGACCGATGATTCCACCAGACCAAAAACCACACCAAACTGTCAATTTAGCTGAATCTAATGGTTTTTCATGAATAATTTCTGGATTTTCTTTACCATAATCGACAGTTTTGTTTATTTACCGCACCACTCAGATGAAAGTGAGCCTCATCGGAGAAGATGATTTTCTTAAAAAAATCGTTATCGTTTTCAAGTTGTTCCAAGGCAAAATCAGCAAATTCACGACGTTTACGGTGGTCCAATGGCTTCAGTTCTTAAGTGAGAACAATTTTATACGGATGCAAATCCAAATCTTTTCTCAAAATCCGCCAGGTTGTGGTTTGAGACAGTCCCAATTCTTGAGAACGTTTTGGAATCAACAAATTGCAGTTTCTTTGTCTTATTGGCACTTGAACATTATGTAAAGAAAATGTAACCTGAAAATTTTCAACAATTCAACGAATAGCGAGCACACTTGGACGATTATCACGACTATAAAATGGCAAAAGTGCACGAAAAGTTGCAATTGGAGAACGATTATTTTGATAATAAAACTGAATAGTTTGTAAACGTTGTTCTTGCGTATATCTCACCATGATGAAATTATAGACATTACTGAATACAATGAAACAAAAACTGACAGCTCATGACATATTACAAATGGCGAAATGCCACTATATCATTCCAATTGGAAAACCCTATACGTACTATAGACTTAAATATTGAATTTTTCCGCTGTTTTATCAAACAATTATATGATATAATGTTTTAGGTCTAGTAGGTAAGTAAAACAACTGTAATTCTCATAATTTTTATTCTCATTTTTGACCAAAATTCGGCTCCTGGGTTAATATTCTCGAAATAGGTGGCATTCTTTATGTTATCCGTATTTTCGCCGGCTACTTTAATCATTTTTACAAATTTGTTTGGACGTTTTTCTATTATTTATTTCCCTACTAAGGGAAAAATTTCAACTAAATCGACTCGCCCTCAGTAGGGGAAAAATGATTAAAGTAGACGAAGAAAAATTCGAATAATATGAAGATTTTAAAGCAAATTATATTTCGCATGCAGAAATTTCCACCGATTTCAAGAATACGCGCACTGGGACCTAACTTCGCCAATTTTTAGAACCTTGTTTTCATCCAACACACCCAGTTCGATCATAATCGCTTAAGGAATGGTCAAGCTTCGTTCCAGTGGCACTATTCTGGCTTTCCCCAGGGAATAGGGAATCGGGAAAAATTAATTTCATAGCATTTTTGTCCAAATTGTATTTTTCTGGCCTACTGAAGGAATAAGTTTAGTGCAAAAATTTTCAAAACAAAGTTAATTGGGAAACTTTTGTTCCACAAAATTTGTATATGGAAAATATTTTCCCATTTACCTTTGTTTCGAAAATATTTACACCAAACTTATTTTCTCAGTAGACTACAAAAATACAATTTAGACAAAAATACAATGAAAATATTTTTCCCAATTCCCTATTCCCACTGAAAACCATAATAGTAGTTATATTCCAAAACTTAAGCTTAATTTTATTTTAAAATCCATTTTCATCCGACAAACCCAATCCAATCATGATCGAACAAGAAATGGCGGAGTTCTACCCCAAGTACCTATATACTATAATTTCTTCCAAAAATCATTTTTGAATCTCATTTTCATTCAAAACAGCAAATCCCATCATAATCGGTTAAGAAATGGACGAGTTCAATAATATTTAATAAACTCAATACGCAAACTACGATAAACTGGCATACGATAAATTGTCCACACGATAAATGGTGTTAACGGTAAATTCTATCCAAGAAAAATCTTTATACGGTTAATTATATTGACGTTAAATTGAAACACGATTAATTATTTACGATAATGCGACCGGCACTCCAATTTAATATTAGAATAAAGAAAAGGAGGCGGCTTTATCGTTTGGTTTAGATCGAAGTGAAGTTTATGCTAAAATTACAAAAAATACACTGTGGCTCATAAGTTAAATAAAAATTTGAAAAAAAAACTCAAAAATTAAACTTTTATTTTAGTATTTGAAAATTACAAATAAACACAATATTTTTAAAACTAAATTAAAATTGGCTTTTACCTTAAATTTGGCACGAGTCTTCAAAACTAGTTTGATGATGATCCGTGTGTTTTGTACCGTGTTTTGTTTTAAAGAATCTCATTTTATAAGTTATACTCAAAATTTCTTCCAAAAATTAAATTTTTCTGTAAATCAATTATTTTTCAAAAACTTTATGGCGAACTGAACCGATTTTTACCGTACAAAATGAGTTAAGTAGGGATAACCGTAGAACAGTTTATCTTGGACACAATTTAAGTATTTGGGATACTTAATAAACTCGAATAGTATTTAGAAGAAGTCCTGGAATATGGTCACCTGCGACGAAAATAGGCAATTTCAATCATCGATTACGATGGGATTTGGTATGTTGGATGGAAATAGCATTCCAAAACAATTTTTGGAAGAAGTTCAGGAATATGGTTATCTGGGACGGAACTCGGAGTTTTCTTAATCTATTATGATAGGATTTATTATGTTCAATGAAAATCTTACACGATTGGAGGATTCCTAGATGATTTAAAAAAAAACTGGAATATAGTCACCTGTAGCGGAACGGCCATCTCTTAACCGATTATATGTTGGGATGTCACGGGCTGTGAGCGTCCAAAACTTTAAGCCAAACTTAAGGACTGGTCGTATCAGCGCCTTATAAATTTCCAATTTGGCTTTACCGATAATTGGTGAGATTTTAATACCCGAAACGGCTGCAATCCTCGATATCTGCATAAATTGCATTTGTTCAGTTTCTCCCGATTGTAATCTCGTCTGAAAAATCACTGCCTTTTGTCTCCTTGCAGTAACGATATATTTGGTTTTTGCTTCCTTGAACTGAAGCTGAAATATGCTGATAATTTCAATGGAAGGAGAACCATTTTATGGGAAATTCGACTCTCAATGTAACATAATTGTGGGTTAAACAAAGCATTCGTTTGTAAGTGGGGAATGAAATTGTTGAGAAATGTTGAAAAATAATCTCGCCATTATTTTGAGGATGATTTTATTGTCCGTCGGTGGTTCTCCAGAGCTGTTGCGAATTACGCGGCTACGTGGGTGGTAGTCAAAGGCTATTTATGATACAACAATATCAATCTCTAATGTTCTCTTTTTCGATGTAAGGTACTTGTTGATTGTACCACTTACGGCTTGCCGTTTCGTGTTAATATCTATATAATTCTAGTAAAATGACGTGCCTTTTATAATGGATGCGTTTATAAACCAACATGACTAGCTCAATGGCTCATGTATCTTTTTTGTCCAAAAAAAGAACCCCAAGGACGCCTTTGATTTGAAAATTTTGCTCAAGACAATTCCATGATTTTGTTTGTAGAAAGCATGTTTGGTTTAATTGAGTTTATTTTCACTTGAGGGTTGGATACGGCCAAATAAAATATCTAAGTGAACCCCATGAAACCTATACGTACGCAAATAAATTTTTGCTTGCACAGAGTGTGTTCCATGGCGGTTATAATCGACGAAGCTTTTATTAATTAACGTTATTTCCGTTATTTGGGGTGCAAAAATATCAAGTTTGTATTGAGATACTTGTTCAAAGTGTTGGTAGAAAGAATAGAGTAGTAGGTTTCCTTTTCGCTTGTTTCATTTTAAAATTTATGTTTAATTCATTTTTCATTTACCTTTTCAGTATAAAATATTATATTCGTACAGCAACTAAACTTATTATTAGTTACCATTTTTTCTACTTTATTAAAAAGGATAATATTTGATAGCAATCGCATTGTATTTCGCATTGTAATTCTGTATTTTTATAATATTGTTAATTTTTCACAAATTCCTTGGTGCAAATTCCTAGAATTAGTACCTTCTCGCTTTGCTCGATAGGTAACTCAAAATAAATATAGCGGTATAATCAAAACGATTCCAGAGAAATTTTGTTTATGTTCATTGACGCTACATGTCAGGAGCGACATGTAGCAGGTCTCTATCTTTCAAGCGACTCGCTATGTAAACGTGTTTCAGGTATGACTTGATGAGTTAACAAGTGTGTTAAACAGGAGGCCAAACCTACTCTCACAAAAAAATCAGGTTATGAACCATTGATTCATTAACTGGTAATTTGCAAATGTTGGATATTGGACGTTCCAGGATCGTTCCATTTGACGTTTTCAACTGGATCACACGTACTTTACCATCCTTACCAGGATATACTTTAGTAACTCGTTCTGTCATCCATTTCCCGGGTGGTAAATTTGGGTCACAAATCATAACGACATCATTTTCAATAAGATTCTGTTGCGGGTGCTGCAACTTTAATCGTGTTTGTAAAGTTATGAGATACTCTAGTTGGCACCGATGCCAAAAAATTTGAGTTATTTTGCAAACCATGTCCTATCGATCATTTGGTGACAAATCCTTCTCATCCACTATATCAGGTACTTGTTGTGCTGGACGATGTAAACTAAAAGTGAAAGTGTAAGTACCAATTCTGTCGGTGATAATGTCGGAGAACACAGAGGACGACTTAATGAATGAATTCTTCGATTGTGAGAATTTGTTGTCCAATGGTACGATTGAGATGAACTTTGGCTAGTCGTGATTCCCATAGTCCACCCATATGAAGCGCACCGGGTGGGTTGAACTTGAATTGAATTCTCTCGTCCATTAAGTTATTGGTGATTGTCATCCGATTAGCTTCAAAGAAATGTTGCATTTCTTTCCGAAAATTAGCAGCGCCATCGAAATTAGCCCCATTGTCACAGAATATGGTGTTGCACAATTCACGTTTGCCAACAAAGCGTTTCAACGCCACCAGAAAGGACAAAAACACACAAATATGCCTTGGTCTGTGGACTGGCTCCTCTTTTACGGATTGTATGAACTCTGAATGGGCCTGCAAAATCTAACCAACACAGGCAAACGGAGCAGATATATTGATTGACACGTTACATTGACAAGCCTCTCATGATTTTTCTCTCCAAACGTGGGCGTTGTTTTATGCATCCAATGCACCTTTGAAATGTTTGCCGTATCAAATTCTGTGCTTCTATTATGCAATACCTTTCTTGAATCATGACAATTAACAGTGCAGGTCCAGGATGACAATAATCATTGTGGATATACGAAACATTGACTTATTGTCCATTTTGAAGACAATATGATGGGGTGCTTCGTATTATATGGTGCCAAACTATTCTTAATTCAACCACCGGTGTATATTGAAGTGGATAACTTTTGTTGAATACCGGCTTGTGATGTAACAACTCTTTATACTCTTGCAAAAACTTTATGCACTGCATTTCTCTACACAATATTGCTTCTGTCTGATTCATTTCGTTAACACAGCCCGGCTGTATTAGGTTTGACAAGACTACAAGCTCAACGAACATATCAACTGACGTGATGAATTTTCTTGCAGCTCGAAAATTTTGTGCAGAGATAGTTTAGTGTTGTATTTTCCCTACCGTGTTCTCCTGTCTCTTTTTGCCATGGGTAACTACGTTGCTGGCAAGCTTAGATGATTTTTCTTTAATGTGTTCGAATTGGAATACATCAAGGCTAGAGTTTACCGGCCAATAGTTATGAAGTTTGGTTCAGTCCACCATCACGGATGTTTCTTTAATTCCTTTAAAGATACACCACGACTCGTGCAATCCGCTGGATTGAATTACGAAGGAATGTAACGCCAGCAACTTCTTTTGAACAGGCTTGTAGTTTTTCCAACTCTATTTGTTTTGGAACTGATTATGCGACATGTAAATTGGTTAGTTCGGATGACACGCAGAAAAACCACAGCTGAGTAGGCCATCTCGCTTGCATCGCTGAAGCCGTGTAGTTCGAGTTCCTCATCTCTGTCAAGTGTACTGCACAACCATCTGTTCAGCTGGATGGAGTTAGAATTTTCGATTTCTTGACGTAAATTGAGCCACTCGTTGAGTATATTTTCTGGTAGATTGTCATCCCAGCCCAATCTACATTACTACGCCACAAATTTTGTAAAGTGAATTTTGATCTGTTTAGAAGCGGAGTCACCCAGCCAAACGGGTCGAATATTTGACTTGCTTCAGAGAGGATCGATTATTTGGTGTGCATTTTTCTGAATGCAAGGTGTTTCGGGAGCGAAACTCGTCTTGGGTTGGATCCCACTGGATTCCAAGCACATTGATTTTGTCCTTATGCTCATTTTACGATTTTGGATTGTTGGTTTGTGACGGATCATGGATTTCTGCACGATTGCTTACAAATTTCCCTAAATGAAATTTACCACTTTGCAAAATATCACAAATGTCCCTTTTCAGCGGAACCAGCTTTTCGATTGTATTAGCACCTTAAAGAACATCATCTACGTAAACATCTTCTGGTATAGCTTTGGCGGCCTTTGGATATACTTACGAAAAATAGGAGGACAACTCATTCAACGTATTTGTAGCGACAAAGAGAGCAGATAATGTTCCGAAGGTAACGGTCGTGAACTGCTAAGTACACAGGTTGTTCTCATCGTCTTCCCAAAGGATTAACTGGTGCGGCTTATCCGTATTAATGTGTAGATTGGATGGTTTGGCCTGTCATCAGCATATCGTTGAGCGACGGGTTATGACCATGAAGCGTTGAATAAAATACCCGTAGTTTGGTGGTATTATTTTGCTGTTTTAGAACTCCATAATGCGGCAAAAAGTAAGCGTTATATAGACGATGAAGTTTTGGATCGCGTTTGAGTCGTCTGTGTAATGCGTTTAGTTAAGAAACGGCTATCTGGTAATTGGTTGGAATCTTGGTTAGATCGGATTTAAACGGCAATCGCGTGATAAAACGTCCATCTTCGGAACGAGTTGTATTTTCCTTGTAGTGTTTGATACAGGCTTCTTCTTCTGTGGTTAATGCCTCTTGTTTGCAGTCCCCAACATTCTCTATCACCCAGAATAACGAGAGAACCAAGAGAGTGAAATATGTTTGGATCTCTTGGGCTTTGGTGACTGCACGTACCCCAATTATCCACCCAAATTTTGTGTTTCGTGCGACCTGTTTACTATTGGGTGATTTGATCCGACCTTCTTCTAAGATGCCAAAGAATACATCTGCCCCCAGCAATATGTCAAGGCTTCTGGTCTGATCCACCTCGGGTCTGCAAGCTGCATGGCTAATAACCACTTCAAGTCATCATGATTCAGCAATTCAGGCTGTTTAGCTGCTATTTTCGGAATTACTAAAGCGTGTATGGTCATTTAATCAGAGTGGATTTGTAGTCTAGGTTTTATGCAAATTGTGACGATGCCTCGAGTGGTGCCAGCTGATGTATTTCTAATGCCAGCGATATTGATCCGACCGTTGAATCGCTTTAATCCGAGTTGTTGTGAACAGGACTCTGTTATGAAAGAGTCTTGTGATCCGGAATCGAATAATGGTCTGAATTCTCGCTCGATTCCATGATTGTCGGCTACCCAAACCATAGCGGGTGGTAAAACTGCAATAAATTTTGATGCAGTTAGCAGAAATTGTGCACTCGGCTGAGTCAAAGCTAAAGTGACGGTATCAGGTTTTGAATCACGGTGTGGTTTTCCTCAATATGTAATGACATGGTATCACCGGTGGCAAATGACACATCGGATCTTCTAGTTGCAAAACTTAACGCGATGCACAGCGTTGAGACGGTAAAGTTTCGGTTTTGTGAAAGAAGGTGTTACTGCCACTCTTTAACTTCTAGGGCGTTATATCTTGAACAATCGATCAAACGGTGAGCTTCCCTCAAAGAAAGTGGACAAGAACTGGATTTTGACTCAACCTGGCTTGCGAATTGTTCCCCTCGAATAACACTCAAAAAAAAAAAATACAAAATTTCTGTAAATATACAGCACACAAAATAATTTGTAAATTTGACAAAAACTGTAAACTTTATAAAAATAAATTGTAAAAATAACAATTTTTTTTTTAATAAATTCAATAAAATTTTCATAAAATTGAAATTACTGAAAAAATACAATAAAATTTGTAAATTTAATAAAAATTTCGTCAAATACGCAAAATATTAACAATAAAATTGAAAAGGGACGTTGTTAAATTTACAAATTATTTTGAGTGCTGTATATTTACAAAAATTTTGTAATTTTTTTTTTTTAGAGAAGAAAGCCAATCTTAGCCACCAGAATTTTCTGAGATTTGTTACTCGAGGAAGAATATCACTGAGTATGCACCCTTAGAGATTTCCGAGGATGTGTTTAAGCAAGATTGGTTTCTAATATCAACCATAATTCAGAACTACTCGATCACCTCAGCGCGATTCAGAGCGTGTTTTGAAAGAATTTCATTTTATAAGTTTCACTCAAAACATCTTAAAAAATACAAAAATTTTCTTATTAATTTGGAAAATATTTAATTTGTTTGAAATTTTCAAATATTAAAATTGAATTTTTGAGTTTTTCCAGATTTAAGTACTTAAGGCCCCACAGCGTGTATTTTGATAATTTGGAATAAACTTTACTCCGATTTGGTATAGTCAAGTGGTTATGGAACTGGCTGTGGTTCTGGAACTATTTCTCCTTGATGAATTTACCGAATGTCTTTTACTACTTAGTGAAAATGAAGGCGTTATCTGTTTATATTCACGGAGCATCATCATTCAGTCATGATACAATTGGCTGAATATTTAAAATATAATCGGTGTCCCCTGTTTTTTAAATACATAAAACCCCAAATAGATTGTGGTTTTCTCATATACAAAGTGAATGGGAAAAATCTTCTCAATAATTGTTGTGTGGTGAATATTTGATGCATATATAGGGGCGGAAAATTCCATTTCCTTATACACAATTTTATTAGAAATAAAACAGCGGATGGATATGGGGTAGTAGTAGCGTAGAGTGGTATATCATATATAAATGGTTTATATTTTCATGCGTATACTGGGAAAATCATAATAATTCTGGTGTACAAAGGGATGATTTTATTAGCAAAATTGTTTCGATGGCGCAGAACAAACAGGCAGAGCACGAAACGATTGCTCTTTTTTTATGCGATTAATTGAATCTCGTCGCTTTATTCGATTTTCAAGAGTGAATTAGCATTGAATCGATCACAACAACAAAATGACGTTTATTCGAGTATATATTTAAGGGTTGTGGATTTTAATTACTCGAATACACAACGATGTACTTGTACGTTCATATAATGTAAGATTATAACGATGCGATGTACAAAAGAAAATCTATTTAAGGAAATATTTTGTGTTGAAATGGAGGCGGGAGAAATAAACTTGATCAGAATTTATTAAGAAGTTTTAATTTTTTTTGTTTTTGGATCCATTTCTCGAGTTTTCCGGGTGTGGATAATATGTAATAAAAAAATTGATGATAAATTCTCACGTATTTCAATGGTGTACCATATTGAAAGATTTTTAAAGTTTCTGTTTTTCGTGTAAACTTTTCCTCGGTATATTCGAATTGAGTTGCTGTTGTTGTGATATAAATTTCGGTTTACTAAAAAGTTTTTGCCTCGGAATTAATATCATAATTTTGTTGAGTACATATGGCTGGTCGTGTTCGTTTCGTATGATGATAAATATGTCGTATACACAATTTTTTTTTTGAATTGATTCCAATTCAGTAAAATTACCTTACGTATATAGATAACGAACACCAAATTTTCCACCCTTATAAAATAAATTCCCTATAGAGCCGCATCGCTCCAATTATCTTCCAATTAACTTCAACAAATATTTGTGATGAGTTAATAGTTTAATTTAATTACACCACTTTACACCACTGCGTATTTGGATATATCTAGATATATAACTATTTAAGTATAGATATACAAATGATAATGACCGTAATTATTTATTTATAAAACAAATAAATTGGAAAATTATTCCAAACGCCCACCCCTTATAAAAAAACTTAATACGGAAAACATTCTACCGATCGTTTCATTGCGGGTTACACGATATTCCGACGATATACATTATGTCGTATTTAAAAGCCAAAATTGAAATAATCGTCCTTATTTCCGGCTATCCTTTGTATATTGACGTAAATACAGTTTTTAGGTCATCAGACAGACAGACTTAATAGATTTTTGGGTTTACGATTGATTTGAAATTTTAATATTTGGGTTGAATGAAATCAGGGTACATCGTTCGGTATGTTATTTACTCCAGATGGTTACAATTTTTAAGAAATAGTTTATAGTTTTTATAGTTTATTGTTTATTGATTTGCATAAAATTAAAAATTAATTTGTGTGAAATTAAAACAAAAAGGTTTGGGTCGATTTGACATAATTTTTTTAGAAATAAATTTAAAAACGAAAATATAGTCCCATGAATGGAGATGTATAATTTATGAATATGACGGCAAGGGTAAATGTACTGCTACTAGCTAGACCAAGTCTTTCATTCAAGGTTTTTTATAAATGTCGTGTCTATCAACTTATGGTGATGTTATTTGATACACAGATTTAGAAGTAACACTCTTGAGGATAAATTCGTTACTCAGCCCGGTCGGATAATTAATCGGGGCTCTATACCGAAACAAATGTGCCATGGGTGAGCCATTTCAGGTCTAATAAGTTTGATTAGGTATTAATATTTAATTATACAACATGAATGAATATAAACATGGGAAACCAGCCCTGTTCTAGTTTTGTGTGATTATTTGTGTTTGGGCGAAATTGAGTAGGTAAAAATTTTCTCCGGCCATGTCAATTTAGTTGATGGGGTTCTACATAAGTGCTACCTTTGATTAAAGTGGAAAGATTTTTTGTTATCTTTAACGTTATACTAGCTACCCTAGATTAGGCGCTATTTGGGCACTTTTCTTTCATGATGCGAACCGTACTGTTAAATCCTTAATGCGTTTTGATGGTACTGCTGAGCAACGCTTTTGAAGGTGGCATGGCTTCGTGTTTGATTAGATCGAATTGGTCGATTATTCGTAGTTCTAAACTATTTTGGAAATTACTGGTGACTTTAGAAACATGCCGATGTCCGAATTCACCAAAAAATGTTATTACATGATTGAACAATTTAAAGGATTCATTTTACCTCGAATAATATTGGTTTGGATGTCCTAATTGAAACCTCTCAGGATCAGGATGTGGCATAAGAGGATAGTCAAGTCGTCTCAGCAGAGTTTAGAGAATAATACACCATAAATAATATTTTACGGTGCCAATTTGCGGAAAAGTAGGAGGAATATTCTTTCAGGTGTTGATGTTTAGAATCCAATGATGCGAGCGGTCCAATGGCTTGATCCACCATCGTGTGGCGTTATGCTCTGTGCACGGTATAAATTTAATTTATTGAACCCACAATATATTTGTTATGTATTACATTTGTACGAACTCCAGTCGTTCTAGAGAAACATTTTTTAATTAAGTAACTCAATAGAAACTTTTACAATACTTGTTATTATTGCACGTATCAAAAAAGACCAAATGGTAGACGCCTCTTTCTGGTTTGGCTATTCTATTAACAATAATCTAAAACTAAACTAATTCCCAAACTCACATGTTAACCGGCAAATTTGATTCGTTGCTGGTTGCCCTCCAACCCGTAGTATACCGTCACTGCAAACGAAAGAGTTCCGAGATCGAAATAAGTTCTTGTCTAGTAGATGTTTCCGGATTGACATCTTAATTTCTCGTAAGCGAAATGAGTTTGAAACAGCTTGACCCAGAATACGAGTGATGAACTTCGAGCCAGTAGGTAGTATGTCACTGTCTGCATGCGAACTTTCTGCATGCGGTTTCTGCATGCGTTGCGATCATTGACTTTAATTTTTGCTCATCAATGTTAGTGTAGGCTAGCTGCGCTAGTTATTTGACGTGTCCATGGACTATAATTTTCTTGAAGCCAAATAGGACCCACCGCCATAACGGACGACTGCGTATTAATGAAATTTCAATTCCACAAGGCGTGCAATCGGCGGGGTTGCGTTTAGTGCCTACTTAATTGGAAGGTTGAAGAAAATGCAGGATTTGCCAGTTTAAATTTCAATTTCAATTTCTCAATTTCTCAATTTCTCAATTTCTCAATTTCTCAATTTCTCAATTTCTCAATTTCTCAATTTCTCAATTTCTCAATTTCTCAATTTCTCAGTTTCTCAATTTCTCAATTTCTCAATTTCTCAATTTCTCAATTTCTCAATTTCTCAATTTCTCAATTTCTCAATTTCTCAATTTCTCAATTTCTCAATTTCTCAATTTCTCAATTTCTCAATTTCTCAATTTCTCAATTTCTCAATTTCTCAATTTCTCAATTTCTCAATTTCTCAATTTCTCAATTTCTCAATTTCTCAATTTCTCAATTTCTCAATTTCTCAATTTCTCAATTTCTCAATTTCTCAATTTCTCAATTTCTCAATTTCTCAATTTCTCAATTTCTCAATTTCTCAATTTCTCAATTTCTCAATTTCTCAATTTCTCAATTTCTCAATTTCTCAATTTCTCAATTTCTCAATTTCTCAATTTCTCAATTTCTCAATTTCTCAATTTCTCAATTTCTCAATTTCTCAATTTCTCAATTTCTCAATTTCTCAATTTCTCAATTTCTCAATTTCTCAATTTCTCAATTTCTCAATTTCTCAATTTCTCAATTTCTCAATTTCTCAATTTCTCAATTTCTCAATTTCTCAATTTCTCAATTTCTCAATTTCTCAATTTCTCAATTTCTCAATTTCTCAATTTCTCAATTTCTCAATTTCTCAATTTCTCAATTTCTCAATTTCTCAATTTCTCAATTTCTCAATTTCTCAATTTCTCAATTTCTCAATTTCTCAATTTCTCAATTTTTCAATTTCTTTTAATTTCTCTTAATTTCTCAATTTCTCAATTTCTCAATTTCTCAATTTCTCAATTTCTCAATTTCTCAATTTCTCAATTTCTCAATTTCTCAATTTCTCAATTTCTCAATTTCTCAATTTCTCAATATCTCAATATCTCAATATCTCAATATCTCAATTTCTCAATTTCTCTTAATTTCTCAATTTCTCAATTTCTCAATTTCTCATTTTCTTATTTTCTCAATTTCTCATTTTCTCAATTTCTCAATTTTTCAATTTTTCAATTTTTCAATTTTTCAATTTTTCAATTTCTCAATTTCTCAATTTCTCAATTTCTAAATTTCTCAATTTCTCAATTTCTCAATTTCTCAATTTCTCAATTTCTCAATTTCTCAATTTCTCAATTTCTCAATTTCTCAATTTCTCAATTTCTCAATTTCTCAATTTCTCAATTTCTCAATTTCTCAATTTCTCAATTTCTCAATTTCTCAATTTCTCAATTTCTCAATTTCTCAATTTCTCAATTTCTCAATTTCTCAATTTCTCAATTTCTCAATTTCTCAATTTCTCAATTTCTCAATTTCTCAATTTCTCAATTTCTCAATTTCTCAATTTCTCAATTTCTCAATTTCTCAATTTCTCAATTTCTCAATTTCTCAATTTCTCAATTTCTCAATTTCTCAATTTCTCAATTTCTCAATTTCTCAATTTCTCAATTTCTCAATTTCTCAATTTCTCAATTTCTCAATTTCTCAATTTATCAATTTCTCAATTTCTCAATTTCTCAATTTCTCAATTTCTCAATTTCTCAATTTCTCAATTTCTCAATTTCTCAATTTCTCAATTTCTCAATTTCTCAATTTCTCAATTTCTCAATTTCTCAATTTCTCAATTTCTCAATTTCTCAATTTCTCAATTTCTCAATTTCTCAATTCCTCAATTTCTCAATTTCTCAATTTCTCAATTTCTCAATTTCTCAATTTCTCAATTTCTCAATTTCTCAATTTCTCAATTTCTCAATTTCTCAATTTCTCAATTTCTCAATTTCTCTTAATTTCTCAATTTCTCAATTTCTCAATTTCTCAATTTCTCAATTTCTCAATTTCTCAATTTCTCAATTTCTCTATTTCTCATTTTATTATTTTCTCATTTTCTTATTTTCTCAATTTCTCAATTTTTAAATTTTTCAATTTTTCAATTTTTCAATTTTTCAATTTTTCAATTTTTTAATTTTTCAATTTTTCAATTTTTCAATTTCTCAATTTCTCAATTTCTCAATTTCTCAATTTCTCAATTTCTCAATTTCTCAATTTCTCAATTTCTCAATTTCTCAATTTCTCAATATCTCAATTTCTCAATTTCTCAATTTCTCTTAATTTCTCTTAATTTCTCAATTTCTCAATTTCTCAATTTCTCAATTTCTCAATTTCTCAATTTCTCAATTTTTCAATTTCTCAATTTCTCAATTTCTCATTTTCTTATTTTCTCATTTTCTCAATTTCTCAATTTTTCAATTTTTCAATTTTTCAATTTTTCAATTTTTCAATTTTTCAATTTTTCAATTTTTCAATTTTTAAATTTTTCAATTTTTCAATTTTTCAATTTTTCAATTTTTCAATTTCTCAATTTCTCAATTTCTCAATTTCTCAATTTCTCAATTTCTCAATTTCTCAATTTCTCAATTTCTCAATTTCTCAATTTCTCAATTTCTAAATTTTTTAATTTCTCAATTTCTCATTTTCTCAATTTCTCAATTTCTCAATTTCTCAATTCCTCAATTTCTCAATTTCTCATTTTCTCATTTTCTGAATTTCACAATATCACAATTTCTCAACTTTTCAATTTCTCAATTTCTCATTTTCTCATTTTCTCAATTTCTCAATTTCTCAATTTTTCAATTTCTCAATTTCTCAATTTCTCAATTTCTCAATTCCTCAATTTCTCAATTTTTCATTTTCTCTATTTCTCAATTTCAATTTCAGTGAACAAGCTATTCCAATATATTTTAATTATTCTGTACAAACTTAGTATCGCCTCCAGAACCATACAATGAATTTAAATATTTTTCCTCCTTGGGGTAGTTTTCTGGTGATTAAACTTTGCCCAATGATCGACCAAACGGCAAAGTGGTTAAAGTTTTGGTGTGTTGATCGGCAGTTGCCGGGTTCGAATCCCGATAGTGGCAGTATGCAAAAGGAAGATCTGTGATGAAATGGAACACAACTATGACCCCTGTCGGAATGCAAATCTCATGGGCCGACCTATCTTCCATGCCATTATAGGCTGGCATGGAGCTTGCAATGTGCAGATGGTGATAAAATCGGACCTATATCCTCGATTTAGCAAGCAATGCATAAAGTAGGACGTAAAAAGCGAACCACGAAAGAGTTGGGAGTGCTTCCGCTCCAGAACAGATTGCATAGATTAAAACATAAAAAAAAAATAACTTTGCCAAGATATCGTAGTTAATTTACTAAAAATTCCAGTACCACCCCAGTAGGGTACAATAAAATTAAGAGAAATACGTAAAATGTTTTGTCACATGAATTGCAGCTTCACGAAACCTGTAAAAAATCTTCCAGCTGTGTAAAAAATTTGTAATTCGTTTGTAAAATTCTAGTACCACTTTCATGGGATTGTGCTACAAGTGCTGGTGCAGTATTTTGGTCAAAGCCATATTATTCGGATTTGGCGCTTTCTTGGCGCTTTTATCTGCAGAACACTGATTCTCTTATCCCGCCATTAGCTTTTCATTAGGGCTGCTCAACAACTGCGACTGTTCTTTGTCTTTTATTTTTAGGTGAGCGTTCCGAGAGCATATTTCCAGTTTTTCTATGTCGTATTGCGCTAATTTCGACATCGTTTTCTTCTATGTTGCTTGTCCTTGATTCTATATCAGCGTTTCTTAGTTTTTTGATACTTTTTTCGTTTGCTCTTCGATTTCCGGTCTTGAATATTTACTTGGCTTTATGAGAGATTGTTATCCTGTTTTCTACTTTGTCTTTTTGAAAGGGCGCATCAGCAGGCTTAGCTCGTCCTCGGTTCGAGGTATAAATATTTTTGCGATAGTGCTGCATCCTGTCTTGTGCTGCTTCAAACCCAAAGCCATATTTAATAATTATTTCGACACCCTTATCGCTACAACTATTGGACTAATATCCAGGGTATCTTTATGCGTTTCATAAACATTTACTATAAATAATTCTATTTGTTAATGGGAATAAATTAGTAATAATTTGATTTTGCGGAAATCGTAATAATTTTTATGTTCTCCTATGTATATTCCGTATACGCCACTATATTTACATATTTCATCTACCACCGCTAATTTATGCAGATTAAAAATTATAATAATATTTTTATGTTAACTGCTTTTTTGGTGGAAGGCCCGCGAAGAACTAAATACCAAAAATGTTGTTTAATATAAAAATTATGAAAATCGTTTTTTTATATAATTTGGAGCTTAAATGAAAAATTATTGTTAGATAAAAATGATTTACGGGCTTTTATAAAAGTTATATAAATAACGGTATACACGTATAACTTTGTTTAAGGACAAAGCGGGAGTGCGATGGAAGTTTGATATAAATAATCGCAATAAAAGTTTTATAGTTGATGTGTGTGAGTTTATATCATATGGGAATGGCCTCTATAAGACATCGTCCCCCTAATTTTTCTTATATGTATAAGGAATGGATACACGCACGGTACAGAATAAAAATGACATCAAAACGACCAGGCGACGCAATAAAACAAGAACAACAATAAAGCCGGGGGTGTAACATATGCGATTTACTGCACAAAACCAAAACAATATAAGGAAGAAACAAGATTCGGTTATTTATTTGACCTCTGAAACATTAATTATGATTTATGCTCTTAAACAGCATAAAACTTATTTTTATATATTCTATACCATAAAATATCATATTTTGTGTCGTTGGCTTATTGTTTTATTCATCGCATTGAAAGATACAACAGAAGCGGAAAAACCAACCAGCATAACCGTATTCGCATGTATACCGAGTAACCGACACATATACAGAACCAAAGATATTGGGGATATGTTTAAGAACAATAAATTTTCTGGAAAATCCAGAAAATCCGGATTTTATTTCGATTTAGCTTCGCAGGTGGAGAATATTTTGTACCTAAAACTCAGAATATATACAACGGTATAAATTTGGTCCCAGACACGAGTTTACCTACGCTGCTCGAATCTATATCGTACATGACAAAACAAAATGAAATAAAATAGAAAATTGCTACACAAAACATAAAATAAGACAAGAGAAAATTGAAAATTATATTTATTGTATTTGACATATTTGGAAAATGGATTTTTCCAAAAAAAAAAAACACTATTTATGTCGGTTTATACTGTGTGCTGTGCTGTTGATACCAGCATTTACAATCGTTAATCGTTCGTTGGTATATAGCAAAAAGATGGAAATCTAAAATACTCCACAGAGGAAATCTTTTGGGCAAACACGTTGATATGATTTATTTCTTTTAGTTTGAGATTATTGAAAGAAGATAAGCTTTAGCTGTCCCGTGATACGATAGTGAGAGAATCAACGAAAAATCGAAAGACCCTGTTCAGTATGTGCGATCTCCGAACTCCTCGACGAATTTAAAATAAAATCTGCGCAATATTAAAAATCAAAGAGATTTTTCAAATTCATAAACTCAAAGATGTCTTCAGAATTGAATTATTTTATCGATTCTTCAATGATCTCCTTCGTTCTGATGGCGCTCTGTTGGAAAATGTAAACATTGATGGTATTATAGATCTGATTCCCAGACCATCAAAAGGTTCTGGAGATCCAAGTCTTAAAAGGCGAAGCACATTCAATGTTTCCATTTTGACAGCGTTGTCCGTGTACATTTTTCGTGATTGTGTTTGTGATTAATCTGAAAAACAATATTGTTTCACAGGGAAGTTAGGACGACAAAAGCCCACAATAAGCAAAATGCGAGCAAAACGTTGTGCAGGTTGTGATATATTCGCAGTTCAGCAAAATATACTTTGAGTGTAGATAGTAGGCACATGCGCCTTTAATAATTTTATACTCATGAAATTCCGTCTGCATTCTTTTTTCAAATTATTGGTAAAGTCAATTTAGATATAGAAAATAATAACATTAGTTAGTCTAAGTCTATAGCGTTTGGATTGAATAAAGTGAACGTCAGAACAATAAAATTATCTTTTCAAAATTCAATTTTAGCTGGCACCAAAACAAGGACTAGTAGTAACAATCGGTAGAGAAATATTCAACAAGTTAATTCTCGATAAAAGTCTTTTGCCGGTATAAGAACAAAATACTACGTGTCTTTTAAATAAGCATTTTATCTGCGGAAACAAAGTGCGAACAGTGGGATGTAGCACATAGAAAAAGAGTAAACCAATTGCAAGGCCATAGAGAACGGCAGGTCAATATACAACCTACAGGGGCCAAAAACGAGAGTGACCTTCGCGAAATACGTAAGTTACCAGAATTTCTGGTTTTCGAAGGAAACCCAACACATTACGTTTCCTGGATTTCTATAGTGTAGAAAGTATTTTAAAAGAAAGCCAATCAGCTTCGTGCAGTTCTGCAGAACATACGACAAAATTTCGTTTAACAATGGAGTCAGATCTGATTTCTTATAACATTTCTGATGAAAACTGTAGTGCCATTAAACCGTGCTTACCCACACACTACACCGATAAGAGAGACCAGAGAAGTTTTGAACATCAGTTAAAAAACGTCACTCAGGGAAACATGAGAATAGACAAATTTTATGCCAATGTCAACCATCAGTTATCACTGCTAATCAATAAAATTACGACATAAATTTAAGATGCTCCTCATACAACGACCATCAACCCTTCCAGAAGCATATATGTTGTGCTTTGAAAATGCAAGATTTTAATTTCAGAATTTTAATCGGAATTTGGGAAATTAAATCATCGTTCCGATAAATCAGATCAACACATAACAAATCCAACAAAATGTATTTAAACTACTCCCTTGACTATCACATCAACAGATCACATCACATCAAAAACTACTCGTCCCAATGGAAGTCAACCATACTTAAAATAAAAAACCAAAAAGTTCCTACAACTCTCCAATTTGGGTTGTAGAGAATAAAATAGACGCTTCTGGTATAAAGAAATACTGCATTGCATGGTGATAAATTTTAAAAATTGAATCTACAATCACAATATCAGATACCTATCCAATTCCATAAACACAATTGAAAGTCTTCGCAATTCCAAATACTTTACTTACTATATGTTCAACTTCGGGTTCCACAACATCAAATTGAAAGAAAGCGATATTCCAAAACGATATTTTCTATAATGAATGGAAAATTTGAGTCCACCAAATTTCGCGTGAAGAATGTGCCTTCAATTTTCCAAAGATTGATTAAAGACGTACTAAAATGCATATACTAACAATATCACCATTTTTGGTGCCACGAAAGAGGAACACCTTTATAATATCAAGAAAGTATTCAATAACTTGGCCAAAGCAATACAAAATATGAAACTATAGGATAATCTCAAGGAGATAAAATAATGTCTTGGTCTATCTTCATATTATGGGAGATTTATCTAGGACGTAGTAAAAATTGCAAAGCGCACAAATATAACACATCTATGAGCCTCTGTCGTGAGCAAAACCATGCATGGGCCGACCCATCTTCCATGCCAGGATAGGCTGGCATGAAGCTTGCAATGTGCAAATGGTCTTAAATCGGACCTATAGCCGTACCTCCTCGAGTTGACTGAGTAGGAGTAAAGGGAAGACGTAAAAAGCATAACCACAAAAGAGCAGGATGATGCTTGAGTCCCGAAACAGATTGCATTGTAAATAAATAAAATAAAATTAACAAATAAATCACGATAAATTACAATTAAATTGAGTAAAATGGAGTTGAAAACCTACCGACATCTAAAAGACTTAATATCTTCAGCGGAGCAATTTAATCTCAATTTGCTGACTTTGAAAATCTTATATATTGACAACGGATGCATTAAATCACAGCATTGGTGCGGTACACTCACAGAGGGACATGGAGAAAGATCAGTAATTGAAACCACAATAGCAAGTTAAAAAGACGGAACACCTACATTTCACTAACAAAAATAGCCCCAGTAATGGTTTTGATCGGATTTAGCAACTCATAATACACAACATGGCTGATGCCACTAAATACACAACATGAGTTTTTTTTGAATATTTGGCTTCGTTGTCGATGTTGAAGCATGACACAGGAGCCCCCATGATTTCTTCTTTTTTGTCAGCGTTCCCTCGGCTTCAGTTCTTAGTGAACCAAATTTCTTTGCTTTTCAATCATTCACAATAATTTAAAACGATGCGAAATTGGACATCAAATTCACCGTTCATAAACTTTTGAAACCAACACAACTTCTCTCACTTAAGGCAACCTCACAATTTGCTTTTTCAATCAATCGATGCGCCTTAGCTGCATGTTTCTCCAAATTAAAGAAATAAACCAGAAGTTCCCGCAAATAACGCTAATTCGGCTCAAAACTCGACATAATATCACAAGAAGAAAACATATATGATGATACTGATACAAAATCGCTAATATTTTAAAGATATATTGTTGACAGACGTCCAAGCTTAGGATATGACGTTTTACATCGAACAATTTTAACCATAACTTGCTGGTGGCACCACCTTTTGTCGAACGGCCGAGACTTATTTTTATACTTAATATTTTATCACGAGAAGAAAAGATTACATTCAACAATAATCAATGGAATAAAAATTCCTGAAAACCACGTTGAAAATATTCAATGTGTTTTATCAAGAGATTTATCGAACATACCTATCCAACTACAAAATAAGGATAACGCAGAGAGCGGTTGAGCACATCGGTAATAAAGTCAAAATGCTTAGAATCATCGACAAGGAACGTCGACGAGTACATAAGAATTGGAAGGAAAACAAAGTCAAAATCCTTGAGAATTGTTTTTTTTTTCGCAAATAACCAGACTTGTTAAAAACTATACGGAACCTGCGAGATATGCAATATCACCAAATACAATCGGTACCCAAATTGGTTTGTTTGCCTTCAAGGAACTTTGAAAAAATCCTTTTAAATCAAGAATAGATCAGTATTACTAAAGGACAAAATAATAACAATATTTGATTATTTCGCTCCACCAAGGTTGATATTTTAGGACAACGAATCCAGCCCAATCATAAGAAACTATTTAAAAACATTTGGAAAACTTTTTGCACGAATACATTACAAACACAGCTAAACATAAAACATTATTTTGCATGACCATATAACAACGTCAATAAGTAATCAAATCAATTTCAATATTTCAATATTTCAATATTTCAATATTTCAATATTTCAATATTTCAATATTTCAATATTTCAATATTTCAATATTTCAATATTTCAATATTTTAATATTTCAATATTTCAATATTTCAATATTTCAATATTTCAATATTTCAATATTTCAATATTTCAATATTTCAATATTTCAATATTTCAATATTTCAATATTTCAATATTTCAATATTTCAATATTTCAATATTTCAATATTTCAATATTTCAATATTTCAATATTTCAATATTTCAATATTTCAATATTTCAATATTTCAATATTTCAATATTTCAATATTTCAATATTTCAATATTTCAATATTTCAATATTTCAATATTTCAATATTTCAATATTTCAATATTTCAATATTTCAATATTTCAATATTTCAATATTTCAATATTTCAATATTTCAATATTTCAATATTTCAATATTTCAATATTTCAATATTTCAATATTTCAATATTTCAATATTTCAATATTTCAATATTTCAATATTTCAATATTTCAATATTTCAATATTTCAATATTTCAATATTTCAATATTTCAATATTTCAATATTTCAATATTTCAATATTTCAATATTTCAATATTTCAATATTTCAATATTTCAATATTTCAATATTTCAATATTTCAATATTTCAATATTTCAATATTTCAATATTTCAATATTTCAATATTTCAATATTTCAATATTTCAATATTTCAATATTTCAATATTTCAATATTTCAATATTTCAATATTTCAATATTTCAATATTTCAATATTTCAATATTTCAATATTTCAATATTTCAATATTTCAATATTTCAATATTTCAATATTTCAATATTTCAATATTTCAATATTTCAATATTTCAATATTTCAATATTTCAATATTTCAATATTTCAATATTTCAATATTTCAATATTTCAATATTTCAATATTTCAATATTTCAATATTTCAATATTTCAATATTTCAATATTTCAATATTTCAATATTTCAATATTTCAATATTTCAATATTTCAATATTTCAATATTTCAATATTTCAATATTTCAATATTTCAATATTTCAATATTTCAATATTTCAATATTTCAATATTTCAATATTTCAATATTTCAATATTTCAATATTTCAATATTTCAATATTTCAATATTTCAATATTTCAATATTTCAATATTTCAATATTTCAATATTTCAATATTTCAATATTTCAATATTTCAATATTTCAATATTTCAATATTTCAATATTTCAATATTTCAATATTTCAATATTTCAATATTTCAATATTTCAATATTTCAATATTTCAATATTTCAATATTTCAATATTTCAATATTTCAATATTTCAATATTTCAATATTTCAATATTTCAATATTTCAATATTTCAATATTTCAATATTTCAATATTTCAATATTTCAATATTTCAATATTTCAATATTTCAATATTTCAATATTTCAATATTTCAATATTTCAATATTTCAATATTTCAATATTTCAATATTTCAATATTTCAATATTTCAATATTTCAATATTTCAATATTTCAATATTTCAATATTTCAATATTTCAATATTTCAATATTTCAATATTTCAATATTTCAATATTTCAATATTTCAATATTTCAATATTTCAATATTTCAATATTTCAATATTTCAATATTTCAATATTTCAATATTTCAATATTTCAATATTTCAATATTTCAATATTTCAATATTTCAATATTTCAATATTTCAATATTTCAATATTTCAATATTTCAATATTTCAATATTTCAATATTTCAATATTTCAATATTTCAATATTTCAATATTTCAATATTTCAATATTTCAATATTTCAATATTTCAATATTTCAATATTTCAATATTTCAATATTTCAATATTTCAATATTTCAATATTTCAATATTTCAATATTTCAATATTTCAATATTTCAATATTTCAATATTTCAATATTTCAATATTTCAATATTTCAATATTTCAATATTTCAATATTTCAATATTTCAATATTTCAATATTTCAATATTTCAATATTTCAATATTTCAATATTTCAATATTTCAATATTTCAATATTTCAATATTTCAATATTTCAATATTTCAATATTTCAATATTTCAATATTTCAATATTTCAATATTTCAATATTTCAATATTTCAATATTTCAATATTTCAATATTTCAATATTTCAATATTTCAATATTTCAATATTTCAATATTTCAATATTTCAATATTTCAATATTTCAATATTTCAATATTTCAATATTTCAATATTTCAATATTTCAATATTTCAATATTTCAATATTTCAATATTTCAATATTTCAATATTTCAATATTTCAATATTTCAATATTTCAATATTTCAATATTTCAATATTTCAATATTTCAATATTTCAATATTTCAATATTTCAATATTTCAATATTTCAATATTTCAATATTTCAATATTTCAATATTTCAATATTTCAATATTTCAATATTTCAATATTTCAATATTTCAATATTTCAATATTTCAATATTTCAATATTTCAATATTTCAATATTTCAATATTTCAATATTTCAATATTTCAATATTTCAATATTTCAATATTTCAATATTTCAATATTTCAATATTTCAATATTTCAATATTTCAATATTTCAATATTTCAATATTTCAATATTTCAATATTTCAATATTTCAATATTTCAATATTTCAATATTTCAATATTTCAATTTTCAATTTTCAATTTTCAATTTTCAATTTTCAATTTTCAATTTTCAATTTTCAATTTTCAATTTTCAATTTTCAATTTTCAATTTTCAATTTTCAATTTTCAATTTTCAATTTTCAATTTTCAATTTTCAATTTTCAATTTTCAATTTTCAATTTTCAATTTTCAATTTTCAATTTTCAATTTTCAATTTTCAATTTTCAATTTTCAATTTTCAATTTTCAATTTTCAATTTTCAATTTTCAATTTTCAATTTTCAATTTTCAATTTTCAATTTTCAATTTTCAATTTTCAATTTTCAATTTTCAATTTTCAATTTTCAATTTTCAATTTTCAATTTTCAATTTTCAATTTTCAATTTTCAATTTTCAATTTTCAATTTTCAATTTTCAATTTTCAATTTTCAATTTTCAATTTTCAATTTTCAATTTTCAATTTTCAATTTTCAATTTTCAATTTTCAATTTTCAATTTTCAATTTTCAATTTTCAATTTTCAATTTTCAATTTTCAATTTTCAATTTTCAATTTTCAATTTTCAATTTTCAATTTTCAATTTTCAATTTTCAATTTTCAATTTTCAATTTTCAATTTTCAATTTTCAATTTTCAATTTTCAATTTTCAATTTTCAATTTTCAATTTTCAATTTTCAATTTTCAATTTTCAATTTTCAATTTTCAATTTTCAATTTTCAATTTTCAATTTTCAATTTTCAATTTTCAATTTTCAATTTTCAATTTTCAATTTTCAATTTTCAATTTTCAATTTTCAATTTTCAATTTTCAATTTTCAATTTTCAATTTTCAATTTTCAATTTTCAATTTTCAATTTTCAATTTTCAATTTTCAATTTTCAATTTTCAATTTTCAATTTTCAATTTTCAATTTTCAATTTTCAATTTTCAATTTTCAATTTTCAATTTTCAATTTTCAATTTTCAATTTTCAATTTTCAATTTTCAATTTTCAATTTTCAATTTTCAATTTTCAATTTTCAATTTTCAATTTTCAATTTTCAATTTTCAATTTTCAATTTTCAATTTTCAATTTTCAATTTTCAATTTTCAATTTTCAATTTTCAATTTTCAATTTTCAATTTTCAATTTTCAATTTTCAATTTTCAATTTTCAATTTTCAATTTTCAATTTTCAATTTTCAATTTTCAATTTTCAATTTTCAATTTTCAATTTTCAATTTTCAATTTTCAATTTTCAATTTTCAATTTTCAATTTTCAATTTTCAATTTTCAATTTTCAATTTTCAATTTTCAATTTTCAATTTTCAATTTTCAATTTTCAATTTTCAATTTTCAATTTTCAATTTTCAATTTTCAATTTTCAATTTTCAATTTTCAATTTTCAATTTTCAATTTTCAATTTTCAATTTTCAATTTTCAATTTTCAATTTTCAATTTTCAATTTTCAATTTTCAATTTTCAATTTTCAATTTTCAATTTTCAATTTTCAATTTTCAATTTTCAATTTTCAATTTTCAATTTTCAATTTTCAATTTTCAATTTTCAATTTTCAATTTTCAATTTTCAATTTTCAATTTTCAATTTTCAATTTTCAATTTTCAATTTTCAATTTTCAATTTTCAATTTTCAATTTTCAATTTTCAATTTTCAATTTTCAATTTTCAATTTTCAATTTTCAATTTTCAATTTTCAATTTTCAATTTTCAATTTTCAATTTTCAATTTTCAATTTTCAATTTTCAATTTTCAATTTTCAATTTTCAATTTTCAATTTTCAATTTTCAATTTTCAATTTTCAATTTTCAATTTTCAATTTTCAATTTTCAATTTTCAATTTTCAATTTTCAATTTTCAATTTTCAATTTTCAATTTTCAATTTTCAATGCGATGACACACAACTAAGGAGTGCAGAATTCGGCGCCGATCCATCGTCCATGTCAGTGTACAGGTTGACATGTAGCTTGCAATGTGCTGGTGGTATACTGTGAGGGGGTGGGTGGTGTGTACGTTCATGAAAGGGGGACGGGTGTTGATAATTGACCTTCAAAGGACATTAAATCCACTGGACAATTAAAACCTAAAAAATTTAAATTTCTCTTTCAACTCCATTGGAATACTATCATCAGAAACAACCCGTGCTTCCACCAGAAAAAAATGAGTCCAGCACCAATCGAACTTCAACATTTTAGCCTTTGAAGAACATTCACGAGACGATGATATTTTAATGGGGAAGAGTTAAGATGACAAAAGCACATAATCAGGAAAATGTGGGCAACACGTTCTGTATCTTGTGATAAATTCACAATTCAGCAAAATATACTTCGAGTTAAAGTAAATTTGGATATAAAGAAAAGATTGTAACAAAAAAAGTTAATCTAAGTCTAAGTTTGGATTGAATAAAGTAGACAAAACAGTCAAATAAAATAATTTTTTAAAGTTAAATTCAAAATTTAAGTAGACAAAACAGTCAAATAAAATAATTTTTTAAAGTTAAATTCAAAATTTAATTTAACCTGGGATGTGTGAAACTGGAACTTAGAACCCCAACATTCCCGTTTGCTTATGCTTATAAATTTTGCTTCCAGATTCATGTTTAAACAGAATAACGCCACTATATAGTCAAATATGTATATGTTTTATGTAATATTCAAATTTCGTTAAAAAAAAATATTATACACATTATACCAAACAGCACGCCACTGGTCGACTATCATAAATCACCAAACAATAAACACACGAATCACGATTCTCATTTAGATGGCCAAGTATTTCTCGTTTCATTTTTTAAAGTGTTTTTCGTCTTATCGTTATGTTTTTGGTATGCAAACCAATTAACAAAATATTCATAACTGAAATAGTTTGGCCTTTTATTACAAAAAAAATGTAATTTCTCTTAAAATTCATTTGAACGTCATAATCTAATTTCCGGGCTACTTTTGTGTGCCGATATAGAGGTTTGGATTTATATACGAGGCATGTAAGTATGTACCTATATACACCTAAAATCAGGCTGACCAATTGTAATAAAAAATCATTGTAAAAGGAAGCAGAATTTATGAAAAACGGTTAAAATTATTTTATTGTTCGCACGATAATTGTTTTCTAACATCCATCGCACACCAAATGGCGGTTAAGTATAAACACAAGTTTTTCATGTACACATCATGAAATTGATATTAATTATTATGATTTTAGTTGAAAGTAGTACAAGAAACATAAAAATTCTTAGCGTGAGTATATTAAATAAGCTTTATACTTAACCCTCGTCCGGCGGCATAATTTTACTACGCTAAAAGGCGGCAGACGTTCAATTGTACTTTCATATATTTTATACCAAAATCGTCACTGTAGTCATAATTTTTGTAAATACATAATATTTGGAATTTCAACATTATTAAAATGTAGAGATCTCACAAATTTTTAACTCTCTTCGGCTTCTACAAGAAGACTTATTAGTATTTAAAAACAGAAAAGGTACAATTGTACCTATGCCGCCTGACGAGGGTTAAATAGATTTGAATATAGAGGTTGGTTACATTCTCGCTAGTCATTCAGTCCACATCTTGTATACCTACGACTACATATACTATACAGCAAGGATTACAAATTAACGAAATCTGTTTAATTTACGATTACTGCGGACAAAATATTTTGACATTCTAATTTTAGGTGTCGATTCGCGCCCCTAACCACCCTGGAGGTGGGGCAGAGGTTATTGTGATATGAAATTCCAAAAAAAAAAATTTATTCGTCAGCAAAACTAAAAGCCACAGAAAGACTTCATGAATTATACATATTTCATAAAAGAAATGCTCTATCCTTTTAGTTTAGTGGTTTTTGTTGGTGTACAGCACATTAAAGTGGACAATTTTATTTCATGCAATATCCATATTTTAGATAACATCAACTTATTTTATGTATTATGTATTACCACTTTATACGTATAGTATGGCGCTCCGTACCCGTAATGAATGCTAGAATAATGAAAATATATATTGATGTCATCCAACCAAAACTTATTATATATTACACCACTCTATATACACATCGTTCAAGGAATATTATTTACATTTATGATTTTTGTGGGCAGGAAGGAAATGAAAATATATAAAAAAAAAAAAATTAAGTAACGAACCCCTTTGGAAATGTACAAAAAATGACCGAAGGAAAATTAGAATAGATAACTTTTTGATTTGTTTTGTGAAATTTACTGGACAAAAAAAAATTATGACCAGATTTCACTTGTACTTTATATAAACGAGTATAGTTAGTTAATTATCTTTACGATTGTTTCGTATAATACAAATTCGTATATAAAGACGCCGACCACCAAGAAAATTAATATTCACCCCTCGTCCGTGTGTTGAAGTTACAAAAAATAAAAAATAAAAATTCAAATTCGTTAATTCTAATCAAAATTGAATATCAAATTGTCCACCTTTTCGTTGATTATTATTATAACTGTAATTATTCCGACCAACTTCCACTTTTACCCACCCTCATACCCCTATCATCACCACCGCCTCGCGATTTCATGTGTATACCAGATTTTACTATAAAAAAAATTTGTTTAATGATTTTAGATCCACCGCTGTGCAAAACGAGTCGAAACATTTCAAAATATTAACATTTATTGTTGTTGCTTTATACCTATATAGTTGTTCTCATTATCAAGAAAATTTATGTTATCTCTAAAGAAATATGAATTATAGAAAAAACGCCCCCTCAGTCCCCAAAAAAAATCACCAGGCGATTTAAATTTTTTTTAAAGAAATTATTTTGTGATAAAATGGAAAAGCAAATTGAATATATTTGAATTGTAAATTATGGTAATTTTCATTTTAGTGAAATGAAAAGTGATAAGAAAATAAAATAAAAGAAAATATCCATTATCATAACTAATTTTAATATTTTCGTACATGATTACCAAATAAGCTTTCGCATTTTGGTTAAAAGCTTAGATTTTAATAGAATCAATAGTAAAGCGGTGTGAAGGCAATGTTTTTAAGTGTTGACCTAATGGGAAATCCTATATACAGCTAGAAGGATTAGCCCAGTTTTTTGGTACATTTAAATATCTAGAGAGTGAAATGTCTCTTTTTTATTTTTTGGTTCATTCGCAAGTTCATGTCTTTTGGAATGAGTGGTCTTATTTGTTACTGTTGTTATACGCTTGGTTGGTTTTCATAAGTGCTATACTTTTACAATGTTAATAAAAATTAAAAACCCTTCTACGATGTTTGACACTTCCGGTCAATTCGCCAAATTTCACAATTTTCCAAATTCTATGGAAAGAGTCAATTCGACTGAAAAACATTTCCAATTTAATTTTTAACTTATTTCGTAGCAAAATTCGTTTGGAACAGTTTTGTTTAGGGTTTTTAACTTGTATGAGAAAATTATTTTTAATTTTTTTTATATATTTTCCTCTTATTTATTACATTTGGGGCTGTTTCAAAATCCCACATTTCGGAAGCCTACTTTTTAAATTTATTTTTAAATTCGGGTGCCCGCTGGGCGACCGACTGGTTCGCGGTTGTCCAAATTCTAGATCCAAATATCGAAGTTCCATTCATGCGTTCAAAATTAATGTAAAAATCCTAATCAAGGCCGTTATATCAAATATGACCTTTGAGATAGGTACGAAAGCCATAATTACAAAGCCCGTATTATCATAATCACGACCTTTTAAAACCTGCTTTTTAAAATACCGCTTTTTAAAATGTCGATTTTGCTAAAATCTTGAAAAATCCCGCAAAATAGCTTGATTATTTTTTAAGACATATTAAAATATTTTTGTGGCAACATTTTTATTAAGATCGGCCATTTCTTGATTGATCTAGATCAAATTATGGGATTAGATTTGCATTTTGACACGCATTTTTGGAATTTTTTCGTGCAATGTATATAAAACTGGATAGCGATATTAACGTGGAAAAAGTGAAATCCATGTAACTTGGCAATTTCTTAACCAATCATGGACAAATTTAGGTTGTAGGCTGAAGATTGGGTTTTAGCCAAGTTGGATAGAATTTGACCATTTCTTATCCAATAATATGGTCATGGGTTGGGGTCGTTTGGCCGCTTTTCAAAATCCCGAAATTTAATGTTGCATTAAGCATGGCCAAATCCTAAAAATTCTTGAAAATTCACGTTAAATTGTAAATCATATCCCGTAATTTGACCAAAAAACAATCAAAAAATGGCTGAGATCTTAATAAAAATGTTGCTAAAAAATATTTTAATATGGCTATAGAGTTTAAAAAATTGAAAAGCAGGATTTTGAAAAGTTGGGAATTTGATAGTTTGGGATTTTGTGATTCGGGTTTTTGTATCGATCCCTATTTATTTCAATTTTATGAAGAATTTCTACACCATTTTTACGAATTAAGTAAGGATTCGGACCGAATTTTACAAATAAAACACTCAGCGTTTCAAGCGACGAGCTTTATTTTCCAACAGCTTTATTTTCTTCAGCAGTTCATTAATTTCTCTCTTTATCACTATTCACTATAATTCATTTTTACTGTTCACTTTTATTTTTCGCACACTAAATTTAGTTTTTAACTTGCACTGTTTATCGCTGTACGAGATTGTTCGTTTTATTGCATCTGGCGAGGTATGCGTATTGCAATTGACAATCACTTGTTTTTTGTTGTGTTCACGAATATTCTATACGTCATCAATTCCCCAGTTTTAATGATAATCCTGAATAAACTCAGACACATTCCTCATGTTGTATCGTCGTAATCTTGCAATGGTCCACCATTTTCACTTTAATTCTGGGGCCTAAGTTGAAATCGATATTCAACATCGTTAATTCGTTTGATTATTTTATAAGGCCCTTCCAAACTTTGTTGTATAGTTTCGGCGATATCATTTTCTTCGCTTGGTATTGTATAGCCAACCTAAATCTTCCGCGAATCGCTCGCTACTAAATTTTAAGACATATTCTGTTGCTTCTTTGTGAATCCTGTTCATTGTCCGGTTTAGATCGTGTACGTATTCACGCTGCGCGACTGATTCAGTTTCTGGTAACCCAAACTTAATACTACATGGTAGGGGGGGGGGAGGGGCATTCTCAGCCAAACAATTCCATGGTAGGGGAATTTCGTGTCGTATCTTGTACCGTATCTTGCTGCGATACGTTATTCTGCTTATCATTGACTTCTTTCCCCAGATGTTCTTGCCGTTTCAGGTTAAACCTCTCTACCATTCCATCTGATTGTGGATGTAATGGTGCACACTCGTGATGTGTTCGTGTTGATTATAAGATGTAACTGGCTAAATGGAGTTTCAAAAGTTCCAATATTCATAAAATTCTATTTTTTGTTTTAATTTCTATTTATTTTTAATTTCTATTTAGTTTTGAAAGACTACTGAAAAGTTATTTATTTAAGAGTTTTATGGTATGTCGAGATGACTTTAAAGTAATTTGACTTCTTTTTTGGAACAATTAGGTAAATTAAGATAAAATTTGGTAGAATTGGCAAAACTCTGATAAGTTCGTGATTTTCCAAGTAATTTCTATTTAATTTAATATTTTCTATAGAAATATCTAAAAAATGTTCCTTGAGTTACATATTTACGAGTACTGGTCTATAATTTCTGTTATTTGAGACAAGCTTTTTTATATGTGACGATACATTTATTGAGATACATTAACCCGAAACTAAATGATTACTGAAACGAAAGCTACACGAAAGCATCGTTTGCAAGAAGGTCAAATCAACAGCGCTGAAACGTCACAAAAAGCAATCGTAGAAAATTTGGAGGAAATTCAAAATTGATTGAAAAATAGTGACCCAAGAAATACGTTCAATACAACGCTTTAACTCAATTGCCTAACTGACGGAACCGGCACTTTTGGTCAGGGGTGGGAGCTTAGAGTGCTAAGAATTACATAATTGGCTTCAAAGAAAATGCCAAGAAAAGATAGCAGGAAATACACTGCAGATAATATTGATGAGACTGCAAAGGAAGCCACAGCAAATAGGAACATGCATACGCACTACATCAATGTCTGAAATAGTTACCAGAAATTTTCAAACTTACTACCTTTCCAGAACATTTCAGAAGAATTCGTAAACATCTGTAAAATAACCCAAAACTCATAGAAATTTCTAAATTCTATAAAAATCTCATAATTTTCTTTTAAAAATAAAATCCAATTGGAAAAATAAAAAAGACTCTTTACTTGGAGCTAGCGAGCGACGAAATCGGCGAATCGCGTAAAGAGGCAATTTCAGAAATCGGTGTAAGATAAGGAGTGTGTACTGAATTCCATATTTATAATGGT